>CM028755.1:5127221-5742092 GCA_016801395.1 Leptodermis oblonga
AACATAATTCAGGAGCAGGATAGCAGCAGCTGTGCAGGATATGACAGTATCTGCAGTGCACCAGAAAAAGCTTCTTTTTGTTCTTCATACTGATGGATCCTTCTGTGTGTGGGACCTTGCAAACCGCAATAAGGTTTTCACTGGTTCTTTCAATGTGGCAGGTATTGTTAGAGTCTCAATCTGGCATGATAATGCTGTATAATATAAATTGGTTATTTGAATGCTTTTTCTGGTGCGGCTAGATAACTTGTAAATCTTTTAGTGTGTGCTAAAGACCAAAGTTTTGTCTGTCCTGGAAACTTCTCTCAATAAATTTCTCTTTTTGTTTCTCCTTTGATAGCATAAGGAGGGATATGCACTAAGAAATGTTTTGCATTATGCTTAAAGTAGCAAAGTCTTGCTTGATTTTGTTGGGTTTGAGCTAAACCTTTTTGTATGCCTTCCTGTGAATTAACTTCTTACGAGAACTTAGGACCAAGTTCGTTCCGGTGAATTAACTTCTTACGAGAACTTAGGACCAAAGTTCGTGATATCTTCTGATAATTTTCTAGTCATAGAAGAAAGATAAAAATATTTATTTTTTGATTCAGAAAGTTATATTCATCAAGAGAAGTCTGGGGAGAATATTGGCTGAAGGACAAAACTAATGCTTTGTTTAGAAAGGGCTATGCATTATAGTACTCGTGCATTTATATTGTGTTTGTTTCTAGGTCTCCTAATTTACCACCACTTCAGTTGGATGTGAGCCTGTATAAGCTCCACATTTATTCCTCTGAGAAACTTAAGACTAAAGATGGAAATGAATTCTAGAGTGTTTTTTGGTGTACAGTTAGTATGTGAGTATCTGGTAGAATAGAGTTTTGATGTGTTCTTGTTCTCTTGTACTCAGGTGTTGGAGATTTTTGTTCTTCTCTATTCCCTGATTTTTACTGGCTATTAGAAATTCCCTTGTTTTTAGTTTTTGATGTTTTACTAATGTGAAATTTAATACACATTTTTGCTTGCAGGGTCTATGTTTCTCAAATTGTGGGTGGGTGAAACTGACAGTGCAAGGAATATTGTTCCATTGGCGGTTCTACATAAAAATAGTATGGTATGTATCATGTTACAATGAGATCTGCTATTTGGTTTGTCTTTGTATGTACGTTTGTGTCTTTGTTTTCTCTCGCGTGGGCTATGGCGTACGTGCCATGTCCGGCATGATTTTGTTATATGTGTACAACATCTTGAAGTTAGAGTTCAAATACACTTCTCCATATATCTAAACAATGTTAATGCTTCACTTTATTAATTTTCTTTTCCCTATTGGTACAAGTTTGGGGTATCTGAAATTGAAGAATGGACTTTTAAGTGACTGCAGTTACATTTAAGACTTATGGAAAAGGGGAAGGGGAAACCTAAAAGAATTGAAAAACAACTATAAAAAATGGTATGTAACTGAAAAATGTATCTTGACTGAACACAATGGTAGGATATGATTCATATAGCTGAACCTACCTCGTGGGAAAAAGGCTTGGTGGTTGTTGTGGAGCTCTATTTCTTTGAAATACAGGTTGGCAAAGTTGGGGATTTGTGAGACATCATTCTACTAAGTTCCCATGGGCAGTCTTACAGTTGAAGCCATGAACTCTTTGAGTGTCATTAATCAAATTGTGTGAAGGGATTCTCTGATTTGGTTAATTTTTCTTGTGTACCTTAAGTAACCTAGCTTGTTACTCTGTCATATTTTTTGTACCCTGATATGCTTTATGATGATATTGACACTCAAATTCTGTGGGTTTTCTTTGCCTTTTGTTTGATTGTTCAGGATGATGATATAGAGGTGATATCTTTATATGGCCTTAATTTGGGTATAGGGGATAAGATGATATTGACCTTGGAATCTTCAATGGAGAGAATTACTTTGGAAGAGGTAATGATGTTACCCTCTTCTTGTGGTATCTTCTGTTGTCATAGTCATGAACTTTGGTTATTTATTTATTTTAAATTGCATACTACCTTGGATTCAATCAGGGTGGGCCTGTGGATGTCAAACTTACTTCAGACAAAATTTGGATACTAAAGAAGATAGATTACTAATGCAAGAGCTGTTTGGTAAAGAGTAAGTAGTTAAATACATGTATGGTGGTGATTATGCTTAGCAATGACATTCAATTGATGTTTTATGTTCTCTCTTTTCTGTGACACAAGTTTGAAGTTTGATGATTTTTCTCTTGATTTCTTCATTGATCTTTGATAGTTTTGACCCTTAATTTGTTTAACATTTTGTTATTCGTTCATGCTTCATGATTTCAAGGGCTGCAACTTGAGGACTGCAGATCTGTGTTTGCAGAAATTTTAATTGACCGAGTATAGAGCTGGGGTATAAAAATGAATGTTTACTGTAGTCTACTTTTATTTGTGATATGGAGTGCCTTATTCTAAAGTTGCATTCAACTTTCTTTTGAAATCATTTTCCATTTTTTTTCCTTTTTAATTTGCACCATGTGCTAGATCACCTTTCTTGGGTATCATTTATGTTTTTGTGAATTTCATAAACTTTTCATTATCTTGGAATTTTTATTTGTCTAGTAGTTATGTGTGTGTTAAAGTTGTACAATGTCATGTAATTGCAAAATCCATTGAGGCATATTGACTCCCAGTTATGTATGACTCCCATTTCAATTTTTATAATGCTAGGGCAGTGGCACAGTCATATGCTTTGCAGGAAGCACTTGTAGCTGATCAGCTGTTTCAGAGTTCTGAGAATTCCTCAGATGACATACTTTGGCTTTCTCAAACAGTTATTTCTTCTTCAAAGGTGCTTTAAAATTTTGTTTTGTTGAATTTGTTCCTCTTTCTGTTGATACATGCCATTAGTTTGGATAAGTATTCTTTTGTTATCTTTCTGTGTCTATAAGTTAATAAACATCTCCAAGTGTCTAGATAGATATAAGACGCACAGGGTATGTACACACACTCTTGAACTTCTGGGAAAAATATTCTACACATCTGCTAGATCCGCTTTTTTAGTGCGGCAAATCAATCTCAAAAGGGGTAAAAAAAAGAAGTAATTTTTTGGCCCCTGTATGCGCAACTTTCCCCCCAGATTAATAATCATACTTGTTGCAGCAGATTTATGCAATATTTCCTCACATTCTTTGGTTTCATAATGCTTTTGTTACGAATTTTAGTTCTGTGGGTTGGACATTCTTTGGTTTCATAGTGCTTTCTTTATGAAATCTAGTTCTGTGGGTTGGTTGCTGTTCCATTGTGATCTTTTACTGCTTGACTGCTGGTTTCCAATTCACTGCCATGCATGTTAGCTCTTTGTATTGAACTCATAATCATAAGTTTTATTCTGGCTTTGGTCGAGGCAGTGTGATCTTTGGCTCATGAGTGCATTTAATCCTGCAATCTTGTTGTCTTTTTTTGTTGCTGTTGTTGTTGCTTCTTGCTAAGGCTAGGTTGTTCCTATCATTCTATGACATGTTGCCGTCAATATAGGTCAATCTAATTTGGGGGGATTACTACTGCTAGTAAGAGGTTCTGACTGACTCTGAGTGAGTTAATTGATGACTTTTTGTCATATTTGCCTTTGAGAACAGAGCATTTCTTTTTGAAAGAAACCTTTAAAAAATGGAATATTTTTGTGTACCATAACCACTGCTGAAATATAAAAGAGAATAATTCAGGTTTTGTGAAATGCTTCATTCTAATTACTTAAATTACATAAATCATTTCCTTCTTTCTCACCTGTTATTGAATTTGAACTATTATGTGCACATATCTTGTCAATTCCAGTCGTATGACAATGTTATCTGGGTAGCAATTTGTTTATAACTTTTTGCCTCATTTGCAGGATCAGATTTTCCCACTTGTTTCTTCCATTTTCTTACATAGGTTACTTTTTCCTGGGGTATTTAATACCTCAGTTCTCCGGACAACGCTACAATATTACAACAAGCATTTCACTGATTCTGAGTTTGATTCCTTTACTGTGGACGGACTTAAAAACGAAATCCTGTCACTCATTGAGCATGAGGTGCCTTCTTTGTCTCTTTTTTCTTGGTCAACCATATCAAAAGCCCCCTACCCTTTGTTGTTTTACTATACTTGAGTGAACTGAAAGGAAGTTAATGATGGTTTATTTGTTTTAGGGTGGTTCTGATAGTCTGGTTTCATTTCTTCAAAGCTGGAAAACTTTTTGTGCCCACTATTGCAGCAACTGGTATAAAATAAATGCAGCCTGTGGTTTGTTTGTTGATTCATCCTCTGGAGCTGTGGGTTTGATCAGAAAGAATATGTTTTCTCTTTGCCGAGTGTTGGAGGATATTGAGCTTTTCATTTATGGTAATTTTGATATTTTTTGAATCATAAAATTATTTCTGTGATGAGCTTTGCTACTCATCATCTTTGGAAACTCTCATTTTGAGTTTCCTATTAATAGGGTTTTCATTTCATTGGCTGTCAGGCTCATTTGATGACCATGGATATACGGCTTGTTCTGGAGTGGAATTCTCTAATGATAAGGCTGAAAGAGAGACCCTTTCTGCTTTACTCCAGTGCATTTCTAATGTCAGTCAACAGTTGGGCAAAGCAGCTTCAGCTATATTTTACGAGTCCCTTAGAAGCACTCCAAGTATATCATCTGAAGAGGTTCTTCCTCAAATTGTGAAGGTTTTAGAAACAGGTTATAGTTCATCAATAGTAGCAAGCCATGTATCAGAAATTGGAGCTGATAGTGCATGGGAGAAAAAAGTGTCACATCACAAGAATCTGAGGAGATTTTCAATGGATCTTTTTCTCTCTCTTCATGCGTTATGTAGTAGGGCAACTTCATGGGGCAAAGTTTTGGATGTCATTCAGAACTATTTAAGGTTTCTAGTACCTCGTAAAGCAGTACACAAATTGAACTTTCAAGCTTTCCTCAATATCAAGGTTTCCATCACAGTACAGGCCACTTCCCAAGTTGCTAGAATCATGTTTGAATCTGCTTTAGATCTACTCCTCTTGCTAAGCTACATGGTTAATGTTAGTGGGCAGGTACGCAATTATTTTAATTGAAAAGGAATTTAGTGAGCTCTATGATATCACTTCATAGATTAAGTTATTTTTGATGGAAAAGATATTATTTAGTTGATGTTCTTATTGTATATTGTTGTTTTTGCTGACAATGATTACCGTTTATGTAATATGCCAACTAGTGTTTTTTGTGTAGATGCATCCACGGATTTGCATGTCTGTTTGTCACCCAGTCTTTCTCTGGTTGGTTCATGATCTGGAAAGTTTTTGATTCTGTATAACCGTAAAGTTGAATCCCCAATGAAGGGGAAAGCGAATGGCATGACACCCCACAAGTGGTTCTGAGTTTGAGCCTTATACCATTGCCCACCCCTATTTAGTGCTGCTAGTATAGAATGATTATATTTGTACTTCCTAGAAGTGACTGTTGCCATTTGGCAGAAACACTAAATAAATAAGGTTAAAGGTTGAGTCCTTGTGATGATCGCTTTGTAGAGAAAAAATTGTTGGTTCTGAAACTTGATACAACACTGTCCTTACATGAAGATCTCAACTAACTTCATTGACTTTTGCAGATCCATATGTCACATGAGGATGTTTCGAGAATAAAACTTGATCTTGTGCCAATGATTCAAGAGATTATTACTGAGTGGCATATTATTCATTTTCTTGCCACCACACCCACACAGTCTCCTGCTTTGGAAGATTTCAGTTCTCAACTTTCATCTTTGCATATAGGTATGGCCTTCACACTTTTATTGCCATGAAAAGGCTTCTTTTCTGGTGTTGGTTGGCTTGGGTGAAGATGATGCATTCGTCCATAATATGTATGATATCAATGTGCATTTTTTTATTCTTTTTCCTAGGTGGCCATAGTTACATTGTATCATAACCTAACATAAGTGATTTATTCCTCCCTTTTTTATTAATCCTTTTCCCCTTTGGAGATGAGTAAAACAATCTTGGATTCCATATAAATTAATAGGCTCATTTCAACTGTTGTAGCCTTTTATCTTTTGTCATAAGTATGTGAAAGCCATGGAAATCATGACCTAGGTTGTGCTCTTATATAATCTTTATGTTTACTTACTGTAACTTTTAAATGGAGATGATGGCTTTTTCAATTTTTGTTAAGAAGCATGTTGCTGGGATAGTAAACTTATTAAGGCTTGGCTAATTTACTTCTGCTTTTCACATGATTTTCAAACTGAAATAATGTTGCTTGTGTAGATGCGCGTTTTTTTCACTTTTTACTGTCAATATATGTTCTTATTTTGAGCATAAAGCTCGTTCTGTCTCTCTGTTCATTAATGGATTGTAATCAAAGTTACTTCAGTTTTGTTGGGAGATAATTTTTTTTCTTTCTAAAATTGTTGGTTAATTTGATACTGATTGGTATTGTGGGTTGAGAGTGTCCTTGTACTTTATGTTATTTAGGTCTTTACTATATAGAAAAATGTTTTATTTTAGAGTATTGATGTTAATGTACCAATACTGTATATTTGTTTCACTTATTTGTTTGGAAATAAATCACAAGTATTCACCGTTTCATGATCAGATAACAGCTTTGATAGGATGTCCTTGAACGAGAAGCTTGGGAAATGCGATTTCACTTTGGCTTATATCTTGTTACTTAGCCTTCAAAGCTGTTCAGATGATCAGATGCATATCTCTTCCAGAGAGCTTCCTGATTGCTGCAGCATACTTAATTTTGTACGGGAGTTCACTAGCTGGATAATTTGGGGAAGAACTGGAGAAGAATCTTCTCTTTTCTTTATCCACTCAATTGAACTTGCTTTTATCTTTCTCAGACATGGCCAGTACAATGCACTTGAGGTTTGTTTCTTTTACTTGTTGTACATGATAATCTACTATTTCATGGGTCAGATGGTTGTGGAAGTAATTTTAAGATTTAAGATATTGTTTTATCCAGTATCTTCTCATGTTGGTGGACTCGTACTCTCGGAAGCAGAAAATTTGTGAAAGCCTTCAGACAACTGGTGGGGAATGGCCAACACTTCTTCATCTCCTTGGTTGTTGCCTTATCCAACAGACACAACATGGACTCCACAGAACTCTAAAAGAAAGAAAAGTTTCTGAAGCCGTGCGTTGCTTTTATAGGTATGTGTTATCTCATAAAAATTTGTTTATGTTTCAATCACTCAGAAAGCAACTACACAATGCATTTAATCTGTTTTAAATTAGGGCTTCTCTTTGTTTGCTTGTTTCCTTCATTTTTTTCTTAAGGTTAGTGTTACATGCAAGGACATGGAAGAGATGTATACGGATTTTTCATGTGACTGCTGCAAATGAACTAAGGACAAAATTTTGCTAGAAAGTAATCATTAGTTATTGGTATCAAAGTTTCATTCAATTTTGATGTTCTTAAAAGGAACATAAAAAATATGACATGTCATATTTGAATATAAATGAATCAATGTGCCTCGACCGTACACGATGATGAGATATGATCCATATAGCTGCCCCACATAGTGGAACAAAGGCTTAGTTGTTGTTGTTTGATGTTCTTAGATTATTGATTATGTGGTTTTCTGCCTTCTGATTTTTGATGTCCTGAGCCTGAATTCTTCTTTCGTTGTTCATATTTTTTCAGTCTTGTTCTTAGAATGAGATGATCAGTAGCCTTCTGGTTGATATCTTGATAGATCATAGATATTTCGCATAATCCTTTCTATAATCACTTACTGCATGTGTGCACTTCTCTTTGAAAGGTGTATTCTGGATGAGCTTATGCGGATATTCTAATCTTTTTTCTCTGAATATGTTTAGAGCTGCATCAATGCAAGGAGCTCCCAAAGCTCTGCAAAGTTTGCCACGAGAGGCAGGATGGGCATGCCTTGGTTTCAGTGGGTTCATTTGGATGTTTATTAAATTCTGTATATTGTTAATTTGTTATGTTTCATAGAGTCCCATGAACACAATTATCCTTGTCTTCCAGCTGGTTGCAGCTCAGATGCATTGTGGAAACTTCAGTATTATCAATGGGCTATGCAGATCTTTGAACAATATAATCTAAGTGAAGCTGCTTGTACTTTTGCTCTTGCCGCCCTTGAGCAAGTTGATGAAGCTCTTGGCAACAAGGATGGCTGCTCCAACCCGGCTCCTAGTGATGAATCAGCTACTGTTGTCAAGGGACGACTTTGGGCGAATGTCTTTAAGTTCACTTTGGATCTGGAGTACTATCATGATGCTTATTGTGCTATAATTTCAAATCCAGATGAGGAGAGCAAGAATATTTGTCTGAGGCGTTTCATAATTGTTCTTTTGGAGCGTGGTGCAGTTAAGGTGCCGTTCCTGTCTCTCATCTGTTTAGTGTGTGTGTGTGTGTGTTTTTGTTTTGTTTTTTGGGCTCTACTGCTCTTTTATTCATTCAATCTTTCTGACTGACCTTTGTATTTTGGGGTTTATTTAGCCAAATGTAAAGGCAATGAGAATAAGACACTTATGATGTTGCGTTGAAACTGAATGAATTACACAATTTCTTTTTGTTATGATTTGCTTTTAATGGTCTATCCTTGAATTGCAAATAGTTATCAGGATTGAATCTTGGAAACTTGTTTTTTTTCCTGTGTTTTTTGTTTGCCATTTGTTTATTTACATGTGTTCATTGCTGTGCTTTTCTGTAACATTTACTGCTGTCTTTCTATCTATAAAACCCCACACTTCCTCTGATTATGCATGAAATGGAAAGATGAAGGAATTATACTGCAATGGGTTTTATGTTTTTATTTTACCTTATTTATTTATTTATTTATTTCTGGTTTTAGATTCTTTGTGATGGCCAGCTGCCATTTATTGGCCTAGCAGAGAAAGTTGAGCAAGAGCTTGTTTGGAAGGTTTGTCCTGATCCCTTCAAATTCAAGTGGTTTATGTCACATATTTCACTTACGGGTGGGATTAGTAAAGTGTTTTTGACCATTTGTGCAGGCTGCTCGCTCGGATGTTTTGGCAAAGCCAAACCCTTTCAGATTGGTCTATGCTTTTGAAATCCACAGACACAACTGGCGAAAGGCAGCCCGTTTTATTTATTTGTACGCCACTCAGCTTAAAACTGAGGAAGCAATGAAAGATCATCGGATTAGGTCCTTGGTTCTTCAAGAGAGGCTTAATGGGATATCTGCTGCTATTAATGCTTTACAACTTGTTCATCCTGCTTATGCTTGGATTGATGCCCCTATTGAAGAACCAACTCGCGAAAAGGAACAGTATCCAAGTAAAAGGGCCAGACTACATATGCAGGATCCAGGTACAGTATCCATTAGAAGTGAAATCCCTTCTAATACTATCAATTATTGCAACACTTAAAAAATTTTTTGTCTAGGATTTTTGACTTTTAATGCCTCTGAACTGTATTACATGTCCTTTGGCTCTGACTGTGTTATAATTTATTGCTTGTTTTTGTAATTATTTGTGAAACAAAGCTCCCAGCGATATAGATCAACCTCAGAATCTCCAGTCCTATCTAGGCATTGAGGATCTCGAGAATGAATATGTATTGACGTCAGCAGAATATTTGCTCTCCCTGTCAAATGTCAAATGGTCTTCTACTGGTAAGATTGCTGTTACCTATTAGAGGTGGTTTTCTAAGTGCAATATTGTTTATAGTTGCACTGTTTACAGATTCAAATTTGTGGTAATTATTGTGGAGCTCTATGTGGTCTCTAACTATGTTTACTATCTCCCAGATTGACTAAAATTTCATACTTTATGATGCTAATATAAGTAAATTACTGATTTGCAAAATGAGTTAAGGTGATTATAGTGATTGGCATTTACAAAACCTCTTTGTTCTCTTATCTTCCCATTCTCTCTCTTAGTGAGAGTATTTATACCTTTCCTTTTTTGTCAGGAAGCAAGAAACCTTCAGCGACCTTGGTTGACCTGTTGGTTGAGTCAAATTTGTATGATATGGCTTTTACAATAATTTTGAGATTTTGGAAGGATTCAGGATTGAAGAGGTGCTTTTTATTTTATTTTATTATTTTTAATTTGTTTCCTATAGCTTGTTCTGTTTCCTTTAGCTTGATTGGTTTGTTGATAATGGATTATAATATGGTTCATCTCAGGGAGATTGAAAGAGTGTTTGCTGCAATGTCTTTGAAATGCTGCCCAAATGGAGTAGCCTCCTCCACTTCTGGGTGATGATGTTTTTCATTGGCCTCTCTTTTTATTTGCCCGATTAATGTTCTTTTCTTTATGATTTGTTGTGTCTTACCGAACTTAATTTTGTCCAGATGCTATTGATTGCACCTGCTGGCATTTTATTTGAACATCTTGTGTGATTTGCTTTCAGGAGTCATAGGATGCAAGGTTTTCTCTTGACTTCGTCACAAGATGAGGCTTGTTTGGCTGATGTGGGACCTCTAGCGCAGCAAGCTAAGGGCAATAGTCAGTGGGAAACGCTCGAAATATATCTGGTCTGTATATATTTCTTTCTCATGCTTTCCTGGTTACAATCTTATTTTTTGGTCATGGACAAAGACAAAAGCATTCGATTAGTGTTTCACATCTTCACTTGGACTCTGGTCATGAAGCTTAATTCATCTGTAAAGTAAAATCTACCTGTGAATTCTCTTGTTTCTTGCCATGTTTTACATCTAGTGCTTTTTTTATAATAACATGACACTATTGACATTTTTGGTTTTGACTAGCTCTACACGACTGTGGAAGGGTATAAATAAAAGATGGTAACATTAATATGCAGCTTGCCTTAGATTGTCTTTTTTATGTAGAGTTGCTAGTGAGTGATGATTTTGGAGTCGTCATTTATGGTTAATCTAAATTAATGAGTAATTAAGTTTTGACTGTTTAGTGCTTTTTTTTTTTCTTTCTTAATCCCCTGTTTGGCTTTTAATCTGTAGTTGGTGTGATACATAGGTAAACTTCTATTAGTACCTCAAGTGATGCTTCATCCTTCTGTTTTGAGTGCAGGAAAAGTATAAAGGATATCATCCGAGATTACCAGTAGTGGTTGCTGAAACTCTCCTTGCATGCGATCCACAAATAGTTTTACCTCTTTGGTTGGTTCAATTGTTTAAGGTAATTTTTCTGTTTGACAAATACTGAAAGAAACCAATGAAACCTTAATCACACTATATTTTCTGCTTTTCAACTCATTGGACTTTTTTGTTTACAATTTTACGAACATATCTTGTAACAAGTATCAGAATAATGTTCTAATGGTATCAGTTCTTATAATGAAACCTAATTAAGTTATATGATTGAGAGATTTAGGGACAATGATTTAACTGAACACACTACAATTTTTCAAAATTGAAATGAAGTTTCATGAGATTCCAATAAGTAAAACATTTTAATTCTAGTGCCTCTCTTCAAGCATTCAATTTGGCATCTACATCTTCTCCCATTTCATGTGATAAACTATATCATTTGCAAATTGAGTTACACTTAGTGGTCTCTTTCTGCAAATGCTTATTCATCTTGTCTATTACCAAAGCAAAAAGACATGGGCTTAAAACCTGAAGCAGACCTATATTATTCAGGCATTCACTAGATATCTCCACTGGCATCCTTAGTCATGTTATATCTTTATGTCTCTTTTATAGTTTCTATTGGCTACCATTACCCCTTTCTTTTTAATAGTCGCCACATTTTGGGATTATGATATTAATTTATGAACTTAATAAGAAATTTAAACGAATGCACAAATCATCATGGTGATGGATTTTAGACTTAATACGCTTGAAATCTGTAAATATAAGTTAATCCATTTCATGGGTGGTCTCTTTATTTATGCTTATAATTGAGTTCATTTTGGATTCCTAATGAGATTAATGATGGGAATGCGTCCATTCATGAACAATCTACGATAACAAATGCTTTGGAGTAATTTGATGCATGGTTTGAATATAGTGCAAGAGCTACTGTCGTGTAGTGGCGTAGGACCTTTAACTTGAGTTTTGTTTTGCTTTCTGGATAAATTGTAACCTCTCTCTCTCTCTCTCTCCAGGGTTCTAGACAGGAAAGTAGTTTTGGAATGTCTGGAAGTGAATCTAGCCCTGCATCCTTGTTTCGGTTATATGTGGATTATGGCCGATTTGTGGAAGCAACTAATTTGCTACTTGAGTATATTGAATCTTTTGCAGCTTTGGTAAATTCCGTCATCCTCTCCTGTGCTTAGCATATAAAATCTCAAACAATATGATTGTTTTCTTGTTAGTTGGTTATGAATTTTTTAGCCTTTGGTTTTCATTGTTCCTTGGAAATGTAAGGATCCTTATCACTACTTGTAGACCCTGTTAATTCAAAGACATAAATCAAAAGCTTGGGTTGCTAGCCGGGAGACGCGTCTTATTGGAAACTACACAGATTAAATGACACTAGGAGTTTCCAAATGTTAGATTAAATACTAAGAGGTTTGAAAAATTATAAAACAGAAAATGTACCTGTATTTCACAGTAATCTGTTTTGAGAGATTCTCCCAATATTTATAATCAAGGTATTCCTTTCATGGTATTTAATCTTTGGAAAAACCAGTGTCGATTTTATATTGCACTATGATATTTTGAATACCTGAGGTTATATCATGGTAGGTTTCCATTTTGTTCTATGACATTATATTGCATCATGGTCACTTCTGATATGACAATTTGCTATATTGATTGGGGAAAACAAGAATACCAGTCATTGATTCTGAATCTCACTATATGCTCTTCTCAATTCTAGCTTTGTGTAAGAAGGTCACCGTTGTATATACTTTTCATGATCTGTTAATCCGCCCTTTTGAACTGCATACCAATATTGTATTAATCCTTTCAAGGAAACTACACATTCAATGGAAATTTGAAGTGTTTTTGGTTGTCTGAAATTGATTAAGCTCGAGTTTTATGGACTGGCTGTTCCGCCATTTATGTGATCCCTTTGCTGGCTGATGAAATTTAATAGACCACTCAGTCCAGTGGTAGTAGCTGAAGCAAAACTGGTATTGTGTGCAGAGACCTAGCGATGTTATTCGTCGTAAAAGACAATCTGCAGTTTGGTTTCCGTACACTATCATCGAGCGGTTATGGTGCCAACTTGAGGAGTCAATCAGGTTAGGTCACATGGTTGATCAAAGTGAGAAGCTGAAGAGGCTGTTGCAGGGAGCTTTGCTGAAGCATCTTAATCAAGTATGTTCTCTACTTTCGCTACCTTTTTCTTCGAAACTCTTGAACCTAGTTGATAGCTCTCATGGATGGAACTCATGCTTTGTAACCTTGTAATTCTCAGGTTAAAATTGATTCAGATGATGTGAAGTCCTCAGTGGCAAAGTAGGAATGAAAGACTCTGCTCTGGTAATATCTTTCTATCCTGTGTATGGCTGAGGTGAAGAGGGGGTTGCTCACATAGATCTTCAATAGAATTCCATTGAGATCTTCAATTCCTTTTTTGGTAGCAAATGTGGTTCTAGTTGCTGAAAATTTTGGGTGTTGTGCTTTATAATTAGACAGAAATATCAGGTGATTTTCCCAGCCCCCCCCCCCCCCCCCCCCCCCCCCCTTAAATCTGAAAAATTTATTTTCTGATTACACCCGAATAAAGTAGCTTCGAAAGGTGGTACCACGTGTGTCCTATTAAAAGAGTTCTGTGTATACTGATTAAAAATTTGAAGGTACCATTTTCCCAACAGAAAGGAGCAGTGTAAAATGTTGATAATATGGAGATAGCTTAAAGAAAAGGTGAAATGTTTGCCTAACTTTGAAAGTCTATTGATTTGGTAATACGTACTCCCTTGCCATCCAGAATAAATAACAAATTAAGATAAAAAATGTAATTTATTACTACTTAACAGTTTTGAAATTTTAATTCAATTAATATTTAGTATATAATATTAGTTATATTTGAGATAATCACCAAGGGGCATGTTTTCCGCATGACCTATATTATTAAACACAGGACACTTTTTAAAATTTTAAGTAGTAAAAAGACAAATATACCCTTGATAGTTTTTAACTTTATAAAAAAAATTTACCAAACTTTTTAACCAGAGAAAATCGCCTGACCTGGGCAATTTTATCAGAGAAAATCGTCGTGACCAGGCGATTTTCCCCTGAGTTAAAAAGTTGGGCAAATTTTCGCTGGAAAAACGATTTTTCAATGAAAGACCGGGAAAACTTGAAAAAAACGCCGTCCTGTGGCGATTTTCTCTGAGAAAATAGCCACAGGACGGCGATTTTCACTGAGAAAATCTCCTGGCCTGGGCGATTTTCTCTGATAAAATTGCCCAGGCCAGGCGATTTTCTATGAGTTAAAAAGTTGGGTAATTTTTTTTATAAAGTTAGAAATGATTAAGGGTATATTTGTCTTTTCACCACTTAAAATTTTAAAAAGTGTCCTGTGTTTAGTAAAAAGTGTCATTCAATTAAACAATTCCGATCACCAATTCTTAGAGAAGATTTTCAGAATTTTTTTTATTGAAACGATATTTATTTTAAAAAATGTTACGGACTTTTATTATGAATGATAACAAAAAGAATGTTGCAATTTGGTTGGGCTCTTTGTGTGGATGATATTTATGATGTGATAGAATTTGAAGGAAAGGTGGATAATGTAAACAAAAGTTTCTTCTAGAAACTCCTAGAAAATGTGAATTGCATACGACTATCTAAACTTAAGTTTTTGACAAAGTCCACCATTTTACCTCTTTTATATAATACAATACTTTCTCAATACTATTTGGAACGCGAGCGACGTTTGACTCCGAATTTTAGTATCTTCTAGAAATTCTTGTGAAATAAAATTGAAAAGAGTTCTTCCTTGAAGTTTTTAGATATTATTAAGGATTTTTTTTCCCTTTCTGTCTTTTGTGTTTTTTTAACGTTAATTTTTCTGAAAATAAAACCAAAAATATCAATTTCTGTGAAACAGTGATATTCTAGAGAGTAAAAAAAAAATGTATTTTAAAAGAATATAGAGGGTAAAAGTGACACAATTTTATACACGGAGAGGGAAAAATCAGCTATTCAAATTATCAGTTGGTTTGTATTAATTTTTATTTTTATTTTTCTCTGTTACAAAGGAATGAATTGTTTGGTACTTCGATCAAATTGGAGAGAAAATATTAGTTATATTGACCAAATTCGAGAGGGAATATAAGTACTTTTTTTAAATTTAAAGGATATTGCTGAAGCCTTTATTTCCGCCGAGGCTCCTAGCTTGTCTTACGTCATGGTACCTGTAGTCGGGACTAACTCTCTGATTCCACTCGATACCTTAGCAAATATCACAATGTAAGACAAGACAAGTGATTGCACGCTACATTTACATGATGTAGCGATCGAGTATTTATATGTGGATGTATCCACATTAGCTTGTAAAATACGAGATTGGACAAGTCATCTCCTGAACTCGTCCAAAAGACCTGGAGAAAATCTTCCTTTATCCAGTTTCTATCGCCTCATCGATTGCTATATGCTGAACCAATCAGCGAGTTACATGCGTTTAGGACACGTGTTCACTCTAGAAGGTTATGTTTAGTTTACCTGGGCCACATGATGGGCTCTTTAATCGCGGCCCAATTCCCATTTTGGGTAAGGTCGTCCCCCATCCTGACCTAGGCGATATTTATAAATCAAACACATATAAATGTAATTATTCAAATTCAAAATGAGAATTGATTATTGGGGATTAATTAAATTAATGACGGTGTTTTTTGGGAAAATTAATGTAAAAAGACAGGACGCAGACAAAGTAGACAAAAATCCAAGGATTTGCAAGGAGGAAGCTCCACTCGACAGTAACCTCAATATATGAGACACATTTCGTACTATAAAACCGGGCCCCATCAACGAACCTGCCCTAGTACAAAATACCAAATGGAATAACCTATGAATTTTGTGTATGTATTGAAATATGGTGTACCATCTTAAAGTATTGAGTTTACTTGTTGAAAATATCGAATTTCGTTACTGAAATATTAACGGTTCGATGGTCATATAAAAATCTCCCTCTATAAATACTACGTACTCTTTCTATCACGTTAAAAGATGTCAGTTTGAAAATTGTACAACTTATAAAATAAGTAATTTGAAATTATATTTTTTCACTTATATTTTTGTACTTTTGAAGTGAGCACTAATTGTGTACGACATATTATATATTATTAAGAGGATATCATGTAAATAAATATAAATTGGACTTTCTTCATGTGATTTTTCTTTAACGTATATAAGACTCTTTATATTCGACCGAGATAATATATCATCAGAATATTAAAAAGAAAAAAAAAACTACGTACTTTGTACGCTATTGTCACACAAGAAAATATTACAAAAACAAAATTTGACCAATTTTTTTTTTTTTTTGAAAAACAAAAATAATATAATATATATTTTGGTTGAGGATTGAGAAAAAAAGAAGAAGAAAAGTCAAGGCAGGAAGGCGGACGCAAAACTCAAAAAAAAAAGAAAAAGGATAACAAATAATTTAGTAATAAAGTGAAGAAACCCAACCAACGATACCAAACCAAAACCTTTGGCTTTTCTTCTCAAACTTTAATTCCAACCATTTCTGGCTTTGAAGTTTGAACCGTTTCTTTCTTTGTTTGTGTTAATAATCAGCTTTGTTTAACCACCATAATCATACTGAAATTGAAGGAGAAGTCTTCTTTAAGCAACCGGAAGAAGGCCCTCCTCCTCAACGGCTTATTGTTTTGCTTGGTGCGCTCCACCTCTTCAATCTTCATTCGTTACAACTGAATTGGAATTGGACTGCTGTTGTTGGAGCTCGACTCGGCCGCGATCAGTCAGTGAGTCTTTTTTCCCCAAAAAAAAACCCCACTTCTCTTCCTACTTCGATGTCTGTGTGTTATGTGGGTTTTTTTTTTTCTTTTGTAATTGTTTTGATTCTCAAGCTTAACTTTTTGGGATTTTGAATGGGTTTTTCTCTGGAAGTCTGCGGATGATGTGCGAATGATGACTGATATTTTCTGTGTATGTGTTGAATGATTGATGAGAAGGTGTTCAACTGTTTCGTGAGATTTTTATTTGGCAGCGCCGCCCTAAAATGAAAAGTTTGTTATTTTACTTGAGTATTCTGGCCGAATTTTCTTTTCTTGTCCTTTTCATGATTATGGTTTTGAGAGAGCATGCTTGGGTTTTTTTTTTTTTTTTTTTGGTTTTCCAAATTAGGCGTCTGTTAATATGTCAAGAATATTTGAAGTTGGGGTTCTTGATGAGGGATATTCTTGATTTAGTAAAGCCCGGAGGTGGGTGTAAATCCACGAAGAACTCAGCTAGATTTTGTTTCTTGTACTGATTAAGATAATTACAAAGAGCCATTTTGCAATATTAAGCTGTCAACTTTGGTAGTCCAGCTGCTGAAGACCAAAAAAAAAATTTTTTTTTTTTCTTTATTGTTTTACTTCAATAAATTGATAATGATTTGGCTGTAGGATTTACCTGCCAGAACTGCAGCTTATCCATGTTTGAGTATTTTTGTATGCATTTGCATATTTATGATATGAACAAATGCATACAGGGGTTTATCAGTTTAGTTTCGGTTTTCTTGTCTTCCTGATTTCTGAGCTGAACTACCCAATGAGTTTACGGTGATTATGAGCTTTTTGTGTTCCCATAGAGGAATGTTCATGAAAAAGTGATCTTGACTGCTAGAAGGCAGTTTGATGTCCTTGTTTGTATTTTTTCCCTATCTTTGGTATGGTAGGTGGACAATGTCAAATTGATTGGCCTTCTGAAAATTTGTCTTGTATGGACCATGTCTTTACCTTTCTTGTCATTCTTTCTTCTAATGTAGCACTAACAAAGATGCTAACCTTTTGATGTCTACGCAGAATCACGATAATTGGGGGAATATTTTGTCACACACTGGGAATTTCTTATCTAACAGCAATGATGGATGGATGATGAATCCTGCTTTGAATGGTTAAAAAGCTGCAGCTTAACAGGTTTGAATTCTTTATGAAAGAAAAGAATGGTTAATATCAGTATGAAGCCATTTAAAAGCAGCACATCTCTTTCTTACTCTACTTGCTCACTTCCTGGACTATAGTTGATTCAAGCCTTTTCTCTTCTTCGTATTATGTCATTCTTTACATGAATCATGATACTTTATAATGGATGTTGACTAGCTGATGCGCTAACATACTGGATAAGCTGCTGAAATTTTCAGTAGGTGCCCTGAATAAATGTGAAGAACTTCTAGACATAGTGTTACCAAAATTGATAATTTTATAGATTCCCCGTGTTAATGCTGCTTATATGTTGAGGACTAGTTTCCTCAATCAGAGATCAGATTCTGTATATGTATTTTCCTCTGATAATCGAAGTTGGAATGACTCTCCTTTTCCTTACATTTTTAGTTTAAGCTTGTTATTTTTTTGGTAAATATTTAATAGCAGATATCAAAAGTTTTGCGCCCTGCATTTCCATAAAGATGAGTTCCCTTATGGACCCATTTATGCTATTGCTCGTCATGTATGTTGTTGACCCTCCTAAATTCATTTGGCATATTGTTAAACCATAAACTTCGCTTATACTGAGTTTTGTCCTTTGATGGCAAATTACAAGTTTGAGCAAAATATATGTTCTTGTGTTTAATTTGTTAGCCTTCCCTTGTTTTTGACTTGCAGCTTTCTTGTGCTCCAATAAAGATGACAGATTCAGCTGACAAGAGTGAGAAAACCCATATGAACAGTGGTAGTGCGAGGGAAGAGGGTGAGTACGTGAGGCTTGTTATCTCTGATGAGCCCACAACAACTGAAACTGAGTCTTTGCAACTACAAGCTCCATATAGAAGGTCTTGTACATGGTGGATCAAGGCCATGATGTGGTGTTTTAGCATATTAATAATCGTACTTGTTTTCCTGAAATGGGGAGTCCCATTTCTTTTTGAGAAGGTACTTTGGTTTTGATTTACTTTTTGGCTCCTGCTGCTCTTTAATACCACCTATTACCCCCTCCACCTCCCCTCAGTTCCTCATACCCTTCTTACAGAAAGGAAAGAAAGCAATAATATTGTGGAACAAGAATAAAAAGTCCAATGAGAGAAGATGAATAAGAAAACTATAGTAGTTAGGTTATGAAAAAAATATATATATATGAACGAGGTAATAATACTGTTCAACATGCCACCGATGCAGTGAAAATTTCATAATGAAGTTTCTTGATAATCTGGCTGCTTTCTTATCCTTGAGTTTGATAACCTCAGATTACTGAACCCTTTTTTTGGTTATTTTCCATAGGTTCTCTTACCAATTCTGCAATGGGAATCTACTGCCTTTGGTCGTCCAATGCTCGCTATTGTACTTGTGGCCTCCTTGGCATTATTCCCTGTCTTTCTAATTCCTTCTGGGCCTTCTATGTGGCTTGCTGGGATGATTTTTGGATATGGTATTGGGTTCGTCATAATCATGGTTGGAACTACTATAGGGATGATCTTGCCATACTTGATTGGTTTACTCTTCCGTGAAAACATTCATGTAAGGCACACTTACTTTTATTATATGCTCTGTGCATTTTCCTTTCCTTTTTGGTCTGGGTTTTTTGATAGTTTCTGCTATTTCGTATTAAATGGCTGATTGATATTGTCAATTCTGTGATTTCTTAAAAGTTTCTTTTCCCTTATTTGGTGCTTCTGCAGCAATGGTTAAAGAGATGGCCTGATAAAGCTGCTATGATCAGATTGGCTGCAGAAGGAAGTTGGTTCCACCAATTTAAAGTGGTTGCATTATTCCGGGTTTCGCCATTTCCATATACTATCTTCAACTACGCCGTAGTCGTGACAAGTATGACATTTTGGCCATACTTAAGTGGATCAGTAGCAGGGATGATCCCTGAAGCTTTCCTTTACATCTACAGGTCAGTTCTTCCTTCCCTAGTAATTCGTCCAAAGTTTCCCGACAAATTATTGCATTTCCTAACATATACTATGGCGAATCTTTTTGCCGTTGTGTTCCTCTGCAGCGGCCGGTTAATAAGAACGTTTGCAGACGTGCAGTACGGGAACCATCGGTTGACTCCAGTGGAGATCATCTACAATGTCATCTCCTTCATTGTTGCAGTGATTACAGTAGTCCTTTTCACTGTGTACACAAAGAGAGCGATGGAAGAACTGAAAAGGGCAGAGGCGAAAGAGCAAGAGTTTGGATCTGAGAATGAAAATTTGGAGTTGGAGAAGCTGCCACTTGAAAGACCAAAACAATTTGGTGTCCAGAAATCACATTAGATTAGGTATTATGATGGAAATGATGTAAATAGTTAAAAGAGTTTTGCAAAGGGAGTTCTTTTTACATCCCTTTGTTGGTATTGCCATTTTGTGTATCCTACAATTCAACGTTTTGGGCAATAGATCAGATCTTTTACCTGAGAGACGAGTCTACTTTCTTCGTGTGCTTTTTTTTTTTTTTTTTTTTTCTTTCCCCCTTTAAATTCTGTTTGCATACATCACCGGCACAAAATTGAGTTATACAACCCGTATAAAAGTAATGGTAGTGGTATAGTTATTTCTTTGTTTCTTAATATGTTTAAAGTGTATGCGAATAGAGGATCATATTTAATGATTATCTACCCTTTTTAGTTTGTTGCACTAAAAGTTTGAAACTGTGGGCATAACAGATGTAGAGGTAACTTTTGGTAATCTTACCCTCAAATTACTATTGCCATTTGTTCCTTGCACTAATTGAATTCGTGATTTCAGTCTCTTAGAATACACGCCTTTACAATTGTTTTTTTTTTTTTAGTCTCATGGGATTCAACATTGTGTGTTGCGGAAAAGCTTTTCTACGTCATTAGTCATTATCTGGTAGTTGAGAGTTTTTACATTCACTACCTTTCTGCCATTTTTCATTTAGTAAATTACATGCACACCATTGAGATTTTGGAAAATTACTATTATCTCTTTTAGATTTTGCCATAACTCCATTCAATAAGTTTTTAGGTGCGGAGAAGATTATGAGATTTGTGCTTTTTTTTTTCCCTTCTCTTTCTATTTTTTATATATTCACGAGGAGGTGACAAGAGTTAATGACTTCACTTAAGTCAATGGTTCATTTGATAATTTTACTAGACTATACAGTTTGTTTAATAATTTAGATAAATCTAAGGGGGGTAAATGCAATTTAACCTAGGAAATATTAGGAGTAGGCATGGTTTGATCCAATTCAAAAATCGAACCGAATTCGAATTTACCAAATTCGAATAACCCAATTCGAATTCAGTTTTCGAATTATGTTTGGTTTGAAACCAAATTCGAATTATGAATTCAGGTTTAGAATCGGTTTTCGAATTTGGTATCCAATCCGAAAACCAACCGATTCGAAAACCAATTGGGATATATGATTTATATATTTTTAATTTTATACTCCTCATTTTTTTAATTCCACTGTCCCACTACATCTCTCTCCCCCCCTCCCCCTCCTTCTTTTTCTTTCTCCCTGCGAACCCACCTCTGTTCCCTCTTCTTCTCTTAATCTATTTTCTTTCTTCTCTTCATTATCTTTCTTTCTTTCTTTACTCTTCCTATTTCCTTCTCCCATCTCTCTTTCATTTTCTTCTCTTAACCATCAAGTTTTTGAGAGAAGGTTATGGTGGTGTTGATTGTTGTTGTTGGATGGTGGAAGTTGTGGATCTGGAAAGACGCGGCGATGGTGGATTTGGAACTGGACGGTGCTTCTTCTCTTCATCTATTTTCTTTCTTCTCTTCATTATCTTTCTTTCTTTACTCATCCTATTTCCTTCTCCCATCTCTCTTTCATTTTCTTTAAAGCCTTACTGTATTAAACTATTAATTCTGGAAACAAATTTGTGAATTCGGTTTCTACGGTCCAAACCGAATTCGAATTATGAATTCAATTTGGCTTCTTCAAGTTTAAAACGAATTAGGTTCGTTTTCGAATTTGCCAAAAAATTTTAAAATCGAGGAAATCGATTCGTGAAAACTGCAATTTGTGGAAACCGATTCGTACCACCCCTAGGAAATATCGAACCACCGTCAATAAGACAATTTCCTTTGGCCAATCAATCATGCGTCCATGGTGAGAAAACGAGGTCACAGATTACTAATCCTTGGATATTCTTTTAGTACCAGGCTGGTCACCCTACGTTTCCCGTCATTTTTTCAACTGTGTCGCTTGTTAAGTACCAATCGTGTACCATAACAAAATTTAAAAGTACGCTTATCTCTAAGACTAAATGATTTTTTAACCTTGTAGATGCCTGATGTTAAGTTGCGGTACACGAAAAATATGAACTCTAAAATTTGGTTGACTTTCCTTGAGTGTGATTAACTATTCCATTGCAGCTATATATAAGTAAGATAAACCGCAACTGCAGAAACTCACACAAAGCAAAGAGGAATGTCACGAATGGCCACATTCCTAGTCTCCTGTGTGGTAATTCTTGCAGCCATCAAAATCCAGGGGAGCCAAGAAGTGGACTACACAGTGACAAACACTGCCGCCGGCACCCCCGGCGGCGACCGGTTCACCCTGGAAATCGGCGACCAGTACACCCTGCAAACGCTGGACTCCGCCACGACTTTCATCTGGAGGACTTTTCAGCAGGACAACTCCCCCGATGACAGGAAGGACGTCCAAAGAGTGCCTGTTTTCATCGACGACATTGATGGAGCTGCACACAGCGTTAATGGCGAGATCCATGTCAGCGCCCGGTACACAGAGAATTACTCCGGCGATGTAAGGGTGGAGATCACTGGGGTGATTTACCATGAAATGACACACGTCTGGCAGTGGAACGGGGCGGCCCGGCCCCCGGAGGACTGATCGAAGGCATTGCTGATTACGTGCGGCTGAGAGCCGGGTTCGCCCCGAGTCATTGGGTTCAGCCGGGGCAAGGCGACCGGTGGGATCAAGGGTACGACGTCACGGCCAGGTTTCTGGATTACTGCGACAGCCTAATGGGAAATGGTTTTGTTGCAGAACTGAATAGGAAGATGAGGAATGGCTACGACGATAACTACTTCAATGAGCTTCTGGGAAACTCACCTGAGCAACTCTTTAGTGACTACAAGGCTAGATTTAATTCAAACTCGTGATCATCATTGCAAGACTAGGTGTTCATTCCGTGTGTGCGTGTGTATTCTTATTTGTTACAGTTGGGAGCTATAATGTGTACGTGTGTAATTACATGTGTAAGCTTATCATTCGACAAAAAATAAAAGAAAGAGCTAAAATGAGCATGAGGTTGATGAGAATTAATTAATGATCATCATCATTCAACTAAGAGCTCTTAATTTTTAAATAAAAGAAAAAGAAGAAAAAACTGGAGAAATTAACAAGAATGATTTCAGTTCAATCATGCTCAAGTATATATACACAAATACATAGAAGGAACAAATCTTCATTAACTAATACTCCTTCCGTCCCACTTTCAAAAAAAATTCTTATCCCACGAAGAGAGTTCACTTTGGATTTGTTACATTACACACTCTTACTAATATGATAATGTGTGATTCACAATTAATCCTTACTTTACAAGTGAAAAATTACTTATTTTAGGTATTGTACCTCAAAACCCATAATAAGTTCTTCAATTTTCAAAATAATCACAAGAATTATGCTTAAGTAGTGGCTTACTTGAATTAGTTGTGCTTAAGTTCTAGTCTCTCGGTCCCATTCAAAGATACAAAGTGAACTCTTTGAATGAGACGAAAGTAATACTTTAGAGGCTCTAAGTTGATCACATACATATATATATTGCACTGCAACTGCAAGTTACTTCATTTCATAGTAGGGGTGAGCAAATGTGATACCCGGCCAGACTCGACCCGAAACCGACCCGATCCATCGGTTTCGGGTCGGGTATAGACCCGGTCGGGCCGGGTTGAGTTCTGGGCCAGTTTTTTTTTTTTTTTTTTTTTGCGCCAATGAAAAACTATTAAAATTATATTATTTTTGCTTAAGATGAGATTTAAACACGTGATCTAAGTTCAATAATTATCTTTAAGGTATGCTGATTAGCCACTCCTTCTATTTTTTGTTTTGTTATATTATATTATTATCTTTATTATATTATATGTTTATTTATATATTAATTTCATATATCAATTCTTTATACTATATATATTATAATAAATTTTTTTAAAAACAATATACATTATAATACTATATAAATTAATAAATAAAATTTACATTTTGTGTTATTTTTCTTTTTATTGTTTGCACATTTATATTACTATTTTAAAAAAAATACTGTGATAAAAAAATAATAGAGTATAATTTTACTTATTTAATTTTCAATTGATAAGCATAGTATTTAAATTTGAAATAATATATAAATTTATAGAATAAAGTATTATTTATTTTTTTGTATAAAAATTAATTTTGTTTAGATTGTGAAATACATGTGTGATGTAATTTAAATCATTAGTATAATTGAAAAAGATATTAAATAATTTATAGTTTAATGTTGTATAATATATTAATAAGAAGAAAAAATAACAAAATAAAGAGTTGCTGGAGTAGTTTACCAATCTTAGGTTATGGGTTCGAATCCTAACTTATGCAAATGAGCATTATAATTTTACATGTTTTAAATTTAGAAAACCCAAAATTAGATAGAGAACCGAACCGGACCCGGGGGTTCGACCCGGAAGTGACCCAAAAAAAACCTGACCCGCGATAGGACCAGCAATTATGAAAAAAAACAAAAAAATTGAGAAGGAACAGGACCCGCAGGTCAGGTTTTTCCGGGTCGGTTCCGGGTCAAACCCCCAGGTCGACCCGACCCGCGAGTTTTTTGACCACCCCTATTTCATAGGAACAAACAAATATCAAGTCCTGCAAATCCAGCAGTTTAGTCTGTTTAAAGGAAAATATTTGGTAATCAATCCACATGTGACTTCCATTTCCATGCATGAAGCAGCAAACAAGCAAAGATTGGAAGCCAAAAAAGAGAGTATCTGGTGTACTGAAACTCAAGAATCAAATCCAAGCTAGTGTGCCAGGTGAACTTAATGCATGCAAAAGCAGAACTTCCTACAAGGTATTAAAGAAAGCAAACCTCATCTTTATGTTAAGCAGCTCAATGCAATGCAATGCAGATGCAGTTTCAGATACCTATACTATTTTTTATCAGGACTGGACAATCAGATTGGTAGTGACCTGACCTCCCACAAGAACACAACGTTTACCTATTCGAACACTCCTATTTTTCCTGTTACCACTAGCATTGTCATGAAATTAACCTTGAATCATCTGATTATCCTTAACAACTCTTTTACATTCTCAATGCTCCATTGATCCTCCTTGTCCCAACTCGACATCATCTCTATTGAATGCACCTTGTTATCCCGTGATGGTGGCAAACTATCCGGCAGAAAACCTGATTGCATCTCGCTGGGAATGGTAATACCTGATATTTCCAGCTTCAACACCTTGAGTCCCAGCTTATCAATATGATCCAGAACCTTAGTGCCCTCTGGCATACTGCTGTTCGTATACTTCTTCAGCCGAACCAACTTTTTAGCAGTGGAAGAGGAATTAAAGAATGCTTCAAGGGCATCCATCGGAGCCTTGGCAGTGGGGTAGTCATGGAAGCTGAGAAAGACATCGTCATCCATTGTGCCAAGGATAAGGTGGCGGCAAGTGAGGTAATCTGCCTTCCACTTCTTATAATAACGAGCATCATCTTCAGAAGCAGAGTTGGGTTCAGGTTCTGTGAGCACATAGGAAACTTCGAAGTCTCGAAGGCGACCGAGAATCATTGTTTCCCAGAGAGGGAATTTTGATCCCTTGGAGTTGATTCTTCTCAGGGATTTCATTTTCAGATAAATGTAATCAGAGATAGGCATATCATCATCTGAATCCCAAAGGCTTAGAAAATCAGAAGGAATACTATCCTGTTTCCTGCAAATCAGGGAACCAAGAACAATAATGAATTCCCTAGTTCCATGTCAAAAAGTTCATACAAAGTTCTGTTTTATACTAAATACTGCAACAACAAAACAACAAGTTTTGAATTCATAATGAATACAGCAACAACATTCTTTCAAATTCACTGTCAATTTGTAGCTAAAAAAACAGTATCCACAACTGGAAATGTTGAATTATAGCATCAGCCATCACGCACATTCTACAAATCCAGGCAACATTCACGAATCTGACATCATTCAACAATGAAAAGATTCTGCAAATTGAAACCCAATCGACTTAAGATACTATGGTTAATCATCGGTAAATACCTGGAACAGGGCAATTAGACTCTTGTAACCAGGGCTAATCGACATCTTCTTCAATTTCTCCCCGAGGTTGAGTTTTTTCAACTTTCTAACATAATGAAGGGCATTCAATCTCCGGCTGAAATTAATGGAACTGAAATCCACTTCCCCTTTATCCAATTCCCTCAACAACCCTTCCACGTCCTCCCCCCAATCATCAGGCAAACTATTCAACAAAAACAACGCCTGCGCCTCATCGGAAATCTTAACCCCAGCACAATGCTCAAGCTCTTTAGCCATAGCCCCCATCCTCAAGATATGCTGATTAATGTGGGCGTCCGGCGCCATACGGAGATTCCTATAGTCCCTGAGCTTGTAAACAGCGGAATTTTTCCTCGACCTTTTAAACCGAGTGAGGAGACCATCCATGAGGGACGCCGGAGTGGGGCGGTGGCGGAAACCCCTCCAGAGTCCGTCGTCCAGGATTCGGAAGATAAACGACTTGGTGAAGCGGTTTTCTTCGTTCCAGGTGGGGTGCGCGGGGGAGGGTTCGATGAGGTGGGGGAATTGGTGGGCGGTGAGGACGAAGGAGAGTTTGAGTTTCCAGATGAGGAAATTGTCGCCGGAGGACGAGAGCTTTTGTGTTGAAAAGAGCTCCTGGTACACGGTATCGGAGATATTGCCCATGGTGATTTTGGAGTTCCGATCAGTGACGTCCAAGATCGGCGGCAGTTCAAGTCCTTCAGGAAATGGAGGGACATGCAAATGCTTATGTACTGTAGTGTATAATAATAGCCTATAGGAAATGAATTTCAGGCATGGTTGACCTAGGGTCAAACAATTCAACCAATATAATACTTGTGCATGGTTGCGTTTCACGGGCATTAATGGGAATGAGAAGCGGTATCAAATATTCAGAAGTCAATAAATCGATCACTAAAAAAATTTTAAATGGCTTTTCAGATGATATAATAGGTTAAATGATCAAACTCATATATGAACCAAACATAACATTATTAATCTCATAAATCAATTGTCTATTCTTTAAGGCTCTGTTCTCTTTGTTTTGGAAGAAATTTTTTTTGAGAATTTGTGTAAGAAAGAGAAGAAAAAGTGTAATGATTATGTTTTTTTTTTGAATTTATGTGAGTGAGGATTTAGAGGGAATTTTTAAATTTGAATTGTGAATTTTGTAAAAATAATATTATTTTTTTGTGTAATATTTTTTTAAAAAAAGTGATATTTTTCCTAATTATGTTTGGAAAAGAACAGAGCCTAATTTTTATATCACTCGCCAAGCGTACTTCTTCAATTTTAGAAGCGGCAATGATTAAACTAAGGGTAAATACACAAAACCCCCCTTGTAGTTAGCGAAAGTTATTAACCGGCCTCTTATGGTTTAAAAAGCAACAAAGAACCCCCTTTAACTTTCGTGACTTATGTAAAGTGGACAAAAATGACCAAAATATCCTTGCATCTAAACTTTCTTTGGTCATTTCTACAGTGCAATTTGGGGGGTATTTTGGTTATTTTTATCCACTTTACATAGGTCACGAAAGTTAAGAGGGGTTCTTCGTAGCTTTTTAAACCATAGGGAGCCGGTTAATAACTTTCGTTAACCACAGGGGAGTTTTTGTGTATTTACCCTTAAACTAAAAATACAATTATCAATTGTTTGGTTTGTCAACGGGAATGGAAATAGGAATGAGTATACAAGTTGATTGGAATTGGGATAACTTTAAAATTTGGGTTTGGAACCAAACTCAAGAGGGTTAGATTTGGGGGTTCTAACTCATTTCTCGAACCTTTCATCCAAACAATTCTTTAATAATAGATACCTTATAATATTAAGAGTCAAGTTTTAAAAAATTATTTTGTCTCCCTAAAAAGAGTTAGTTTGACTTTTTTTTTTTTTTACACAGGATAACCTTATTAATGTGTAATCCACAATTAACTTGTACTTAGAAACTAAAAACATAATTGAAAATTTTATTGTCAAATTACTTATTTTAAGTATCGCACATTACTATCCATGATAAGTTGTACATTTTTAAAACCGAACTCATTTAATGAAGCGGAATAAGTATTAATTTTCAATATTATTGTTCGTATTCTTCTTTTTATTCTCCTCTACAAACTAAAAAAGGGAAAAAATTTCATTAAGAGCGGAGAAAAAAAAATTATCGGTTCACATCATCCGTTTTATTTTTATTTATTTATTTATTTTTGTCGAAACAGCCTAGGAGGGCTGGTGGGCATGATGACGCTTAATCCATTAAAAAATATAACGAGAGGGAGGTGTAGACATAACCCTTCGTGAGAACTACAAACTCAACTCAACCCCTTAAATAGGGGAAACTCTTAGCATTTAGGACTACCAAACCCGCACCTTCCTAGGAAGGGCGGAGTGGAGTGGACATAAAAATTTGTGGAAGTTGAGGTACTTGCTTGCTGAGCTAAACGTCAGCTGTCGCATTACCTTCTCGATAAAGATGCCGAAGGTCATGGAACTGGTCAAGCAATTGCTAAATTTTGAAGAGGGTACCCGCACTGCACTATGGTCTTGCGCCACTGTGAACTGCATATTTCAAAACCATCGAGTCCGTTTCCACGTCAACTTTCCCCAAAACCAAGCCAACCACATGCCATTACTCCATATAACAAAGTGCATGCCTCAACCTGAAAATTGGTAATCTCCGGGTAATGTAAACGCTTGCCGCAAAAACCACTCTTCCCCAAGAATCCCAAAGGATGCACCAGCACCGGCTGGCCCCGGTTTACCTCGTGGGGAACCATCAACACTCAATTTATAACAACCTGACGCAAGTGGCACTCAGGCGACCAGCCGCAATGCCTTCTTCTTCCGGTATGCCCAGCTGGGAATTATGACCCTTTTTAGAAAAGAAACGTTCGGAACACACAAGTGACAATTCATGGTGGGGATTAGATTTTCAATTTCATGGAACCCCCAAAATATTATTGAATATTAATTTGACAATTTAAAATGGGTAAAGAGGCATAACATTTGGTACAAAAAATATAATTTTTCTAAATATAAAGCAAAAATTTACAATTGAATAAACATTTTGTACCAAAAGTGTAAAACTACCAATCTTTAGGTACAAAAAATGCAAAATTTTCAAACATAAGAATAAAAATTTTGCCTCTGGACAAATATTAATTAGTATCAAAAGTGTAAAGAGTCAAAAGTTTTAGAATAAAAAATGTAATTTCTCCCCTCCCTAAACACAAGAATAATGTTAGTTAACCTATTCGAACACTCCTTTATTTCATGTAATTAATTACATCATTACTAATATAATTATGTCTGAGTCGAGCAAGAGAGGAGTCACATAGTGGCTAGTTGCCCCACCTCAATTTTTTCAAAATACCCCTCATTGTTATATAAAAATTACAAAAAAATATAAAAATAGTTAATTTTGCCCCACTAAAAATTAAAAAACATAGGGACAAATTGTAAAAATAACATAATTTAGTATTTAATTAATTAAATGTGTGTTTGTTGTTAGAATGTATACAAGTATTCATAGTGAATTTTAATTTCGGTAAAGCAAAATATGAGTTTAAAAATTCACTCATTAATATTTAAATGTAGTTATTTCTGCGTTTTTTCATACAAAAAAAGTTAATATAGTATAACATTTTTCCTTAAAAATTTTGCCCCCACCTGATCTTGACAGCCTAGCTCCACCATCGGAGTCCAGAGCCATCAGCTACTAATGATCCTGACCAAAGTTTGTTAACCGCTCTTTTACATTCTCAATGCTCCATGGATTCTCCTTACCAAAACCGAACATCTTCGGTATTGATACCACGTACGAAGGTGGCAAACTATCCAACAGAAAACCCGATTGCATCTCGCTGGGAATAGCCATGCCTGCTCTGTTTTTCAGCTTCAACACCATGCGATCCATCTTGTAAATATGATCCTCAATCTCAGTTTCCTCTGCCATACATTTGCTCATATACTTCTTCAGCCGAACCAGCTTTTTAGCAGCGGAAGCGGAGTTAAAGAATGCTTCGAGAGCGCCCATTAGGGCCTTTGCAGTGGGATAGTCATGGAAGCTGAGAAAGACATCGTCTTCCACTGTCCCGAGGATAAGGTGGCGGCAAGTGAGGTCATCTGCCTTCCACTTCGCATCTTCTGAAGAAGATGAATTGGGTTCGGGTTCGGGTTCTTTGAGGACATAGATAACTTTGTTGGATTGAAGGTGGCCGAGAATTTCTGATTTCCAAGAAGGGAAATTTGATCCTTTGGAGTTGAGTCTTCTTTGGCATTTCATTTCCAGATAAGAGCGTTCAGAGATAAACATATCATCTATATCATCATGATCGCTGAGGACTAGAAAAATGTGCAGAATAGAATCCAGCTTCAATGAGCCTGCATTATAAAGTTGTGTGTTTCCATAATCATTACTTCAAAGTTCAAACTCATTGTGGAATTTTGCCATGGTTTTCAACACATGTTTAGAAAGAATAGCTGTTTTTAACGTAAAGAGTACTACAAATGTACAAATGTGTAATTGAATAATAAAAAATGTTACTCCCTTCTATTCCATCCTTTATTCTGTTCCATTCTATTCCATAAAAGTTCATTGTCAAAAATATTTTTTCACTAATCAAAGAGTAACACTTAACATTTTTACTCTCTCTACCCTTAATAATATATTTTCCTCTCGTCTCACTCAAAGAGTCCACTTAAAAAAAAAAATTATTGTCCCATTCACCGCTCGTAATAAGTTGTACTTTGGGGGACGAGTGAATATATATATTTTTTTGGTGTCAAATTAGCTACTTTAGCTGTTGTTCATTGACATCAATATATAAAAAGTTGTACCTTGACTTTTGACTCTTCTAGCCTAGTTTGCGATTCCATGGGATCCTATAAAAATTTGTTAAAATGACTCGAATATTACACTGCACATCCTCACGATCCTACGATTGGATTATATTACTATATATATCGATCCTGCATCCAAATAATCTCCACTTAGCATCATGGTTTTGCAAACTATTTTAGTAGGAAGAACGAGGAAGTGTAATATATTATATTTACATTAAAAACAAAAAAGAAATAAAATGAAAACACAAACAAAAACATAAAAATGAACAATTCCTTCGGTAAATACCTGGATCAGGGCAATCAGAATTGCAAACTTGTCTCTCATCATAACTGTAATCAGGACTGATCACCATCTTCTTCAATTTCTCCTCAAGGTTGAATTTCCTCATCTTTTTAACATCATTAATGGCCATCAATCTCCGGCTGAAATTAATGAAACTCCAATCGACTTCCCCTTTATCCAATTCCCTCAACAACCCTTCCACCTCCTCCGCCCAATCCTCCGGCAAGCTATTCAACAAAATAAACCCCTGCAACTCGTCGGAAATCTCAATCCCACCGCGACACTCGATCTCTTTCACAATCGCCCGCATCCTCAGGATATGCGAGCTGATGTGTGCGTCCTTCGCCATACGGCAACTCCTGTATTCCTTGAACCTGTAAACAGAGGAATTTTTCCAATGCCTTTTAAACCGGGTGAGGAGACCATCGATGATGGACGCCGCGGTGGGGTGTCCTTCGAATTCCTTATAGAGTCGGCCGCCGAGGGTTCGGAGGATAAGCTGCTTGGCGACTTCGTTTTCTTCGTTCCCTGTTGTGGGTTGCGGCGGCGGAGAGGGTTCCATGAGGTGGGGGAATTGGTGGTCGGCGAGGACGAAGGAGAGTTTGAGTTTCCAGATGAGGAAATTGTCGCTGGTGGACGAGAGCGGTTGAGCTGTGATGAGCTCCGGGTAAACGAGGTCGGAGATATTGCCCATGATGATTTCTAGAGTTCCGATCAGTGACGTCCAAGGTCGATCCGAGGGTTTATAGTTTATACCTTCTGTTATTTTATGGCGGCAAGAGATTTCAAGCATGCTTTGACCTAAAGTCATCTCGAGATTTGTAAAAACTAACAAACACTTTATGAATATGATAAAAATACAATATTACACATATAAAAAAGGACTGAACGAAAAAATGTTGGTTTAACAAATTTGCTATTTCGACAACTGTTAATGTTTTTCCTTTTTCAATTCCATTGTGTTGTATATTTTAATTCATCACATTCAAGGGATATTTGGTAGTTTTTAAAAACCGTAGGGGATTTTTGGACAAATTTCAAAGGAGGTAAATGTAATTTACCCATTCAACTAGTAAGAATCTTTCATAAAAAAAATAATAAATAAAAACTACTAAAGTATAATCATGCAATTTTGAAATGTCACTGTTTATTTTGTACATCTTTTACAAATATTTAAAATTTATTTTGTATTTTCTAAGAACTCAATATAGAATATTTGTGTTTTACCCAATTAAAATTTATAATTCTTAACGAAATCTTTTGCTTGGTAAGATTACACAATGGTTTTCCTAGAAGAAGAAGAAGATTACATAATGGATAATGGTTTAGAAATTCAATTATTTATACAAGTTTTGGAAATTTATATATAATTATTATTTGAATTTGATGAAAACCCAACTATATTTGATAAGAATTGAACTAGAATATAAAATCTTTTGTTGAAAGAAATTATTGGATTCCAATTTAATTTTGAACATTTTTAAAGACAAAATATAATTGAAATTAAGACTTTCTATAGAAAACAACAATGTCTCTCCTTCCCTTAAATTCTCTCTCCCTTCTCTCCAACCACTAAAAAAAACTCATTTATCTTCTTTTCCCTTTCTCTCATCATCCCACTAGAAAATTGGGAAAAATAGTTTTTAATTGTTTTAGTTTTAATTGTTGGAAAAATTTGTGAAGTTTGTAAGTATGAACAAAGGTTGAAAGCGCAAGTACGAGTCCTATTCGACGTCGAACTGTGGTGTAGTTCGACACACATTTGACGTCGCTAGTGGAGTTGAAACAACTGTGCTTTGTCATTGATGTTTGAAGGTTTCTCAGACTAAGTTTGATGTCGGCGTTAGACGTTGAACCGCTTAGCAAAAACTGCTACCATTTTAGTTTTCAAATGAAAAGTTGCGACTGTTCACAAATGGTAGTGATCAAACAAATCCTCAATAATCACAAACGAGTTAGTGACTATCCATCTATATAAATAGATGTTTTTAGTTAGAATTAAATCAACTTTTTTGCTCTCTTATTCATGTTCAAACAATCAAAGAAATTCTCTACTTTGTTGTTTGAAGAATTAATTGTATCTTAGAAGAGCATTGCCATCAAACTCAGTTAGTAGGTATAGTGGGGGCAATAAACTCTTTTAAGGACAATGATTACATGCCGTAGATTCATTACTTTGATTCAAATCTCCATTTACAAGTTGTTCTTTTGTTGTACATTAAGTATTCTTTGTGATCATTTAAGTTGTATATCGTTGTTCTCAAAATTCCCAAAACATCACTATACTTTCAAAAATGCGTCATTTATGTCATTTTGGCTAACAGAGCTATTAAGTTTAACGACCAACAAGTCATGTGCCATTCACATGGCATTTTCAAAGGGTATTTTTGTCTATTTATTCATGTTTATCATCTTCTCTTTATCCATTCATCAATGTTCATCATATTTTTCAATACAAACCCAATCAATAGTTTACATATATCTTCGTGAACACAAAAAATTCTTTTTTCAATTTCTAAACCCAAAAAAATAACATCAAAATAAAATTGTTCATCATCATTATTCCTAACCAATTTGTAAGGTGGTTACTCTTCTTGCATTTGTTAAGAAAAGATCTCAGATGAACCAAATTGAATATCCTACTGCTACAAATTAATAATAGGCACACAATCCAAAAATAACTTCTAAGAGTCTGCGGAGTTAATATCAATTGAAGAAGATGATGAACATTGATGAATGGATAAAGAGAAGATGATAAACATGGAAAAATAGACCAAACTACCCTTCGAAAATGCCAAGTGAATGGCATGACATGTTGGCCGTTAAACTTAACAACTCCGTTAGTCAAAATGACATAAATGATGCATTTTTTAAAGTATAGTGATGTTTTGGCACTACTACAGAAATGCTCAAAAGAGGTGCCTCTTTAGAGGCGGGTGTACAAATACCCGCCTCCAAAGGTGGCTAGAAATATTGGAATAGTATTTGGAGGCGGGTGAAGGCATCACCCGCCTCCAAATAACTCCCTAATTGGAGCTTCACCCGCCTCCAATTAGGGAGTTATTTGGAGGCGGGTAATGCCTTCACCCGCCTCCAATAAGCACCCACCTCCTAATAGATACCAAAACCCGCCTCCAATTCCAAAACACGAAAAGGAGGCGGGTGCATTTTTGCAAAATTTTTCAATACTAAGATCGAAAATTCTCTTTGTTTTGGACTGTTGAAAATAGTTTTGAAAATCTGTCTAGATCTAGCGAGGCAAAAATTAGTAGGTAATAAAAATCACAAGTTTTAGAAGGAAATATAGAAATATATACTTTCGATTTTAATATTAAATACATAAGTATATGTAGCCTAGTGGTAAATTTAATATGCAAGAGTCAAGTGAATATGCAGGCGCGAGTTCGATTCCTACCAAAAGCCATAAAGTGAAAAAAAAAAGAAATTAAAATTTTTTTCACGGGGGGTTATTGGAGATTGCACCCGCCTCGAATAACAATTACTGGAGGCCGGTGCATCTCCAATAACCATTATGTTAATGGTTATTGGAGCCATTATGTCAAACAAACCGCATTCCCAAATTTTTGAAAAATTATAAAATATATCTGATGTATCCTAAGATCGAAAATTCTCTTTGTTTTGGACTGTTGAAAATAGTTTTGAAAATCTGTCTAGATCTAGCGAGGCGAAAAATTAGTAGGTAATAAAAATCACAAGTTTTAGAAGGAAATATAGAAATATATACTTTCGATTTTAATATTAAATACATAAGTATATGTAGCCTAGTGGTAAATTTAATATGCAAGAGTCAAGTGAATATGCAGGCGCGAGTTCGATTCCTACCAAAAGCCATAAAGTGAAAAAAAAAGAAATTAAATTTTTTTTCACGGGGGGTTATTGGAGATTGCACCCGCCTCGAATAACAATTACTGGAGGCCGGTGCATCTCCAATAACCATTATGTTAATGGTTATTGGAGCCATTATGTCAAACAAACCGCATTCCCAAATTTTTGAAAAATTATAAAATATATCTGATGTATCCATAAAAATTGTACAACAAACCAATGATGGATGCTATTCACATTTCCTGGCCCTATATATGTACATTATTTTTCTTTCAAAATAATACCTTACCCCACGAATGTGTCTGGTTGCACAATTTTATGGGTGTATCTAATGTACTCAATAATTTCTCCAATTTTCCACAACGAATAACATCCAATTCAAATGTACAATAGAGACAGAAATATGTCTAAGGGACCGGTTAGGCAAAAAATGTGGAAAAACAAGGACTCTCCATTAATGAAGAGAAGACTTGACTCAACACACACACACACACACACACACACACACACATATATATATATAATATTTGCAGTGAAAAGATTAAAGAATTGTAAAAATTAAAACTGCCTAACAGGAGCTATATATTGTCGAATAAATATCATGTTAGTACTTTGGTAACACAATATTCAAACTCATAGCTCTAAGTTATTAGATATTTTTTGTTACCACCATTTCAACCGTAACATTTTATTATGAATTTCACTTTATTTTGTTATATTCTTTAATGTGACTTTGTCATGGTTGGGTTGGACTATAGTTTTTGGACTATATCAATGTGATATTAATGGCCATATACATCCTTTGTTGAAAGAGAATCGATGTACCATTAAAAAGTTTAGTTTGAAAAATATTAGTATATAATTTATTTTGAAATATAAGTTACAATACCTAAAACGATAATTTAATATTATATTTCATCTTATATATTTTTACTTTCTTATATTTCATTATGAATTATACATTATTATATTAGTAAATATATAATGCAAACAAATAAAAATTGGACTCGTTTATAGGGATTTTTTAATTTTTGAAACAGGAATCGTAATATGTAATGGAGGAATTTTTTTTAAACAAGTTTTAAGATTTAAAAAAAAAAAAAATCCTCAACTTACAAATTTACCTTTAATCTCATCTTGTTATGAAATCTCATTGTAAGATTGTGGAGAAATACTATTGTCACTTAACATAGGATTTGACTAAGGACTTAAAAAGCCATCTATATACGCTTTACGCCTGGCTATTCACGGAGCGTGAAAAGCAAATGATTGATTCCGAGTTATTTCTTCATTGATCATGGCTTATTATGCATTACTAATACAATTGCATAACTCATTATTCACTGAAAAAAATGATACACTCACTAGGTACCGTGCATGGCTGTCACAATTCCTTTTATTAGATATGTACAGTACCAAAAAATATATAAATAAAAATTTGGTCTCATAAAAACTTTTCAATAATTATATTCAACCTGGGCCCACTAAGAAAAGTATAGAATTAAAATTAATGACCATTTACCCCATTGCAGATTTACCTATATATAAACCATACCAAGTTAAGTGCCATGCCAACCACAGCTATAGCTACAAACACACACACACACAAAAAAGGAGAGCAATGGCGGATATAGTTACATTCTTGATTTCTACCATGCTCATTGTCGCAGCCACCCAAATCCAGGGGAGCCATGCGGTGGACTACACCGTCACGAACACCGCCGCCGGCACCCCTGGCGGCGACCGGTTCACGACGGACATCGGCGACCAGTACACCCTACAAACACTGGACGCTGCCACCAATTTCGTCTGGCAAACCTTCCAGCAGGACAACTCCCCTGCCGACAGGAAAGACGTCCAAAGTGTCCCCCTTTTCGTCGACGACATGGACGGCGTTGCCTACACCGTTAACCACGAGATCCACCTCAGCGCCCGGTGTGTATTTAGTCTGGGAGTCCGTCCGAGTCCAGATCCTCTATCTAATTTTTCAAATTTTATTCTGTCCAATGCACAAAACTAGACAGTTTTACTTACAGGCTTTTATTCTCCTAAACTGGCCACGTTCTTTTCTTAAATGAAACTACGTAGTTTTGAAAATAAGAAATAAGAAATTGGATAAATTAACTGAACTCGGTCTGGAGGGGTATTGAATCCCCCCTTATCTATATATCTATATGTTAGATATATTTATTTACTCCACTTCTTATATTTTTTTTTCTTGACTACGCCACGCCAGGTACATTCAGAGCTACTCCGGTGACCTCAAGAGAGAGATCACCGGCGTCCTCTACCACGAGATGACCCACGTCTGGCAGTGGAACGGGAACGGCCAGGCCCCCGGAGGATTGATCGAAGGCGTCGCCGATTACGTGAGGTTGAAAGCCGGGTTGGCCCCCGGTCATTGGGTCCAACCGGGTCAGGGCGACCGGTGGGACCAGGGATACGACGTGACGGCCCGGTTTCTTGACTATTGCAACGGCCTGAGAAATGGGTTCGTGGCGGAGCTTAATAAGAAGATGAGGGGTGGGTATAATGTGAGTTACTTTGTTGAGCTGCTGGGGAAGTCGGTTGATCAGCTGTGGGCGGACTACAAAGCTCAATTTAACTCCAACTGATCCTCACCGTTCATCATTTGCATGGATGGATGATCTGATGATGATGATCAGAGTGGCGATCGAGTTATTTCCAAATAATAAGTATTAATTAATGTTATAATTAGCTAATTAATGATCCATGTGGATGAATAACTAATATATATACCATACATTATAAATGAATCGTATTATACATTTATATAAATATCTTGCCGTTAAAATTAAGCAAAAACTTGTATTGGGCGTGTTTGATAATCTAAATCCAACCTACAAATTGATAGCATGTTTAATACTTTCTTTGCTTCATTAAAAAAAAATTTATTTTTTAAAATGTATAATTTTTTAACGGTTGCAAGATACAGTATTTGAAATAAGTAATTTGTTACTATTTTTCCACTAATTTCCTTACCTTCAAAAGGCAAATTAATTATGAATAAGACATAATTATACTAATAAGCGTATAAGAAGTGAAAACGTTAAAACTAAACCCTTCTAATAGAATAAAACAAAATTGAAAACTATACCCTTTTTTTTTAAGTATCAACTTCTACTTAAAATGAGATGGTTATCCCAATAGTTTGTAAAATTCGGATTAGTATTTGAAATAAGTAATTTGTTACTATTTTTTCACTAATTTCCTTACCTTCTAAAGGTAAATTAATTATGAACAAGATATAATTATATTAATAAGCGTATAAGAAGTGAAAATGTTAAAATTAAACCCTTCTAATAGAATAAAATAAAATTGAAAACTATACCTTTTTTCTTTTTTTTTTTGTGAAACTAAATAAGTATCAACTTCTACTTAAAATGAGATGGTTATCCCAATAGTTTGTAAAATTAGGATCAGTATTCTAGGATTTTAAAATACCAAATCGATCATAACTCTAATTTTATCTGATCGTAATATAATTTATTAAAATAGTACAAATTAGAATGGCTTTTTCTTTTTTAATTTGTAAGTTATTATACATTTACATTTTAATTTTAAGATTAAGAAAAAGATTGACTCATAATGTGATGTGGCCATGTTTCCACATTCAATGTCACACGTTTAATTGACCGTTTCAAACATAAGACTTCAAGTCCACTTTTAATTAGGCAGCCGTGGGAGAGCAAGCCCTCGATATCTTAAATCACAAATGATGTGGTCCTCGGGGAGACTTTTTAGTGTTGGAGTGAGTTAGTCTCCTTTTATAAGGCTACCCGTAGGGCTGAGAACAAATACGAATATTTATGAATAAGTTCGGGATCGATTCGTTAGAAACTCAGTTTGAGATCGTTTATTTATTAATAAACGAACACGAACAAAATTTTAGACTCGATTAATAAAAGAATAATAAATGAACAATGGGGATAAAAGCTCGATTACGTTCGTGAACAACTCGATAAAGAAAAATAATTTTTTTGAAAAAATACATATATAATTTAGCATTCATACATTTTAACATAAAAATAAAGTTGGTGCAGTGGTAGGATAACACTAATTGGGGCGCGAACATGACAGCCTAACGAGCAGGTCTGTTTTCTTTCTCAATTTTTGAGATGAATCTCACCCAATCCCACATTAGAAATGAGAGAAGATTTGCGAAGAAAATTCTTTATAAATTGATGATCATGACAGCCAAAAAGAGAATGAATTTGAGCATGGCTTTTATGCCTAACGAGCTCGAGCTCCATTTTCAGGCTCGACTTGAGCTCGGGCCCAAGATAATGGAGCAGAGTAGAGCTCGAACACAGGAGTGTTCGGGCTTGGCTATCACCCCTAGCTATCCGTCTTCAAAGTTATTTTAATCGATAAATGATACATTAGATGTTAAAATTAATATGCATGTTCTTTTATTACTCCAATTAGTATTTTTTGCTTTCAAAATTAATAAGCTGATTACAAACGATATATATTTATTTTTTTAAACTTTTAACATAATGGATATACATTAGTAGTTAAAAATAGTACATTGGAGATTGAATTTAATTCGCTCTATATTGGAAGTTAAACTCACTGGCATCAACGGCTAAAATCAATATGCTTGTTTTTATAATAAACGACACTTTTTTAGGCTAAAAATGATACACGCGGTTGGACATCTAATCCATCAGATACAATTTTTTTTTTTTTTTTTTTGAGAACGAATTTCAATGAATTATCTTCTTAATCTTGGCAGTCTTTTTGTTAGTTAATTCAATTATGCTGGCTTATTACATTTTCATCTTTGGGAAACAATATTACGTACACAGTACACTACTTAGCAGTAAATTATACGAGTAATATTCTAAAGGTAATTGATTTTTTCATTTGTCTCAGTATTTACTGAATTAATTTACTTGCTAATTTAATTATCATTATTTAATGATTGATATTATCTAATTAATTTATACAAATGGTTATAAATACAATATAATATCTAATAAAGCATAAATTATACTCCCTCCGTTCTATTAAAAAAATTCAATGATACAATTATCTATAAATCATAAGATACAATTTTAAAATAGATTATTTTAATAAAAATGAAGAAGTAACGTCTAATTTATAAATTAAATTGTAGCTAAAAGTGATCCTCTGACGAAAGTATCGTTTGACTTTGACCAATACAATTTTTTTATTATTATATTATTTTGTTACATTTTTTCCAAACCTACTTCTTAATTAATGTTATTGTTTGTTAATCTCAGCCTAATTAACGCCCAGTGTTCCAATCTTAAGGTTGATCTAGAAGTTTATGTTTGATTTGGAATTTAACGGGAAGGAAAAAGTCTGGTTTCAGTTTTAAAATGATGATCTTCAATGCCTAAGTTGTATTCAAATAGTAAAAAATTGATAGAATTAATTAACAATCGTTATCGGCCTTTCATGTCTTAAACGGTTCGATTCACACATCTAACAACATTTGTAAACTTAAAGCAAATTCTTGTCAGAATTTTAAAGGGCTACTCTCCGGTAGTAGTAGTGTGTTGATGTTTAATGTACATGTCATCGGTGACGTGATTCCCAACGTGGTGTTCAAGTTACCCGTCCCTGACGTAATGTATCGTACCAAGTTGCCCGTCGCTGATGTGGTTGGTGGGTCGTTTTTACACCAAAATAAACCTACTCAATTCAGCATAGTGGTGAGTAAGGTCGTCTCCTCAGGGAACGGGATTACTCCTTCCTTCAGTTAATTGAACACAAGTTTGGGAGAGAATTTATTCAGGATTAAAATGAGGAAAACTAAAGAAACTAAAATAATAATAAAAACTTAAACAAATATAAAAGGGCTCCGACAAGCACATGAATTCACATTAGTTCAAGAATTTCGTTCATCGACGCAAGGATATGTTTAACAAATAAAATCAACCAGTTATGGTTACCGGCGACGCGCCATGCATAACCTCATTCCCTCTTATTTTCTGGACAGTTAGGATGACGCATCTCTAACTAATCTCCTAATTAACCAGCAACCTAGAGAGACGCTCTACTAGATTAACCAACTAACAGCATTAAGAAAGAAGGGAACCTGATTGTAGCCAAAAGACTCTGACGCAGGGCCATTCGAATACCCTATTATTCTCCCTACATGAAGGTAGTTTACCACTGATCAAACTCAAGGAGGACGCCTCAATTTACCCAATTAGCTTCCCATTATTGTAGTTTAACTTAAGTGTGATCAATACCTAAGAAAACCTACACAATGCTTGAATTATCATAGAGAATAAGAAGAACTTCCATTTATTAAACTAAAGAACAGTTCGGTCTCTCGAACGAACTTAAACCAGAGTTGCATCATATTATTGCCGGAAGAAATAACTATCTACTAAACATAATTAAAAGAAAGGGAATTAAAAGAAACGGAAATGGAATTGAATCAAATACAAGACAAAGAAAATAGAAAAAACATGCATTCCCTACTATTCAGAAGTGAAAGAAAACTACTCTACGGGCATGGACGAAACCAAACGCTTAAGACGTTCAGCCCCGTCCAGCACACCCCCTTGCTCTCTCCTATTCTAATATTTATAAGAAAAAGAAGAAAAACCGCAGAAGTGAAAACTGCATTCGTCAACTTCATCCAAAACTGCATCTCTAACTCCGTCCGATAACCGATTGCATCTCCAACTTCTCTTCAACCGACGGAAGTTTCTTCTGCAGTCTCCAAGTCGTTCCTTCATCCTCACCGAGATTCAACTTCTCATCAACGATCCAAAATCTCTTTGATCGTTTCTTGAACCGCTCCTTAGCAACTGCTCTTTATCTCTTCCGAGTGAGAGATAGACTCCCACTTTCATTCTGATTTTGCCTTGGGCGAATTACAATTCTCATCCAAAACTGCTCTCACTTGCTCGATTGCCACTTCATTAATTCCTGCAATAATAAACCAATTAAGTGCAGAAATTACCTCAATAGTCCCCAAATTTACAGCTAATTAAATCACCAAATATAACCTTATAAGTGGTGTTCAAGTGCGAGTTCCCAATATGGTGTATATCGTGGTGTGCAAAAAAGTACAAATCCCCATGTGAGTTGGATGTCTCAAAGTGGTCAAAATTATATCAAAAAAATAAAAATGCATACGTGACCAGACGGAATTCTAGCAACTTTAATAAATAAATAAATAAAACACCAAAATAGAAAAAATTGATAAAATTAAGAATCAATTGTAACAAATCTTAACAAACTTCATAATCGAACCTCCAAACTATAAATAATTTGTTATAGAATTTATCGATTAAACACTAACTCGTTTACACGTAATTATTATTCGGCAAGTATTCACGTGAATCGATTCCAGAAGTCAGAAGTCTTTATCCAAAACCAAAATTATAGAGTCAAAGTCGTCTGTTGCAATGGTTTACTTTTGGCCTTTGCTCAATCTGCCAACCCAAAATGTCAAAAAAAAAAAAAATACAAAACAAAAGCATTCAAGAAACCCCTCTTTCTCTCTCTATCTCTCTATCTCTCTCTCTCTCTCTCTATATATATATATCCATTGAAGCTTCTAAGATCATTCAAAAATAGCTAGAGATCGAGTGACTAATTGATCAAAATGAAGTCTGCAGCCTCTGCCACCCCCGCCGCCGCCACCGGCCGCCTTGTTATCTTCCTTCTTTTTGCTCTAAGCATCGTCCCTGCAAATGCCAACTCTGAAGGTATATACGATTTCTTCCCTAATTTTTGGAGTTTTAATTACTTATTTCTTCATAGTTTAAATTTGCAAATAAAATACAAATTAATCATATTGCGTAATTGATGAGCAGGGGATGCTCTTAATGCGTGGAGGGTAGAATTGGCAGATCCAAATAATGTGCTTCAGAGTTGGGATCCAACGCTAGTTAATCCATGTACCTGGTTCCATGTAACCTGCAACTCTGACAATAGTGTAACGAGGGTGTAAGTTTCTATTTTTTTTTTTTCTTCTTCTGAAACAATATGTGTCAACCAAATACGATGTTGTTGTTGTTGCATATGCATGCTCATTATTATTGGTTCTTTAAGTTGAGCCATTGTCTTGTATTGGTCTAAGTTTCATTTTCGTCACTCAACTTAACTTCAAAATGTTCTCAATCAACTCTCTATATTTAGTGTCTCCATAGATTACGCGTATGAATCTTACGTGCTATTAAAAAATATCTCATATGTTGTTATGGTTTCTGATGAGAGTAAAACTAAATGGACGTAGGGACCTTGGCAATGCGAATCTTTCCGGATCAATCGTACCTCAGCTAGGACTTTTGGCCAATCTTCAGTATTTGTAAGACAATATCTCTTATTTAATTCATTTATGTTTAATCCACAACTTAATTATTAGTGTTTTTTTTTTTTTGTCTTTGTGTTTCAGTTAATTATATTTATATTTAGGTAATTAAATAATTAATTGAGTCTATCAATTTTAGGGAAGCGTATGGAAATAAATTGACCGGAGCAATTCCAGCGGAGCTAGGCTTTATCATGGCCAGATTGAATTTTGGTTCTTTACCTTTTATCAAATTGCATGCTAATTAACCGGCTATGAAGTTTCAACAAATTACATATACGTCTTTGTCGAGGGGAATGAGTTGTTATGTACATTTAGGTAATTATAGTTAGAAGAACAAAGATACAATTTGAGGTGAATTTTAGGGGGTAAGATAAAATTTAAAAGTAACTCTTCTGTCCATATACGGGTCAGCAGTAAATATAATTTATTGAAATTTCAAATTTTGACATGTAATTTGATAAAAGGTTAGGTCTTAATTATATTATATGATAGGGTTTTAGTGTAAATGTGTTTTAACCATTTTAATTTAACGTTGTTAATATACAGGAGGTTGAATAATAATAAGCTATCCGGAGCGTTACCAGACTCCATTGTTCAACTCATCAGCTATGGCCAATTGCGAATTTTGTGAGTGAAGATTATTATTATGGTTTTGCTGGTCTAAATCGTGATTGATTAATTGTTAATTTGTTGTTTATCTTCACCAGGGATGTATCTCGTAATCAATTGGCAGGAACAACTCGGGCCACAAACCGAACAGGTACTAACGACGTTGTTTTTTCATTGTGACTCTATATCATATAACAATTAATTTATTTATTAATATAATTTGGGTTAATTTCTCTCCTTGTAATGAAAGCTAATGTGTTTCCTTTTATTTCTTTGCATATTTAACGTTGTCAGAACTTGCCATTACGACGGTGATCCAAGACCCAAAAGCTCCCAAAGCTTAATTAGAGAGATGGGCAAAGTAACATATCGATCTGGATTGATACGTATAACATCCTTGAATCAATATTAATAATTACTTCCCAATCCTCGTACGTACGTACGTGTGTAATAAGTACGTGTAAAAAAACGTTATTGTTTTAATTATTCGTGTCAATGGTGAAAAGATCATTCCGATCGATGTTCTGATTTCTATTTGCAAAAGGAAATAATTCATGAAAAAGTTAACTGTGTAATACTAATATTAATTTATATTAAATCGATTTATAATCACAGAGAGATATATTAGAAGATAAAAATTGATCTTTATGTTTCTTTTTATTATTATATAGGCATTAATTCAGCTATTTTTAGATGCGAACTACATATGATACTTGTTGTAGTGACTATACATCAATAGTTAAAAGCAATACATCAAAGTCTAACTCACTCAATAGGTAATGCATCAAAAGTTAAATTTAATAGTGACTATACATCAATAGTTAAAAGCAATACATCAAAGTCTAACTCACTCAATAGGTAATGCATCAAAAGTTAAATTTAATACACGATACATAAAAAAAAAAGCTAAAAGCTAAACTCATAACCACAACACATTAGCAGGTAAAAGTCCTCGATCTTAAATCACAAATAATGATGTAGTCGGGTAGACTTTATTGTTGGGAGTGAGTCTCTTCTGATACGTATTACTGTGCCTAAAGTTGATACGCATATTTTAATCAATAAATAATATTTTAGATATATGCTAAAATTAATGTGCATTCGGGTAGACTTTATTGTTGGGAGTGAGTCTCTTCTGATACGTATTACTATCCCTAAAGTTGATACGCATATTTTAATCAATAAATAATATTTTAGATATATGCTAAAATTAATGTGCATTTTCTTTATTACAGTCGATACTTCTGCTCTACACACAATACAATCGATATTTGTTATTTTAATATAATAAAGATATATCAACAACTAAAAGCGATACATCAGAAGTTAAACTCAATACGTGATACATCAAAGACTAAATTTAACAATACATCATACTATCAGAGAGAAGGTGAGAGACTAAACTCACAATCACATAAAAGCGATACATTAGAGATACATTCAGTATACGATTCATGACAATAGCTAAAATCAAAACACGTGTTTTATAGCTAACGATAATTCTAGGCTAAAATCGATACGCACACAGTTGAATGGTCTGCTCGGTCATATAAAAGTTTTTGATTTATAGTCAAGCAGTACAAATTTCAGTGAATTATCTTAATCTTGGCCGTCACTTTTTTGTTTAGGGGGGTGTTCTTTATGATGATTTAAAACCCGGTTTTGAAAATTAGTTTTATGTAAAAGTGTTGTTAATGTAAAAATGTATAGTTGAATAGTAAAAAGTATTGTATTGAAAATGATGAAAAATAATTATAATATATTAGATTTACTGTTGAAACCAAAAACAAAAACATAAATAACAAGCCCTTACTTAATTTAATTATGCTGGCTTATTACATAAAGAAAATGGAAAAAAAAGGAGTACTCCATAGTAACTAAATTCACTTTGATGATGTCTTATTTTGTGGTTTTCTTTTATTTTCTTTTTCTTTTTATGAGTACAATTATATTTCATAAAAAGGAAACAATTTATTAAAACTACTCGATCGGTAAAATTGTATATCCAATAAATTAGTGTTATAAAATACTAATTACGTACACTCCATTTCTGTAAGAAAAAATTACGTACACTACGTACTAATGAATTACTCCTATAATATTATAATGGTAATTGCATTTTAGTTTATTTATGTCTCATTAATTTACTGAATTAATTTACTTGCTAATTTGATTAAAAATCTCACTATTTAATTATGGATATTATAATTAATATAATACAAATAGTGAATAATACAATATCAAGTACTCTTTCCTATTAAAAAATTTAATAATACAACTATTTATAAGTCATAAAATATAAATCCAAAACAGACTTTTCGAGAAAAAGTAACATCTAATTTATAAATTAAATTACAGCTAAAAGTTATGATTTCCTCTGACCAAAGTATTGTTTGAACAATACAACTTTTTCTTAAATTATATTATCTGTTACGTTTTTCCCAAACCTACTTCTTAATTAATGTTATCATTTGTTAATCTCATCCTAATTAACGCGGAACCGTCCAATCTTAAGATCATGATCATCTAGAAGTCTATGTTTGATTTGGAAAGGTGAAGGAAGAAGTCTGGTTCTAATTTTAAAATGGTCGTGCCCAACTCGTTACACCTTTCGTACATGTCAATAAGAAACAATTTATTTGGTTTAAGAAGAGAAAAGAAGAAGTTCACGTGCTCACATATCTTGTTAATTAACCAAGACACTAAAATAATAAAAAATTGACAAAAATAACAACCAATTATAACAAAATTAAAAATTTAGAATTGAAACTCCAATAAATAATGTGTCACAATTTATCGATTGACAACTAACTCGTTCACCTGAATCGATTACCAAGTCAAGTGTTTATACTTTATAAAACCAAAATTACAGTCAAAGTGACTATTGCAATAATTTACTTTTGGCCTTTACTCAATCTGTTTTGATTGCTTAATTTCTTCACAATTTTAATTTACAAAATAAAATACAAATTAATCATATCATATTGCTGAGTAGGGGATGCTCTTCATTCGTGGAGGTTAGAATTGGCAGATCCTAATAATGTCCTTCAGAGTTGGGATCCAACTCTAGTTAATCCATGTACCTGGTTTCATATCACCTGTAACGCTAAAAACAGTGTAATAAGGGTGTAAGTTTTTTTTTTCTTCTTTTTTCTTTTTGCTTTTCTTTGAAACAATATGTGTAAACCGAACACGATGTTGTTGTTATTGTAAGTATTTCACTATTGATCTTTTAAGTTGAGCCATCATCTCGTATTGGTCTAAGTTTTATTTTCAGTCACTCAATTTAGCTTCAAAATAGGCTCAAACTCATATTTTAAGAAATTGAAACTAGTTTGAACTAGCAAGCACCTGACCCATTTTAGATTAAGTTAATTAAGATGTGAATAAAGTAATTTGACATTTCCCTTCTCTATATTTAGTGTCTTCGTCGATTATGCGTGTGGATCTTACATGCTATTAGAAAATATCTCATATGTTGTTATATGGCTTCTGATGAGAGTAAAACTAAATGGACGTAGGGATCTTGGCAATGCGAATCTTTCAGGATCAATCGTACCTCAGCTCGGAGTTTTGGCCAATCTTCAATATTTGTAAGACAATATCTCTTATTTAATTAATTTATGTTTAATTTACAGCTTAATTTCTAGTGTTTATTTTCCCCCTTTTTTTTTCTCTGTTTCAGTTAATTATATTTATATTTAGGTAATTAATTAATTAATTGAGTCTATCAATTTTAGGGAAGTGTTTGGAAATAAATTGACCGGAGTAATTCCGACGGAGTTAGGCAACTTGACAAGGCTTATCAACTTGGACTTGTACAGAAATAAGCTAACCGGCCCTATTCCGGCATCTCTTGGAAACTTGCGACGGTTGAAATTTTTGTAAGTCAAATTTTGTTTTATTTTTATCATGGCCAAATTGCATTTTGGTGTTGATATTGAACTCGAATCAAGACATGTTCATGTTTAGCTTGGCTTGGCTTTCTTATAATTGCGCCCCCAGTTTGAGGGGCTTTAGAGTTAATGTATTTTATAAATTATTATAATTTAACGTTGTTAATAAACATGCAGGAGGTTGAATAACAATAAACTATCTGGAAAGTTACCAGACTCCATTATCCAACTCATCAGCTATGGCCAATTGCGAATTTTGTGAGCCATCAATTAATATATATGTTGTTCAGATGATTATTATTATTTTCATTATTATTATTATTATTATTATTATTATGGTTTTGATGTCGAAATGATGATCGATTAATTGTTAGTTTGTTGTTTTACCATCAGGGATGTATCTCGTAATCAATTGGTAGGAACAGCCCGTGCAGCTAACCGAACAGGTACTAACGACGACGTTTTGTCTTAGAAAAAGAAAATATTCTTATAATACTTTTTCCGTATCATATAAAAGTCAACTTTATAATACTAAAAATAATATTTTATAGTTGACTTTTTTAATGGGGACGAAGAGACTACTAAAAGTATTATTTTAAAATGACTTTTTCTTCTTCTTATGTACGAAGGAAGAATTTCTTACATTTGTTCTATTTATATTATATATATATACCAGTGCAAAAATTAAGATTGAATTTGTTATAGGATGAATTTAGATTATGTTCGTTTCCATTGTTTTTTCACTATTTAAATTATGACCCCATATTATATGACAATTTATGAAAAGAATTTGGGTTAATTAATTTCTCACCCCTTTTATTTCTTTGCATGTCCAACGTTGTCAGAACTGGCTATAACGACGGTGATCCAAGATCCAATAGCTCCCAAAGCGTAATAGAAGAGATGGCAAAGGACCATATCAATCTGGATTGATATGTATCATTATTTCTTGAATCAATATTAATAATTGCTTCTCAATCCTCGTACGTACGTACGTGTGTAATAACTACGCATGAAAAAAAAGTTACTGTTTTAATTATTCGTGTCAATGGTGGAGAAATCATTCCGATCAATGTTCTGGTTTCTATATGCGAAAGGCAATAATTCATGAAAAATTAACCGTGTAATACTAGTTTTAATTTATATTAATTGCACTGGCGAGCAGTGTATAAGTTAAAATGATACTTCTGCAGTTAAAGGTCATACACAATAGGCAATATATCAGAGGTTAAATTTATTACGTGATAAGGGCCAAAAGTTAACCTCATAACCGCGACACATCAGCAGTTAAAAGTGATACATTATATAAATGATAAACTTTATGCACCCATATCATCATGAACTAAAATTAATATGACTATTTTACAGCTTAGCGATGTTTTTTAGGCTAAAATCGATACCCATACAGCCATAAAATTACTTGTACGTCTTTTTTTTTTATTGTTTATAAAGTTAATTTAATTATGCTGGTTTATTAAAAGAAAATGGAAAAACAATAACTAAATTTACTTTGATGATGACTTATTTTGTGTTTTTCTTTTCTTGTCTTTTTTCTTTTTGTGAGTACAATCCTTTTCATTAAAAGGAAACAATTAACTAAAACTAGATGATTGGTAAAATTATACATCCAATTAACTACTATAATAAAGTAATAATCAGGTACATTACTAATAAATTATAATATTATAAAAGGTAATTGCGTTTTCATTATTTATTTTTAATTTACTTTCAAATTTAGTTAAAATTATCATTAGTTAATGATTGGTATTATAATTAATTTGATACAAACAGTTATAAATACAGTCTCTAATACAGCATAAATTATAAAATGTAATATAATGGTAGTCAATTAATTAAATTGTGACGGTTTGGCCGAGTGGTCTAAGGCGCCAGATTTAGGCTCTAGTCCGAAAGGGCGGGGTTCAAATACCACAACCGTCAACAATTAAACGAATACAATTGTTTTATTTAGCATACTTTCTCGTTGTATTAGAATAGCCTATTTTTAAAAAGCATGGAGTATTACTTATCACAACTTTTTTTTTAATATAATGGTACTCAATTAATTAAATTGTGACGGTTTGGCCGAGTGGTCTAAGGCGCCAGATTTAGGCTCTAGTCCGAAAGGGCGGGGTTCAAATCCTACAACCGTCAATAATTAAACGAATACAATTGTTTTATTTAGCATACTTCCTCGTTGTATTAGAATAACCCATTTTTAAAAAGCATGGAGTATTACTTATCACAACTTTTTTTTGTTTTTTTCCAAACCTACTTCTTAATCAATGTTATTATTTGTTAATTTCAACCAAAATAACGGCCGGCGTTCCATTCTTAACATCATTATCGATCTAGAAGTTTATGTTTGACTTGGAAAGGGAAAGGAAGAAATCTGATTTATGCATGAAAATGGTTTAAATGACAAAATTAAGATTCGATTGTTCAGCTTAGAAAGGGAAAAATCAAAAAAGAAGAAGTTGATGAGCTTATATGTCTTGATAGGCAAGGCACTAAATAGAAAAAACGTTTTATAATTAAGAATTGAACCTCCAAATTGTAAATAGTGATATAATTTACAGTTAGATTATGTATGTATCGAGTTTAATTTTAAAAGTTGAAGAACCATTTTGGGTTAAGAGAAAAGAAATTCTCCCTAAAATTTGTCATTTTAACCATTTGAATGCATAGAGAAATTATAGAATGGAAGAAAATAATTGCATAGCAAAATAAATTTTAGTCTTGCATAGGGATTTTTTTTATGACGGTTATGAATTTAGAAGGAGGCGCAGCTGCACCAGCTCGGTCTACCTACTCTGCCACGAAGGAAAATTATAAAAGTATTATCTCTTATCCTGTACTTAGCGTTTTTTGATCATCACCATAATCAGTATATATTCACGTGGATCGATTCCGATCGAATAAAAAAAAATTTACATAGTCAAAGTCGACTCATTGCGTTAATTTAATTATAGTACCCATCTCAGCCGCATATTATGGATCAGTACGGATCCAATCCAAAACGTAAAATTACAATAATAATTATTAAAAAAATTCATTGAAGAAAAGTGGGATTATTAATAAACCCAGATCAAGATCAAGGTGTATATGTATTGGGATATAGATCCATTGAAGTGCCAGAGAGAAATAGTTGATAAAAAATGAAGTCCGCCACCACCACCACCTCCCCCGCCGCCTCCGGCATTGTTGTTTTTCTTCTTTTCGCTCTCACCAGTGGCGGACACGCAGTAATACTACCCATTAGCTCCGCCCCTGGCTACCGCCTCTGCAAATTTTCATCCCGCCGCTGCTGAAGGTTGAGGAAGAAGACCGCAGGCAGCTTCTTTAGTTTTCCTTTTTTTTATTTTTTTAATTTTACCACTTAAGTGGAACGACGTCGTTCACTTAAGTGGTAAAAGAAAAAAAAAAAAAAAAAAGGTCAAGCCCAAACCCACTAACCCAACTACCCAATTACCCAATATCATTCACAACAAATGCAAAAACAACAAAACCTTTCCCAGAATCTAAATTTCAATTCCCTAAAATTCTCCCAACTCCAGCCTCTCCATCTTTCCCTCCCTAAATGAGCCATGTAGAACACATTATCTCGTCTTACTGGCATGTCCGGTACTGATTGTTCAAGTAAAAAAAATTAGTTATTTTACTAGTATGTATTATATACTTTTTATCATCAGGTTTTTTTGGGGGACATATATCAATATAGTTATTTTGATATTTTATAGTATGTATCTAATTTAACGACATCGAAAAAAAATTTGCCACTTAAATTGCCCCTTCTCATATTTTGTACTGGGTTCGCCACTGGCTCTCACCATTGCTACTGCAAATGCCAACTTTGAAGGTATGTTTTCTCCTTTTCTGAGTCCTTTTTTACTTTCTTCATGGATCTCTCATGATGGCCTTGCTCGTTAGTTGATTTTAAATGATCGTTTTGTAAATAAAAGTTTAAAAGAAATATTACGATAGAAATGTGAAAAAGTATATTATGAATGATGATAAACTATTACAGTATATGTAAGTCATCGTAGAAATCAAAAGAAAAATCAAAACTCATGAAAACGAACACGACCTTATATTCTACTCGATTTCACCCTTTAACTTGCAAAATCAAGGACAAATCATGTGTATATGTGATTAATTGTCGGTGAAATTAAGCAGGGGATATTCTTTTGAGTTGGAAGGCCAAGTTGAGAGACCAAACAATGTCCTTAAGAGTTGGGATCCAACGCTTGTTAATCCATGTACCTGGTACCATGTCACCTGCAACTCTGAGAATCGTGATATGTGTCCTTTAGCTGCTAAATTTTAGAGTTTATTTGTGGCAAATCTCACGGGTATATGCTAGTTTTTGTAAGATAAATGCAGGTTTTGGAAGAAGAACAATTAGAGAAAGGAAGATGCAAAAGAGGATGAAAAGGGCTCATATGCCCAAAGAAGCACTGAATGGAGGCATTAATCATGTTCATGCATGCAAGAGGAACGAGTGGGCCAAAAGTTGAAAGAGATTAAATCTGAGCAGCCCAGCCCAAGGAAGAGAAGACAAGGCCCAATGAAGAAAATAGGCAATTGCCTTAATCACTTGATCAGCACATTGTGACCCAAATGGAATTTGGATTCTTTAATTGCCAACATGTGGCGTGCGCAGGAAGAAGGACTTACTGATTACATTAATCCTTCTTGGATGTGGATATTGTTTTAGTAGTTTCCCACTTGGAATTTAGTTGGTAGTTTCCTATTTGGATTAGTTTCTATTCTCCATTCTACACCTATTTATAGGGATGGAATTGAGGGGAGATACACACGTTTTTACAGTAGAGTTTTATCTTATATTTTCGTAATTAGTTCAGAGCAAGTAGCAGTAGTTCTGTTTTTGCGATTTGAGGATTTCTGTCCAGGAGAGGTTCCGTTAGCCCTAACGGGCGATAGCTTTCTCAGGGGATTATTTTCAAATCTTTCAATTTGATAGGACCGTCGTTAGCCCTATCAAATACAGTAAAAGTACTGTATAAACCTGCAACAAATAGCTAAAAGTAGCACAATGATAACATGGTCGATCGCACAGGGAACGGACTGCTTAAAATCACAAAACCTATTAAATCCCAAACTGTTTTGGTTTGCAAAACCACCTTTGTTGCTCAGAGAGACTTTGTAAAAGATTAATGAAAACTAAATAACAAAGTTAAATCAAGAAGGAGAGTTTAATCAATGTAATAAAGTATTCCAGCAATATGTAAATCACAATAATCACATGCATATTAATCATCAACTCAATAATATATTAAATAGCATGTCATCAACCAGTTATAGATTACCGTGAATTCGCACAGACATAACCCAATCTCCTCTTACTTTATCGACAAATACTGTGAATCCGCACAGACATAATTGCTACTCTAATTAACAAGGAACAGGCCGTAAGGCATCAACACCTATTAACCAAGTTAACAGCCTTAAGATTTAGGGAAAACCCATTTTAGTTATTCTTATTGAATTAACATCTAAGAATTACTAACCCCTTATTCTCTATTACCTGAAGGTAACTTTACCACTAATTAATCTTGCCCAATAAATATTATGTTATTTAACTGGAAATTAATTGGCTTTAGCTAATTTAACTAAGGTGATCAATCTCAATTAAATATCAGTAATCAAAGTTATGAGCAGAGAATAAGAAGGAACACATGCAATTTAATTTAAGAACAATTCGGTTTCATAACATGCCCGGATTAATTGCTATTACATTATGCTGGAATATATAATTTAGCTACTCATATTTAAACTAACTACGCACATAATTATTTTACGATTCAAACTAAAAATAATCGAAAAGAATAAAATAAATAAGGAATAAATACTTGAACTACGACATGAAAATAATCCCCTGAGTAAGCTATCGCCCGTTAGGGCTAATGGAACCTCTCCTGGATGGAAATCCTCTAATCGCAGAAATAGAAAACTACTGCTACTTGCTCTGAACTAGCTACGAAAATATGAGATAAAACTCTACTGTAAAAACGTGTGTATCTCCCCTCAATTCTATCCCTATAAATAGGTGTAGAATGGAGAATAGAAACTAATCCAAATAGGAAACTACCAACTAAATTCCAAGTGGGAAACTACTAAAACAATATCCACATCCAAGAAGGATTAATGTAATCAGTAAGTCCTTCTTCCTGCGCACGCCACATGTTGGCAATTAAAGAATCCAAATTCCATTCGGGTCACAATGTGCTGATCAAGTGATTAAGGCAATTGCCTATTTTCTTCATTGCGCCTTGTCTTCTCTTCCTTGGGCTGGGCTGCTCAGATTTAATCTCTTCCTTGCATGCATGAACATGATTAATGCCTCCATTCAGTGCTTCTTTGGGCATATGAGCCCCTCCTAATTAGTTGAAAGATTCAAACTGCACGTCCGAGTGCCAAGCGCCAAATATTAATTTTTGTAAGATTTTACGATCTAGTCGTCCTCTTGTCTATTTCAATCTTACACCTAAATTGATTCCGCATAAAATCTCGATCTTACAAACTATAATTATCTTTCAATTTAATTTTTTTTCAAAAAAAACTTTTTAACACCATTTCACTTTGACCCTCTTATTACTATTGTTTATTGTGTGATGACCATAAATATACGCTCTGAATTTTCACTCTTCTGTCCTCTACTACCATCATCATACATGCATTCAATTGTCACCCCCAAACACCTTCATTATGAAGTATCCTAAAACTCAACTGCACACTGTTAACTTTAGAATAGTTGTCAATTATTTTTAACTATCGAATGAGTGTCTCAACGATTGTAACGCATAGCAAGCTACTTAAATGTTGGGCATCGATTCATACTCATAAAGTGATGTATAATTTTTCCACCTTCAAAGTCACACGTTTAATTGACCCGTTTAACAAGTTTTAAGATAAAAATTCCAATACTTTCAAATTTACCTTTTATCTTATTTTTTATGAAACCTCGCGGTATGAATTGTATCTTTACATTTCTAAAAAAGAATAAATGAAATGACAAATCAAATAATTTCTTAACTTAGTGGCTATTACTTGTGACACTTAAAAAATATAATGAAAAGTGCAAAGGCTGCAGGTATAATGTTGTATTGGTACGAATACACTCTATTTATCTGTTCTATTAAAAGAGTATACTTTCACACATGTACAACTTTTTATATATGGTAATGTACGATACATAAAATAGCTAATTTGACACAGTCTGTTCCATTTATATTTTACTTTTTAAGTGTGAGTTAATTATGGTCCACACATAATACTAATAGAGTATGAAGATTAAAAATTTAAAAATGGACTATTCTATTAGAATAAAAAATATTTTTCAAAATGTATTATTCTACTGGAACAAAAGGAGTATTCAACTTCCGCCACTTGAAATGTATAGAATTGAGAAAATAGATGCTAATTATTACTCCATCTGTTTTGTTAGAAAAGTCGGCGCTTTCAAATTTTTATATTCTTTATAATCTTACTAGTATAAAAGAATAAGTGATAAATTAACTATGGAAAAATTGCAAAAGTAGTCCACAATCTTTACCCCTGTTACAAATGTAGTCCATAATCTTTAGTAAGTATCAAATGTAGTCCATAATGTATCCGTTTTGTTTCAATTTCAGACCAAAAGACGGAAATTAGACCAAATTAACGGTCAACGAGTTTGACTGTTAGTCAAAAGTGGTTTTGACCTTCTAAAACCACCCTCAAAGATTGTGGACTACATTTGAAACATGGGTAAAGATTGTGGACTATTATTGATTTTTTTTTTGAAATTGTTGGTGGGAAATTTTTAGAATTATGAAAATGAGAATTTAGGAAATGAGAAATTATTGAAATTAAATAGCTTCTTGTTTTCGATATTTTTCATTTTCAAACTTATGACATTATTTTATTTTTCTACTTTTTTGTTTCAGTTTTTCTCTATTCATGCTTGTAATTAGTACTTTTTTTTTTTTAATATATATCTTTATCATTCTTGTTTTTTTTTTTTCTCTCTTTTTCTACTCTCATTTATTTCTTTATTTTTTCTACCCAACTCTTATTTTCTGTTTTTCTTAAACATTCTTCACCTTAATTTCTGTGACACTCCAGATTCACTACCTCGCATACAAGGGGGTTAGCTTCACCGGATGTCTACCTAGTTCGCACCAGAACTCAGAACATGCTTATCATACAAATTTATATTCTTTATTAATATATAAAATTTAAAACTTACACAGCCCTATAATATTTTTTAAAACTTATATTTTTACTATTCACAGCAGTGCAATCGATTTTACTTGAATCGGGACTTTTGAAATAAAATAATTTTATGATTTTATAAAATTTTCTAAAGAAAATATTTCTCAACTAAAATTCTTTTATAAAAATACTCTTATAAGTTTATTAAATATACATATTATGAATGTTAGGGTACAACAACTAAAATAATTAATTTGACACAATTTATTCCACACATATACTTATTAAGTATGAGATAATTGTGGACCACACATTATTATATTAGTAAGGGTATGAAGAGTAAAAAAATTTAAAAGTTGACTATTCTATTGGAACAAAATATTTTTTAAAATGGATTTTAGTGATGGAACAGAGGGAGTAATTAATTTTTAAAAATGAAAATATGAGATGAATATAATACAATTGTAACATAATTTTTTGTGACTTTGGAAGCTCCTATAATAAGTAAAATGAATCAAAATTGTCAATATCTTCAAAAGTAAGATAAATGTGTTATTCTTAAATACTATGGAAAAAAAAAATCAATAGTAGTCCACAATCTTTACCCATGTTTCAAATGTAGTCCACAATCTTTGGGGGTGGTTTCAGGAGGTCAAAACCGCTTTTGACTAACGGTCAAACTCGTTGACCGTTAATTTGGTCCAATTTTCGTCTTTTGGACTGAAATTGAAACAAAACGGATACATTGTGGACTACATTTGATACTTTCTAAAGATTGTGGACTACATTTGAAATAGGGGTAAAGATTGTGGACTACTTTTGTAATTTTTCCAATTAACTATTTTAGGTATTGTACATTAAAATTCATAATAAATTGTACATATTTTTATATTAAATTCTTTTAGGGTGTGTTTGTTTCCCATTGAATTGGGATATGGATTTGGAGTTGGGGCTCTAATTCTAATTCCATTGTTTGTTTGTAAAATAACTTTAAGAATTGGAATTCAAACCTCCAATTCCATAATTTTAATTCTTTGATTGGACCTAAGAATTCTAATTCTAATTCTAATTCTAATTCTATTGATGTGTAGTGTGTAGTGAGTGTGTATTTTGTGTGTGTAGTGTGTGTGTGTTGTGTGTCCGTGAGATATATATATATATATATAGGGCAAATTATACAAATGGCCACTGAACTATTGCCCGTGCCCTGTTTTAGCCACTAAACTATTTTTGGCCCACTTTTGGCCACTAAACTATTAGAAGTGGCCAGTAATGACCATTCTGTTAGTAAATTTGGTTATCTTTAACGGAAGCCTCAAGTTCAGTTTAGGACCTGTGTTCATTAGCATCCAAGTTGCTTTCTTCATCAAGTTCAGTTCTGGACCTGGTGGTGAAGAAGAATATTGCAGAGCAGCAGAGATTATGAGATGAGATGCAGAGATGAAGATGATGAGATTCACAAATATTCAAAAATTAATTGCAGCAACTAAATTCCAGCCAGCTGTCCAGAAAGTAGACACAAGAAAGCAGGAAATTCAGTAACCCAGATGCAAGAACACCGTGAAAACTGTTCCAGTATTTAAGCAGAAACAGAGCAATCAGCACCGGAAGGCATCAGACCAATTGTGGCAAATTTCCAGATGCGAAATGGTGGCTGCCCTCGAGCTTAAACCTTCTCCAAAGATTAGCAGTTAGCCAATACTTCAGAAAACTTGATGAAGAAAGCAACTTGAGGCTTCCGTTTCGAAGCTCCGATTGCGCCTTGTTCATCACTCCCGGGTGTGTCTTATCAGCTCCGACATTGCCCAGTCTACTGTGGCTGCAGACGTCTCTGTTCCAGCTGCAAAAACGTCCTGTTTTCATAAATTGATTAAGTTGCTGTAAAATGTAAGATTCTTGATTGATGAAAGCTATGAAATTAATGGAGGGTTTAGTACTACTAACCCAAATGACTGCCTTAATGCTGTCCATGGAAAACGGAACTTGCAGGTCGCCCCTTTCCTTTATTCTTAGCAAGACATCAAGAAAATCACAGGTCCTGAACTGAACTTGAGGCTTCCGTTAAAGATAACCAAATTTACTAACAGAATGGTCATTACTGGCCACTTCTAATAGTTTAGTGGCCAAAAATGGGCCAAAAATAGTTTAGTGGCTAAAACATGGCACGGGCAATAGTTTAGTGGCCATTTGTATAATTTGCCCTATATATATATATCCAAAGTGGCTTTTTTTTCTTGTTTCAATTTTTTTTGTGTTTCTTTGTTCAGTTTTTTTTAATTACTTTTTTCTTTTATTTGATTTTTTTTAGCCCATATATGCTTATGCTAGTATTTTTTTTTAAATAATTTTTTCCACCCTTGGACAAGTATTTTAGACTAAAAAAAAAAAAAAATAGAAATGAGAAATAGTTAAAAAGTGTTTAGGCTAGTATATCGTAAATGTAATTTTTAAATTTTTTCTAATGTGTGTCATTATCTAAAATTATATTTTAATATATACTAAATATAATGATGATTAATATTTTCTTAAATAAAATTAAACATATTTTATTTGTAATTTTAAAATTAAAACTAAAATTTTTATGGAGGTTGGGTATTCTATTTATTTTATTTGTTTTTTTTTTTTTTGGTTTGGGCTGGGCGTGAGTGGGGAGTGGGGGCCTGGGGGATCGGGGTTTAGTTTTTTTTTGGCTGGGAGTGGATGGTGGTTGAAAGCTTGGGGGCGGGGGCGTGGCGGGGGGGGGGGGGGGGGGGGGGGGGGGGGGGGGGGGGGGTGGTGGGTTGTTTTGGGGTTGCGGTTTTTTTTTTTTGGTTGCATTGGGGTGAGGGTTCTTTTTTTCGTTTTTTTTGTGGAGACCATTTTCAAGTTTTTTATTTTTTCTCAAAAAAAAAAAAAAAAAGGTCGATTCAAGTCACGCTCCGAACTCGACAAACCAAATTGTCATTTTCGAAGCATACACTAAATCTAACCCGAATCGTTTGGTACGTGTCGTGTCGACCGGTTTAAACACCCTATATTAATAACACAAAAAGGAATAGTAAATATGACTATTTTACAATTATAAATAAATTCTAATTTTACATACAATTTTAAGCATTCAAACAAAAGAATTAGAATTGCAATTCAATTTCTTCACAATTTTATCATTTCACCAAACAATGAAATTCAAATGGAATTGCAATTCTAATTCTAAACTTCAATTATATAGAATTCCAATTCCATTTCCATTCAACCAAACGGACCCTTAATGAAAAGGAGGAAATAATAATCTTGCCTCTTATTTGTCATAATTAATGACCATTTACCCCATTGTAGATCCACGTAGCTATATAAACCATGACAACCACAGCTTAAAAACACACACACACACACTGAGAGCAATGGCGCATATAATGACTTTCTTGATTTCGACAATGCTCATTGTTGCAGCTACCCAAATCCAGGGGAGCCATGCAGTGGACTACACAGTCACGAACACCGCAGCCGGAACCCCCGGCGGTGACCGGTTCACGATGCACAGAATTGTGTCGTTTTATGTACAATTTTTTATTCTTCTAAATTGATCATTTTTATGTTTTTCATATTTAAATAAAACTGCATAGTTTTGTACATCACACAAAATGTTTTAGGATGAATTACTAATATAATTGTAAAGGCCATCATTCAATAATTTAATAATTACGTTAAGGAAACTATAGTCTAACCATATATACACATGATTAGATATATTTATTTATTTGTGTGAGAAATTTTTTTTTACTTGACCTCTTATATTTTTTTGCCTACGCAACGTCAGGTACATTCAGAGCTACTCCGGTGACATCAAGACGGAGATCACCGGCGTCCTCTACCACGAGATGACACACGTCTGGCAGTGGAACGGGAACGGCCAGGCCCCCGGAGGACTAATCGAAGGCGTCGCTGATTACGTGAGGCTGAAAGCCGGGTTCGCCCCGGGTCATTGGGTTCAACCCGGTTTCTTGACTATTGCAACGGCCTGAGAAATGGGTTCGTGGCGGAGCTTAATAAGATTAGGGGCCTGTTCTTTACCCGGTTCTCAAAACCGGGTTTGGCCAATTTTTGGTCTCAACCCAGAAATCGAACCCAACCCCATGTTCTTTACCCAAAAATCGAACCCAGTTCACAAACCCAATTCCCACTCCCGCCGCCGCCGCCGCACTCCTCCTCCTTCTTCTTCTTCTTCTTCTTCTTCTTCCCGCTGCCCTCTTCTTCTTCTTCGCACTTCTTTCCTTCCTCCTCCTCCTCCTCCTTGTTCTTCTTCTTCTTCTTCTTCTTCTTCCCGCTGCCCTCTTCTTCTTCTTCGCACTTCTTTCCTTCCTCCTCTTCTTCTTCTTCTTCTTCTTCTTCTTCTTCTTCTTCTTCCCACCGGCGGTCTTCTTCTTCTTCGCGCCGCCGGCCCTTCCTCCTCCTCCTTCTTCTTCTTCTTCTTCTTCCCGCTGCCCTCTTCTTCTTCTTCGCACTTCTTCCCTTCCTCCTCCTCTTCTTCTTCTTCCTCTTCTTCTTCTTCGCACTTCTTTCTCTTCCTCCCCCACAATTACTCACAAACCCATTTGATTGAAACAGAAAAAAGAAGAAGAAGAAGAAGAAATTGATTTTGGGGATTTAGGTTTTGGGCCGCCGGCGGTGGCGGCGACTCGGCGGCGGCGGCGACGCGGCGGCAGGGCAGACCGGGTGGTGGTGGAATTTTTGTTCCGGTTTAGGGTTGAGAACGACGTTTCTTTGTTCTGGGTCTCAACCCATTTAGTCTCTACCTAAAAACTCAAACCCGGTTCTCAGACCGGCGTAAAGAACAGGCCCTAGGAGTGGGTATAATGTTAGTTACTTTGTTGAGCTGCTGGGGAAGTCGGTTGATCAGCTGTGGGCGGACTACAAAGCTCAATTTAACTCCAATTGATCCTCACCGTTCATCATTTGCATGGATGGATGATCTGATGATGATGATCAGAGTGGCGATCGAGTTATTTCCAAATAATAAGTATTAATTAATGTTATAATTAGCTGATTAACGATCCATGTGGATGAATAAATAATATATATACTATACATTATAAATGAATCGTATTATACATTTATATAAATATGTTGCTGTTAAAATTAAACAAAAACTTGTATCAGGCGTGTTTGATAATCTAAATCCAACCTACAAATTGATAGCATGTTTGTTACTGTCTTTGCTTCATTAAAAAATTTAGTTTTTAAAATGTATAACTTTTTATAGGTTATAAAGTACAGTATTTGAAAAAGTAAATTTATTACTATTTTTTCACTAATGTCCTTACTTTATAAATGTTATAAACAAGACATAATTATATTAATAAGCGTATAAGAAGTAAAAGAGTCAAAACTAGACTCTTCTAGTATTAGAATAAAACAAAATTTAAAATTAGACCTTTTTTTTTTTTCATGAAACTAAATAGGTATCAACTTCTGCAGACGATGAGGTGGTTATCTAAATAGTTTGTAAAATTTGGATCTGTGTATCTTAGAATTTCAAAATACCAAATCGATCATAACTCTACTTTTATTTGATTTTAATAAAATTTATTAAAATGACCTAAATAAAAGTGACTTTTTCTTCTTGTCTTTTTATTTATTTATTAATATTAATTAATAACAGGAAACTAAAGTACATTTGCTAACATTTTGTGAGCTATGAAATGAGCTTCATTCACCAGAAACCTTAGAACTTTGAAAGTCTTTGTGCTCATTCCTTTCCGAAGGATAGCCCGAATATCTTCTGCAATTGTTTGTGTTTCTTGTGATGATGAATCTGAACCCTGCATAAAGCTTACCACTTCTGTACAATCTGAGAGGATAATTAGATGATGAATTCCTTCCTCCATTGATGCTTTTATTGCTAGGAAACAACCCATGAACTCAGTTTGAGCAGCCGAGATTGCCGAGAAGGTGATCCCTCCTTCTTTGAGCTTTTTTCCGTTATGCGATTTAAGAATCCATGCTGCTGCTCCCATTTCCTTGTCTTCCCTGTAAGAGCCATCTACATTTTAATTTTGAGATTAAAAAAAAAGACAGACTCATAATGTGATGTGGAAACAGTGGAATGTTTCGGTTTCCACATTCAATGTCACACGTTTAGTTTACCGTTTCAAATGTAAGACTTCAAGTCCACTTTTAAATAGGCAGCAATGGGAGACCAAGCCCTCGATATGTTAAATTGCAATTGATCTAGAGGGGGAAACTTTTTATTGTTGGAGTGAGCTAGTCTCCTTTGATAGGTCTGCCAGAACTTTAATTGCAATTGATGTAGTGGGGGAAACTTTTTATTGTTGGAGTGAGCTAGTCTCCTTTGATAGGTCTGCCTGACCTTAAAGTTGATACGCGTGTTTTAATCGATAAATAATACATTAAATGTTAAAATTAATATGCATGTTCTTTTATTACTACAAGTAGTATTTTTGCTTTCAAAATTAATACGCGGATTACAAACGATATATATTTATTTTCTTTAACTTTTAACATAATAGATGTACATTAGTAGTTAAAAACGCTAAGTTAGGGATTGAATTCAATTCGCTCTATATTGGAGGTTAAACTCACAGTCGCGATATATCATGAGCTAAAAGCGATACATAAGAGATTAAATTGAATACTCAAGATATCAACAGCTAAAATCAGTACGCGTAGTTTTATAACAAGTGACAAGTTTTAGGCTAAAACTTATACGTGCGGTCGGATAGTCTAACCCATTAGATACAAGTTTTGTTTTTTTTTTTTTTTGGAGAACGAATTTCAATGAACTATCTTCTTAATCTTGGCAGTCCTTTTGTTAGTTAATTCAATTATGCTGGCTTATTACATTTTCATCTTTTATGAAAAAATATTACGCACACTACTTAGTAATAAATTATACGAGTAATATTCTAAAGGTAATTGACTTTTTCATTTGTCTCATTACTTACTAAATAAATTTACTTGCTAATTTAACTAAAAAAATATCATTATTTGATGATTGATATTATAATTAATTTGATACAAGTGGTTATAAATACAATATTTCTAATGAAGCATAAAATTGTACTCCTCCTCCCTTCTATTGAAAAAATTCAATAATATAATTATTTATAAATTATAAATACAACTCTAAAATAGACTATTTTAATGGAAGAGAAGAAATAACATCTAATTTATAAATTAAATTATAACTAAAAGTGATGATTTCCTCTGACCAAGGTATTGGTTGACCAACACGACTTTTTTATTATTATATTATTTTGTTACATTTTTTCCAAACCTACTTCTTAATTAATGTTATTGTTTGTTAATCTCAACCTAATTAACGCCCATTGTTCCAATCTTAAGGTCATGATCTAGAAGTTTATGTTTGACTTGGAAAAGGGAAAGGAAGAAATCTTTCTGCATTTGTTAATTATTATTCGTCAACTAACGCGTGGATCAGTTCCAGAAGTCAAAGTCTTTATCCAAAAACAAAATTATTGAGTCAAAGTCGACTATAGCAATGGTTTATTTTTGGCCTTTACTCAATCTGCGAACCCAAAATGTCTAAAAAAAAAAAAAAAAAAAACAAAAACAAAAAACAAAAGAATTCAAGAAACCTCCAAATATATATATATATATATATATACATACATACATACAGATCCATTGAAGCTTCTAAGATCATTAAAATATATATATATATATATATATATAGAGCCATTGAAGCTTCTAAGATCATTCAAAAATAGCTAGAGATCGAGTGACTAATTGATCAAAATGAAGCCGGCCGCCTCTGCCATCACCACCGGCCGCCTTGTTATTTTTCTTCTTTTTGCTCTAAGCATAGCCACTGCAAATGCCAACTCTGAAGGTATATATGATTTCTTCCCTAATTTTCTGAGTTTTAATTACTTAATTTCTTCATTATTTTAATTTGCAAAATAAAATACAAACTAATCATATTGCATATATTGATGAGCAGGGGATGCTCTTAATGCGTGGAGGGCAGAATTGTCAGATCCAAATAATGTCCTTCAGAGCTGGGATCCAACGCTAGTTAATCCATGTACCTGGTTCCATGTTACCTGCAACTCTGAAAACAGTGTAACAAGGGTGTAAGTTTCTATTACTATATTTTTTTTATGAAACAATATGTGTCAACCGAATACGATGCCGTTGTTATTGCACATGTATGTTCGTACATATTTCAATAGGTCAAATCACTATTGGTTCTTTAAGTTGAGCCGTTGTCTTGTATTGGTCTAAGTTTCATTTTCGTCACTCAACTTAACTTCAAAATGGTCTCAACCTCTTTATTTAATTAGTGTCTCCACTGATTATGCGTGTCAATCTTACATGCTATTAGAAAATATCTCATATGTTGTTATGGCTTATGATAAGAGTAAAATTAAATGGACGTAGGGACCTTGGCAATGCGAATCTTTCAGGACCAATGGTACCTCAGCTGGGACTTTTGACCAATCTTCAGTATTTGTAAGACAATTTCTCTTATTTAATTTAATTATGTTTCATAGCTTAATTAATTCTTAGTACTTTTTTTTGTCTTTCAATTTCAGATTATTATATAATGCTTAAGTAATTAATTTATTAACTGAGTTTATCAATTTAGGGAAGTGTTTAAAAATAAATTGACCGGAGCAATTCCGGCGGAGTTAGGCAACCTGACGAGGCTGGTCAGCTTGGACCTGTACAGTAATAAGCTGACCGGCCCTATTCCGGCATCTCTTGGAAACCTCCCACGGTTGAGATTTTTGTAAGTCAATTTTATTTTACTTTTTTATCATGGCCGAATTGCATTTTGGTTCTTTACCTTTTATCAAATTGCATGTTAACCTGCTTTGAAGTTTCAACAAATTACATATTCTTCTTTATCGAGGGGATTGAGTTGTTATTTAATTACGTGTAGGTGATTAGTTATAAGGACCGAGAACTATTTTAAGGTGAATTTTAGGTGCTAAGATGTAATTTATAATAACCTTCGGTTGATAAAGTGGTCGACAGTATAAATAATTTGATGAAATTTCAAAAATCAATGGTAATTTGATAAAAGTTTAGGATCGAAATGTGATTCATCCATAATTATATTATAGTATATGATAGCTACATATTAACTACACATTAATGATTATATATACACATATATATATGTATGTATGTATTGTCTAGGAAGGGAGGGTAGGGGTGGCGGACAATATAAAAATAATATTTAAACTTAGTTAATTTAAATGTATAATGGAAGCGTCACACAAAAGTAATGCGGAGGATTCAAAGACCGTCGAAAAGGGTTTGAAATAAAGATATAAGTACATGCCGATCTCACAACCTGATAGTCAACTCGAATCAAGACATACTCAAGTTTAACTTTGCTCGCTTACAATTACACTCCGTTTGAAGGTCTTTAGAATATATGCGTTTTAACCATTTTCATGTAACGTTGTTAATACACAGGAGATTGAATAACAACAAGCTATCTGGAACGTTACCAGCCTCCATTGTACAACTCATCAGCTATGGCCAATTGCAAATTCTGTGAGCCATCAATATATATGTTGTCAAGATTATTATTATAATTATGGTTTTGATTGATAAATCATGATCGATTAATTTTAAATTTGTTGTTTAACCATCAGGGATGTATCACGTAATCAATTGGCAGGAACAATCCGAGCTGCTAACCGAACAGGTACTAACAACGTCGTTTTTCAACTTTGTAATACTAAAAATAATATGTATTAATTTATTTCCCCTTTTGTTTCTTTGCATATCCAACGTTGTCAGAACTTGCAATAACGACGGTGATCCAAGATCCAAAAGTTCCCAAAGCTTAATAAGAGAGATGGCAATGAAACATCGATCTGGATTCATATGTATCATTAATTAGTAATTGCTTCCCAATCCTCGTACGTACGTACGTGTGTAATAATTACGTATTCAAAACGTTACCGTTTAATTATTCGTATTGAATAATGAAGAGATTCCAAATTTCCGATCGATGTTCTTATTTTTATTTCTCAAAAAGAAATCATTCATAAAAAATTAACCGTGTAATATTACTATTAATTTATACTAATTGCACTGATGAACGACTTACATCTAAATCGATCTCTATCATCACTTTCTGAATAAAATGATGCATCTAAATATATCTATAATCACTTTATGATATACGGAGTATTAGAAGATAAAAATACATGTTTCTTTAATTCACTTATGCTGGTTTATTACATAAAGAAAATGGAAAAACAATAGTAACTAAATTTACTTTGATAATGACTTGTTTTGTTTTTTTCTTTTATGAGTACAATCATATTTCATTAAAAGGAAACAATTAACTAGTATAAAACTACATGATTGGTAAAATTATATATTTAATTAATTAGAATAATAAATTACTAATTGGGTACACTACTAGTAAATTATAATAATATAAAGGCAATTCAAATTAAAAATATCATTAGTTAATGATTTGTAAAATAATTAATTTGATACAAACAGTTATAAATACAGTCTGTAGGAGTAACATCCAATATGATAGTAGGCAATTAATCAAATTTGTAAATTAAAGCTAAAAGTTATCCCCTCTGTCCAAAGTGTTGTTTAATCAATACAATTTTTTTTTTTTTTTTTTAATTTGTAAAACTATTCAGTACAATTTTTTTGCTAACCTACTTCTAGAAGTTTATGTTTGACTTGAAAAGAGGAAGAACGAAGAAGTCTGATTTCGTTTTAAAATTATGATTTAGAAGACAATATTGTTTGGCATATAGGAAAGGAAGAGAGGGTAGCATACACTTGTGGTGCAACGGTAATGTAAAAGAAACTCATTTAGGAGATTGTAGGATCAAATATATTCTTCGCCTTTTCTCTTTCAATTATTGTAATAGTGTAGGTGTTTAAAATGTAAGGAAAAAAAAAAAAAGAAAAGAAAAAAACTAGACAGGTCATGAAAGTTTTGATACGATATAAACGGGTTAACGTTGACATTTGGCGAGTTCGCATGTTAAATAGGTCGACATGAATAATTTTCATTATATACAAAATGAAAGTACGACATGAACTTGACATGTTTGTGGGTTAAATAAGTCGATACGAACAACACAAATAATTAAACGTATAAAATTAAAATTAAGAAGTATCAACATAAAAACTCACAAATCCCAATAAGCTAATCCAAATAAAAGACGACATGAATTGCTCAAAGCCTTGGGATGTGAGAGACTAGGGATCAAATCTTGAAGACTTTCAAGTGCAGTAGTACCATTTTCATATAGTTGAAAGTAACAGTAGCAGGCAAACGGTCCTCTCAAATTTAGTCTTTCCCCTTCTCAATGACTTCTCAATTGTTCTATTGTCAGGAGTCTCATCTCGCATTGTGTAAGCTACATTAATCGTAACTAAACGAATTACAGTACATTTTCTTCAAAAATTATTCATCAACATTATTCCAGAAGTCAAAGTCTTTATCTAGAAACAAAATTATAGAGTCAAAGTCAACTATTGAATTAATTTATTTTTGGCCTTTACTCAATCTGCCAACCCAAAATGTCAAAAATAAAATAAAATTTATATATATATAGTAGCAGATCCATTGAAGGTTCTAAGATCAGTCAAAATGACGTTTGCTGCCCCCGCCGGACTCGTTGTTTTTCTTGTTTTTGCTCTTAGCATCGCCACTGCAAATGCCGAAGCTGAAGGTTTTATAAATATATATATATATATATATATATATGTGTGTGTGTGTGTTTTTCCTTAATTTCTTCATAATTTTAATTTGCAAAATAAAATACAAATTAATCATATCATATTGATGAGCAGGGGATGCTCTTAATGCGTGGAGGACAGAACTGGCAGATCCAAATGATGTCCTTGAGAGGTGGGATCCAACGCTAGTTAATCCATATACCTGTTTCCATATTGTTGGGAAAAGTAGGCCTAACCAATTAATTGATTAAAAACTCGAGTCGTGCAAAGCACTGTGCTCAAGAAATTATTTTTGGGTAGAAATATTTCTTCAGAATTAAACGAATTCTTCCTCTGTTAAGAGAGATGAACAGCAAGGCCAAAAGGATTGAATGAACGAGAGAGAAGAAAGTTTTCAGAAAAAATGGTTTTCATGAAAACTTAATTGTGTCGATAGAAGAAAACAGGTGAGGTATTTATAGGTGAAAAAATAGTTGTCATTAGAAAATCCGGTGAAGAAATTTTCTACCAAAATTCAGTGAACAAAATAGAGTTTGACCCTTTCATACCTGTCTGATTATCTCCACGTTAAACAACTGACCGATTAGAAGGAGTCGGCTGTTGACTCAGTCTAAACAAGTTATACTTATCTCAGTAAACCAGTAATTAAATCCTTTTGAAATACTTAATTTTTTAAACAATTCACCACATATTTCAAAAGATTTGAATAAAGATAAAAAATAATTATAAAACATTTTGTTGGATAAGTATGGGAGTACAAATAATCAGTTTGGTGTCTTTTGGACTATGAACCAAATTTAGATCGATAAAATTTGACTTACAAAATTATTGATGAAATGTAATATTTCTATGAACCAATAAATAAATCTTATTGTATGTCAGAGATTATACCGATCAATTGCACACCCCAGTTTTGCTATTCAACGCATTTTTGCGCAAATAGGTCATACGCGCGCCTGATTTTCATGAGAGCTCTAAAGATTTAGCCAAAATCTTATAGGAGCGGCCCCACTCCACTCTCATAATGGTGAATTCATCAAGTGTATACTGTTTAAATACACCATCCATAAGGAACATGAATTCATTAAGAGATTTTTTAATTTCAACCTCACAAATATTGCAGTCAGGAACTCACCAATTGTAGTGCATCAGTGCCAATATAGATTTTGTTGTTACACATATGAATCTATTTCATGGGATTGCCAATCATATAGGTTGGGTTTCCATCTATATTAACATCGTATTGGCTAAAGTCTCATTTCCTTTGAGATATAAAGAATTAATTTTCTTCATGTAGATTTAGTTAGAGGTTTGGCCAAATGTACTTCTGACTTCACATAATATATGCAAGTAATTCCATCTTCTGCTTTACAACATCATTTTGATAATAACAATTGTTGTTTAACAATTACCATTTCTACACAATAGGGAATCATCCTTTTGTTTAACAGGGATACCAATATGCATCACTGTACCTCTTTAGTACATGGAAAACCATTGTTTAAGTATACCATAATTTCATGTTACCTCTCCAATATTTCATTAATCTAATCAATGTAGACCAATGCTCATGATTAAACAACCACAATTTAACCTATTATTTTTAAGTTCATTCTATATTATGCAGTGCATCCCCACATTTCTTATAAATCAATATGTTTATAATTTTTGAATTTAGATTCAAACCACATTATATGTCACAATATTTCAAACCACATTATGATATCCATGTACAGCATAATCCATACACAATAATTTAAAATTCATATGTGTAACAGATAAGCCATTTTTCATATGTGTAACACATAAATCATTTTCAACCAGACATGTTCAGTATAATTTTCAGCCAACATGCCATATTCGTATAAAACCAAATTCAACATAAATGCCTTATTGATGGGGAGTAATTCTTTCTCTTGTACATACTCGAATTGAATCGAGTAATACATCTAATTACATATTTTGCATACAGTATATATAGGTATATCAAATTTGAGTAATACATGTAATTACATATTTTGCATACAGTATATATAGGCATAATTGATACATCTAAAACCAATATGTTCTTAAAACATAATCAGTACACTGAAAAGAAACAAATCAATAATATAAGCATAAAGATGCATCATCAGTCATCACATTCTAACCATTCAGTATAAATAGTACCAGATTATAATAATCATTTCAAATAACTACATTATTTCAATCTACTTATGAAACAAGATTAAAATCACAATTAATATAATTATTCTGAAATGCAGCCCACTAAGAGCTAAATATTTCCTGAAGGTTTCCGGAGTACTTCTCAAACTTTCTCATCACATCCTCTACTGAAGGAGAAAACAGCTAACCAAGTAGCCCACTATCAAGCATCTAATTTTGTTGCAACATTCATGCAATAATAATTTCATCCCCTTCAACTAAATTAAGCTGAAGCTAAATTAGCTTTAGGAGGATGGGCATCATCACTGTACATTAACTCTCATAATTTAGTGAAACTACATAAATTTTGATAAACCATTCAGTACATTAAATTTATACACAGTCTTCTTCTTGGTGTTGTCACCGTTTATCAACGCTTGTAAAACCCTTTGTATGAGTTAATACATAAGCAACTCAATTAAGAGCAATTGAATAAATAACTTTTTGCAATAGCACAACAATGGTGTATGGATCATTGATAGCAACCGGTGTTCATCATCCTATCACCATCTGCATAAAATCTTTCTATGATAACTAATTCCAAAACTCAATTTTGAAAATGTTAGATTATTTGAGAAGACAAAAAATGTTTTCAGAATCTTTTCAAATTTTATGAATCGGAAAACCATTTTGAATACCTGTAATGAGGAAAAGTTTTGACAGAAAACATACTAACTGACATTAACCGTTACTTGTAAATCTTGTTGGCAAAATTGGCATAATTAGATGCTAGGAATCACAGTTTGGGTCTACGGTGGATTTTGGGCCTGCGGTAGAACAACAACACCATCGCTAGAGGTGGCGTTTGAATTGGAGGTCATGCTAGTTTCTTGAGATTGTTGGGAAAAGTAGGCCTAACCAATTAATCGATTGAAAACTCGAGTCGTGCAAAGCACTGTACTCAAAAAATTATTTGTGGGTAGAAATATTTCTCCAGGACTAAACGAGTTCTTCCTCCGTTAAGAGGGATCAGGAACATCAAAGCCAAAAGGATTGAACGAACGAGAGAGAAGAAGGTTTTCAGAAAAAATAGTTTTCATGAAAATTTAATTGTGTCGATAGAAGAAAACATGTGAGGTATTTATAGGTGAAAAATAGTTGTCTTTAGAAAATCAGGTGAAGAAACTTTATACCAAAATTCAGTGAACAGAATAGAGTTTGACCCTTTCATACCTGCCTAATTATCTCCACGTTAAACAATGTTTTAAAAATCGGACTGGGCATCGAATCGGAAAAGCTATGGGTTATGGAGTCAATGGGTCGGACCGGTTGAATCGAGGGGTTGAACAGGTGATGTCATAAATATACTTCAAATAATAAATATATTAATAATTATACAACATTTAATATTTCTAATGTTATTTATAAAGTATGTTATTCATCTAACTTTTAAATTACCTATAATTATAAAATGTAAAAAGGAAACTATCAATGAATTAAAAATAAATGATTATGTAAAATAAAATTGTCCCACATTAGTTATATAAGAAAGAAGAAGAGTGTGAGAGCTCTATAAAACTAATACAAATGGCCTAAATTATCATAGTAAATTTCAAGGCCCAATAATAAATTTATTATAGGGATGAAAATATGTTTAAAAGATTAATAAATTGCAATCCAAAATAAAATGTGGGCTGAAAAACTTTTGAAAAAAAATTAAGAGCACATTTGATTAAAAAAAATCCGGTCAAACCCGAGTTTTGACCACCGTTGACCGGTTTTTTAATATTCCGGTTTTAAGTGTCAAATCGGACCGGACCAGGGGCCAGTTCGCAGTCCGACCGGTTCAACCGGCAGGTCTGGTCCGATTTTGAAAACACTGACGTTAAACAATTGACCGATTAGATGAGTCAGCTGTTGACTCAGTATAAACAAGTTATACTTATCTCAGTAAACTTGTAATTAAATCCTTTTGAAATACTTAATTTTTCCAACACATATCACCTGCAACAATGACAACAGTGTAATAAGGGTGTAAGTTTCTATTTTTTTTTTTCTCCGAAACAATACGTGTCAACCGAACACGATGTCGTGTTATAGTCCATGCAATCAGACCCGATGTAATGGGATAAAGGTTCTGTTGTTGTGATTGTTGTTATTACATGTGTGTGGTTCATACATATTTCCATAAGTTAAATAGTTGTTGGTCTTTTCAGCTGAGCTGTTGTCTAGTTTTGGTCTCTCGCATTGAAAATTTTTCATTTTCTTCACTCAACTTAACTTTAGAATAATCTCAAACTCAAATTTTAAGAAAATTTAAACTAGTTTGAACTAGCTAGCTAGCACCTGACCCGGTTTAGGCTAAGTTAATTAAGATGTGAATAAAGTTATTTGACATTTCCCTTTTTTTATTTTGTGTCTCCACTATTTATGCGTGTGAATCTCACGTGTTATTATAAAATAACTTAGATATTGTTAAAATTTGGGTTTGAAACTATTTCGAAACTGCTTTTCAAGTTGAGAGGCTAAAGGCAGACGATAAATGTTAGCTTCAGTTTGTTTTCTTCAACTAAGTTATAGTAACCGAAAATGGATGTAGGGACCTTGGCAATGCGAATCTTTCAGGACCAATCGTACCTCGGTTGGGACTTTTGGCCAATCTTCAGTATTTGTAAGACAATTTCTCTTATTTAATTTATTTATGTTTAATTTACAGCTTAATTTCTAGTGTTTTTCCCCCTATTTTTGTCTTTTTGTTTCAGTTAATTATATGTATAATTAATTAATTAATTGAGTATATCAATTTTATGGAAGTGTATGGAAATAATTTGACCGGAGAAATTCCTGCAGAGTTAGGCAACCTGACAAGGCTGGTCAGCTTGGACCTGTATAGCAATAAGTTAACCGGCCCTATTCCCGCATCTCTTGGAAACTTGTGACGGTTGACATTTTTGTAAGTCAAATTTTGTTAATTTATCATGGCCAAATTGCATTTTGGTTTTTTACCTTTTATTAAATTGCATTTTGGTATTGATATTGAGCTCGAATAAAGGCATGTTTGTGTTTAGCTTGTCTCGTTTACAATTGTACCCCTAGTCTGAAGGGCTTTAGCGTTTATGTGTGTTATAAGTTGTTTTAAATTAAACATTGTTAATAAATGGGTAAATACACAATTACCCCCCTGTGGTTTCTGAAACTTATGTATCACCCCCTTATGGTTTAAAAAGCTACCATGCACCCCCTTAACTTTCGTGAACTATGTAAAGTGGACAAAAATGCCCGAAATACCCCCAAAATGCCCTTATTCTAGTTGTGAATTACAGTTTAGCTGCGGGGGTATTTTGGTCATTTTTGTCCACTTTACATAGTTCACGAAAGTTAAGGGAGGTGCATGGTAGCTTTTTAAATCATAAGGGGGTAATGCATAAGTTTTCGAAACCACAAGAGGATAATTGTGTATTTAGCCTTAATAAATATGCAGGAGGTTGAATAACAATAAGCTATCTGGAAAGTTACCAGACTCCATTGTTCAACTCATCAGCTATGGCCAATTGCGAATTCTATGAGCCATCAATTAATATATATGTTGTGAAGATTATTATTGTTATTGTTATTGTTATTATGGTTTTGATGTCTAAATTATGATCGATTGATTGTTAATTTGTTGTTTATCACCATCTGGGATGTATCTCGTAATCAATTGGCAGGAACAATCTGAGCAGCTAACCGAACAGGTACTAACAAAGTCATTTTGTCTTAGAATTCTTAGCTAATACTTTTTCCGTGTCATATAAAAAGTCATCTTTATAATACTAAAAACAATATTATATAGTTGGCTCTTTTAATGGGACAAAAAGACTACTAAAAGTATTATTTTAAAACGACTTTTTCTTCTTATGCACGAAGGTAGAATTTCTCACAGTTGTTCTATTTTTTTTTTTTTTTTTTTTTACCAATGCAAAAAATAAGAATGAATTTGTTATAGGATGAATTTAGACTCTGTTCTTTTTCATTGTTTTTTCACTATTTAAATTGTGACCCCATATTATATGAAAATTTATGAATAGAATTTGGGTTAATTAGTTTCTCACCCCTTTTATTTCTTTGCATATCCAACGTTGACAGAAGTTGCTATAACGACGGTGATCCAAGATCCAATACTTCCCAAAGCTTAATTATAGAGAGATGGCAAAGGACCCTATCGATCTGGATTGGTACGTATCATTCTTGAATCAATATTAATAATTGCTTCCCGATCCTCGTACCTACGTATGTGTGTAATAAGTACGTATAAAAATGTCACTGTTTAATTATTCGTGTCAATTGTAGAGAAATCATCCCAGTTCGATGTTCTGGTTTTTATTTGCAAAAGGAAATAATTCAAGAGAAAGTAACCGTGTAATATTAGTTTTAATTTATATTAATTGCACTGATATAATATTTAGTCTTACATCTAAATCGATCTATAATTACTTTGAGATATATTAGAAGATAAACTTGATATATATGTTTCTTTTTATTACATGCCTGAATCCAAGTTTTAAAATAGATACATATTACATACGATACTTGTTGCAACGACGATACATCAGTCGTTAAAAGAGATACATCGCATGCTAGATTTTGATACGCGATACACATCAAAGAGAGGGCCAAAAACTAAACTTATAATCGTGACACCTCAGTAGTTAAAAGTGATACATTAAAGGACAAACTCTATGCACAATATATCATGAACTAAAATTAATATGTCCGTTTTACAGTCAGCAATACTATTTAGACTAAAATCGATACGTCTACGGTGACACAGTCATATACAGGTTTTTGACTTATAGTCAAGGATGACGGATTTCAGTGATTATCTTCTTAATCTTGGCAGTCTTTTTTCATAAAGTTAATTTAATTATGCTGGTTTATTACATGAAGAAAATGGAAAAAATAATAACTAAATTTACTTTGATGATGACTTATTTTGTGTTTTTCTTTTCTTGTCTTTTTCTTTTTTTGAGTACAATCATGTTTCATTAAAAGGTAACAATTAACTAAAACTAGATGATTGGTAAAATTAATCATAGATCCAATTAATTAGTATAATAAATTAATAATTAGGTACACTGCTAATAATTTATAATATTATAAAGGTAATTGCGCTTTCATTATTTACCGAACTAATTTACTTTCAAATTTAAATAAAAATATTACTCCCTCCGTCCCATTCAAAGAGTCCACTTTGAAATGTGTACAACTTATTATGGGTTGTGAGGTACAACACCTAAAATAAGTAATTTACCACCATATTTTCCACTTATATCCTTACTTTAGAAGTAAGGGTTAATTGTGAACCACACATTGTTATAATAGTAAGGGTATGTAATGTAAATAAATTCAAAGTGGACTCTTTAAATGTGACAAAAAAAAATTTGAAAGTAGATTCTTTGAGTAGAACGGAAGGAGTACTAATTAATGAATGGTATTATAATTAATTTGATACCAACAGCAACAGTTATAAATACAGTCTCCAATAGAGAATTAATCGTAGTAACATCTGATATGATAGTAAACAATTAATTAAGTTGTGACGGTTTGGCCGAGTGGTCTAAGGCGCCAGATTTAGGCTCTGGTCCGAAAGGGCGTGGGTTCAAATCCCACAGCTGTCAACAAAATTAGTCTATAATTATTTTTTATTATATTTTCTCTAATTTTAAAATATTTTTTTGTTCCATTAAATTCGCTTTTGAGAAGAAAGTACATTCTCCAAGTTTAGCTCTTGAAAGTTGAAACGGAGGGAGTGTTATTTATCACTTTTTTTTTTTTTTTTCCAAACCTACTTCTTAATTAATGTTATTATTTGTTTATTTCAGCCAAAATAATGGCCGGCGTTCCATTCTTAACATCATGATCGATCTAGAAGTTTATGTTGACTTGGAAAGGGAAAGGGAAAAAAAAATCTGATTTCTGCATTAAAATGGTTAAAATTGACAGAATTAAAGATTTTATTGTTTGGCTTAGAAAGGGAAAAAGAAGAAGTTGATATGTTTTCATAGCCAACGCACTAAATAGTAAAAATGGTTAGAATGAAGAATCTAACCTGTGATATATTGCTGGTCAAACAAATAAAAAAAGTATTACATGTTTCAAATTAAGAAAACAGAAAAGTATGGTGTGTAATAAAGAAAAATGCGTGTATCGATTTTAATATTTTAATTTTTGGCCGGCTTTACTCGTCTCATATGCATTGAGGATAAGTACTGTCCAATGCAATCTGCCAACCCAAAAAGTCCAAAAAAACTAATTAAGAAATTAATAATAATAAATAAATAAACCATTTAAGAAACTGAGATTATTGATAAACCCATATCAAGGTATATTAAGAATAAGATCAGTGAAGAATACATAACAAGAGAGTAATTGATCAAAATGAAGCCTGCCACCACCGGCCTTGTTGTTTTTCTTGCTTTTGCTCTTAGCATTGCCCCTGCAAATGCCAACTCTGAAGGTATATATCTACGGTCCCCCGTTAAAAAAACTATTCAGTCACTGAATTTGACCTAAGTATTTCATATTATGTTAAATTCAATGATTGAATAGTTCCTTTAACGAGGTTGTAGTTTCACCACGTATTTTTTTAACTTGCAACATGAAATACTAATGTATCAATTATTGGTGAGCAGGGGATGCTCTTCATTTGTGGAAGATCACATTGAAAGATCCAAATAATGTGCTTCAGAGCTGGGATCCGACGCTTGTTAATCCATGTTTTTGGTTTCATGTCACCTGTGACGCTGAAAGTAGTGTAACAAGAGTGTAAGTTTCTAAAATTTCCTTTTCTTTGAATTAACAGCGTAGTTTAATTCTCCGTACAATCAGAGAACCGATATATTGGGATAAAAACTTAGTTGTCGGGTTGTCAGTGGAGAAACTTGGCTAGAAGGCTAGCTTAAGCCTCTGCCAACTCCCAAATCTCATATGAATAGCACCACCCGCCGTCAGTGAGTGGTTTCAGGCACTCCCGGCGGCTCAGCCCCATGATCAGCCGTACTTTTTGGAAGAATAAGATGCAGGGGAAGGAGGCCGGAGGGGAAAAGAAGTTTAGGTTAAGTAGAACTGCAAAAAATGGCAATGATAGTTTGTAACTTGGGCCGTTATCTCCCTTTGACCCCTCCAATAAAAAATATTTTATTTTCGTCACTCATCTTTAAATATAATCTCGAACTCAAATTTCAAGACAATTTAAGCTAGTTTGAACTAGCACTTGACCTTCTTTAGGCTAAGTTAATTAAGAAGTACATGAATAAAATAATTTACCATCTATTTTTTTCATTTGGTGTCTTTACTAATTATTTGTGTGCAACTCGTATACTAGTAAAAAATAACTCAAATGTTGTCAAATTTTGAGTTTGAAACGGGTTGTTTTCTTCAACAAAGTTATAGCTTCTGATGAGGGTGGACGCAGGAACCTTGGCAATGCGAATCTTTCAGGACCAATCGTACCTCAGCTGGGAGTTTTAGCCAATCTTCAGTATTTGTAAGACAATATTTCTTATTTAATTTATTTATTTTTTACAGCTTAATTAAATATTCTAAGTTTTTTTTTTTTTTTTTGGTCTTTCAGTTTCAGTTAATTATATGTATATTTAGGTAATTAATTGAGTCTATGAATTTTAGGGAAGTGTTTGGAAATCAATTGATCGGGGAAATTCTGGCGGAGTTAGGCAACCTTACGAGGCTGGTCAGCTTGGACCTGTACAGCAATAATCTAGTCGGCTCCATTCCGGCAACTCTTGGAAACTTGCCGGGGTTGAGATTTTTGTAAGTCAAATGTATTTTGTTTTCCGATCATGGCCATATTGCAATTTGGTTATTTACCTTTTTATTAATTTGCATGCTAACCGGCCTTGAAGTTTCAACAAATTACATATTGGTATTTATCGAGGGATTGAATTGTTGTATACTTTTAGGTGAATTAGAAAGATCAAGATACTATTTTGAAGTAAATATTAGGGACAGAAATGTAATTTAGAAATAACTTCTTCGATTCATATAGAGAACGGTATATATATTTTGCTAAAATTTCAAAAGAGTTGACATATAATTTCATAGTATTTTTTATTTTTAATTCCAAAATATGAATATAAATTAATGTACCTTAAAAAAAAAAAAGAAGAAGAAGAGTGGACTCTTAATTACAGAATTTATTATGCTGAAATGAATATTAATGATAAAAAAATTAATGCAAAAAAATATAAAAAATTAAGTTAATGATTATATAATTAAAATGTGTGAAGAGAGTCTCACAAAAAAATGCTAAGATTATCCAAAACATGTTAAAAGGGATTTGAAGTAGTATAAACAAATCAAGCTCATGAGCGGATATAAAGTTCGAGCTCAAATCAAAGTAGGTTACAGTTTAGCTCGACTTGTTTACACCTAATTATACAGTTGATTTAGATTATGTATAACCATTTTCATTTAACATTGTAACACACAGGAGGTTGAACAACAATAACCTATCCGGGAGGTTACCGGACTCCATTGTTCAGCTCATCAGGAATGGCCAATTACAAATTCTGTGAGTCATCAATATATCTGCTGTGAAGAATATTATTATGGTTTTGATGGTCTAAATCATGATATATTAATTGTTAATTTGTTCTTTATCGCCCTCAGGGATGTATCACGTAATCAATTGGCAGGAACAATCCGGGAACAGGTACTAACGACGTCATTTCGTGTTAAGAAAAAAAATGAAAAGATTTATTGTTAATTAATACTCTATTTGATTCATTCCATATGAAGAGTTTATTTTGAAATATTGCAAACAATATTGCGAACAATATTACAAAGTAAATTATTTTAATAAGACAGAAACCTTTTATTTCTTTGCATATCCAACGTTGTGGATCAGAACTTGCTGTTACGACGGTGATCCAAGATCCAAAAGCTTAATTAGAGAGATGGCAAAGCACCATAACGATCGATCTCAAACAACAATCGAATATTTCGACTACGCACTTCGAAAACGAGCAACTACGAATAATTTACAACAAGTTGACTTGTCGTTACTCGTGATGTTTAAAACCAATTGCATTTGGCCTACTTCTAATTTTTCCATGTAATTTTGTTTTTTTTACTTATTTGTACTGTTTTAATTTTTTTTTAAAAAACAGGCCATTCATATCCTTTAATATATATATAGAGATGGCCACGGTTCCGGTTCGAACCGGAACCGGACCACCGGTTTTGGAACCGGAACCGGACCGCCTCTGGCGGTTAAGGTTTTGGTTCCTCTTGTCTGAGAACCGGGAGCCGGCGGGTCGAAATCTCCGGTTCTAATGTGAGAACCATAAAAATAATTATTTTTACATTCTTCTTGCACAAATTCGAACACACGACCCTTTGTTAGAATTGAAAGACTTTAAGCAAAGTTGATTAACCACTTCAACTATTTGCTTTTTTAAAACTTTTTTCTTATAATTATAATTATATTATATGTTTAACATATAATATATATAAACTATTTTTAAATATATATTATAATAATATATAAACTAATAGTATACTTTTTATATATATTATTAATATAATATAAATAAGCATTAAATTAGATTAAAATTAATTAATTATTAAATTAAATTAGATCCAACCGCAACTTCCGCAAATGATGAAGATGAATTATATTAAATATTCAAGATGTATTTATTTTGTAAAAGTTTCATTGCTTCAAAGTTCAAACTCTGATTTCTCACGATTTATAACAAGACATCAGTCTCTTGATTTTTTTAAAATAATATATTGAGGTATTATTCATCTGTATATATATTTTTTCACAATTTATTTTTGTATCTTTTATTATATAAATCATTTAATTATTTAAATGTATGTACCGTCGCTACATATTTTATTTTATTTTTGTAATTTTAATTATTTATAAATAATTGAGTTATTAATTGAGTCAAAATAAAATAACATTTATAAGTTAAAATTTTTAAATAAACGAAAAAAATTGTTAAATAAACGGAAAAGATTAGAATCGGAACCCGTGACAGAACTGGAATTAGACCGGCGGTTCTGGAACCTGCACGGAACCGCCCCCCCAAGGTTCCGGTTCTGGTTCCACTGATTTATGAACTGTAACCGGCGGTTCCGGAACCGTGGCCATCCCTATATATATAGTTACTTATGCATTTATGGATCAAACTGTTATCTTAATAATAAAAAATGCAACAAATAATAATTTTTAATCTAAAAATATGTGAAATACCAAAATTAATCCGAATGTGTACTGCCATTAATTTATTTTTCATATTTTTTGTGTATGAAATATAAAAATTGACCTTAATATGTGATATCATCAATTTAATTTTTATGTCTTTGGGATATTAGTTTGAGAGAAGAAAAAAAAAGATTAAATTGTATAATTGGGGTTAAAATTTGATATTTCACACTCAAATAAAATTTTAAAAAATAAATTAGTAATGTCAAACATTAATTAGAGTTAATTTTATAGTTTACACATTTTTAGATTAAACAACACTATTTATAGTCCTTTGAATTTTTACGGTTACAAACTATGGATGACACATTACTTTTCGTTTAACCTCAATAGTACAAGCTACTTAATTAAAATCATGGTTGTCTGGATCGGACTGGACTGGCTGGTCGGACCGGCAAGGCTAACGGTTCAAAAAATGTAAAAAAACTGAGAGTATAACAAATCGGTCCAAACCGCGCAAACTGGGTTTTTATTTTTTTTTTTCAAATTAGTCAATTTTTAAAATTTTTGCTGTTAATGGAAGTTGAACATTGGTCACTCAAATAGAAAATAAGAGTATTTACCACTATACCATTATTTGGTGTTGTGTAAATTATTGTTTTAACTCAAAAATTTTATTATTTATTTTCTCTTCAATTAAAATTTGTTTAATTTTTTCATATATTAACTTAAAATACGTTTTATTTTTTTTACATCAAATTTTTTCCTTTTTTTGTCTAATAAAATGTAGTAATATAATTTTATATATTTTTTAATAGAAAATAAGCAATATTTTATATTTGGTTTACTTAATGGGTTTTATAATAATGAATTTTAATGTTTAAGTTTAGTTGTAAAATTTGAAAATATATATAATTGTTGTGAAAAAATATATTTTAATAGTTAAAAATAAAGCATGTTGATTATAGTATATTATATATATATATATATATATTTATATTTATGTGACGTCATCCGGTTTGACTCCCGGGTCGAACCCCTGATTCGAGCTACCCCTCGGCCTCGCCGGTTCAACGTCCGGTCCAAACTAGACAACGATGCTTAATGTTGAATCCTTGCTAAACGATGATCTCCTTTCCACATCCTATGCCTTCCTTCTCTCCTGCTTTTGGGACTTAATCTCCTGTTTTACTCCGAAGCTTAAGTTAGCCAAGAGCATATCAAGTATAAGTGTAGTTAGACAATAATTCAATACCTTTGTGAGAGAAATGGATTTTTAGTTGCGACACGGGAAACGGGGATGAGTCATAGATAATAAGTTTGGTGGCACCCCTTAGTTGCGACACGTGCTGTGTTCTTAGGATCTTGCCATTTGTCATTAGATTGTCGATAATGTGGCCCGAAAGGGATCCCTCTTTCTGCACCCGTCCTTGGCTCAAGCTGGATCCCCAGCCTCGGTCAACTATTTCTGACCTCGGCATTTATATAATATCCAACACTTAATATGACTGTTTTCAAAGAGCGAGCAGAAAATCAAGAGGCCTTTAGAACCGAGTTCCCATGATTTGTAGTAAAGAGACTCGAGCATGGTCCACTGTTTAGGCCGGAGACAGTGAGCAACAGCCATCTTTTGGTCAAGTTTTGACTGAGTCAAGACATTCATTAAAATTTCTTTTTTCATTAGTCAAACTGTGTCTAATGTCTATTGTGGATCCACAAAGACTTGAAAGCTGCATCATTTTCCTTAAGTTTCCAGCGGGGCAAGAGGGTCAAACGGAGTACCGAGAGGCGGCTGCCACCCACTCTCTCTATTTCATTAGAATAGTCAAACTGAAAAGATGTACAACTTTTATAAAATGTAAAATACAATACCTAAAATATATGTAATTTGTCATTATTTTTTTCACCAATATCCTTATTTTCTAAAGGTCAGTAAATTGTAAATCACACATAATTATATTAGTAATAGTATGAGAAGTAAAGAAATCCAAACTTAAATAAAAAAAAATATTTTGAAACTTGACTTTTCTAATAAAATGGAGTGTCTATACGGTCAAAGTCAACTTGCATAAATTTAATTAACTCAAGAAAACTGGGTTTATTAATAAACCCACATCAAGATCAAGGTGTATATATCAGCCCCGGTCCTTAAGGTTTGGAGGCCCCAAGGCCAAAAAAATAAAAAGGACCCTAAAAAACACGTAAATGAGAGAAAAGAAATTAGAAAAATTTAAAAAAAAATTTGATTTGAGCAATAAGTTAAAAATGGCCTGGACCAACCAATTTTGATTGGTGTCATCACACCAAATTAGGCCGTAAAATTTTTTCCCTTTGAAAAGAGGTCTAAACATTTTCTACCTATATAATAATTTACCCATATACATATATATAGTATGAGTTACTAAATATAATAGGCCCCTGAAGGAGGTGGGCCCTGGTCCGTCGCCTGGGCCCGACCCCCTTCCGGACTGGCCCTGTATATATATTGGCACTATAGATCCATTGAAGAGCTCGAGAGATTGTTGATAAAAAATGAGGTCCGCCGCGGCGGCGGCATTGTTGTTTTTCTTCTTTTCGCTCTCACCATTGCTGCTGCAAATGCCAACTCTGAAGGTATGTTTTTTTTTTCCGTTTCTGAGTTTTGAACTTTCTTCATCTGTCGTGATGGCCTTGGTTCGTTAGCTGATTTTAAGTGATTGTTTTGTAAACGTATTTTAAATGGAAAAAGTGCGTTGAAAATATAAATATATATATGTATATATATATATATATAAATAATAAAAAAGTATATTGAAAATAATGATAAACTATTATTTTCTTTGTCTCATTTAAAGAGTTCACTTTAGATTTGTTTACATTACATACCATTTACAAGTAAGGATATAACTGGAATTAAAATATAATGTTAAATTACTTCTTTTAGGTATTATACCTCACAACACATAATAAGTGGTATATTTTTCAATTTAAACTCTTTTCGTGTGACGAAAGGAATATTATATTTCAATAATATTATATATAAAAAAAAGTTAATGTAGAAATAAAAAAACAAACTGAAACAGAATCAAAACTCATGAAAACGAACCGGACCAAATTCTACTTAATTTCACTCTTTATTTTGCAAAATGAAGTATAATCATGTATGTGATCAATTGTTGATGAAATTAAGCAGAGGATATCCTTTTGAGTTGGAAGGCCAAGTTGAGAGACCCAAATAAAAGCCTTGAGACTTGGAATTCATCAACAAATTCATGTTCCTGATTCTATATCACCTGCAACACTGAGAACAGTGTAACAAGACTAAATTTTTATTTTTTTTTCTTTAATTTCTCTCAAACAATAGCTTCTTGGATCCAAATTTAATCAACCCTTAAAAAAAAAAAAAAAAAAGAGGAAGCTGCGGCCGACGAATGAATAAGTCACCAAAATCAAACAAATCCTACTACGAATATAATTACGTAATTAATACAAGTTTGGTTTAGTTACTATTTTCTAACTGACCAGGATTTTCAGATTGTTTTTTTAATTTTATCAACTGAGATATAGCTTAATTCTGATGAGGGTTAAAAATAAATGGACGTAGGGACCTTGGCAATGCAAATCTTTCAGGACTAATTGTACCTCAGCTAGGACTGTTGGTCAATCTTCAGTATATGTAAGACAATTAATATCTTATTTTAACTTATGTTTAATTAATTTATAGGTGTATTTTTCCCTTTGGTTTTCTGTATTATATTTTCTATTTATATTCTTATTTATAAATAAGTTTTAATTATAAATAAAAAATTATTATGTTAATGAGGTTATGTTATGTAAATAAATTCAAATTGAATTCGATCTATTTGTGGATTTTTTTTTTTGAAAATTTACTTTTAATATATATATGGGACGAAAGGAGTACTACGTTTTAATTAATTGAGTCTGAATTATAGAGAATTGTTTAACAATAATTTAACCGGAACAATTCCGGCGGAGTTGAGAAGCCTGATGAGCCGGACCTGTACGACAATCAGCTGAGCGGCCCCATCCCATAGTCTCTTGGAAACTTACAAAAGTTGAGATTTTTGTAAGTAGCAAATTACATTTTTCTTGCTTAACCTTTTCTTTTTTCAAATTATTTGTGAATTCTTGAAGTTTTAATATATATATATATATCCGGCTTTAAAAAGGGATTTAGTTGTTGTTCATTTTTTGGGGTTAAAATCGTGTGTTTTGATTCTTTAACCGATCTATGTACTATTAGGGGCAATAAAATAATTTAACTGCAACCGTTTTCTTATTGTGCCCCTAATGGTATAAACATGGACCGGCACAAGAAAATTGAAACACACAATTTATACCTATATTTCCTAGTTAATTAAAGGGATTTAAATATTATTTTGAGGTAAAATTTAGGGACTAAAAATGTAATTTAGAGATAACATTTTGGTCCATATAAGGACCAATATATCATTTGTTGAATTTCAAAAGGTTGACATGTAATTTGACAAACTGTAAAGGATTAGATCATATTTCCTATTGAAAGGGGTTTGAAGGGATTATAGTTGATTTAGATTATTTCCATTACAAAAATTCAATTTTTTTTAACAAAAATTATAATATAAAAGTTTAGTTTTAAATACTCTTCTTACCTTTATTAATAGAATTACATGTGGTCCATAGTTAACTCTCATTTAAAAAGACATACGAATGAAACATATTATCTGCAATTAGTTATTTTAAGTTTTACACAATGACATTTATAAAAAATTATACATTAATTCATGAAACTAAACAAACTCTTATAGTGAAACGAAAAAATTAGTTTAATTTAATGTTCTTAATAAACAGGAGGTTGAACAACAATAAGCTATCAGGGGAATTACCAGACTCCATTGTTAAACTCAGCAGCTCTTGCGAATTACAAATTTTGTGAGTCATCTATATATTACCTGTGGATCGATTTCTTTATTGAATAAGAATCAATTAATTGTTACTTAATTTGTTGTTTATCACAATTAGGGATGAATTAGGTAACCAATTCGCAGAAAGAGTCCCGAACACTAACCAAACAGGTATATAGCGAAGTTTAGATTATGTTCGGATTGTAACTTAAATATATAAGTTTTTATCGAGGAAGAAATTTTTGTAGTGAATTTTTTTAAAAAAATTTGTAAGAAAGAATTATTAGTGATGTTATTTTTTAAACAATGTGAGTATGATTTTTGAGAGAAATTTGAATTTACTATAAAATATGAGAGTTTTGGTTATAAAGGTCTTTTTCAACAACAAAAAATTAAAAATGAAGTTTTTTAAATAAAATATGAAAATGAACGAAGCTTCCATTTTTCTATACATTTTACACATTTCATCCCAAATAATATTTTAAGGGGATTACATTTAACATTGGGTATATGACAAAATTAGGCTGTTGTTTTCAGAATTTTCCATTTACCCCTTAAACTTTAGGTATAATTATGAAATTGACCTTATTGTTTTAAAAATTACAAAAAAAAAACTCTTTCTCCTTAGTTGTTTATTCTACAAATAAAGCACGTGAAACATTAAAACTACAAAACAAAGTATGTGTAGTGTAAGAACTACAAAACAAATCATATAGACCTATAAATTACAGTGTTGTCCAACTCAAGTTGACCCATGTGGTCAATACTATCATGATCAACTTGGGTTTATTTAAAAATTAGATTTGGTCAAACTCGGTAAAAAATAAGTTCACCGCAGTTGAAGTGGAAATCAAAGTCAAACACTTAATTTTAGAACATTTTTATAATTGAATGTAATGTGATCCAGTTCTTTTCATACTGCCTGACAATTTGACCATGTTTCTTTGCAGATTTGCTGTCCTGTTCGGTTCTCAAAACACTGATAAATTGTATTGTATTTTTTGGTTTTTTCACAAGCCTTAAGATAAAGGAGTATTTTGTAATTTTTTTAAACAACAAAGTTAATTTGTAGTTATACCTAAAATTCAAAGGGGTATATATTATTATTGAAACAACACGTCAATTTTGTAATTATACCTAAACTTCAAAGGAAATAAATGTAATTCATCAAAATATTTAAAGGCATTATTAAAAATAGAAGAAAAAAAAATTCTCTTTCTCTTGGGAGGAAGTAGCATTTCTTTTATTTGCTTGTTTCCATATATACACCAATCCAAAACTTAAGATGAATCTGTCACATGGCCAATCGCAAAAAGTACCACATCCAATAAAATTAGAACGTTGCAGAGAAAATTAGCATGACCTTGACTAAAAAATCTCAAACAACAATTAATTGAAGGAATGCAGCATCTGGAATTCCTGCCATTAATTCTTGATTAATCAATGCAAATTAATAATTATCCAGATTAAACATTAATTATTTGTTGTTGTAGATGATGAATGTGTAAGCTCAACCAGTGATGTTGGATTAATACTGGGAGGAAGATGATCACCATCATGATGAACAATGGAGTGTTGCTGCTGGGTGACAGAAATGGCATCAAAAGGTGATTCTTTGATCATCCTATGACTCTGATCATTATTGGCATGTGAAGAAGAAGAAGAAGTGCCACTTCTTTTTGGCTTTGCCCAATCCAAAATGAGGTCTTGTGTGAATGCATCGAACATCCCTTGTTTGAACGAGCTACCCATCTACATATATATTTACATACATTAATTTCATCAAAAACATAAATGCATGTACAGGAGAATTAATTGGAATCAAAATTTCTATATCCATGTACTTATATATCCTCTCTCATACGGGTTAAACAAGTTTGTTTAGGTTTTTCACTACACGTAAGAGAATACATAGAGTATTTTGATACAGAAAATTTGGTGTGCCCAGAATTTAGTAAAATACGTACGCATCATATATGCTATGTTAATGAGGGGTAAAGATTTTTTTACTTTCTAATTTTATTATTTTTTTTTTTTTTGGACAAATGATGACAGTTACTTTTTATATTATACTTAGGGGTGATAAAAAAATCCACTAACCCAAAAACCGTCCAAATTCATTGGGTATTAACCAAATAAAATCCACTTAAAATAATAATGGGTTGGGTGGGCTTGGGTTAAATATGTAATGGGCTAGTTTAGGGTAGCCAATTGGGTACCCTAAAACCCGCCCATCATGGGTACCAAAAATACCCATCCAAAACTACCCTTAAAAGTATAAACAAAAACCCAACAACTCACTTCTTTTAGTGGGTCCATTTTATTTTTTTCTTCAAACTTATTTTTTTTCTTATTTATTTTTCGTGTTCTACAATTACTTTACGTTTTTTTTCTCCCATTTATTCTTTTAAAATATTTTTAAATTATCCACTTAAATACTAATTCAAAATTCGTTCAGGCTTAGGCTCGGGTTTAGGGCTGGGCCGGTTCAGTTCTGGCCCAGTTCTGGACCGATTTCTGGCCGGACCCAGTTTCGGACCTCGGGTCCAGTTTCGGCCCGGGCCCAATTTTGGGCTTTGGGTCCAATTTCGGCCCTGGCCCAATTTCGGGCCTCAGATCGGGGCATACACGGGTTTATATAAATATAAAAAAATTAAAATTTGTGTTTGGAAAAAAAATTTACATATGATTAAATATAAAAGTATACAAAATTTAATATTTCAAATTTTAGAATAGATTCAAAAAATTAAAATTCGCGTTAAAAAAAATTAAAATGAAATTAAAAAATTTTAAAAAATTTATTAATAAATTATTAAATAAACCTTACATTTTTGTATAATGGGTATTATGGGTACTCATAACTACCCATTACCCATTTGAGTTAAGACTATTAATTGAATGGGTAATGGGTACCCATTATCCATTAACTTAACACTCATTTAATACCCGCCCAACCCGCCCGTTTGACACCCCTAATTACACTATTAGTGATAATTATTTCATGTATTTTAAAAGTACACAGTTACTCTCCGTATTTATAAACTAAGGCTATATTTTTTTTTGCGACTAAATTGAGATTTTTTTGTTTTGGAAAAGGAAATTTTTGGATAAAATTGTTTTATGGAAAATTATGTTGATGAGATAAAAATTAAAAAATAAAAAAAGAAGGTGTAATCATTATATTATTTTTTGAATTTGGGTGAGTAGAGATTTAGAAAAAAATTTAAAATTCAAATTTTGAATGTAGGAAAAAAAAATGGAAGTGTTTGAATATGAAAATTTTTTGAGAAAAAAGTAGGAAAAAGTGATGATTTTCCTGAATTGGTCACAATAAGAATAGAACCTATCATTTTAATAAAAAAATATATATACATATATATATATATAATTATATTAACATTAAAATATGTCGAATACCTATATCAATCCTAATGTTTGACCTCAGATCACATGTTGCCTAAACGACATGCGATCCCAACTGCCAATGTTTGACATCAGTAATTTATTTTTCATGCTTTTGGTGTGAAATTTCAAAATTAACCCAAAAATAATATTCCAAAAAATAATTAATTAATTAATATCACGTATTAGGGTTAATTTTGATATTTCACACCCAATTAATATTTTAAAAAAACAAATTATTTATATTACACTTTTGGCTAAATTTTGATATCTTACATATTTTAAGATTAAAAATCATTATTTCTTGTCTACTCTATTAAAGTGACAGTTTAATTAGTTCATAAATACATATGACAACTATGTATTTTTAAAATATTATTAGACATATACCTGTGTGACTAGGGCATACAAAGGTAGCGTGCTGTAACTGCAAAGAACCTGCACAATTACTCTGCAAATGTTTCCCCCAACAATTAATTATCAATTTCCACAAATTCTAAGAAATCTCAAAATGATTTGTAATATTAAAAACCGTATTAAAAAATAATTTTTCTAGTGGAACAGAGAGTATATGAATGATGATTACCCGACGATAATTCTGGGAATGATGAATACCAAGTCTTCCATAATGCATGACCTGAATCCATACGTGCTCTGTGCCATGTAAAATGTTAATCGTGACTCGTAACGTGACTTTTTCATTGAGACGGAAGTACGAAAACGCGTATATATTGTATATGCTTACCCAGATCCAGAAGAGGAAAGCAACCTCAAAGGAATTTTGGAAGAGAATGAAGTGAATTAAGTAGATAACCAGAGTTGGTTTACGGAACCAAAAGAGTTCATCGGAGGGCTTCACATGTGTAGTTGTTGCCACACCTCCTCCTCGACTTGATTCTGCAACCTCTTTTGCTAATCGGCTGATTATGTGTTCCAATTTTGCCCCCACCAGGAGTAATAGCTGCAATTTCAACATACAAATAAGTATACATTTCATGTGGTTTTGCTAATTAATTAACGAATTCAGATTCTCTGTACCACTTATCATTTACCAATCTACCACATACATAACTTTTAAAACATGGACATTTTCACGTTCATTTGTTATTTGGAAGTTGTGATACATTATTGGTACATAATATGTTGCATAGGTGATCTGAAGGCGTAAATTTATAACCATTTACTTACTACTAAAGGTAGAAACGATAGCCAAAAATAGGAGTGCCATCCTGCAATAATCAGAAATTTTCATATAATTAATATTGGGGACATCTAATTGTTACTAATATATATATATATATATATATATGTGTGTGTGTGTGTGTGTGACGTAAAAGTTATATATCCAAATTATTTTATTTATGTTGTTCTGTTCAAATTATTAAAACGTACTTTTATTTTAAAAAATTTAGTAAAATTATGTCATTTTAATAATATGAACAAAATTAGATAGAATAACTACTTGAATTACAGTATTCATGAATAATTGAAGAAGTGGCCAATATTTATAAGAGAATTTATTGTGAATATATATATATATATATATAATAAATTAATAAACTAAACATACCTGCTAAATTCACCAACAAAAAGATCATGACAAACATCCACAAGTACCAACTGTTTCAATATCAACTCTATATATCAAGCTTCTTAAATAGAATGAAAAGCTAAAAATGAAATTTTCAAGGAATACCGTGATTGAATAGTTTATTAACGGGACTATAATCATAAGCTATAATTAATCATATATATATATATATATATATATATATATATATAGCTTAATTAAGTTAAAATTCATTACCTGATACCAACAATCTTCTTGAAATCATGTTCGAGGGTCCTAAGCATATACTTGTGAAAGTCAAAACTGGGCATAGAGGGGCAATGGGCCTAAACCAAATTAATTAATTAGACAAAAGTGAATTAAAATATTTTAATTTACTTTAAAATTATTTAACCATTTAAAAATAAATAAATGTATAACGTACTCGTATAAATCCTGTTCGTAAGGAAATGTAGTCTGACTTTGTAACTGAACCATAAAATTGTTTGAAGAATGCCACCTGCAAAACATTGTCACGATTATTCAATGCAACGGTTGTAACACGGTTTAATTAAATTGTTAAATGCAAAATCTCGTATGTAACTGTTACAAGCCTGAGTTCTGAACCCGTGTCCAACTCCTCTAAGAATATTTGACATTATTAACAACATGCCAGGTTCAGTCAAATTTTGAACCTTAACGGTAGACTACAAAGTAATAGCCAAGTGATAATAAAAAAACCAAAGTTACAACCATTTATGAGTCAGAATTAGCAGAGGATTGAAGTACAGTTTAGTGATACTTTCGGAACTAAAAACAATATATTTTGGTAAGAACAGGTAATTGTTTGCGATTGTTAAAAGGGATTAGCAGTAATTAATTAAAAGTTTTGAGGGTGGGAATTTTATTAATTACCGTCCAACTAACAACTTTGAACTTTCTCCAATATCTGCCTGCTCTCTCCGTGAAGATTCCATGGTGAACATGAATTGAATGATGGGCTGCAATACAATTTAAAGTGAGCGAAACGCTATCAAACAATGATAGCATATGGTGCCCCAAAGTGGGCGAGGCGTAATCAAACAAAGGAAAAAAAATTTTATAGTGACTGGACGAATTTCAGAGCCAAATTAATTAAATGAAATAAAATTTATACCGTCTTGTGTCCTGGAAAGCTCCTGTCTTATTGAAGTCTCCCAACGCTTCCACTGACTTATCTGCGTTAATATAAAAATTTTATATATCAAATTGCAAATATTTAGTTATTAGGCCACAAAACGCAAGAATAAATAGATGTGGTTCCCCTTGCTGGGAAGAATGGTACCTTAAAATGATAAAATATAAGTTAATTGCAAATACCATCCTAAACTTTGCTTGGATCTAAATTTGCCTCCCTTGAATTTTTAATTTTTCACAATTAACTCCTTGTATTATCAACTTGTTGCAGAATAAATGAATGTTGAACTCAATGTATATCTTTATAACATTTTTTTTACATTGCAACAAATTGAAAACAGAATGGGTTAATTAGTTACGAAAAATAAAAAGTTGACTGGACAATTTATAATTAAAGAAAAGTTCAGGACAGTTGTTTATTGTTAGCTCTAATATGTACTCCCTTTGTCCCATTTAAAGAGTCATGTTTGTAATATTGAAAACAGTATTACAAACATGACTCTTTAAATGAGACAAAGGGAGTATATGGAAAAAATTAGGAACTATTCGGTCATTACATTTGATTTTGAATGTATTACTAATGCAACTACATAGGTAATTAGACGGGCCAAATTTAATTTGTACTACAAGCATTACAGATTGTACCTGAAATGTTCCAAGAAGCATGGTGGTAACACAGAAGAAGACATGAACAACAGCCAGAACAAAAATGAAGATGTGGAGCTGGTGCAGTGCTTCCAATGATAACAACGGCAACATTCCCTGCCAAAAATCCAAATTAAAATGAACAAATACTACATTTGTCTACCACTTACGTACTCGTAAATAGTTGTACCCGGTGACTCTTTTATTGGAACAGAAAGAGTATCGGTGCGTACCTTACGGGCGCATCGCTCCATGCTTATATCTTCTTCAGCCAAAAGCCTCCTTCCCACGTTATTAAAATGTGCGTCGCCACCATTTTTAGGTTCAGGCTTGCAAGGAAGCATGATATTTGCAGCATGTTCTGGGATGCATATGTTGCTTATCAACCCTTGGAATACCGTCAGAAGCAAGGAAATAAATCCCAGAAGCATCAATTCTGCATTCATTCATTAATTTCAGTCATAATTAAAGATCTCAACTTTTGTGAAAACGACTATAGTCCCGTTACGAAAATAAGAGGGAAGTTCATTTTAGCCCCTAATATTTTATTCAATGATCAAATAAGTCTAACGTTATTTTGGGTCCAAATAAGACCCTAACGTTATAAAATAGGGTCAATTTAGCCTATTTACGTGAAAATGCACATTAATGAAGAGGAGCTAATTTGGCCCAATTTCGTAAACATTGGGGTGTATTTGGATATAACATATAACGGTAGGAGTATATTTGGATACAATATATAACGTTGAGGGTTTATTTGAACCCAAAATAACATTAGAGACTTATTTGACTATAGGATAAAACATTAAGGGATAAAATGGACCTTTGCCCACGAAAATATAATGACCTTTAGCACATTAAAATAATTCTGATAATAACCTTTAGCGCATTACTAATGCCGTTACAAGGATCATTACCAGATGACTAAAATAATTTGGTAAGTGAACTATAGTCTTATCCGAGTGAAAAAAATCTCAAAATAAAAAAGATTGTGATGATGACGGACCTGCCTTGACTTTCTCCAAGGCTTCAAACAAGGAATCTAGCTTCTTCTTCTTGAATATCTAATTAATGTACGAACAAAACCAGTTAATTCAAACAAAAAAAGGAAATGTTTAGGAGAGTGAAAATATTAAGATGAGGCGGTACCTTGCCGAGTCGATGAAGGCCTCGCTCGGTCAGGTAAGATATGAAAACGATGACGAAGCAGACGACGGTGATAACCCAGGTTGGGGTGTATCCCAAAGACCGACCCGACTCTTCCACGGCCGCCATGATAGGTATCCAATAGCTTCAACCAAAGAAGATCAGTTCTGGAAATTAAAACCACATAAATACATTTGTTTATTTATAATGAAACTAAATGTACAAAAAAGTATCAGTATTTGTATAACTTCTATGTATTGTACCGTGAAACACAGCATGATGAGAAGAAGATGACCATTTTGTCGAGGCAAAGAATACTTTTGAGTGAAGAAAAAGTATACAGCTAGGCAGTAGGACAAGGTGGGCAAGAAACGAACAAAGTTTTTACTGTTTGCAGGTATAGTATAGCTATTATAATTAACCATTTTGCCTGTTTTTCATGGTTTCTCCAAGTTTTTTTTATTCAAACTAACTTCCTCATTTGATTAAGAGAAGAACCTATATGGAAGTTGCGTGTTCGATCTCTTTAAAAAAAAGAATAAACGAGATGTCGAATATATACCAGTTCAAATCACCTGTGTCGGTATGTGATAACTATGTACCATAACGACAAATAAAGTTTATTTTATCGTTGTGGTACATGATTGGTGCACACTAGGCAATACATTAATCTGATCAAATTAGATACTTCTATAAGAGCATGGACAGTAATATTGATTGTGGAATCGTTACGGATGAGTTTTAATAAAATTAGATACTAAGCACACTTAGGCTTGATTTAGTTTTTCTTTAATAAAATTTGCAGGCTTCAACGGACAGAGGACGAATTTAATTAGTGAAGTTGAGAATTTCTCGCTATTTTCACTGCTTTCAAGTACATATATAGTATATATATAAATATATATAGATTGGGATTGACCCGGTCACTAAGGTTTCAAAATTAAAATGTTTTCTTTCACTGGGATTCTTAAATCTAAAGATTTCCCTTTTATTGAGATTTTAAAATTTAAATATTTTTGTTTACTTTGTTCTCAAAATTTCTCATGCATATTTACTATCTACTATTCTGTTTGTGTTTTGGCTTTTTGATTGTTTGCGTGATCGGGGCCGTACTTTATCGCCCTGTCACTTTTGTTGAAATTATGTGTTACTGTATGTACTGCGCATGTTGTATGCTATTACTGGTCGCGGGAGGCGTACTTTATCGCTTCCGGTGACATTGGGATCCCAAACCCCGGTGGTTCAAACCGGCGAGGTCGGCGTTGGGCCTGATCGCTTGGCTAGACTCCGTGGGTACTGCAGGTTATCTCGAGATATACCACTACTGTGCCGGCTTACTGATGTACTGTTAGAGGTGTGGATTTGACGACTGAGAGTGTCTGTCGGGGACCCTATCCTTATGGCCATAAAGGACACCCCGGGCAGCCTCACCTGTATCCTTTCTACTATAATTGTTTACTAAACTGTTGCATTGAGTCACTGGTTGCTTTGCTTTGCAAATTAAGGATTTTTGACAAACTGATGTTTCAAACGAAAGCTTTGTGTAACTGATTTGCAACACTCTGAGAATTCTCATTGGGCTTTCTAGCTCACAAAACAAAAATATTATTTTTTAGGTGGTTTAGGCGAAGCGGATCATCACACCTGAGCAGTAAGAGTCCCAGGCAGAGGAGTCTCGTACGTCGTCATTCACGAGTAGGGCCTGCAGTGGCGATTGGAATAACTAGGAGATACACTTTATTTATTTCCGCAAAAACTTATCCAGTATTTACTTTTACGTGAACTCAGTAATGTAGGGATTCCCAGTGGGGCGTTACTGACAATTTTACCTCTATTCAAGTTATTTATGGAACGTCGTTCAACGACAAAATTTATTTTACTGTTACTATGGGCGAGAGCCCTGATAATGCCTAGTCGATCACCCTTAGGAATGGCTTCTAAAGGGGGGGTCGGGGTGGGGTGTCACAAGTGGTATCAGAGCCCAAGTTGCTATAATGAGTAGGGATGACTAACCGTATTCTGCTAGTAGTTCATTAAGCAGTTACTGCGACTGATCGATAGAGTTGCTGTGTAGGAACCACACGTAATGGCCGAGCAAGTAGTGGATGTTCCATCATACCCAACTGTACAAGATTGCGAGTTAACATTCCAGGAGTTGCGCGCGGAGCGAAGCCGTCGTGAAGCAGTGGAGCGTGAGTTAGAGGAAAGCTTGGAATTGGGAAGATGAAAGATAGGGAACTAAGGAAGGCGCAAGAGAGGATTTCTGCCCTTACGAGGGTGGAAGAGCTGTTGGAATTAAGCGAGTTCTCCCGAAAGCGGGACCTTGAGTTTTATGAAAGGAGTTCAATAAAATGCGGCAAAAAATAGCAAAATACCACAAGACGAATCAAAAGCTGAGGAAGCGGGAGAATGAACGCCTTACTTGGATCGAAGAGCTAGAGAGGGGGACCCACACCTTACTAGAAAAAGTAAGGGTGAAGGCAACCACAGTAGAACTCGAGTCGTCTGACGATGAGATCTCCTTGGAGTGAACGGGGACCTGAGAGAAGAGGAACCTACGTCCTCCGACGAGGGAACATAAGCAAGCGCATAGAGTACTGTGAGGGAGTAGTAATAACATAACTGATAACAAACTAGTTGTTAGTTGAGTTTAATTTGGGGTACTATTTATTTCTCGAGTATTGTTTTAAACTGTCTTTTGTTTATTTCCATTAGCCACGTGGGTGGCATGAACGAGTTGTTGAGTGACTTAAGTTGTGAATTTTTCCCTTTGAATTATTTAAGCACTAAATTGTTTAAATTCCGTTGTTTGTATGACTAACTCGTTCCATTACCTACTATAACTGTAAACAAGACATTAATGGGCACGTACCTACCATGTAGATGGCGGGAGGCAGCAGAAACACTGGAACTAGGGGTGCTACCTCCGCTACGAGTGCTTAACTGGGGCCAGAGTCCCAGGACTTGGGAGCTCAAGTGGCCACTGCAATGGAGCGCATGGCCGCTACCATGGAGCGCATGGACGAACGCCACCAACGGCTGGGATAAGGCCAAGGCCAAGGCCAACATGCAACAGGGATACAGAGTGAGGACGTGGCCTTGGAACAGTTCCTGAAATTCGGACCACCAAAATTTAATGGCGAGCCTGATGAGGAGAAAGCAGAAGCTTGGTTAGAGGGCATCAGCGAAATCTTTGAGGTGCTCAGGTATGGGAATGAACGCAAGGTGGCCTTCGCAGCATTCTGATTGGAACTGGCGGCAAAGGATTGGTGGAAGGTGATTCATCAAAAATGGACTACGGAGCGTACTGCCACCACCTGGGAAAATTTTGTGGCGGCATTGAAGGAAAAATATGCTCCTCCTATTGTCGCAGCTCGCAAGGAGGCAGAGTTTATCAATCTCAAGCAAGCTGGTAAGACGGTCGCAGAGTACGAGGCAACGTTCTCCAAATTGTCAAAGTATGCGGCGGAAATAATTACCACAGATGCAAAAAGAAGAGACCGCTTCGTGCAAGGGTTAAAGGTGGAGATTAAGAATGCGCTCGCATCTTCGGATCTGACTAGTTACGCAGCTGCCGTTGAGAAGGCCATGAAAGTTGAGGAAGCACAGGTAGAGCTTATGAATTTCCAGAATCGTAGGAAGGACATTAACAGGGTAAAGCTACAACCGACCGGTGGGATAAGCAAGAAGAGGTTCGACTTTGGAAAGAAAGGGAACATCAAAGGAGGGAACAACCCGATCTTATGCAACTTTTGTAGGAAACCGAATCACAAGGAGGCGGAATGTTGGCGTAAGCTTAACAAATGCTTGTGATGTGGATGTGGAATTTATTCTCAATACATTACTACAGTTACTAATTTCTATCTTGAGGGAATGGAAATTTAAAGAATCAAGTACTTGTTTCAAAGGTGGCGAACCCACTAGCTTTGTAACTATGCTTACTGATTCTGCTTTCTCCCTACCTCACTAGTTGCTGTAGCAGAACCAACAACCACAACCCACTGACCAGTGTAGAGCATAATCTCAACCCACTGATAGGGGAACCAACACATCCTGGTTGGCTCGGGAAGCTCTGCGGAAATTGAGGCAATCGGGATCCGTTCGTGACAACGTTAAGGAATTCTCTTCACTGATGTTGGATGTCAAGGATATGTCAGAACAGGACAAATTGTTCAATTTCATGACGGGGCTGCAGAACTGGGCCCAGGCGGAGTTAAACCGGCAAGGAGTACAGACGTTGCCTCAGGCGGTGGCTGCCGCGGAGAAATTGGTGGACTTTAAGGCCAGTTCTTTTTCCCAACCTGAGAAGAAGAAAGGCAAGAAGGAAACCAAGGGGAAGGATGAGAAGGGGAAGAAAGCGTTTCAGAAGAAGGATGCTTGGGAGTAAAGCTTCGACTTCCAGCGAGACGGGAAAGAAAAAGGGCTGCTTCAAGTGCGACGGGCCACACCTGGCCCGAGATTGCCCCAAGAAGAAGGAGGTGAATGCGGTGGTGGGCTTGAACGCTGACACTGAAGGTGAAGTTCAAACCCGGGTAAATCCTTTGCAGTTGCTAAATACCATATCTGCTGTTAAAAATCCTGCTGTTTTTAATTCATTGATATATGTGAAAGCTGTTGTTAATGGCTTTGATGTGTTAGCGATGTTAGATACTGGGGCTACGCATGTCTTTATTGTTGAGCATGAGGCTCATAGATTAAAGTTGAAAATTGAAAAGCATGTCAGTAAGATTAAGACTGTGAATGCTGACGCTGAGTCTGTTGTTGGGCGTTGTATTTTGCCTGTTTCAATAGATAGATTGTCAGGTAGCTGTAATGCTATGGTAGTAAGAAAGTTGGATGATTTTAATATCATTGTGGGGAAAGAGTTTATGTATGCTAACAGGGCCTATCCGGTGCCTCACCTGGATGAACTGATGATCGCGGATGAGAGGGTCCCTGTTTTTGTGCCTTGTGTGGCTCCACCGCAGCCAAAGCTAGTTGGGGGTGACAAAAGGAAGAGAATGCTGTCGACAATGCAAGTGATGAACGGGTTGAAAAGAGGTGAGATGACCTTTTTGGCTATTTTGATTGAAATTAAGCCTACTGTGTTTCAGGATGTTCCTAATTGTGTAGCTAGGTGATTGATGAATTTGCTGATATTATGCCTCCTGAGTTGCCTAAGAAGCTGCCTCCAAGGAGGGCTACGGACCACAGGATCGATTTGATTCCTGGTGCGAAGCCACCGGCGCAGGCACCTTACAGAATGTCTCCTGCGGAACTTGTTGAACTCAGACGGCAGCTCGATGATCTGTTGGTGTGGCTTGATGAAGCCATCGAAAGCTCCCTGTGGGGCACCAGCGTTGTTTCAAAAGAAAGCTGATGGTTCCTTGCGGTTTTGAAAGGGGGCCGTGCCTATGTGCCTGTCGCAGGAAGGCTGCGACGATCGCTGATGCGAGAAACACATGATTCATTGTGGTCTGGGCATCCAGGCATGGAGAGGATGCGAGCCCTGATTTCTAGAAGTTTCTTTTGGCCAAAGATGGATCAGGATATTGAAGCATATGTAAGGTCTTGTTTAGTTTGTCAGCTAGACAAGTCGGAGAAAAGGAAGGAAGCTGGATTGTTGCAACCCCTGCCAATCCCGGATCGTCCGTGGCAATCGGTGTCGATGGATTTCATTGGGGGATTGCCGAAGGTGGAGGGCAAGGCTTCCATTCTGGTTGTTGTGGATCGGTTCTCCAAATATGTTGTGTTTGTAAGCGCGCCAAGTGCGTGTTCAGCTGATGTGGCTACGGAGTTGTTTTTCAAAAACGTAGTGAAGTATTTTGGGCTGCCTGAAGATATCATCAGTGATCGCGACACTCGGTTCACTGGAAGATTCTGGACTCAGTTGTTCAACACAATGGGTTCGCAGCTCAAGTTTTTAACGGCGAACCATCCTCAGACAGATGGTCAGACTGAGAGGATCAATGGGCTGTTTGGAGGAATACTTGCGACACTATGTTACCGCAAGTCAGCGCAACTGGACTGAGTTGTTGGATGTTGCGCAATTCTGTTATAATCTGCATAGATCTTCTGCGACATGATTGAGTCCTTTTGAGTTAGCCAACAGGCAGCAGCCTTTGACTCCTCACGAAGTCGCTGCCCAAGCTACTGGTGGTAGTTGCCCTGCGGCATATAGGTTTGCGAGGGCCAAAGCGGAGCTGATCGAGGAAGCACGCGATAGCTTGGTAGTGGCTCAGCAAAGAATGAAAATGTATGCTGATCGGGGGAGGAGGGATGTTGAGTATGCTGTTGGAGAAATGGTGCTACAGAAACTAACTCCTCAGATTATGAAGAAGATTTCTGCGAAGGTTGTGCATCGCGGGTTAGTTCAAAAGTATGATGGTCCGTTCGAAGTTCTGCAAAAAGTTGGGAATGTGGCGTACAGGCTGAAGTTGCCAGATCGGTTGAAGGTCCACCCAACCTTCCACGTTAGCTATCTGAAGAAGTTCCATTCTGATGATGACGACCCTGAACGGGTTCAGCTAGCGCGGGCACCTCCAGTGATTCGCAAGTAGTTCGAGAAGGAGGTTAAAGCCATACTTGCACATGAGACTTTGGGGCAGAGCAAGAAGAATCGAAGGACCAAATGTTTGGTACATTGGAAGGGAGAAGAGTCCGCGGATGCAGAGTGGGTTGCTGAAACAGACCTTTGGCAATTCGAGAAAGAGATTGATGAGTATTGGCGGCTGACGAGGGCGTCAACTTCTCAAGGTGGGGGAGGTTTGTTACAGGATTAATTTGGGCAACCGGCGGTGACGTCATTCGCCGGCGGTCGATGTCACTTTCCGTTAGTGTGGACGGAATGAGACTTAGTGATGTTTGTATGTTCCTTAAAGTGTGGTAATGTAGAGGTTCGAATAGGGGATCAAGTGTTAGCTTCGAGCTCGACGGTTGTGTGCGGGACGGTTGTGACTCGCAAACGAAAACAGAGCCAACTTCACCACCATTGTTTCTTTTCCTCTGTGAAGTCGTCTTCACCCTCCTCTCCCTTTCAACTGCACCACGGTCTGGGAAGGAAAAGGTGGAACTGAGTGAGCATTGTAAACAATCCAAAGGGACTCAAGAGTTTTTCTAAAATACATGGTAGTTGAGATTCTTTTCTACACTGGTCAGTGGGTTGTGGTTGTTGGTTCTGCTACAGCAACTAGTGAGGTAGGGAGAAAGCAGAATCAGTAAGCATAGTAACAAAGCTAGTGGGTGCGCCACCTTTGAAACAGGTACTTGATTCTTTAAATTTCCATTCCCTCAAGATAGAAATTAGTAACTGTAGTAATGTATTGAGAATAAATTCCACATCCACATCGCAAGCATTTGTTAAGCTTATGCCAACATTCCGCCTCCTTGTGATTCGGTTTCCTACAAAAGTTGCATAAGATCGGGTTGTTCCCTCCTTTGATGTTCCCTTTCTTTCCAAAGTTGAACCTCCCCTTGCTTATCCCACCGGTCGGTTGTAGCTTTACCCTGTTACTGTCCTTCCTACGATTCTGGAAATTCATAAGCTCCGCCTGTGCTTCCTCAACTTTCATGGCCTTCTCAACGGCAGCTGCGTAACTAGTCAGATCCGAAGATGCGAGCGCATTCTTAATCTCCACCTTTAACCCTTGCACGAAGCGGTCTCTTCTTTTTGCATCTGTGGTAATTATTTCCACTGCATACTTTGACAATTTGGAGAACTTTGCCTCGTACTCTGCGACCGTCTTACCGGCTTGCTTGAGATTGATAAACTCTGCCTCCTTGCGAGCTACGACAATAGGAGGAGCATATTTTTTCTTGAATGACGCCACAAAATTCTCTCAGGTGGTGGCAGTACGCTCCGTAGTCCATTTTTGACAAATCACCTTCCACCAATCCTTTGCCGCCAGTTCCAGTCAGAATGCTGCGAAGGCCACCTTGCGTTCATTCCCATACCTGAGCACTTCAAAGATTTCACTGATGCCCTCTAACCAAGCTTCTGCTTTCTCCTCATCAGGCTCGCCATTAAATTTTGGTGGTCCGAATTTCAGGAACCATTCCAAGGCCACGTCCTCACTCTGTATCCCTGTTGCATGTTAGCCTTGGCCTTGGCCTTGTCCCAGCCGTTGGTGGCGTTCGTCCATGCGCTCCATGGTAGCGGCCATGCGCTCCATTGCAGTGGCCACTTGAGCTCCCAAGTCCTGGGACTCTGGCCCCGGTTAAGCACTCGTAGCGGAGGTAGCACCCCTAGTGCGAGTGTTTCTGCTGCCTCCCGCCATCTACATGGTAGGTACGTGCCCATTAATGTCTTGTTTACAGTTATAGTAGGTAATGGAACGAGTTAGTCATACAAACAACGGAATTTAAACAATTTAGTGCTTAAATAATTCAAAGGGAAAAATTCACAACTTAAGTCACTCAGCAACTTGTTCATGCCACCCACGTGGCTAATGGAAATAAACAAAAGGCAGTTTAAAACAATACTCGAGAAATAAATAGTACCCCAAATTAAACTCAACTAACAACTGTTTTGTTATCAGTTCTGTTATTACTACTCCCTCACAGTACTCTATGCGCTTGCTTCTGTTCCCTCGTCGGATGACGTAGGTTCCTCTTCTCTCAGGTCCCCGTTCACTCCATGGCTATTAAGGGAGATCTCATCGTCAGACGACTCGAGTTCTACCGTGTTTGCCTTCACCCTTACTTTTTCTAGTAAGGTGTGGGTCTCCCTCTCTAGCTATTCAATCCAAGTAAGGCGTTCATTCTCCCGCTTCCTCAGCTTTTGATTCGTCTTGTGGTATTTTGCTATTTTCTGCCGCATTTCATTGAACTCCTTTTCATAAAACTCAAGGTCCCGCTTTCGGGAGAACTCGCTTAATTCCAATAGCTCTTCCACCCTCGTAAGGGCAGAAATCCTCTCTTGCACCTTCTTTAGTTCCCTATCTTTCATCTTCCCAATTTCCAAGCTTTCCTCTAACTCACGCTCCACTGCTTCACGACGGCTTCGCTCCGCTCGCAACTCCTGGAATGTTAACTCGCAATCTTGTACAGCTGGGTATGATGGAACATCCACTACTTGCTCGGCCATTACGTGTGGTTCCTACACAGCAACTCTATCGATCAGTCGCAGTTACTGCTTAATGAACTACTAGCGGAATACGGTTAGTCATCCCTACTCATTATAGCAACTTGGGCTCTGATACCACTTGTGACACCCCACCCCGACCCCCCTTTAGGAGCCATTCCTAAGGGTGATCGACTAGGCATCATCAGGGCTCTCGCCCACAGTAACAGTAAAATAAATTTTGTCGTTGAACGACGTTCCATAAATAACTTGAATAGAGGTAAAATTGTTAGTAACGCCCCACTGGGAATCCCTACATTACTGAGTTCACGCAAAAGTAAATACTGGATAAGTTTTTGCGGAAATAAATAAAGTGTATCTCCTAGTTATTCCAATCGCCACTGCAGGCCCTACTCATGAATGACGACGTACGAGACTCCTCTGCCTGGGACTCTTACTGCTCAGGTGTGATGTCCGCTTCGCCTAAACCACCTAGAAAATAATATTTTTGTTTTGTGAGGTAGAAAGCCCAGTGAGAATTCTCAGAGTGTTGCAAATCAGTTACACAAAGCTTTCGTTTAAAACATCAGTTTGTCAAAAATCATTAATTTGCAAAGCAAAGCAACCAGTGACTCAATGCAACAGTTTAGTAAACAATTATAGTAGAAATGATACAGGTGAGGCTGCCCGGGGTGTCCTTTATGGCCATAAGGACAGGGTCCCCGACAGACACTCTCAGTCGTCAAATCCACACCTCCAACAGTACATCAGTAAGCCGGCACAATAGTGGTATATCTCGAGATAACCTGCAGTACCCACGGAGTCTAGCCAAGCGATCAGACCCAACGCCGACCTCGCCGGTTTAAACCACCGGGGTTTGGGATCCCAATGTCACCGAAGCGATAAAGTATGCCTCCGGCAACCAGTAATAGCATACAACATGCACAGTACATACAGTAACACAGTAATTTCAGTAAAAGTGACCGGGCAATAAAGTACGGCCCCGATCACGCAAACAATCAACACCAAAACACAAACAGAACAGTAGATAGTAAACAAGCATAAGAAATTTGGCGAACACGATAAATGAAAATATTTAAATTTCAAAATCTTGGTAAAAGTGAAATATTTATATTTAAAAATCCCAGTGAAAGAAAACATTTTAATTTTGAAATCTCAGTGACCGGGTCAATCCCAATCTATATATATTTATATATATATGATGTGTACTTGAAAGCAGTGAAAATAGCGAGAAATTCTCACCTTCACTAATTAAATTCGTCCTCTGTCTGGTGAAGCCTGCAAATTTTATTAAAGAAAAACTAAATCAAGCTCACTTCTTCTTTTTTTTATCACTTCTCGATTAATCCTATACTAATTATGGATAATGAGATATATGTATCTATATATATATATATATATATCAATAACCCGTAACTATTCAATTAATTAAGTTATCAACTCCAATTGATTACATGTGCATGCGTGTTTTTATTTAATTGTTCTCAGCTAATCATACATGCCTCCAACTGCATGAAGTTTGAACTGGCCCCGCATTCCATATACCCCTATATTCCTATATCCATATTTATCTTGGTGTGTGTGTGTAATTTCCAAAAGATCATCGATCAACAAAAGCATTAAATTTATATACTTATTTTAATCAATAGTAGCTGGATCAGTGATTCACGGTTCATCTCGTAGTCTAAAACTAAAGTATTTTAACGGCAGATACACATATGAACCAAGTTTTGTATCGTTATTTTTCCAAAATTAAGCGATAACTCACATTCTGACTGATAGTTGCAATCATATAAGTAATCATTACGTGAGGTAAATAGATATTCCTAGTCCTCTAAAATTATAACTACAGGGTTCAATGAGGTTTTATACAGGTCCCAATGTATATATATTAGACTGGTCCATCTGCACATTCATGAACGTATGTATACATATATAAATATATATATATATGTATATATATACTAATGAATTACTCCTGACCCTCATTCTAAATATTTATATACATACGCACCTCACATATAAACATATACTGCAAATATGTATATGTCAACTCTACAGGCCCCGTTTATATCAATAAAATTTGTGACCTTAATCTAATTAAGACCAAGGCTGATTTAGTCGCATAATTATGTCTTCTCCCCTCTCCAAGTCAGTTTAACGGAAGAACAATCGCACCAAATATAAATTCCTTCCTCCCAATTTACAAAACCCACTTAGCAGGCATACCCGATTTCATGAGATAGTTGGTGTCCTTACCTGCGATAAAATGCGTCGGCACCTCTGACTCCTGGCTAGTAGATGGGTTATCGCTCGCTCACCGTACGTCGATTCCAGATCAAGGTCGACTACTGAAATCTTCAGCCAAACTTTTAAATTAGTAGCTAAAATATCCTCTTAACGGTTCGGTAACCCGAAAACAATAGAAACGAGAAGTTTACCAGATTCTGTCCCGACGATGACGAACGATCCCTCCCTCTCTGTCTACAAAGTTGTTGCTGTGAAACCCAGAACACACCCAAAGAGACTTCGTTCCAAACGGCAGTGCACTGTGGTTTGCCCTCCTCAGTACCTTTCCTTTTGCTGCCGCAGCAGCCAACGAGTGAGAGAACTTACGAGACAATAGTTTGTGATGAAACAATTTTGTGAGGGAAAGTAGCAACCGAGTTTGCGAGTGATCTGATCTCGTTGTTCCCCGTTTAAAGAGATGAGCTAACGTCAGCCTAGGAGATCAGTTATAAGGCAAGTGGGAAACGGATTTGGTGCGAGATGATAACGAAACGTGCGCAAGAAAGAAGCGAGTTAAGAGACGTGAGCTCATGAGTGTTCTATCGTTAGCTGAAGATGAGATTCTCTTGAGTCCTTCCTTGATCCAACTTTTAACGGCACTAGAGCTGCATCCATATTCAGTTAGCTCAATTCCCACATTACTCGCACCCGTTAATGGTTTACATTATTTTATTAATATAATTATTTTATTTTATTATATATTTTTTTCCCTTTTTTTTAAATTTAAATAAGTGATCTCCAAAAGTTAGAATCCCTTCATTTGAAATTTCCCCAAAAATTTTAGTAAAATACTCAATTGAGCCCAAAATCAAATTTAACTTAACAATAATACTAAGCACACTATCCCCTTATTTTTCGGGGCCTCACAGGGTACATGTACCCTCCCGACACAAAGAATTTGCTCTCCTATTGTGGGGGGTGGGGGGGCCAATAAGTTGAAAATATGGGATACCATGCTTTGTGAGAATGGTGCCTTCTACAATTTGGATCATACTAAAGAGTGTTTGCGTTCTTTTCCTACTTGGCTTCATTCTTTTTTAGAATGGGCAATGCCAATTGCTTTGCCCTTTTGTTATACTCCCTCCGTTATATTAAAAGAGTCAATAGCGATTCCAAAAAAATTTGGATCGTACCGCGCTTTCTGGAATTGCTTCAAACAAGGATCAAGAACAGAAAATTATGCTTGAAAGACAGCCCAAATGAAGAAGAATGCCAGGAGTTCTTACCAAAGTTTGAAACTGCCCTCTAATCTATTCTTAAAACTTATTGTCTTTAGACTTTAGTTCAAGCATCAAGAACATAATTGCTGAGTAAATAGCGGAGATGAAAAGTGCCAAACGTGGTTGGTAAAAATTTCGAAAATAATGCTGTGCAAATACCAGTTTGTTTAGCCATCCATTCTGTCGTTTAAAATAGCGCCTTGTATTTCCAGCAGAAGCCATTCCCAGCTTTGGGTCCACAAAAGGCAGATGATGTGCAACTGCAGGCCGAATATGTGGCCGGCTGTTAGCTACATCATCAGAATCTACAAATTCCTCTTCACTAGAAACAACCTTGCTGGGGAATGATGGCAATCCAGGTAAGGCCAAACTTTCTTCAAGAAGCTCAGTTTCATTCTGAAATTTCCAATTAAATCTCAATCAGTGGCTTGATTCAGTGAGTACAATAATTTCAACAACTGTCAACTACATGGCTTGATTCAGTGAGTACAATATATATATATATATATATATATATATATATATATACATATAACTAGCAGATCCATTGAAGCAGCTAGATGTCGAGTGACTAATTGATGAAAATGAAGCCGGCCGCCTCTGACACCACCGCAACCGCCACCGGCCGCCGTGTTTTTTTTCTTTCTTTTTGCTCTCAGCATCGCCGCTGCAAATGCCAACTCTGAAGGTATTGATATGCTTTTTTCCCCCTAATTTTCTGAGTTTTGATTGCTTAATTTCTTCACAATTTTAATTTGCAAAATAAAATACAAATTAATCATATCATATTGCTGAGTAGGGGATGCTCTTCATTCGTGGAGGTTAGAATTGGCAGATCCTAATAATGTCCTTCAGAACTGGGATCCAACTCTAGTTAAATCCATATCACCTGTAACGCTAAAAACAGTGTAATAAGGGTGTAATTAACTTTCTCTTTTTATCTTTTTTTTCCTTTTCTTCGAAAATTTGTCAACTTAACACGATGTTGTTGTTATTGTAAGTGTGTCACTATTGGTCCTTTAAGTTGAGCCGTCATCTCTTATTGGTCTAAGTTTTATTTTTGTCACTCAATTTAGCTTCAAAATGGGCTCAAACTCAAATTTTAAAAAATTTAAAACTAGTTTGAACTAGCTAGCAATTGACCCATTTTAGACTAAGTTAAGATGTGAATAAAGTAATTTGACATTTTCCTTGTGAATCTTACGTGCTATTAAAAAATATCTCATATGTTGTTATATGGCTTCTAATGAGAGTAAAAATAAATGGACGTAGGGATCTTGGCAATGCGAATCTTTCAGGATCAATCGTACCTCAGCTCGGAGTTTTGCCCAATCTATAGTATTTGTAAGACAATATCTCTTATTTAATTAATTTATGTTTAATTTACAGCTTAATTCCTAGTGTTTATTTTCCCCCTTTTTTTGTCTTTCTATTTCAGTTAATTATATTTATATTTAGGTAATTAATTAATTAATTAATTGAGTGTATAAATTTTAGGGAAGTATAAGGAAATAAATTGACCGGAGCAATTCCGACGGAGTAGGCAACTTGATGAGGCTTGTCAGCTTGGACCTCTACAGCAATAAGCTAACCGGCCCTATTCCGGCATCTCTTGGAAACTCGCTGACGGCTGAAATTTTTGTAAGTCAAATTTTTTTAATTTATCGTGGCCAAATTGCATTTTGGCTCTTTACCTTTTATCAAATTGCATTTTGGTATTGATATTGAACTCGAATCAAGGCATATTCATGTTTAGCTTGGCTCGTTTATAATTGCGTCCCTAGTTTGAAGGGCTTTAGAGTTTATGTGTTTGACGTTTTATAAACTATTTTAATTTAACGTTGTTAATAAACATACAGGAGATTGAATAACAATAAATTATCTGGAAAGTTACGAATTTTGTGAGCCATCAATTAATATATATGTTGTTCAGATTATTATTATTATTATTATTATTATGGTTTTGACGTCTAAATGATGATCGATTAATTGTTAACTTGTTGTTTAACCATCAGGGATGATCGATTAATCAATTGGTAGGAACAGTCCCGAACATGTACTAACAACGTCGTTTTGTCTTAATAAAAAGAAATATTCTTAACTAACACTTTTTCCGTGTCATATACAATGTCAACTTTGTAATACTAAAAACAATATTATATAGTTGACACTTTTAATGGGACAGAGAGACTACTAAAAGTACTATTTTAAAACGACTTTTTCTTCTTCTTTTTCTTATGCACGAAGGTAGAATTTATTACTTTTGTTCTATTTTTTTATATATATACCAATGCAAAAATTAAGAATGAATTTGTTACTGAATGAATTTAGACACTGTTCGTTTTCATTGTTTTTCACTATTTAAATTATTACCCCATATTATATGACAATTTATGAATAGAATTTGGGTTAATTAATTTCTCATCCCTTTTATTTCTTTGCATATCCAACGTTGTCAGAACTGGCTATAACGACGATGATCCAAGATCCAATAGCTCCCACAGCTTAATGGGAGAGATGTCAAAGGACCATATCAATCTGGATTGATATATATCATTATTTCTTGAATCAATATTAATAATTGCTTCTCAATCCTCGTACGTACGTACGTGAGTAATAAGTACGTATGAAAAAAATGTTACTGTTTTAATTATTCGTATCAATGGTGGAGAAATCATTCCGATCAATGTTCTAGTTTCTATATGCGAAAGGAAAAAATTCATGAAAAATTAACCGTGTAATACTAGTTTTAATTTATATTAATTGCACTGGCTAGCAGTGTATAAGTTAAAACGATACTTCAGCAGTTAAAGGTGATACACAATAGGTAATATATCAGAGGTTAAATTTATTACATGATAAGGGCCAAAAGTTAACTTCATAACCGCAACACATCAGCAGTTAAAAGCGATACATTATATAAATGATAAACTTTATGCGCGATATATCATGAACTATAATTAATATGCCTATTTTACAGCTAGCGATTTTTTATGCTAAATCAATGCGCATACAACCAGACAATTACTTGTCAGTCTTTTTTTTATTTTTTATAAAGTTAATTTAATTATGCTGGTTTATTACATAAAGAAAATGGAAAAACAATAACTAAATTTACTTTGATGATGATTCATTTTGTGTTTTTCTTTTCTTGTCTTTTTTCTTTTTATGAGTACAATCATTTTCATTAAAAGGAAACAATTAACTAAAACTAGATGATTGGTAAAATTATACATCCAATTAACTAGTATAATAAAATTAATAATTAGGTACACCACTAATAAATTATAATATCATAAAGGTCATTTCGTTTTCATTATTTACCAAATTAATTTACTTTCAAATTTAGTTAAAATTATCATTAGTTGATGATTGTTATTGGCCGAGTGGTCTAAGGCGCCAAATTTAGGCTTTGGTCTGAAAGGGTGTGGGTTCAAATTCCACGGCTGTCAACAAAATATTTGAACACGACTCATAAAAAATTGTACATTTTCAAATTTGACTCTTCTAATAAAAATTGAAAAGGGGGGAGTACTATTTATCACAAATTTTTTTTCTTTCCAAACCTACTTCTTAACTAATGCTATTATTTGTTAATTTCAAGCAAAATAACGGCCGGCGTTCCATACATCGTGATCGATCTAGAAGTTTATGTTTGACTTGGAAAGGGAAAGGAAATCTGATTTATGCATTAAAATGGTTAAGATGACAAAATTAAGATTCGATTGTTTGGCTTACAAAGGGAAAAAAGAAGAAGTTGATGAGCTTATATGTCTTGATAGCCAATAAGAATCGAACTTCCAAATTCTAAATAGCCATGTAATTTACAGTTAGACGACGCGTATATCAAATTTAATTTCAAAAGTTGAAGAACAGCCTTTCGGGTTAAGAGAAAAGAAATTTTCCCTAAATTTTGTCATTTTAACCATTTTAATGCATAGAGAAATTATAGAATGGAAGAAAATAATTGCATAGCAAAATAAATTTTAGTCTTGCATTAGGTTTTTTTTTTTTTTTTATGACGGATAGTAAGAAACGATTAGATTCAGGAAGAGGTTTTTTTTTCCTATAAAAAAAAAAAAAAATTAGAATGAGTTGAGTGTATTTATGTCTGTAAATAAATTACGCCCTACTTACAAATTTAGAAGGAGGTGCGGCTGCACCAGCTTTGTCTACCTACTCTGCCACGGACGGAAGTTATAAAAGTATCATCTCTCCGTTCTGCACTTAATGTTTTTTGTTATGCATTTAACATCCCCCTTCATCGGCACCATAATCAGTATATATTCACGTCGAATAATGATAGATTCAGCAACAAATCATAGCAACTTTTTGATAGCAACTCATGTGTCATGCATTTATTGGTTACATTTTTATTAATATCACATAATTAGTCAATAAATACATGACACATGAGTTGCTATCAAAAAGTTGTTATGATTTGTTGCTGAATCTATAATTACTCATTCACGTCAATCCATTCCGAAAACCAAAAAAAAAAAAAAAAAAGAGGAAGAAGAAAATACATAGTTAAAGTCGTCTCATTGCGTTAATTTAATGGTAGTACCAATCTCATCCGTATATTATGGATCAGTACGGATCCAACCCAAAACGTAAAATTACAAAAGAAAACTGGGATTATTAATAAACCCAGATCAAGATCAAGGTGTATATATACTGGGAGATAGATCCATTAAAGAGCCAGATAGAAATCGCTGATAAAAAATGAGGTCCACCACCGCCGTCACCGGCATTGTTGTTTTTCTTCTTTTCGCTCTCACCATAGCTGCTGCAAATGCTAACTCTGAAGGTATGTTTTTTTTTTCTGGGTTTTTTTTTTTTTTTTTGACTTTCTTCATCGATCTCTCGTGATGGCCTTGCTCGTTAGCTGATTTTAAATGATCGCTTTGTAAATAAAAGTTGGGGCATGTTAATTGCAGGACCCATTTTACTAAACACATTACACTTTTTAAAATTTAAGTGGTGAAAAGACAAATAAACCCTTGATAGTTTCTAACTTTTAAAAGAAAATTTTACCCAACTTTTTTAATTCAAGGAAAATCGCCTGGTCTGGGCGATTTTCTCTGGGAAAATCGCCTAGACTGGGCGATTTTCTCTGGGAAAATCGCCAAAATCGCCTAGGCCAGGCTAGGAAAATCGCCCAAAAACAATTTTCCCAGGGAAAATCGCTCAAAAACGATTTTCCGACGAATGACCGGGAAAATCTAAAAAAACGCCGTCCTGTGGCGATTTTTTTAGGGAAAATCGCCACAGGACGACGTTTTTTTCAGGTTTTCCCGGTCATTCATTGGAAAATCGTTTTTCCGGCGAACGACCACTGAATTTACCCTAAAATTATCACTACGAAGCCGGAAAACGCGTCATAAACACAAATACATCCCTAAACACAGCCTGAAAACGCGTCAGAAACACTAATAAAAACGCGTCATAAACACTAATAATTCAATTTTACTGCATAAAGGTAGAAGAGAATGGAGGGGCAAAATGTAAATTCACGTCTAAGATTTTTAAAAAGTGTCATACGTTTGGTAAACAGTATCCTGCAAGTAACAATTCCGTAAAAGTTTAAAAGAAATATTGCGATAGAAATGTGAAAAAGTATATTATGAATGATGATAAACTATTACAAAGTCATCGTAGAAATCAAAAGAAAAATCAAAACTCATGAAAACGAACACGCAAAATGAACTTGCATTCTACTCGATTCTACTCGATTTCACCCTTGAACTTGCAAAATGAAGGGTAAATCATGTGATTAATTGTTGACGAAATTAAGCAGGGGATATTCTTTTGAGTTGGAAGGCCAAGTTGAGAGACCCAAACAATGTCCTTAAGAGTTGGGATCCAAGACTTGTTAATCCATGTATCTGGTACCATGTCACCTGCAACTCTGAGAACAGCGTCACAAGACAAGACTGTAAGTTTTTCTTTGTTTTTTCTTTTCTTCTCTCAAACAAATCCGTAAGAACACCACAACGAGTTTCAATTCACGTAATCAATCAAAAATAGTGATATAAAAGCTTAATTGGTTGTCTTTCCATCTCGAAACAAAATGTCCAATATATGTGTATATAAATGTACGTAGCAGTAGCATTATCATCAGTTTTTCTATTTTTCGAAAATCAACATGCAATGGAATATTTGTGAATTTTATTATTAAATGAAATAGTTTAGTCACTAACAAAACTAGAAAAAGATTCCTCAAGGGGTACATATATGAATTTTACTTTTTTTTCAATTAAATACATTTATATATATATATATATAATAAATCACCCCTAATATATTCTACTAATAAATGTGGATGAGGGGTTTGGAGGAGGATTGCCCCACCCTCCTCTGGTTCCGCTCATGAGTTTATAGTACAACAGCGAATACCAAATTCTAATCTATGGATATCAACTACTAGAAAATTTAGCAGAACTGTACAAATTTCGTACCAACGAATGTGATCTTAGATCAGCCACTAATGATCAACTAAGATATCTATAACTTCTGATGAGGGTCAAATTAAATTGATGAAGGGATGTTGGCAATTCAGGACTTTCAGGACCAATCGTACCTCAGCTGGGAATGTTGGCCAATCTTCAATATATGTACGTAAGACATCAATTAATATCTTTTTTTAGCTTATGTTTAATTAATTAATTCTTAATTAGTGTCCTTAAGTTTAAATTTTTTGCCTTTTTACCAGTTAATTATGTACTAGATTTAGGTAATTATTCAAATTAATTGTGTCTCAATTAATTGTAGGGAATTGTACAACAATAACTTGATCGGAACAATTCCGGCGGAGTTAGGCAAACTGACGAAGCTGGTAAGCTTGGACTTGTACAACAATAAGCTAAGCGGAGCAATCCCAGTATCTCTTGGAAACTTGCGAAAGTTGAAATTTTTGTAAGTTCAATTACGTATATTGTTTATCATGAGCAAATCAAGTTTTTATCACTTAATTAACTTTTTTTCAAATTATATGTGAAATTTTGAAGTCTTAATATATGTCAGGCTTTATAAAGGGGTTGAGTTGGTTGAAATTGCGTGTCACGGTTTCTGAACCGGTCCATGTACCATTAGGGACAATAAAACCTGCAAACCCCTTTTTTTTTTCTTATCGGGCCCTAATGGGCACACGATTTGTACCATATATTGTCAGGTGTATTACAATGATTGAAATATTATTTTGAAATGAAATTTAAAGATAACATTAATTTCCGGTCTATATAGGGACCAATATATCATTTGTTGCAGTTTCATAAGTCGGCATGTAATTTAACAAACAGTAAGGGATCGAAATGTGATTTATCTATATGATTGTAAGAAATTGCATTTTGGTTCTTTACCTTTTACCAAATTATATGCTAACCGGCTTTGAATTTTGAACAAATTACATATTAATCTTTATTAGGGGTTGAGCTGTTGTATACTTCTAGGTGAGTCAGAAGGATCGGAAAAACTATTTTGAGGTAAATTTTAGGGACTAAAAGGCGACATATTTTGATGGATAATCTTAAGGAATTGACTCTTAAACCACTGTCAATAATTCAATAAGATAGTCGTATAAAAAGTGTTGAAGCAATAAATTTTCAAAACAGTGACATCATAGAAATTTTACGTCTAAATATGATTCCAAGTGACATTTTGCGTCTAAATTTCCAAGAATGTCACCCTTTTTGTCCCTTTTTATTCTTGACATTTATTATTATTCTACCTAATTTGAATATTGGACGTTTTATTTTTTTCGTTAATCCTATATTTTGATATAGTCTCATAGGGTTTTTAAAATACTTTTTGTCCCAAAAAATTTATAAAAAAAACTTATAAATGATTTTTAAAAATTAATATTTAAAATTAGTTATTGAAGTGTGACGAAAAGTGTCATATAAAAGAGCTACAGAGGATTTCAAATACCTTTCAAACTGATTTAAAATAAAGGTATAAACATGTCGTGCTCGCGAGTCGATATTAAGTTCGAATCTAGGCATGTTCAAGTTTAGCTTGGCTCGTTTACAATCACAACCTTGGCTTGAAGGGGTTTATAGTTGATTTAAAGTACAAGTGTTTTAACCATTTTATGCTAACGGTGTTAATACACATGCAGGAGGTTAAATAACAATAAGCTGTCAGGGAAGTTACCAGACTCCATTGATCAACTCTAGGGCTGAGAACGAACACGAACGTTCACGAACAAGCTCGGGATCGACTCGTTAAAAGCTCGGTTCGAGATCGTTTATTTATTAATAAACGAACACGAACAAAATTTTAGGCTCGATTAATAAACGAACAATAAATGAACAAAAGGAAGCTCGGCTCGATTACGTTCGTGAACAGCTCGATAAGAAAAATAAAAGTATATACATATAGAATTCTGAATATATTCATATAAGCAGGATTGGCTTGGTGGAAGCTCCTATGAGCCAAGAGCTAGCTTTTGCCCAGAGCACTGGGGATCGAATCCCTGTCAGTGCATTATTAATTTTTCTTTCTTCTATGTGGGATATCCCACATCGACTTCTTGAAGAGGATGGGAGAGGAAGCTCCTCTATAAAAGCAAAAGGGGAGAGACTAACTTCTTCAATTCTTGGCAGGTCAATAGGATGAATAATGAGTTTTATAATGACCAAAATTGCCTTGTTAAAAATAAACTTTTAAACTCGGTCTGAACTCGTTGACTCGGACGAGTCAACCGAGTTTGACCAACGAGTTTAACAACACGAGTTCGAGCTCGAGCTCGAGCTCTATTTATGAGCTCGAGCTCTATTTTCAGGCTCGACTCGAGCTCGAGCTCGAGCTCGAGCCCAAGATAAAGAAACCGAGCCGAGCTCGAACATAGGTGTGTTCGGGCTCGCTCGGCTCGATATCACCCCTAATCAACTCATCAGCTACGGTCAATTGCTAATTCTGTGAGTCATCCATTAATATATGTGCTGAGAAGATTATTATTATTATTATTATTATTATGGTTTGTCTAAATCATGATCGATTAATTGTTACTATCAGGGATGTTACTAGTCGAACAGGTACTAACGATGTCGTTTCATCTTACTTAAAAAGTATCTGGTCTTAGTTAATACTCTTTCCGTCTCATATAAAGAGTTTACTGTATAATATTAAAACAGTATTACTGAAGTTAATTTTTTGGATAGAATGGAAGAGGGTACTAAATTTATTATTTTAAAAATACTTTTTTTTCTCCTTTTTCTTATGCAAGATGGTAGAATTTCTTACATTTGTTTTCTTTTTATATACCCCCTCTGGTTCAAATGAAAGACGTTTTAAGGCCATGTTTGGTAAGTAGATTCAAGTCATTGTTTGAGTCTTATTTTGATTTTATAATAGTTTTTATCATTTCTAATAGGCTTTTTTACATTTTCAATAAACTTTTTTAAATTTCCAACACACATTTTTACATTCCTAATGTAATTTTTGTGAGGCCCCGAAAACTCAAACAAAAAGTTAACTTGTAATCGAATAGAGAACTCGAATTTCATGTAATTTATTCTAAAATAATTAATTTTATCTCTTGTAGTTATTAACTATTGAACAAATTCTGTTATAAAAATAAAATAAGAACAATTGTCAAATAAAGATAAATAGGAAATAAATGTGCTTATATGAATAAATAAAAAAATAATAATAATAAATAAATAAATAAATAAATAAAAAGTAAATAAATAAATAAATAAAATAGAAGAGTAAAGAGAAGCAGACTCTGGAAGAGTCTAGCTAAAGCAAGGAAAAGAAAACTTGGCGACCAAGTTCAGTGAACCGAGGTGACATCTCGAAGAAACCATCATGGTGTTTGTAGTCTGGCTCGTCTTCGCATGAAGTAGGCAACGTTGCGCCTCATACAAGCGACAGGGAAGACAAAGCTTCTCTTTAAATAGAAATGTAGAGTGCTTTCTTGGGCAGAAGCAAGAAAGCAGTAGAAATGAAAAACTAAACTAAACTAGAAGAAATAGAGCTTGAAGAAGAAATCAAGAAATAGGATTCTTTGAGTGATTGCTGAGGGGACAAAGGAAGTACTTGAAGTCTTAGAAGAGGATAAGAAAGTTCGACCAGAAGAAGAGGAAGAAGAAAACAGAGGAAGAAGAAGGAAACAAGGGAGGCTCCGGGAAGGAAGGAAGGAAGAAGGAAGGGAGATCATCCAAAACCGTACGCTTGATCACCTCAGTCTCACCTTTGATTTGCGCTGTTTAGGTAAGCCTTGAACACCCTCCGTAACCATTAGATTTCATGCTTAAGTATGCTGTAAGAAACGGAAAACATGCCATAAAAGTCATCTTTTAATCTTATGAACCATGCTTTAGTTCTCCAGAAAATGAAACATGCTATGCTTGATATGAAGAATTTGAAATACCCTTTAACAAACATCAGCATTTAACAAATATCAAATAGTTAGTTGCAGAATGACTGAAAATGAAATGAAAAATAGGGACTTACCGAACCTGTAGCTTTCAACCATTTATATAGTTTTCGGTTATGTAGACTCATATAAATGCTAGAAAACTATGAATATTTTAAGAGTCTATTTTCTATAAAAAAAAATAAAAAGAGGAAAATGGGTTATGAAACCACATATACGGTTGCCATGCTAATACCTTTAAGAAGTCATCTCACTTTTTGAAGCATTTGCTTCATACTGTAACATGCATGTTTCATATTCTATCTTTGGTCTAATGTGATGAGCAGGCTAAGAATACTAGTTTTAGAATTAGTGATTTACAGTAGTTGTTAATGGTAGAAGATAGAAGGGAGAAGGAAATATAAGGGTGCTACGGGAGAGAAAACAAAGGGGGGAAGAAAACAGATTGCTAGAGCAAAGAAAAGAGAATGAAAAGAAAGGAGAAATGAGCAATGAGGAAGACGCAGGAAACAGAGCAACAAAGCAAAAACAGAGTACAAGAAGAAGGAAAGATAAAATAAAAATAAAAAAATAAAAATAAATAAATAAATAAAAGAAAGAAAAAGTGGAAAACAATCCGTAGTGCACTTTTGATGCATATAGATATATATAATAAAATATATAGTAGTGGTATACATATGGAATAAATATATTAAAGCACTAAGGATAACAATAATTAAAATAACCATTTAAAAAATAATAATAATAATAATAAATAAATAAATAAATAAAAAGAAGAAAGGAGAAAAACGGAGCATGCTTTGTGGACAAATCCTCACTGCCGAAATGTGTTCTTTGAATTAAAAGTTAGATAAAATAATAATAAAATTACTAATAAGGAGAAGTAAATAATTAATTAAGTGATAAATAGAATGTAAATAAAATAATTCAGTGAGAAAAATGAGAATCCAGTAAGCTAGAAAAGATAAGATAATAAGATAGAAATATAGAAAAATATGACATACAAGAAACAGAGTACTAAAAGGATGAAGGAAAGCTGAGAACAGAGTAAAAAGAAAAAAAAAAAAGAAGAAGAAAGAGTAAAGAAACAGAGCAACCAGACGGAGAGGAGAAGGAAAAAGTGAAATAAGAGAAAGTGATGGTGATAATCATAGGCATTAAAATAGTAGGATAATAATGACAATAATAACTAATATAATAATATAATAACTACTATTTTAATGCCTATGATTATCACCATCACTTTCTCTTATTTCACTTTTTCCTTCTCCTCTCCGTCTGGTTGCTCTGTTTCTTTACTCTTTCTTCTTCTTTTTTTTTTTTCTTTTTACTCTGTTCTCAGCTTTCCTTCATCCTTTTAGTACTCTGTTTCTTGTATGTCATATTTTTCTATATTTCTATCTTATTATCTTATCTTTTCTAGCTTACTGGATTCTCATTTTTCTCACTGAATTATTTTATTTACATTCTATTTATCACTTAATTAATTATTTACTTCTCCTTATTAGTAATTTTATTATTATTTTATCTAACTTTTAATTCAAAGAACACATTTCGGCAGTGAGGATTTGTCCACAAAGCATGCTCCGTTTTTCTCCTTTCTTCTTTTTATTTATTTATTTATTATTATTATTATTATTTTTTAAATGGTTATTTTAATTATTGTTATCCTTAGTGCTTTAATATATTTATTCCATATGTATACCACTACTATATATTTTATTATATATATCTATATGCATCAAAAGTGCACTACGGATTGTTTTCCACTTTTTCTTTCTTTTATTTATTTATTTATTTTTATTTTTTTATTTTTATTTTATCTTTCCTTCTTCTTGTACTCTGTTTTTGCTTTGTTGCTCTGTTTCCTGCGTCTTCCTCATTGCTCATTTCTCCTTTCTTTTCATTCTCTTTTCTTTGCTCTAGCAATCTGTTTTCTTCCCCCCTTTGTTTTCTCTCCCGTAGCACCCTTATATTTCCTTCTCCCTTCTATCTTCTACCATTAACAACTACTGTAAATCACTAATTCTAAAACTAGTATTCTTAGCCTGCTCATCACATTAGACCAAAGATAGAATATGAAACATGCATGTTACAGTATGAAGCAAATGCTTCAAAAAGTGAGATGACTTCTTAAAGGTATTAGCATGGCAACCGTATATGTGGTTTCATAACCCATTTTCCTCTTTTTATTTTTTTTATAGAAAATAGACTCTTAAAATATTCATAGTTTTCTAGCATTTATATGAGTCTACATAACCGAAAACTATATAAATAGTTGAAAGCTACAGGTTCGGTAAGTCCCTATTTTTCATTTCATTTTCAGTCATTCTGCAACTAACTATTTGATATTTGTTAAATGCTTCTGGATGTTTGTTAAAGGGTATTTCAAATTCTTCATATCAAGCATAGTATGTTTCATTTTCTGGAGAACTAAAGCATGGTTCATAAGATTAAAAGATGACTTTTATGGCATGTTTTCCGTTTCTTACAGCATACTTAAGCATGAAATCTAATGGTTACGGAGGGTGTTCAAGGCTTACCTAAACAGCGTAAATCAAAGGTGAGACTGAGGTGATCAAGCGTACGGTTTTGGATGATCTCCCTTCCTTCTTCCTTCCTTCCTTCCCGGAGCCTCCCTTGTTTCCTCCTTCTTCCTCTGTTTTCTTCTTCCTCTTCTTCTGGTCGAACTTTCTTATCCTCTTCTAAGACTTCAAGTACTTCCTTTGTCCCCTCAGCAATCACTCAAAGAATCCTATTTCTTGATTTCTTCTTCAAGCTCTATTTCTTCTAGTTTAGTTTAGTTTTTCATTTCTACTGCTTTCTTGCTTCTGCCCAAGAAAGCACTCTACATTTCTATTTAAAGAGAAGCTTTGGCTTCCCTGTCGCTTGTATGAGGCGCAACGTTGCCTACTTCATGCGAAGACGAGCAGGACTACAAACACCATGATGGTTTCTTCGAGATGTCACCTCGGTTCACCGAACTTGGTCGCCAAGTTTTCTTTTCCTTGCTTTAGCTAGACTCTTCCAGAGTCTGCTTCTCTTTACTCTTCTATTTTATTTATTTATTTATTTACTTTTTATTTATTTATTTATTATTATTATTCATATAAGCACATTTATTTCTTATTTATCTTTATTTGACAATTGTTCTTATTTTATTTTTATAACCGAATTTGTTCAATAGTTAATAACTACAAGAGATAAAATTAATTATTTTAGAATAAATTACATGAAATTCGAGTTCTCTATTCGATTACAAGTTAACTTTTTGTTTGAGTTTTCGGGGCCTCACAATTTTAATATTATAAAACTCAAATCATAGCTTAAGTCTACTTACCAGCCAGTTTTTCAAACAAATTAAAAATATATTTAAAGGACAACAACAAAAAAAACCCTAACTATTGTGATTTAATATTACTAGGAGTTTTGGAATTTTAATTTAAATTCTTAATATTACTAAGGTAATCAAGATAATAACTAAAGATGAGTTAAGATAAAGGTAAATTGGTGAAAAATTATATTCCCTCCGTCCCACTCAAAGAGTCCACTTTCAAAATAAAATTTTGTCTCATTTAAAGAGTCCACTTTGAATTTATTTACATTACATACCCTTACTAATATTACAATGTGTGGTTCACAATTAACCCTTACTTTTAAATGAAGGATATAACTGAAAAATATGGTGGTAAATTATTTATTTTAGGTGTTGTACCTCACAATCCATAATAAGTTGTATACATTTCAAAGTGGACTCTTTGAGTGGGACGGAGGGAGTATATGTTTTTTTTTTGTTAAAACATCATTTATTTAAAAATTGTTAGTCTATCTAAAACGTATTTTATTATAGACATGAGGGAGTATATATACCAAATTACAAGAATTAAGTATGAGTTTGTTATAGCCTTATAGGGTGAATTTACATTGACCTTAAATTTGGTGATATTATAGCAATCAATCCCTGTAGTAAGGTCAAACTACTAATTGATTCATCTCAAAATTTCAAAGTTTGACTGGTATAAGGGCATTGAATCCATTGATAAATGTTAAAATATAAATATAAATTTAATTGATAATTTGACCAAATATGTAAGTGATCACTATTTTCATTAGAGAAGAAAATAACCCCTAAAAAGAAAAGAAAAACATAATACTTTAGTTTGTGAATAAATACGCTCACACGTAAATTATGTTATTGTAAAAGCTTATTTTCACTATTTATAATCTGACCCCATATCACATGGCAATTTATGAATAGAATTTGGGTTAATTAGCCCCTGTTTGTTTTGATTCTCAAAACATAGTTTTTAGAAAAGTTTTTATTTTATAATAATTTTTCATCATTTTCAATACATTTTTTACATTTTTTAATATATCTTTTTATATTCTCAATACAATTTTAATATTATAAAATCAAAATAAATCTCAAAATCATATTTTGAAAATCATATCACACAGGGCCAGTTTCTGACCCCTTTTATTTCTTTGCAAATTCCAACGTTGTCAGAACTTGCTATAACGTCGGTGATCCAAGACCCAAAAGCTCCCAAAGCTAAATTAGAGAAACGTCAAAGGACCATATCGATCTCAAACAACAATGGAAGACCTATTAATTAATTAGGCCCTTTGAAAGCAGGCATGGAGAATTATAAAAAATTGACTCGAGGTTACTCGTAATGTTTAGAGCCAACTGCATTTGGCCTACATCTAGTTTTTTCACGTCATTTGGTTTTACTAAAACATTAGTATTTTAATTATTCGTGTGGATATCGGATAGATAATTTCGATCGATGTTCTGATTTTTATTTGGTCAAATAATTAATTTATTTATATTAATTACACTACACTTATGAACGACTTACATCTAAATCGATCTATCATCGCTTTATGAATAAAATGATACATCAATTGAACGCCGCCGTATTAATTTGTTGATGAGGATGAAGAAGTGGATGCTCTCTTCTTGGTTTTGCTCTACGTACCCAAAATGAGACATTGGGTGTAGGCGTCAAACATGCCTTGTTTGAACAGTTTACCCATTTACTTACGTAAATATGGCTAATTATATTTGTCACGACATAAACCCAGCATATAAACGAATTACGGTTAGGAATGTCGATACGAATTATTAAACAGTTAATGTTATAGATGGAAATGTCAACAAGGCCGAGAATAAAGATTAAGGTTGAAAATGTTGACACGTAAACTTATTAAGTCATATCCGTGAGCATATATACGAGTAATTTCTAATACAACACAATTAGTAAGGTTTGAAAATGTCAACACGAACAATTAAATAAGAAAGATCATGGTTAGGAATGTCAACTCAAAAAATTAAACAGGTAATGTTAAAATTAAAAAGTGTCGGTACTGGAATCCATCATCATAAACCCGCTAACTCATATGCGACACAAACTGCCAACCTTATACGTACATAAATTTGATAATAATAAAAAAAAATAAAAAAAGGATAAACGACAGTTATCCTTGTATATAATACCATCAATGACAATTATCCTCTTCTATTTTAAAAATACACAGTCAAACTATTATTTTAATAGACATTAAAATTTCTTTCTTCTTGAAGTAAAAGTAAAACGGTGTTAAAAAAAAAAGGGAAAAACATAACAAAATCAAACTGTCTATTTGTAATGAGCCTTGATCTGTTGTCTATTTTTTTCTGCCTTGTCTTGTTTATTGAGAGTAAAATAATATTATTTTGCTACTCATTCACACTTGCTTGTTATTCAAGTATGAATAAGTGATAAATTAACATTAATTACTCTCAGTGAACGGGGGAAATCTCTTGTCCTCGAGTCCCCATATCCCCCCTCATATTCAGAGGGACATGAGAACAGAGACATACAACCCCTCCTTTTAATGGACAAGACAATACAGTTTAAAAAATAAACATAAGATCTGGTCTAGTTTCCAGCGGGGCAAGAGGGTCAAACGGAGGTACATTTAGCCACCATCAGACCAACAGGCGGCTAGCACCGACTCCGCCACCCTGTTCTGCAGTTGACGGAAGGATTACAGTATATATTCAAGTGAATCGATTCCAAAACTCAAAGTCTAAGTCCAAAAACAAATATTTATATATAGTCAAAAGTCGACTTTTGCATTAAACTAATTCATTGAAGAAGAACACTGGGATTATTAATAAACCCACATCAGGATCAAGGTGTATATATATTGGCAGATAGATCCATTGAAAGAGCTAGTAATTCATCAAAATGAGGTCTGCTGCCTTTGCCACCGCCGGCGCCGGTGTTGTTGTTTTTCTTCTTTTGGCTCTCACCATTGCTACTGCATACGCCAATTCTGAAGGTATTTTTTTCCCTTAATTTTCTGAGTTTTTAACTTTCTTCATCTGTGATCTGTGCCTTGTTCGTTAGCCGATTTTCAATGATGGTTTTGTAAGCACATTTTTTAGTAGAGAAAGTGGGTTGGAAATGTAAAAAAGAATATATGAATATATATATATATATATATTGAAAATAATGATAAATTATTAATTCTTCCGTCTCTTTCAAAAAACAAATTTGTGTCATTGGAAGAGTTTATTTTGAATTTATTTACATTACATAATCTTGTAAAGTAAAGATATAAGTGTAGCATATGGTGTCAAATTATTTGTTTTAAGTATTGTATATTACCACTCATAATAAATTATATATTTTTTAAATTGGACTCTTTAAGTGAAACGGAGAGAGTATAATATTATATAAAAGTTAATATAGAAATAAGAAAAATAAACGAAAACAGAATCAAAACTCATCAAAACGAACCGGACCTAATTCTACTTAATTTCACCCTTGAACTCGCAAAATGAAGTACAATCATGTATGTGATCAATTGTTGATGAAATTAAGCAGAGGATATTCTTTTGAGTTGGAAGGCCAAGTTGAGAGACCCAAATAAAATCCTTGAGACTTGGAATTCATCAACGAATTCGTGTACCTGGTTCCATATCACGTGTAATACTGAGAACAGTGTAACAAGACTGTAAGTTTTTTTTTTTTTTTTCCTTTAATTTCTCTCCAACAATAGCTTCTTGGATCCAAACTTAATCACCCCGCAAAAAAAAAAAAAAAAAAAATTAAACAGAAGCTGCGGTCGACGAATGAATTAGTCGCTGAAATCAAACAAATCCTATTACGAATTTAATTACGTAATTGATACAAGTTTGGTTTGGTTAATATTTTTTAAACAAGAGGATTTTCAGATTTTTTTTTTTTTTTATCAACTAAGATATAGCTTAATTCTGATGAGGGTTAAAAATAAATGGAGGTAGGGACCTTGGCAGTGCGAATCTTTCAGGACCAATCGTATCTCAGTTGGGAATGTTGGCCAGTCTTCAGTATATGTAAGACAATTAATTTCTTTTTTTAACTTATGTTTAATTATTTTACACGTGTCTTTTTTTTTCCTTTTTTTTCTGTTACAGTTAATTATTATATCCGTGTTTCATTAAAAGAGAGTCTAATTTGAAAATTTTACAATTCATTATGAATGTATAATAAGGTATACACATCATAGTATCTATTTATATCCTTACTTTATAAATAAATTTTAATTATAAATGAAAAATTACTATGTTAGTGAGGTTGTATTATGTAAATAAATTTAAATTAGACTCGATTTTCTAGTGATTTTTTTTTTTTTTTTGAATATGTACTTTTTGTATGGGACAAATTAAAGAAATACAACATTTAGGTAATTAATTGAGTCTCAATTGTAGGGAATTGTTAAACAATAGTTTGACCGGAACAATTCCGGCTGAGTTAGGCAACCTGACGGAGCTGGTAAGCTTGGACCTGTACGACAATCAGCTGAGCGGCCCCATCCCATCGTCTCTTGGAAACTTACAAAAGTTGAGATATTTGTAAGTCAATTTATTGTTTATCATGAGCAAATTACATTTTTCTCGCTTAACTTTTTTCTTCAAATTATTTGTGAATTCTTGAAGTTTTAATATATATATATATGTATATATATATATATATAGCCTGCTTTATAAAGGGATTGAGTTGTTATATATTTTTCGGGTTGAAATAGCATGTTTTGACTCTCTAGATCGGTTCATGTACCATTAGGGACAGTAAAATAATTTGATTGTAAACTGTTTTCTTATTGTGCCCCAAATGGTATAGATATGGATCGTCATAAGGAAATCGGGACACATAATCTATATCCTATATTTTTAGGTGAGTTAAAGAGATTTGAAATATTATTTTAAAGTAAAATTTAGAGATTAAAATGTAATTAAAAATAACATTTTGGTCCATATAGGGACCAATATATCATTTGTTGAAATTTCAAAGGATGACATGTAATTTGACAAACTCTAAGGGATTAGATAATATTGCCTATTGAAAAGGGTTTGAAGGGATTAGAGTTTATTTAGATCATACTCTTTCCATCAAAAACATTTTCTCGAATAAACAGTTTTCGAAAATTCAATGTCGAAAATATTTTTCGTTCTAATAGAATAGTTTATTTAAATTTTTTACGTTCTTCATACTCTTATTAATATAATTATATGTGGTTCATAGTTAACTTGCGTTTAAAAAGTAAGAACATGAGAATGAAATATATTTTGTCTAATTTAGTATTTTAATTGTTGTACATTGACATTCACAAAAGGTTATTTCATCCATTGTAATAGGAGAGTCAAGTTGTAATACGTAAATCAATATTACAAAATAGACTCTTCTAATGAAACGAAATGCGTATATATTTATGAAACTAAACATTTATAATGAAACGGAAAGAATATATGTTTGGACTATTTTAATTTGGCGTTGTTAATAAACAGGAGATTGAACAACAATAAGCTATCGGGCGAGTTACCAGACTCCTTTGTTAAACTCAGCAGCTCTGGCGAATTGCAAATTCTGTGAGTCATTTATATATAACCTGTGCATCGATTTCTTTATTGAATAAGGATCAATAAATTGTTATTTAATTTGTTGTTTATGACTATTAGGAATGTATCAGGTAATCAATTGGCAGAAAGAGTTCCCGACACGAACCAAACAGGTATATACCAAAGTTTAGATTATGTTCGGATTGTAACTTAAATATACAAGTTTTTATCGAGGAAGAAATTTTTGAAGTGAATTGTTTTCTAAAAAATTGTGTAAGAAAGAATTATTAGTGATGTTATTTTTTAAAACAATGTGAGTATGATTTTTGAGAGAAATTTGAATTTACTATAAAATATAAGAGTTTTGGTTATAAAGGTCTTTTTCAAAAAAAAATTAAAATTAAAAATGAAAGTTTTCTTTTTATATAAAATACTAAAATTAACGAAGCTTCCATTTTTCATACATTTTACACATTTCATCCCAAATAATATTTTTAGGGTGAATTACATTTAACATCGGGTATAATGACAAATTTTAACGCTGCTGTTTCAAAATTTTCCATTTACCCCTTAAACTAGGTATAATTAGGATATTAACCTTATTGTTTTAAAAATTACAAAAAACTCTTTCTCCTTAGTTGTTTGTACTACAGATGAAGCATGTGAAACATAAAAACTACAAAACAGATCATGTGCGGTGTAAGAACTACAAAACAAATCATATAGACCTATAAATAGCAGTGTTGTCCAACTCAAGTTGACCCATGTGGTCAACACTATCATGATCAACCCGAGTTTATTTAAAAATTAGATGTAGTCAAACTCGGTAAAAAATAAATTCACCCGTAGTTGAAGTGGAAATCAAAGTCAAACGCTTAATTTTAGAATATTTTTATAATTGAATGTAATGTGATCCAGTATTTTCATATTGTCTGACTGTTTGACCATGTTTCTTTGCAGATTTGCTATCCTGTTCAGTTCTCAAAACACTGATAAATTGTATTGTATTCTTTTGGTTTTTTTACAAGCCACAAGATTAAAGGAGTATTTTGTAATTTTTTATAGGTATATATAATTATTGAAACAACACGTCGATTTTCAGAGGAACTAAAAGTAATTCATCCAATTATATGTAAAGGCATTATTAAAAATAGAAGAAAATAAAATTCTCTTTCTCTTGGGGGGAAGAAGAATTTTATTTGCTTGTTTCATATGTACACCAATCCAAACTTAAGATGAATCTGTCACATGCATGTTATTGATCAATGCAAATTAATAATTATCCAAATTAAACATTAATTAATTTGATGTTGTTGATGATGAATGTGTAAGCTCAACCATTGATGTTGGATTAATACTGGGAGGAAGATGATCACCATCATGATGAACAATGGAGTGTTGCTGCTGGGTGACAGAAATGGCATCAAAAGGTGATTCTTTGATCATCCTATGACTCTGGTCATCATTGGCATGTGAAGAAGAAGAAGTGCCACTTCTTTTTGGCTTTGCCCAATCCAAAATGAGGTCTTGTGTGAATGCATCGAACATCCCTTGTTTGAACGAGCTACCCATCTACATATATATTTACATACATTAATTTCATCAAAAACATAAATGCATGTACAGGAGAATTAATTGGAATCAAATTTTCTATATCCATGTACTTATATATCCTCTCATACGGATTAAACAAGTTTGTTTAGGTTTTTCACTTCACGCAAGAGAATACATAGAGTATTTTGATATAGAAAATCTGGTGTGCCGAGAATTTAGGAAAATACGTACGCATCATATATGCTATGTTATTGAGGGGTAAAGATTTTTGACTTTCTAATTTTTTACTCTCCGTATTATAAACTAAGGCTATCTTCTTCTTTTTTTGACTAAATTGAGATTTTTTGTTTTGGAAAAGGAAATTGTTGGATAAAATTGTTTTATGGAAAATTATGTTGAAGAGATAAAAAATAAATAAATAAATAAAAGTGTAATCATTATATTATCTTTTGAATTTGGGTGAGTAGAGATTCAGAAGAAAATTTAAAATTCAAATTTTGAATTTAGGAAAAAATGGAAGTGTTTGAATATGAAAATTCTTTGAGGAAAAAGTGATGATTTTCCTGAATTGGTCACAATAAGAATAGAACCTATCATTTTAATAAAATATATATATATATGAATAATTATATTAATATTAAAATATGTAGAATACCTATATCAATCCTAATGTTTGACCTCAGATCACATATCGCCTGAATGACATGCGATCCCAACTGTTAATGTTTGACATCAATAATTTATTTTTCATGCTTTTGGTGTGAAATTTCAAAATTAACCCAAAAAAAATATTCCAAAAAATAATTAATTAATTAATTAATATCACGTATTAGGGTTAATTTTGATATTTCACACCCAATTAATATTAAAAAACAAATTATTTATATTAACTTTTGGCTAAATTTTGATATCTTACATATTTTAAGATTAAAAATCATTATTTCTTGTCTATTCTATTAAAGTGACAGTTTAGTTCATAAATACATATGACAACTATGTGTTTTTAAAATATTATTAGATATATACCTGTGTGACTAGGGCATACAAAGGTAGCGTGCTGTAACTGCAAAGAACCTGCACAATCACTCTGCAAATGTTTCCCCCAACAATTAATTATCAATTTCCACAAATTCTAAGAAATCTCAAAATGATTTGTAATATTAAAAACCGTATTAAAAAATAATTTTTTTAGTGGAACAGAGAATATATGATTGATGATTACCCGACAATAATTCTGGGAATGATGAATACCAAGTCTTCCATAATGCATGACCTTGGCTGCAAAAAGGCGATATCCCTCGCCCGCAGGGCCCACACCGCCCAGCCCCATGAGCCTCGTGTGAGAGGTAAATCAGGGTGACTCAGCGGTAACCTTGGCAGGAGGACCAGTGCTCCATAATGCATGACCTGAATCCATACGTGCTCTGTGCCATGTAAAATGTTAATCGTGACTCGTAACGTGACTTTTTCATTGAGACGGAAGTACAAAAACGCGTATATATTTTATATGCTTACCCAGATCCAGAAGAGGAAAGCAACCTCAAAGGAATTTTGGAAGAGAATGAAGTGAATTAAGTAGATAACCAGAGTTGGTTTATGGAACCAAAAGAGTTCATCGGAGGGCTTCACATGTGTAGTTGTTGCCACACCTCCTCCTCGACTTGGTTCTACAAGCTCTTTAGCTAATCGGCTGATTATGTGTTCCAATTTTGCCCCCACCAGGAGTAATAGCTGCAATTTCAACATGTAATTAGTCAAAATAGTAATACGTTTCATTTGGTCTCGCTAATTAATTAACGAGTTCAGATCCTCTGTACTACTTATCATTTACCAATTCACCACATGCAATTTCAAAACATGGATATTTTCACCTTCATTTGTTATTTGGAAGTTGTTATATTGGTACAGAATTCGTGGTATAGGTGATCTGAATGTGTAAATTTGTAACCTAAAGATAATTAATATTCCATTTACTTACTATTAAAGGTAGAAACGATAGCCAAAAATAGGAGTGCCATCCTGCAATAATCAGAATTTTTCATAGAATTAATATTGGGGACAACTAATTGTTAGTGTGTGTATATATATATATATATATATATATACACACACATATATATGTGTGCACGTGTGTGATGAAAAGATTACATATCTAAGTTATTTTATGTATGTTGTTATGTTCAAATTATTGAAACGTAAAGTTAGTAAAATTATGTTATTTTAACTACTTGAATTACAGAATTCATGAATAATGAAGAAGTGACCAATAATAAAATAAAAATTATATATATATTATGTTATTTTAACTACTTGAATTACAGGATTCGTGAATAATGAAGAAGTGACCAATAATAAAATAAAAATTATATTTATTGAATTAAACATACCTGCTAAATTCACCAACAAAAAGATCATGACAAACATCCACAAGTACCAGCTGTTTCAAGACCAACTCTATACATCAATTAAGTTTCTTAGAACAAAAAGGTTAAAATGACATTTTCACGAACAATCATGACTGAATAGTTCATTAACGAAACTATAATCATACCCTAAATTACCTGATACCAACAATCTTCTTAAAATCATGTTCGAGGGTCCTAAGCATATACTTGTGAAAGTCAAAACTGGGCATAGAGGGGCAATGGGCCTAAACCAAATTAATTAATTAATTAGACAAAAGTGAATTAAAATATTTTAATTTACTTCAAATTATTTAACCACTTTTAAAAAATAAATAAATGTATAACGTACTCGTATAAATCCTGTTCGTAAGGAAATGTAGTCTGACTTGGTAACTGAACCATAAAACTGTTTGAAGAATGCCACCTGTAAAACACAAATTTAATTTGCAAAACATTGTCACGATTATTCAATACAACAGTTAGGTAGCACAATATAATTAAATTGCTAAATGGAAAATCTTGTATGTAACTATTACAAGCTTGAGTTTTGAACCCGTGTCTAATTCCTCCGTTTTATTAAAGAAAAAAAAAACTAAAGTTACAATCATTTACGAGTCAGAATTATTAAAGGATCGAAATACAGCTTAGTGATACTTTCGGAATTAAAAATAATATTTTGGTGAGAACAAGTCATTATTTATAGAAGGGAACAAAACAATAATTGGACATGAGAAAATTGCGATTGTTAAAAGGGATTAGCAGTAATTAATTAAATGTTTGGGGGTGGGAATTTAATTAATTACCGTCCAACTAACAACTTTGAACTTTCTCCAATACGTGCCTGCGGCTCTCTCCGTGAAGATTCGATTGCGAATATGAATTGAATGAAGGGCTGCAATGCAATTTTTTTAATTCAACATTAATTAATTGAATAACACATGTATTAATCCTAATTAACTTTATATTAATCCTAATAACACATGTATTAATCCTATTATAACACACACACAGTGCCTCTAAAGTGAGCGAAACGGTATCAAACAGTGATAGCATATAGTGCTCTAAAGTGGGTGAGACGTTATCAAACACAAACAAAAATTATCAATCGTGATTGGACGAATTTCAACACTTCTCAAATATATATATTCTACCATTATTATTCTATTAATTAAGAACCAAATTAATTAAATGAAATAAAATTTATACCGTTTTGTGACCTGGAAAGCTCCTGTCTAATTGAAGTCTCCCAATGTCTCCACTGACTTATCTGAGTTAATATAAAAAGTTTATACATCAAATTGCAAATATTTAGTTCTTAGGCCACAAAACGCAAAAATAAATAAATAAATGTGGTTTCCCTTGCTGGGAAGAAAGGAACCTTAAAATGATAAAATATAAGTTAATTGCAAATACTATCCTAAACTTTGCTTGAATCTAAATTTTCCTCCCTTGAATTTCTAATTTTCACAATTAACTCCTTTTATATTATCAACTTCTTGCAGAATAATGAATGTTGAACTAAATTTATGTCTTTATACAAACATTTTTGTACATTGTAACAAACTGATAACACAATGGGTTAATTAATTACGAAAAATAAAAGTTGACGGGACAATTTATAATTAAAGAAAAGTTTGGGACATGAGTTGTTTACTGTTAGCTCTAATATGTATATGGAAAAAAATTAACCACGATTTGTTCATTGAATTTGGTTTGGAATGCATTACTAATGCAACAACATAGGTAATTGCACGGGCCAAATTTAATTTGTACTACGAGCATTACAGATTGTACCTTAAATGTTCCAAGAAGCATGGTGGTAACACAGAAGATGACATGAACAACAGCCAGAAAAAATATGAAGATATGGAGCTGGTGCAGTGCTTCCAGTGATAACAACGGCAACATCCCCTGCAAAAAAAATCCAAATTAAAATGAACAAATATTGCACTACGTACTCGTAAACAGTTGTATCCCGTGACTCTTTTATTGGAACAGAAGGGAGTGCCGGTGCGTACCTTCCGGGCGCATCGTTCCATGCTTAAATCTTCTTCCGCCAAAAGCCTCCTTCCCACGTTATTAAAATGTGCCTCGCCACCATTTTTAGGTTCAGGCTTGCAAGGAAGCATGATATTTGCAGCATGTTCTGGGATGCATATGTTGCTTATCAACCCTTGAAATACCGTCAGAAGCAAGGAAATAAATCCCAGAAGCATCAATTCTGCATTCATTCATTCATCAATTTTAGTCATAATTAAAGATCTCAACTTTTGTGGAAACTACTATAGTCCTGTTACAAAAATAAGAGGGACGGTTTATTTTAGCCCCTAATGTTTTAGTCAAAGGCCAAATAAGCATTTAACGTTATTTTGGGTTCAAATAAGTCCTGACGTTATAAAATATGGCCAATTTCGCCCATTTACGTAAAAATGCACATTAACGAAGAGGAGCTAATTTGGCTCAATTTCGTAAACATTGATTTGGACATAACATATAATGGTAGGAATATATTTGGATACAATATATAACGTTAAGGGCTTATTTGAACCCAAATTAACGGTTAGGGACTTATTTGACTATAGGATAAAACATTAAGGGTTAAAATGGACATTTGCCCACGAAAATAATTCTGATAATGACCTTTAACGCATTACTAAAGCCGTTACAAGGATCATTACCAGATAACTAAAATAATTTCGTAGCTAAACTATAGTCTTATCCCGAGTGAAAAAATCTCAAAAATAATGACGATTGTGATGATGTCGTACCTGCTTTAAGTTTCTCCAAGGCTTCAAACAAGGAGTCTAGCTTCTTCTTCTTGAATAACTAATTATTGTACATACAAATACGTTAATTCAACCCAAAAAAAAAATGATTGGGAGAGTGAAAATATCGAGATGAGGCGGTACCTTGCCGAGTCGATGAAGGCCTCGCTCGGCCAGGTAAGAAATGAAAACGATGACGAAGCAGACGATGGTGATAACCCAGGTTGGGGTGTATCCCAAAGACCGACCCGACTCTTCCGCGGCCGCCATGATCGATATCTGGTAGCTTCAACCAAAGAAGATCAGTTCTGGAAAACGACATAAATACATTTATGTTTATTTATAATGAAATTAAACGTACAAAAAAGTATCAGTATTTGTATAACTTGTATGTATTGTACCATGAAACACAGCATGATGAGAAGAAGATGACCATTTTGTCGAGGCAAAGAATACTTTTCAGTGAAGAAAAAGTATATAGCTAGGCAGGAGAGAACAAGGCGGCCAGGAAACGAAACGAACAAAGTTTTTACCGTTAACAATAAGTTGAAAATGTGGGATACCATGCTTTGTGTGAATGGTGCCTTCTACAATTTGGATCATACTAAATAGTGTTTGCATTCTTTTCCTACTTGGCTTCATTCTGTTTTAGAATGGGCAATGCCAATTGCTTTGCCCTTTGGTAACACTCCCTCTGTTATATTAAAACAGTCAATCGTTCAACTATTTCTCTAAGTTATAAGATATAACTCAAAACAAAACTCTTAAGCGGCTTGCTGTCCTTCAAACTTTGAAGCGACTCCAAAAAATTTGGATCATACCACGCTTTCTGGAATTGCTTCAAACAAGGATCAAGAACAGAAAATTATGCTTGAAAGACAGCCCAAATGAAGAAGAATGCCAGGAGTGCTTACCAAAGTTTGAAACTGCCCTCTAATCTATTCTTAAAACTTATTGTCTTTAGACTTTAGTTCAAGCATCCAATTTACAACAGGGGCAGATACACATGGGTCAAATGCTGTTGTTGCAGCCACTTTTAACTTAAAACTATCTCACTATCTTATACCCTATAGCCTATGCTACAGAAAGAAAGCAGAGAGAACTGAAGGATTTCCCATTTCCTTTCCTCTTCAAAACCTCACCAAAACAATCCTACAATTAGCCAAGTAAGGCAACTGAACTGATCGACTATCCTGCACATCAAATGCTCTATAAAATAGGCTCTCAAAGACAACATCTCTACCATCAGCAGCAGATAAAATACCACATCTAAATCCATGACGGTGAAGAACCAGCAGCAATGGGGAGTAACGTCAAGGATTTACAGAGGGTCGGGGTCTTGGTGCCACATAGCTAGGTTCACCGCAGTCAGGAGTAAGCATAAGCGGGTTGCACCTGTCAAACACAATTCGCCCACCACGCCCCATCCTTCCACGAAAAGTGAATGATGGTGTGGATTCGTCGTTTGGTACTGAAGAAGAAGCTGGTGGTGGAGTAATGCCGGCAGCAGCCAGCTTTTCAGGATCCAGGGGCTTCACTGTAGAAGCTGATGGTGGAGTGATGCCAGCAGCAGCCAGCTTTTCAGGATCCAGGGGCTTGGTAAACAGCATCACTGGCTCATCTGGATCCTGCATTTATTCCAAAAGAAGAATTCGGTAAATCACAGGTAACAACACAAAAGTTGCTGCAAGTGCGAAGTGTGTTGAATTTAAAGGAAGGAGAATTAAGTAGAAAATAATTGCTGAGCAAATAGCGGAGATGAAAAGTGCCAAACGTGGTTGGTAAAAATTTCGAAAATAGTGCTGTGCAAATACCAGTTTGTTTAGCCATCCATTCTGTCGTTTAAACTCGCGCCTTGTATTTCCAGCAGAAGCCATTTTTGGGTCCACAAAAGGCAGATGATGTGCAGCTGTAGGCCGCATACGTGGCCGGCTGTTGGCTACATCATCAGAATCTACAAATTCCTCTTCACTAGAAACAACCTTGCTGGGAAATGATGGCAATCCAGGTAAGGCCAAACTGTCTTCAAGAAGCTCAGTTTCATTCTGAAATTTCCAATTAAATCTCAATCAGTGGCTTGATTCAGTGAGTACAATAATTTCAAGAACTGTCAACTACATGGCTGATATATTAAAAAAAACTCTGGATTAAGCAATGCATAGTTTCAGCCAGAACAGTATGATTAATAATTCTCAGTAAATAAGCATTTATACTACTAGCGTCTGCTACAGTTCATTGAAAATCCAAACATGGTGAGCCAATTGATACCTTGTATTTCATCTGAATCCGCTGAAGGCTAACCTCACTCTCCATAACTTCCCTTTTCTTCTCCTCTCTCTAAACAACATCAGGTTCAATAAATTAGCACAACTTACAACAATATTTCTAACAAAAAGAATCTTAAAGTCAATAAATGAAAACACACCTTAACCAAAGCCTCCAATATGGTCTTTGCTTGGTCAAGGTTACGTCTAACCTGGAGCAAGTGAATAAAAAACATACAGCTTGAATAAATACCATATGAAAATAGTTTTATGATATAAGCAATGCTCAGACCAACACAATCACAAAAATAAAGCTGTCAATCCATTTCAAAACCAGCCCAATGAAAGGCATATTGATATTGTGGCTGGCAAAGACCAGAATCTATGAAGTCGATTTCCTAAGGGGTCTGATAGCTTCACAATATAGTTAAAAGCTAGATGTACTCATTTAATTTATAAACCTCCTTTCAATAAGAGTGCTAAGCTAGAGTAAACAATTTCTTGTACCTTTATTCCTTATAGATTTCCACTAAAATCCAAAAGCAACAGGGCAACCACCAGCATGGGGTAATATTTCATAGCAAAGCAAACAGTAGTACATCTATGCAAATCTCACTAATTGACGCCAAAGAGTGCCAAGTTGAACTAGTGCATATGAAATCAAAAGTACAGTGAAGCCACACTTCAGTAAAGACAATGCAAACCCTTTGCATTCACAAAAAGAAACAAGAGAAGTAAAACAAAGGCAAACAACACCACAACAGCTAAGAATTTGTTCAAATAAAAGAGGTCAGGCTGCTTACCTGGCGAAGCTTCTCAAATGACTGCACATTGTTTTCCCTCCTTTGCATCTGAAGGAAAAATTAACAAAAATTTGAAAACGAAAAAATTATGCCTGTTAAACATATAGTTGCCAGATTCTTGCCTTAGAGATCAGAAACAGATATAAATCCAGTGAAGTTTTTCACTAGTTTGAAGAGCAGAAGACTTACCCGCCGGGTGTGAAGTCTATTGGGTCTTTCCCTGGGCCTAAAAACATTATAGGGATTGGTGTCATTTACTGGAGGCGGAGGCTGTAAAAGAAAGTATAGGAAATAGCCGTCATTTAATATACAATCACATTTGAAAAGATCTGGCAGCATTTATGAAAATAATACTACGTAATAATACATCAAGAGCTTTTTTGTGAGCTATTGGAATTTACATGGCGAACTAAAGAGGATGTGAGAATAATTCTGTCTAATCATAACATGATTGTACTATAAAAACTCCTTTCCGAGACAAAGGAAGTAAACAGTCATACAGAATATTCAGAGACAGAGGAAGTAAACAGTCAATCGAGAATAGTTTATCAGAAAACCAACATTCAGAGACAGAGGAAGTAAACTGTCATACAGAATATCAGAGATATAGGTCAGAGAGAGAGAGAGAAGAAAACAACAAAAGGTCACTACATTCATAAACAGCTATTATCTGTCAATAAATGCCTTATGATAAACTAAGGTTGTAAGAAAGATCCTGATAATCATTCATGAAAACACCCATTCCGTTTATTTTGGTATTATTGAGAGAACCAAAGCCATCACCCGTCTAGAAAACTATGACCACTGCTAAGAGTTATATCTGATTTCTGTCACCATCAGCTACAGCTTAGCAAGGCGGCAAGGAAACACATGCAGCATAGTAAGTGGTGGTTTGAGATACATAATGCAACGACAAGAAAGATGAATATTCCAATTCCATGAAGCATTTCAAAGACAGAATACCAGTGCAACCAAAGAATCAATGTAATGACCCAAATTCTCCCAGGTCAAAACTAGAAATTAAAGCCAAAACCAGGAAGAAGAAGAAGAATAAGAGTAGGGCTTGCAAAACCAGACAGAAAATTTAAACAATGTATGTCTAGATTTATCTGAATTAGTTAAGATGTCTGAAGAACCATCTCTGTCAATGAGTTAAATAGTACCTGTAAGCGCCGTAAAATAGGCTTTTGCCATCGTTCGCGCTGCAAAAACCAGAACCAGTAGGGCAATGGGAAATTAGATAGTATCTACTCAAATAGGGGAAATAAGATATGTGAATTACTTGTGAAATTCTCAGAATTTTCATTGACTCTTGTTCTAACTCTAGAAATCCCATTTAAGCATTTTTCTGAGAAGAAAAAAAACAGTTCTTTCTAATATATCTGTAAACATTGAAATCAATAAATACTTCAAAGATATGACTTCCATCCCGACTACAACTTAATCCAAATGTCTAAAATCAAAATATCATAGATGCAAACAGTACATGAACATTATAACATATAAGAGATATACAGGTTCAAAAACTTATGAGGTAATACTAGACAGACTAAAACTGGAGTTTCCTGCAATAATACCATAGAGTAATGTGGTCCACGGTGTATCCTTTCCCATATAGTAATATTCCATACCATTATTATTGTTGCCTTATACCTTTTCCAGACACTTAAATTCTTAATATACAATTTCCATATTGCCATTTGAAAAAGAATCTTTTCAACAATAACATTGCCATCCTCAATGTTATGCATTTTAAATTTGAAAGGACAGATTAGTTCAACTGATGAGCAACATGAGAGTAATGTGTACTCCAAAGAAACCATCCTCATATGCATTAAATATTACACCCCAGAGACTCAAGTGAAACTGCTTATTTCGATAAGACAAACATAAGTAAATTGTCAAAGAGAGAAATTAATATATTATCATAAATGATTCTGCACCGAGGACATGAAAGTTGTAGAGGAAATTATAATCACGGTTGGTACTTACTTTCGCTTTCCAATAATTGTAAATAGACTGGAAAACTCCATATTTAATTGAAAGTGATTGCAGAGCCTGCACCACAAATGAATATAAGGCTTAAAGAAACATGAAAGGTCATCAATAGAATTATGAGGAGAAAACTAGTAACAATAAACAAATAAAGAAAGATCAAGACAAATTACAACTCAACTGTCCACAGAAAGATATCCAAATTGCTCAGCCTAACAAGGGAAGTTTAGGAAAAGCACTTAACTCCAAGAAAGTGGGTATTAATCTAATCTGAATAGCCCTAACTTGATAACCAATAAGCATATTAAAAGAGAATCCCAGCGTCAATGAGAACCAGTCAATACATTAATAGCCCCAAACCTACGAAAAGCAGCTACCAGACGCAATTTTTGTTTTATACATGTTTCCAGGCAGTATATATCAGAGAACTTTACTGCAAATTTGAACTTCAATTTTGGCTCATCTACAAATGCATTAGTTACACAGAGGAATGCAAAATGTTCATCACTTCTAAATAGCCATTTTGAGCACAATGAGCCAAGTCAAGCCACACTTACAACACTAAAGATTTGCTTCTGCATACTTTAAGTAAAACTAGAGGAATTACTGCAAGTCCTAAGGCCTTATGAGCTGAGCAGTGTAATCCTGGCATGAAGCTCAGCAGAATAAAGTATATCTTCACAACCCAACCCAAAAAAGTTCCAAAGCCCAATACACAGGCATGTTCAAACTTTGACCATTTGTTCAATTAAAATCCCTTTTATAACCAGAATAACTTTTAGATTCCAAAATGTAGTGCTTCAAGTCAGCCATGTCTCTAAACAATCTTAAATCAGATCACCACAAAAAGCAAAATTAATCATTTTCATTACATGCACTACTTCCATTAAATCTTCATTGTTTCTCCATGAGGACACACTGAAATCACTAAAGTTGAACCCGCGCCAACAAACCTAGAAACATTTGATGTCACATCTCTTAAAAGTAAGACAAAAATAAAATAATGTAAATAACCCCTCCAGCACCAAGCTACTCCTCTAGAGAACAAACAGAACAGCTCAAAATGTCTCAATCAGTTATTTGATACGGACAATGAGGAGTCTCATTTAATTAGAAAAAAATGGTCAAAAGTGCCTCTGCTGTCACATGCTATAGTAACTTCAGATTTCACTAAACAAAACATTAATAGTTCACATGTTTCAGGGAGCTGTAATCAATAAAGACGGAAATTACCACAAACATCAAAAACTCCACCAAACATAATTACTAAATAAGATTTCTGAGGTTTCCCCCCTAGACCATCAGTTTTGGTCAACAAAAAGTTTACATTGCCCCACAAACCACAATGATCTATAACAGTAACAGAATTAGCACCAAGCTCACAAGGACAATAGGACAAATTGATAGGAAACATAACAAAAGTTGCGTTATCACCTCAACAGCAGCATCAAAGGTCAGAAGCACAGGAACTGGTGGGCCCAGCGTAGGAGTAATAACTCCTGCTCTTTCCCGAGCCTTATGGTCTGAAACCTCCAATTTAAAAATAATAGTCTCCAACCTGCAGAATTAAGAAAGCAATGTGATTACAGCAGAAGGTAGAAATCTGAAGAAGCAACCATTGAAAACTACCGCTGCAAACCCAGCACTACTTCCCCTACAGGTAAAAGAGGTCAAATTATGATGGATGAGCAAATAAATTATTATTAAAAAAAATCTAATCATTGAAAGTGTTAAAAAATGAAAGGGGAAAACTGTAGTGCACTTCTGCACACCAGCGGAAAAAAATCTTTTGAAGCTAAGTATGGAACATGGTGCAGCTCCCTGCAGTACTACAGCAAAGACCAAGACACTCATACAACAACTATAAACACGTCAAAACACCAACTAAGAACAACAGGCTAGCAATTGCAGCAGCTGAAAACACTACATAGCATCAAATACATCCAGTTTTTTAGTATAAATGCAGATATTAGATTATCCTAATAAAAAGTATCAAAGCTTGGTCCAAATCAAGCCAACAATAGAGCAGGGTAAAAAAATTCATACTGCATGTTTTCTTCACACTAACCAAAAAGGCCGTCACAAAACCTAATTGTACAGACAATTTAACAAAACATGAACACAGATGACCCCCTCAGCAATAGCAATCTCAGAATACCCTATGTTTTGTATTTGAGATCACATATCTCTTCACTCACAAGAATTTGTTTGATTAGGATAATAATGGATATATATGAATCCAGAAGCCAAGGCAGAAAGCAACTATGTTTCTCAACATCCCTCATTGTGCACATAAGAACAATTCAGAACAGCATAGTTCTATTTTGTAGACATAGCCCATGATAAGGGCAGTGAACAAAGCAAAATCCTCTTGAAGGAAGTAATAGAAGTAAGCTGAAGAAAACCCTGAATAACAAAAAATATTCACAAGGAAAAGTGAAGCAGGGATGATATCAGAGTCACTAAATAAATTACTGTTTAAAAAGAAACAAAAAGTAACAGCATAAAAAAATTTCTCATTTCGATCACACGGAAGTGTGTAGACATAAACATCTGAGCAATAATATAATTACTTCTCGGGTAATAGGATTTTCCGCTCTCTGTTAAACTCTTGTATCCAATCCTCATCTTCATTATCAAGATCGTACTCAATGAAGTCCCCGATCTCAGCCCGTGCTAAAATTTATAGCAGTGTCAGCAAAAAAAAAAAAAAAAAAACATTAATAATTTATCAAACCCATACAAGTTCAGTCTACAAACCTCCCCTGGCACGCAGATACGATGTTGGTTGGACAAAAGTGCGGGAATAGTCTCTTTCATATGTGTCCACAACCACAAACTGAGGTGTAGGTATTTCAGCAGCGAGTTTCTTGCTAGTAACTTGTGGTACCTGAAAGGAAGAATTTTAAAACCAAATTCAACTTAACCCAAAGGGAGATTAAATATCCACAACTATACAAATTCCAAGTGTCAAGTAGACATTTATTACTCATTCTCTCCTGCACAAGGGCTGCCTTTATCGAATAAAGCTTCGAGGAAGGCTTTATTCTAAGGCAGGAGAGTATCGTTCTAGCCCCTACCTAGGAGCTACTCACTTGAGCAAGTCTTTCTAGGCACCCACTACCTTTTTGTGCAAGGGGACCCAGAGAGGAACCAGTTCACTCGGAACCTTTCCCAAAGCTTCCTCATTCATTTTCGGACCTCAAACTCAAAGAGCAGCGAGAGTGGTATATGAGAGGAAAACCGAGCATAACAAGAACCCAGAGAATTAAATAAAATACTCTACAGAACATAACAGAACAAAAACCTAGGGGATTCACATTTATCATATCAATGACTTTGTTTTTTTTATATAGCAACTTATGGGAACAACAGAACAGAATAAAAACCTATGGGGTTATGTACGGGGCAGGAGAGGAATTTTCCAAACAAAGCAAGGCAAGGTCATGTAAGGGGTAGGTGAGGAACAATATATAATTTGGAAGTAATAAAAATTTTAAGCGACTTGACCATTCAACATCCAAGTATGAATGGGACCCACATAACATTAATATTGATTAAAGACGTAAACACCATACAACAACTAAGTTTTCATCCCACTATTTGGGGTATAGTATATGGATATGTTCTCCAAAGACATAAACTCTATCAAAAAACAAATTCCAATTTCTTTTTCCCTTTCCCTTGGATTTCAAAAATAACGGACACCTGTAAAAGGTTTACCGGGGGTCATCAAGGTCATCATAGATACATTTCCAAAGGATTTCAGTACCTTCACAACTTGGTCAGATGATAAGTAGTGTAACGATAAGAGAGGTTCCTTGGCTCTTATACCAAGATACCAAACAAACAATTGACAACATACAGCTAGTCACAACACAAAATATGTGTACCACTCTCTTGCCTGATTGAACCTTGAAAGACTTCTAGACTCTTCAGCTCATCCTGATCATAATAATCTATTTGTCTTAAAAAGACATCACCATTCACAAGAAGTTTCCTTATCCAAAAACTTCATCCTTTAGTACTAACTCTGTTTTTGCCTTTTCTAACCTTTGAGCATCATAAAAAACTCTCTAATTTGCATTTTCTCATCCCAAGAACAAACCTTTTTCGTGTGGTTTAAGGTTTTAGGATATTGAATAATATGCACACCCAACATGTCTCTTGATGCATCAATATCCATCATTCTATAAGCAAATATGAAAATATCGGTGTTTGTACGATGTTCATCGTCTGATTCGAGATGTCAAAGGGCATTTGGTTGTTATTGTTTCTTTACATAGTTCAAAACCTTCTCATCAAATTTATGCACCCACTAAATCATCATATAATCATATTCATTGTCTCTTCCTGTGCATCCACAACCAGCTAATGTGTGGAACATTTCCACTTGAACATACAACATAGTATGTCATGGCTAAATGCAGTTTCATGTGGCTCAAGCTATAACAGCATCATCAGCAGTAACATCTCTTTTCTTAGGAAAAACAAAGAAATGTCCATACTAACCATTATGCAGACAGAAAATAAGTTAACCCACTTAAATTTTACACAGCAAGATCTAATTACCAAGCTAGAAGAAACTAATCATAGGCTTTTCTGATGATTAATATGGGCGTCTCCAGGATGGAGAATTCAGAGTTTCTTTCGTAATCATATGCATTCACTCCCATGAATCTTGGTGGATATGTAGAAGTCAAGTTAGAGATGCAATATCTGTAACATTTACTGATAAAAATGTCAAACATAGAGTAACCATTTCATTCATATTTGCATCTAAGCAGGCTCTTTTTCCTTTATTACCCATCCATGCCCAAACAAATTACATGAATTAATTATGACAATCGAAAGATGTCTATCTGAGAGTACATTCATCTTCCAAGCCAACTAATTAACAAGCAACAACATCATGCATTATAGCATAGCATGGCCAAAGGGTCACATACATTACAATGCTATAACACTAAAGATCAGAATTCAAGTTACAAAAACTACACGTGGTCAAATTCAAGCCATCATCTATTGAGAGAAAATTGGAAAATTTTCATTCAGTGACACAGATAATCTAATACCAAAAAGCATTTATATTGCATCTTTGACGTAAATAAGTATAAGAAAACCAGTTGATGATATCTAAAACATCGATAGCTAACATTTCTGTCATCACAGCTACTAAACCACAACAATATTATATTTGACGACCACCTAGAAATTGACTGAATAAACAAAACCACTGGACTAAACATCAAATGACTTAAATTTCCCGAGTCACGACAAAAGCCATAACAAAAAGGTCTAGTCACGACAAAAGCCATAATAAAAATGTCTAGTCACGACAAAAGCCGTAATTAAAATGTCTAGTCACGACAACACTATAACGCTAAAGATCAAAATCGCTTGCTACAACTACACGTGGAGAATACCAGACATCATCCATTGAGAATATATGGAAAGAATCAATATAGCAACGTAAGTACTATGCTACTAGGAAGCATTTATACAAAAATATTTTGGCATAATTGAACCAAAAAATCAATTGATGAAGTGTCGAGCATTAAATAGCTAACATTTCTATCAACACAGATATTGAACCACAATAGTAACTGAATTTGAGGGCAAACAATAAATTGGCTGCAAAAATGAAGCTACCAGTTTAAATATCAGATTAATTAAAATTTATAAATAAATAAATAAAAGAGTCACAAACTGTAATTAAAATACCCTACTCATGATAACTTCTCCAATCAATATCCATAATAAGTATCAGTGGTCTCACAACCAGAGAAACATATAGATCCAATATTTGGTAGATTCACCACTCTCTTCACTTGACCATATGTCCAAAGCAAGTAACAGGGGAAACAAATAGGGATAACAGTTAAATCATCAAACCAATTACACTGGATAAATTCATATCCCAAGGAGAAACCCTAAAAAATAAAAAAAAAAGAGCTAATCAGGAAATCAAATGCCCACATCACCCTGATCACCAGAAAATCAAATCTAAAGGCCAGATAACCCCAATTGATACTTATCCCAGAATGTTAGAACACAATTTCCCACAAGATCCTTACCCATTTAGAAAGCAATTGAATCGGATCAGTTTCATCCATATAGTCTTTTTCCATTCAGGCAAGAAGTTCGAAAAAGTTCTGATAATTTCAACACAAACAGCAGTATTGAAGTAACCCCTTTTTGCCTTTTACGCTTCGTTTATTTACTTTTTGGGGAGGGGTGAGTTGTAAATACAAGATGTTTACTAGACTCACAAGGAAGTCATTTATTACACGAGCCCTTTTTCGCAATTTCACCGTACCCAACTAGTAAAGCCTGCTTCTCAGCATGTCACTAACTAAGTGCACTTATAGCATGAAGACAAAATTATAGATAACAATGAGCTGAGCATTTAATACTTTCCAAACAAGCCAAGAGAAAATAGTACCTCACTCTCAATCTCGGCCAAGCGGAGTATTTGAGCGTTGCGTGTACTCGTGGGTGTCTCATCATCCTCAAAGTCCTTTATAGATTTCACAACAGGGAGTTTCTTGTGAAAGTCAAGCGGACGCGGCCTAATTGACAATCTACTCATATCAAACCAGCACAGCGCTCATTTCCAAATCAAAACAACTCAACTCCCTTCACTTCCAAACAACCATTACCAACACCACTACAGACCACCCCACATTGCATCAAGCATTCATCTGGAGACAATAAATAATCAATCACAGCCACATAAAGCAAAAGAAGAAAAAAGGTAGGCTAACACGAAAACTCAAGAAAAAAACAACGCAAAAGAAAATTGGCAAGCCCCCTAATGAACTAACTCATCACGACATTCATCCCTTCCGCCTAAAAATCCTTCTTTATAAACACCTAATTCTGCTTTTCTGTGTAATTTCAAAATTGGCGCCTTTATTCTTCCCAAAACCCTAACATATGCTTCAGGTGATTATGCAGTCAAATCCCAGTAACAATGAGTACACAATTTTAAACAAATAAGCGGCCCTAGCAACCTCCACATGCAAATTCACATAAACACAAGTTAAACACGGAGCAGGGCAGGTAAATACCGCGAAATTGAATGTTGGAGTACAATTACCAGCCAAAAGATCAGCAAGAACAAGGCGAATTGCGCCGGGGGAAACACAAATTACTCTGTTGCGCGCGTTCTATTGAGAATTTCGGGAGGGTTTAGGATTAGGGGATAGGGCAAAGAAGGACAGAGCGAAAGAGGGCTATGGCGAACGACAAGCTCCAAACCCGGAAACCCGAATCCGTATAGGAGGTGAATCTGGGCGCGAGTTTTGTTTGTATGATTCAACGTTGTTGTACGCTAAAGAGAAACAACAAACGGGCCTCTGTATTCCAAATTCAAATCCTTAAAATCTTCAAACTTGGCCCAAATTCAAATTTTTGTTAATTTCTTTTTTAAAATTCAAATTAATTAAAACTGTTTTTTTTTTACTTTCCAAAATAGTTGATACAGTATTTTAAACTCAGGGGGCGCTTGGTTCAACGGGAGGAATGGGTATAGGAATGGGAATGATAGTAGTGAGGAATGATAGTAGAAGGAATCATTACCTTGTGTTGTTTGGTTTGTGATGGGGAATGACTATCATTACCATTGATAGTGTTTGATTTTTTTGGGAATGGAAATGGTTTAGACCTTTTGTTTTGCATTAAAATTTAGAATTAATTGTGTTTAAATATGTTATAAAAATAAATACTAATTTATTTTTTGAAACCAATAATTTAATACTAGTTATGCTTTTTTGAAATCTAAAAAAATACAAAAATAAAAGTTATGATCAGTGTGCAAAATCATTGATTTGTATAACAAATTTTTTTTAACATTTTGTATTAAAATTTTAATTGCTAACAATTACGGAGTTTAGTACCTTTGAAAACACACAATCCAATTCATTTAAAGTGATTTAGCACAAACATAAGCGCTATTCGTTTCGTTCGTTTTAATTTTTTGTACAGTAATTTTTATATATTATAAGTTTTTAAATATTATTTCTAATACAAATTTTCACTATTTAATTACATCATTTTATATTTTTAATATAATTTTTATATTAAATTTTATTTTTAAAATTATAGATATTTAAAATCGTTTCTTAATATAATAACTTATGAGTATTAATTAATGTGAAAAAAAATAAAAGGAATTATCGTGGCAAGATACTAATCAGGCAAATTAATATTCTAATGAAGAGGAAAAAATGATAAATGGAAGAAATGAGAGGCAGAGAATGCTGGTTTAATTATCCGTACAGGAATGATAATCATTCCTCAGCTTTTAGTGGGGAATGGATGATATCTAACTAATAATATATGAACAATACTGTAGGGGAATCATTACTTTCAACCAAACATCATTTTTCATTCCATTCCCATTCCCAAACCTCCAAAACCCTCTACCAAGCATGCCCTCAGTTCATCTAATCCAATGAATCTAATTTCTGGGTTTCTTCAAACGAAAAGTGTTACACTTACCCCCAGAATCAATGGCCCTCTCCTATGTGACTTCCATGTCAAGTGCCAAGTAAGCCATATATTGTATAAATGTAAATATCCTCCTTCATTATTCATATTCTCATCTTCCTATCTTCTCTCTCTATTCATAATTGCTAACTAATCTAAACAATCTCTTCATCTCTATTTTCCGTACATCTATATCCATAATAATTCATACTTTTGCTATCTAATCTCTTCATATTCTACCCCAATGCAAATTGTGGAGTTAATACTGACATAACCAAAAAAATAATGTATGCAAATGTAAAAAAAAAAACTCTTTTCTTTATTTTATTTTAGTTATGTGATTTTATAGTTCAGGTCATATTTCTAAATTAAACAATATTCTTAATTTTATATTCTTATCAAATATATAATTCACTCCTAGTCTCATATTTACCTATATGCATATATGTGTGTGTATATATATATCATGATTTTATGGTTTCGTATCATTAATATAGTTTTATCTAAGTGAAAGAGAATTCAGTGGAGTGATAAAAGGGAAAATTTGCAACATTGATATTGTGACTTCGAAATTTATTGTCTACAATTAAAAAAAGAAATCTTTTGTATATAAAATGTAAAATTTAGTATTTATAGTAAATTACTTGTATGTGTATATAAATATATAGATATATGTGTGTGTGTGTACAAACATAAAAACATACAAAAATGTAATAAAAAAAACATACGAATATGTATTGAAACATTATTCAATTATATGTAAATACTTTTGATATGTTATAAAGGAGTCTCCTTCTAGACAAGTGTACGTTCACTATAAGCATACACGATGTACAACACATATTTTTATTTTTTTTAGAAATAGAAATACTTTTTAAAACATGTCATTTGTCCACTACATACAATAGCTTTTTCGCATTTGATAATTTTTGAACAACCGGTATTCCAATCCTTATAATCGACACTTTTGTTTTACTATTTTTTTACTACATGCCGTACTTCTTCTTTTTACTTTTTAGAAGTAAGCAATAGATCAACAACTAAATTTAATACATCATAAGTTATATGCTATGCAAAACATCAGAGGTTATAGACCAAAAAAATTTCCTTTTTATTTAAGGAACAAGCAATACTTTTACATGCGGTACACAATACTTTATACATACAGTATATACAGTGGCAAAGCCAAGCCCTGAACTCAAGAAAGATAAAATATTTATGATAAATATTTTTTTAACAACTTACATTTTTGTCATATATAAGCACAAATTTTGTACGTAATATTTGTTTTGTTCTTTTTTCTCCTTAAAATAGTTACCAGTGTCTAACATTTGTTTTTTTCCCTCCTAAAATAAGTACCACTTTTCAATGATATTAAGAAGGATTATGAAATTTAAGCATACAAATTAAAAAGCATTGTATTTTAATTTTGTTAATTTTAACTTTGCCCTTAATCACTATAATTTTTGGTGGGACAGTTACTAAAATATTCCTAAAGTTTACACATTTTATACTATATTAACTGAGTTTTTGGAAGGCTTTCTCACGCCTCTCTCTTTTCTCTCCTCCTCTCAAACCTTAGCCTCCATCTTCTTTAATCTCCTTCCCTCATCTCCCTCCCATGGGAGATGGGGGAAATAGATTTCTTTTCTATTATTTTCTATTTAGTTTATTTTTGTAGACTTCCATGATGGGAGTTTTTTGTTATCTCATAGTAGAGATCTTGTCCCCCAGAATAAATGGGAGTTTCTCCCCCATAAATAAATGGTATTTTATTATTATCAGGTAAGGATTCAGTCGGTTAGGGGCTTTGATCAGAAGATTAGTGGCAGATTCGACATCGGATTCATACTCGGTACGTGATTTGTTCAACGCAATGGCAGTTTTTTGTTCTACTAGTTAGATTTATACGAATTACTACTTGTTTAGATCTGTATATGTTTGATTTAGTTTATTTTTAATTGTTTGTATCTGATTATTATCAGATCAGGTTGTGTCACCGATTCTTTCTTGAGTAATGAAATATGACATTTATTATCCAAAAAAGTGAGTTTTTTGAAATCTATGCATGTGGCTCCGCAACTGAATATGATATTTTTGAGGTTAAAGTCGATATTTTTTATTAAATAAAAATTATGACATGTTTGTACCACAAAAAAAAAGGAGCGCACTACAACAAAATCTTGTGTCAAACGAAATTTTTCACGGTATATTATTATATAAAGAGTTAATTGAAAAAAGTATTTTAAAATTACAAATTTGCTTGTAAAATTTCAATTTTAATAATTTACCCCTTAAATATTTTTAATAAAATTAAATGGATATGTATTAAATATAAAAAGAGAGAAGAAGAAATATGAAAGAAAAAAAAAATGAATGAGTGAATATATATATATAAGAAGTAAATGAATGTTTATAAATAAAATAAAGAGAGATGAAGAATAATATCGTGGAAAGAAAGAAAAAAAAAAGAGAGTGAAAAACAGAAAAATTTTAAATTAATATTCACTTTTACAAAAATGGAAAAAGACCGAAAAGAGAGAGAATTAAAAAAAAAATCTATAATAAAGAAAGAGGAGAACTTACCCTGGCGTGAGTACAATGGAAAAAGAAATAAAGAAAAGAAGAAAGAAGAAAAGAAGAAGCGAGGTTGGAACTCTTGAAAAAAATAGCATTAGGAAGTAGGAAAGAGAAAACTTATTGCTCATTAATTATTTGGATTAGTAAGTGGTTTTTTTAATTGAATTTTTTATGATGTGTCACATGACATGTACATCCACTTAAGAGAAGGTCATTGACCCTCAGGGTAAGTGAAAAATTTTCCTTGTCGAACTGATACCAACAAAAGTTGGTTTGAATAAGCACCATTTCACCTAGGTATCAAACTTGTATCCTTTTATAACACAAATTTACGTTAAAGTTTTGTAAAGTGTATTATCTCTTCATACAATTGTCAGTGGTGAGCACCTAACATAAATAAAATATGTAACGGATAAAGTCTCTTTCTTACACGAGACAAATTAAGGTGAAGGCTCATTATTTGGAGTAGAGTGTGTTTGAACTAAAAATAAATAAAAGTGTTTTTTAATAAATAAATAAAATTTTATTAGACCTTAACAAGGATTTATCCCCTCTTTAATTTGGCATGAGATCCAGTGTCGCCTGTCCAATACTGTGACCACTAATAGCCACTGTGGGGTCCGGCCTCACAGTGGCTATTAGTGGACACGTCGTCGCACATGTGACACTAGATTTCCTCTCCTTTAATTTATGTTTGAATTGACTGAGTGTCTTTTAGAAGGAATTGAAGGAAACTTAATAAATTAAGTGATTTGATGCTTAAAAGTTAAATACTTGAGCAGTTAAGTACATTTGATAGATAAAATTTGGACAAATTGTATTACAATCCCTAATGTTTAGTCACATCACATTTTGACCCTTGAAGTTGAAAAAAAAAATATATCAAAACGTCTCCTAAACGGAGTGAAAGAACACATTGGTGCCGTTGTAAAAGTAACATTTAAGTCTTAACGTAACATTTTGATCTATAAGATTTTGTTTACTTTGATTTCTTTCCAAAACAACCATCACACTTTACTATTTTAAAAAAAAAATTATATCCAATCACCTTCATTTTTCACTAAATTTAAAATTTTCTCTAAATCATTACTCACATTATTTTAAGAAATTACTTAATCATTACACATTTTTTCTTTCTCCTACACTATTTCCAAGAAAACAATTCCCTCCAAAAAACAAACTTCCTTAAAAGGGTTAGGATATAGTTGATCAAAATGTTATGAACCAAAATGTAATATACCGTAACCCATATAGTTTAACAACAAACATAAAAATCCCACATGGATAACCAAGCCTTTGAGCCAAACACATGAATAGCAACTATTTGATTTTTGGAAAATGAATAAGGTGGCTGCAGTAGGTACTTACAAATTGCCTTATTTATACTTTTGGTCCTAAGAATCACGCCGCCGCCGCTAGGACCACCGTCACCCCAAATGTCACGTCCACCGTCGCTGCAATTGATAATCCTCCAGTCACGATCGCCGCAATTGATAATTCTCCTGTCACCGTCGCCGCAATTGATAATCCTCCTGTCACCGTCGCTGCAATTGATAATCCTCCTGCCACTGTCGCCGCCACAAAAACTTATTATTAGGTATGAGAGGGAAGATGGAGGAGATATCTCAGTGACATTAGTTTTCAGGTCGATTGAGTCTGAGGGGAGAAATAGGGCAAAAAACCCCTTTATTATTATAATCCGAAAGGTAATTACTCAATTGATATCCAACCTGTAAGTTTTGTCGATTATGTAAGGAATAGGAATTAGAAAGCTTTGGTAGCATGAAATAATTCGTATTGTGGAATTGGCTCCTAAGGTATTTGGAATTCCAATTATACATTTTAAAATTTTGCTCAAACAAACAATAGAATTAAAATTCAACCCCAAATTCCAATTCTATGCCCCAGTTATACAGGAATCAAACATACCCTCTCAAAAAAATAGTTGAGTGTGTATATGAAAAGCAATGAGTGATGATATACACAGTAAAAGTTCATAGTAATTATCATATTGATTGATGTAACATTCACGTAGAAAAAATGACTAATATTTAAAAATAAAATTGTCAAGTAACTCATAAAAATAATGTGAGTGTAATTTTACATGAAATTTTAAATTTAAAAGAAATTAAAATATTTGGATATAGATTTCTTTTAGTGAAAAAGTTTGATTTTTCCTATAAAAAAAAAAAACTAAACCAGACATAGCTATAATCTTCATCTTTGAGGGAAATATCACAGGACGGGTTCGCACTTGCATCTGCACCTGCACGCAATGTGAGTGTAATTTTACATGAAATTTTAAATTTTAAATTTAAAAGAAATTAAAAATATTTGGATATAAATTTCTTTTAGTGAAAAAGTTTGATTTTTCCTATAAAAAAAAAACTAAACCAGACATAGCTATAATCTTCGTCTTTGAGGGAAATATCACAGGACAGGTTCGCACTTGCATCTGCATCTGCACCTGCACGCAATGTGAGTGTAATTTTACATGAAATTTTAAAATTTAAATTTAAAATAAATTAAAAATATTTGGATATAGATTTCTTTTAGTGAAAAAGTTTGATTTTTCCTATAAAAAAAAAACTAAACCAGACAGAGCTATAATCTTCATCTTTGAGGGAAATATCACAGGACGGGTTCGCACTTGCATCTGCACCTGCACGCAATGTGCACGTTTTTGTTTATATATGTTTGGGTAAATATAACTTACCTCCTCATAGTTTGATAAATGGATAACTTACCTCTCACAGTTTGAAAGTTGACAACCCCGTGATTTGAAAATGGACAACTTATCCTATAATTTCAAAATGAACAACTTACCCCTTATGGTTTTAAAAATAGACAACTTACACCCTCGCCTATGATTTGTAAAATGACTAAAAACGGGGGTAAATTGTCAATTTTCAAACCATTGTTCATTTTCATATGACGGAATAAGTTGTCTAATTTCAAATCATTAAGGTAAAGTTGTTAACTTTCAAGTCATAGGGAGAAATTGTTTATTTGTCAAACCACAATGGGGTAGTTTGTATTTTACCCTATATTTTCAAACCTTTGCAACTCAAATATTTAAAGGGGCATACTATTTACAGTGACAATTTTACTATTTGCAGTAATATTTTTTTGTGAAAAGTCTATTTTGCCCTTTAGCTAATTTTTTTTAAAAAAAATATTTTTCATATTATACGGTAAGTAAACAATTTTTAAAGTAAAGTTTGTTTGTTAACAGAAAAAAATCCTATCTGGCCCGAGATTGACAAAAATATTTTGCCAAAAATCTCGTCATTGACAAAAATATATTCCAAAATCCCGCCCCCTATTTACAAGAACATTACCAGTGGATCAAAATCCCACCCAAGCACTTGGGTGGGATTTTGATCCATAATACAGCCCAAAGTGGGCGGTATTTTGGAAAAAATCCAATCTAACATGAAAAATGTATAGATTAATTTTTTTTTTTGTTAAAAAACTAATTTTATGTACAGAAAATGTGTAGATTATTTATTTACCGTGTAATATGGATCGTCCTCGTGACTATCGGCTATAATTAGATTGAAAATGATTTATTTTATTTTTTAAAAAACTTAAGGGGCATTATAGACTTTTCACAGAAAATATTACTGCAAATAACAATTATGTATTTAAACCATGACTAAGACCATTATCTTAGGGCATGTTCTTTTAGTTTTGGTTTTAATTTTAGTTTTGGTTTTGGTTTCAATTTCAACAGTAAATTTAATATATTATAATTAATTTTCATAATTTCGAATACAATTTTTTATTATTCAACTATATATTTTTATATTTTTTATATTATAAAATTATTTTTCAAAAGCATGTTTTCAAGATAATAAAAAGAACATACCCTTAACCTTTGTTTACCAAAGTGTCAATTTTTACTACTATTAAATTAACACTCCTCGACGCAATATTGTTTAATTTCTAATATAAAGTTAAAGTAGTGACTTTTGCATCTTAAAATTTTGTAAATGAAATAAGCATTTTAATTTGTGTAAATTTATTTATTTATTTTTAATTCTAAATAAAAAAGATGATCTTTTTTTTTTAAGAAACCATTTGTTATGCAATCGGCTATAGTATACTGTCCGAGTTTTCAAAACCTTCATAAATTTTGGCTAAATTTTCCCTGCCTGAGATTCATTCTTGATTTCCTGCTTTTGCACACTCGTCAAATATGATCGTGAAGTAGTAGAGCAATACCTACAACTATCAATTGGGATTGGAATACTCCTTATTTGGGCAGAATATCGGAGTACCGATCCTCATATTCACTCTAGAATAATAGCTTGCCGAACCCAGAAAATTTCCCCTCAGATCCATACTCTTCGAACAAGCTCGACATTGTTTGAAGTCACATTCAATAAGGTAGGGAAACAAAAATGCTTCGGCTGAAGGCGTTTCGTCCCACAAATGACAAGATCGTCAAGATCCAAATGCACCCTACCCATCCCTGGATGGTCACCGCCGATGCATCGGATCACGTCTCCGTGTGGAATTGGGAATACCGCCAGGTTCGCTTATTTTCAATTTGGAAGCTTTGTTTTTGTTTGGGTTTCAGTTAGATTGTATTGATTTTACTTGGGTTCACTTTGAATTTTGATTTTCCCGATTGATTATGTTTAGGTGATTTATGAGTTGAAAGGAGGTGGTGTGGACGAGAGGCGGTTAGTTGGTGCTAAATTAGAGAAGCTCGCCGAGGGAGAGTCAGGTATTCTCTTGCCGATTTTGATTTGATATGCTTATAAAAATTTTATTTTCCCATTTGGGCATCTAGGAGAAGTGTGAGTTGTCCAGATTGTCAATTTAACTGTGCCCAAAGAATTTCGAGGTATTTGTTCATATGGATGTAAGGGTAAGTACTGTATGTTTTAGCTGAATGCTAGTGGACATAATGCATTTTTTATTACGAAATGTGTTCTTCCTCTGTTTTCGATGTAATTTTTCAGTTTGAAATGTTTGGTGGGACCGAAATTCTTCTTAGGGTTCTTTAGTGCTACAATAGCATTAATGAGGCGAAATGGGTAGACATTAGTCTCATTTTAGGGCCATTTGGCAACTGATGAAAAGGAGTTTAGTTGCTTTGCCAGATGCTTAGACCTAGAAACTGATTAAAAGAACTTTGAGACTTAAATCTGTTTGGTCGTCCATCAAGTGCTTTATGCTTTTCTCCAATCACAAAAATGTGTTTTTTTTTTTTTTTTCCATCCCTTTCACAAATTTGAGGCAAGTACTCTTTCCCAAAAAAGTCAGTTAAAGTGCTTTGCTAGTGAAATGCATTGAAAATTCTTTTGTTCTGGCTTCTGTTAGATATGATTTCAAAATCCCAACAAATTTTACAGCTCTCCCTTCCTTTTTTGAGACTTTCGTTTTGATTTTGGAAATATATCATGGATGGTGATGTTTTCATCTTATGCATTTGTTTTGTATCCCAGAGCCCAGAGGTAAACCTACAGAGGCAATTAGAGGTGGCAGGTAATTATATGATCCCGAAAATGTTACTTTACTTTTATTTGTCAAACTACTCAAGCCTGAGTCCTTCAGTGCATGTTTGAAGTGTAAAGCAGGTTAGCTTTTATGATGATGATGTACGATACTGGCAACTTTGGCGCAACCGCTCTGCTGCTGCTGAGGCTCCCTCTGCTGTGAATAATCTTACTTCACCTTTTAGTTCTCCAGCCCCTTCTACTAAAGGACGGCATTTTCTTGTAATTTGCTGTGAGAACAAAGCCATTTTTCTAGATTTGGTTACAATGCGTGGCCGTGATGTACCGAAGCAAGATCTTGACAACAAGTCACTTCTCTGGTAATGCCTTAGGCTCTTAACTTTAGTTAATTCTGAAGCTTTTGAGGATGGGGATTCATTTCCACTCTTTGGCTGTTTTTAGGAGCATACGAACCTGAAATTCCAACACTCAAATTGACCTTTTTTAAAAAATGTTTTGCCACAAGTTAATTATTCAAATGGGAGTGTAACTCATGGATGCGACCTGAAAACTATTGACAGGATATATCATGGATGCGACCTGAAAACTATTGACAGGATATGTGCTTTTTCAATTTCATGCTCATTATTTTTAGCTTTAATGTGACAGGCTATAGTCTAGAGACTCTTAGAGCTTGCTACCATTCCATCCACCAAACAAAGGGGCCACCCCTTTTAGGGTGCCTTGAACGTCCTCCTTAACCCTCAATCTCCAGTTCAAGTTGTATGCGTAATCAAATAGTAGTATTCTCAGTCCTTTTGGGTGCTGCTTTCCTCTCCCATTCCTTCATTTTCTGGTGCACGTTATCCTCCTCAGAAAGTCTGATTTTCTCATTCTTCGAAGGTCTTATGAGACTAGGATAAATTTGGTAGTGTAGATAATTGAACATGGCTAGTCGTAACCCAATGATAGGGATTAGTTTTATAAAATCCTTATTTCTGTAGGTGTTCATGTTATGTTTTAACTTCTCAATTTCCTCCCATCAGTGTCATATTTTTGTCCATTAAATTCATTTCTTGGTGAATCTACATTCCCTAGATAGGATAGGTATTTTGCCTTCGGTATGATGGTTATCTTCTGGTATGATGTTGATATTAGAAGAATTGAGATTCATTGGTCTATGGTCTCCACTTCTCTGAAGTATTTATCTTATGTGTTCATTGCAGTATGGAGTTTCTAGCAAAATCTGCTGCTAATGAGGGTCCTCTGGTGGCTTTTGGTGGGTCAGACGGCGTGATTCGAGTTCTTTCAATGATAACATGGAAGGTCTAATTTTGGAAGTGCTTTGCATTTATTTTTCTTGAATTGTTGTGGACTAGACAGAAACATTAAGTTTCTCATCTGGTTTGTTCTCATTACAGCTTGCTCGTAGATATACTGGAGGTCATAAGGGGGCAATTTCTTGTTTGATGACTTTCATGGCTTCAACCGGCGAGGTAGTTCCATTGGAAGAATCTATCTTGTAACTTTGATATATTAATACACTGTCTAGGTTTTTCCTTTTATCTTTTAAGTAAAGTCTTGTTCTGTGGTTTAAGAATAAGCATTCATGGTAGCCTTAGTTTATCTTCTCCAAGCATTTGTGGTTGATGTACTGTTGCTTCAAGCTGAGTGTTTCTTAGCAGAGTATTCACCTTCTACATTTTATTAATGTTTCTCTCCTTGTATTTGGATGCAGGCGCTATTGGTCTCTGGTGGTAGTGATGGTTTGCTTGTCCTTTGGAGCGCAGATCATGGGCATGATTCACGAGAACTTGTTCCGAAATTGAGCTTAAAAGTATTTCCCTTCTCATCCTTGAGATGTCTTTTTTTCTTTTTAGGAGGGGGGACAAGTGGGGGGTTCACTCTTAAAACACCTTAGCTGGGTTTGTTACTCTACCATTTCATTTGCTTCATTTATGGACTCAAATTGTCAAGAGACTCTTTTAATTTAAACTGGTGCAAGCAATCTGATAAGTCACTTGAGCTTTTGTTGACCTTCGGTGTTCTTTGTCAGTTAAAGTCACGTACTTCATTTGAAATTGAACTAGAAATGATATCTGAATTGGCACTTTCATTTCACAATAGTGTACTTTTCAATGAAGAATTAAAAGATAATGATGAAAATGTAATCTTATTAGGTTCTTTTTGATCATTGGTAAATGTTAAAGAAATTACTGATCTCCTTTGTTTTTCTTTTCCTCTTCAAATTTGGTTGAGTAATATGATCTCTTTTATTTATTTATTTTTAAGTTGTTAAATGAATTGTGCAAAAGTTGGATATTTGTTATATTTGTTTAAATTGTGTATCGGTGATTGTGGAAAATGTGTTGATTTCTCTTACACTCATGACACTTTGAAGGCGCATGAAGGTGGGGTTACTGCCGTAGAGCTCTCTCGAGTGGTTGGTGGTGCACCTCAGCTTATCACGATTGGTGCTGATAAAACTTTAGCTATCTGGGACACTATTTCTTTTAAGGTGTTCTAATGCATTCCCTTGGTTCCAGTTGACTCCTTTTCTACTTCCATTATTGTTTTAGGTACCTTTGTCTTCTCTTTTACCCATAGTAAACTTCATTCCAGGAATTGCGGCGAGTAAAACCCGTGTCAAAATTGGCTTGTCATAGTGTGGCCTCTTGGTGCCACCCTCGAGCTCCCAACCTTGACATCTTGACCTGTGTTAAAGATTCCCATATATGGTATGCATCTTTTTTGTCTAGTATATCACCTTTTATTGAGAATATATATGGAAAGCTATCTTGCAAAAATGTGTTTTAGATTTTAAGTTTTAAAAATATTAAAGTTGTATTGAAATGTAAAAAAAGAGGAGAGAGTGTAAAAGGGTGTACTGAGGATGTGAGAATAATTTTATAAAGTAGGGGTGATAAAAATGGAAAATGAGGTGAGTTTTGATATAAGTAAACGTACAACCCTTGATATTTTATTTTCTTTCCCAGATCATACATGCTTAAACTTACTGTAGTAAACGTGAAACATTTGTTTACATCTCATAGGAGGATAACATGATGCTTTCCTTAGCAGAATTGTGATGTTCTCTTGGACCTTTGCTACAGGGCTATTGAGCACCCAACTTACTCAGCTCTTACGAGGCCGTTATGTGAACTCTCGTCGCTAGTTCCTCCACAGCTACTTGCATCTCATAAGCAGAAGCTAAGGGTATCTTTCTAGTATGTTATTCAATCACGTGTTTAGTAGCAAATGGCTCCATTGTTTAATTCAAGAAAAGAAGCAGATGGATCCATGATCAGGATTTTTTCCGGGAAGCTGGATGCTCATGTTTGGAAATATTTTGTACTTTGACTGCTGATAAGGTTTCCATGCTTGTTGCTTGTGTAGGTCTATTCTATGGTTGCACATCCTCTACAGCCTCATCTTGTTGCCACTGGAACCAACTTGGGTATAATTGTATGTGAGTTTGATCCAAGGTCTCTTCCGCCTGTAGCTCCCTTTCCAACACCTCCTGGAGGGCGAGAGCATGCTGCTGTTTATCTCATTGAGAGAGAGTTGAAACTGCTGCAGTTTCAGTTATCTAATACAGTAAATCCTTCACTTGGGAGTAATGGTTCCTTAAGTGACACTGGAAGGATCAGGGGTGATGCACCTGAACAACTGCATGTTAAGCAAACAAAAAAGCATATTAGTACTCCTGTTCCGCATGATTCATACTCAGTTATTTCTGTGAGCAGCTCGGGGAAGTATGTCTTAACTTTCGCTTACTTGTTGAATACATTGAGAGTAGCTTTATCAGTATAATTGTCATTCAAACCTTTAGACCATCAAATCATGTTCATTTCAGTTTACATTTGTTCTTTTTCTCGTTTGTGTTTTCTTTGTGGTCATCACTTTTTTTTGTCTTAACCATGGAAAATAGTGTCATTGCTTGTTCCTTCAATTTTGGGAATTCTGCTGCTCAATTCAATTTATTCAGCTACCTTTTCCGCTGCTTTGAATTGCAGGTACGTGGGCATTGTGTGGCCTGACATTCCTTACTTCGCTATATATAAGGTCAGTGATTGGACAATTGTTGATTCAGGCAGTGCAAGGATCTTGGCTTGGGACACTTGCCAAGATAGGTTTGCTTTGCTAGAGTCTGTCATGACTCCTAGAATGCCAATGGTACCTAAAGGCTCATCAAGAAAAGCAAAGGAAGCAGCTGCTGCCGCTGCACAAGCAGCAGCTGCCGCTGCTGCTGCAGCTTCATCTGCCAGTGTTCAAGTTCGCATTCTTCTGGATGATGGGACGTCAAATATATTAATGAGGTCTGTTGGTAGTCGCAGTGAGCCAGTGATTGGTTTGCATGGGGGTGCACTTCTTGGTGTTGCTTATCGTACATCGCGGAGGATCAGTCCTGGTGCTGCCACTGCAATTTCTGCAATTCAGTCTATGCCCCTGTCAGGCTTTGCCAACAATACAGTTTCTTCTTTCAGCTCCATAGATGATGGATTTTCTTCACGAAGATCTTCAGCTGAAGCCGCACCCTTGAACTTCCAATTATACAGCTGGGAATCTTTCCAGCCAGTGGGTGATCTTCTTCCCCATCCTGAATGGACTGCATGGGATCAAACTGTTGAGTATTGTGCTTTTGCCTATCACCAACACATAGTTATATCTTCATTGCGACCTCAGTACCGGTACTTGGGGGATGTGGCAATACCACATGCCACTGGGGCTGTGTGGCACCGGAGGCAGTTATTTGTGGTCACACCAACTACCATAGAGTGTGTATTTGTCGATGCTGGTATTGCACCTATTGACATAGAAACCAAGAAACGAAAAGAGGAGATGCGACTCAAAGATGCACAGGCTAGAGCTGTGGCGGAGCATGGAGAATTGGCATTAATTACCGTTGATACTCAGCAAAGTAATGTACAAGAGAGGGTTGCGTTGAGACCTCCAATGCTCCAAGTTGTGCGATTAGCTTCTTTTCAGCATGCTCCATCAGTGCCTCCCTTTCTATCTTTACCAAAGCAATCAAAAGTAGAGAGCGATGACTCATCAGTTCCAAGAGAGGTGGACGAAAGGAGAGTAAATGAGGTCGCCGTTGGAGGTGGTGGAGTTGCAGTAGCTGTTACACGATTTCCAGCTGAGCAAAAACGACCTATTGGTCCTCTCTTCGTTGTTGGTGTCCGAGATGGTGTTCTTTGGCTGATAGATAGGTACATGTGTGCCCATGCAATATCTCTTGGCCATCCAGGCATTCGTTGCCGATGTCTTGCTGCCTATGGAGATGCAGTTAGTGCAGTGAAATGGGCTAGTAGGCTGGGCAGAGAACATCATGATGATTTAGCACAGTTTATGCTTGGGATGGGTTATGCAACTGAAGCACTTCACTTGCCTGGAATATCTAAGAGGTTGGAATTTGATCTGGCCATGCAGAGCAATGATCTTAAAAGAGCTCTACAGTGCCTACTAACTATGAGTAATAGCAGGGATTTAGGGCAAGAAACCCTTGGTTTGGACTTGAATGACCTCATGAACTTAACTTCGAAGAAAGAAAATGTTGTAGAGGCTGTACAAGGAATAGTTAAATATGCAAAAGAATTTCTGGATCTAATTGATGCTGCAGATGCAACTGCGCAAGGGGAAATTGCCCGTGAAGCTCTCAAGAGATTAGCTGCTGCTGGGTCTTTGAAGGGTGCTTTACATGGTCATGAGTTGAGAGGACTGGCTTTACGACTCGCAAATCATGGGGAGTTGACAAGACTAAGTGTATGTTCATGTTCAGTTATTCTTTTGTTGCATGCTTGTGCTGTGATATCTGATATTTGTGATAAAATTTCAACCTTATCGAGAAACACTGTTTGATAAGGTAGTTGTTTAATTAACTTGAACCTTAAAGCACACATTATTAAAGGAGAAGAATGTGCATTAACAGGTCATGATAAAACTTTAAATTATGACCTCAGGCATATTTGGAATGGTTATAATCTCTCTCCGACATCGAATTTGATAAAATTAGTATTATTGTCCTCTGTACACCGGTTAATGATATCATGTTTATGAACTAAAACCACCTTGCTTCTGCCTAAATGAATTTAAATCTTTGAAAATTGTCAGGTAAATATCTTTGGGTGTCAGACTATTCATTAGTCCTTTTAGTCCTTTCGTTTCTAGTTTTTCCTTGGGAATTAATGATGAGACTGTGGAGTTTGAATTTTTCTACAGTGATAGGAAGTTAGTGGATTGACTTAAAAATTACAAAGCAACCTTCAAATCATAATTCCACTTTTGATGATGCTTAGTTATTCTTATTGAGTTGGATATCAATATTTCAACATTAACTTTTAACTTGGAAAGTACAAGGATGCAAGGCATTGTTAAGCTGTAGGCTTAATGCTTTTTTATTTTGTTAAATATAGTTTTATTTTCACTTACTTAGATGCCTGTTGTAACAAAAACCTAGTTATCTTCTGTGGTAATTGTTATCTTATCCCTCCACTGACGATGAAATCATCTTTTCAGAATTTGGTGAATGATATGGTATCGGTGGGCTCAGGACGGGAGGCAGCATTTGCCGCAGCGGTTTTGGGAGACAACACACTCATGGAGAAAGCATGGAAGGACACTGGGATGCTCGCTGAAGCCGTACTCCATGCTCAGGTAAAATTCTTTGTTTTCGTATATTTCTTCATCTGCTATGATCGGGAACTTCGATTTGACCTGCCTAAATCTGTACAGGCTCACGGTCGACCGTCGTTGAGGAGCTTGGTTCAGGAATGGAATAAGGTGCTGCAGAAGGAGATGGAACACTCTCCTTCTGTGAAAACAGATGCTGCTGCTGCATTTTTGGCTTCACTTGAGGAACCCAAGTTCACAAGTCTGGCAGATGCAGCCAAGAAGCCTCCAATTGAAATTCTGCCTCCGGGGATGGCGTCTTTGTATGGTCCGAATCCTGGTCTGGGCAAACCACCTCAGGGAGCCCTAGGTTCAAAGCAACAGGCAGCCAAACCATTGCTTTTAGAAGGCCCTACTGCCCCTGCACAAAATGCATCAGCTCAATCAGAATCAGCTGCTGCTCCCGCTACACCCGAGGCTGGCGCTCTAGCCAAATCTGATTCCAGTGTTTCAATTTCATCAGAGTCAGGTAACCCCCCTACAGCAGAGTCCATTGTTCAACCTCCCGAGGCGGGAGCTACCCCATCAGAGTCGGATCCTCCTCCAGTTCCTCTGGAATCAAATAGTGAGACAGCCGCAGACTCAAATGATAAAACTACAGATAACCAGGTCTCTGTTTCATCATCGGCCGGAGTTGAAGATGCTAGTGAAAAACAGGATATTGAACCTTCAGCAGTTAAGAGTAGTCCATCATTAGCAGAGACCGTGCCCAGTCTGCCAAACAATCAGATTCCAGCAGTTAGTTCGGAACCTTCAATGATTGATTTCTCCTGACAATCGACACGATGAGAGTACCATCCGACTGATCTTTTACTCCTGTACATCAATCACGCATTCTGTTCATCTGTTGTATAGAGAGAAACTTCCATGCTTTTCCAATCCATGGCATGATTTGTACTAATTGCAGATTGCAGCTGCATTTGGGAAGCAAGGTTTTGAAGAGTTGAATAGCACCATTGTTTTTTGTCCATTTTTTGCCATATTTTTGGTTTTGAAGAAACAGGCGTTTTTGTGTCTTTTTTTGGCTTCTTTGTGTAGAGCTTCTTGTAGAACACTAACAGCTTTGTAGAAATATTTATTTGTATACAATTATTTACATTACTCTATTAAGAGTGTTATGACAGATTTGTTGCCAACGTTTTGAGGGTTAATGATGTTGGTTTGTAATGCTTATGTTCGGTTCATTATTATGTTTTCAAAAATATGTTTTTGTATATTTTGTCTTTTGTATTAATATCTCATTATTTTCGATACATTTTCTTACTATTTTCAATATTCTTTTCATTGAAAAAAAAAAAAAACTTTTTTCAAAAAACTTTTTTCAAAACGCAACTGAAAAAGTCCTATCATGGACTTTGAAACTTTGGAATGAACCCTTGTCTTGAATAAATACAAGAAGAAGAAGTAAACATTTGTCCTAAAATGTGTGGTTGACTATATGAATCATATTTTATGATTGGAACACAATGTAGTTCAATATTATTTACCCTGTGTAATAGGGTGAAATTTATGTAAAAATAAGAGTTTACGTTATTTATCAATTTTTCACTCTTATCATTGTAAAATTGTCGTAAGATATAATCCCTTTGGCCAAAGTATGAAAAGGCCAAAAAAAAAAAAAAAAAAAAAAAATTAAGAATCAATGTTTTGTGAAAATTTTAAAAAAAATGTTTTTCCATAATAAAAAATAAAATATGAAGAACTATTTAGTTGATTACATAAAATTTAAAATTTTTAAAAGTACGCATCATATTCATATGAAGAGTACTTCCCACGCTACCTTGACCTAGGCGCTAAGTTGAAAATGTGAAAGGAGTGGCCAAAATGGCAACTGACAATGACGTCATTGTGCATGTATAGATTCTTAATCTTAAGGTAATGGGAATTTTTTATTTTTTGCACTTTTGTTTCAGTAGTTATAAAAAAACTAATTTTGTAGGTACGGACCACGGTATTACTTGTTTTCAACTATCAATACAATGGTAAACAAAATGAAAAAAAAATTAGGATCTAATTATGTAACGTCTGTTTTTGAAATGAAAATTTGAAATTAATAATTAGCCCCTAAACATTTTTTATTGCGTGAAAGAACTTATATTATCGTTGATTGGGGTATTGAATGGGAAGAACATGTAATAATATGTTAAAATTGTCAAGTGTAACACTGTACATTAATTGTTTTTACAACAATTCAAATAAAAATTACTAAAAGTGTAACGACCGTGACCCCAAATAAATGTGGTCAAAAGTATAATTTTTCCCACTCTTAATTTCTTTTCTTCCAAATTTGGTCTTAATTACTTTACTCCTCCCGTGTTTATAAAATTATTGACTTTTGTCTCATTTATTTTCAAAATACTTGTTTTATCTCTTGACTTGTCGCTATTTCACAAAAGTCAATACTTTTCTCTAAAAATTGGAAGACAGACGTATTTGATAATTTGAATGTAAAAGATATATTTTAAAAACACAAATAACGGGAATCCAACCACCCTTAATAAACACAATGGTCAAAGACTAATTTAAGCCTTGAAATTTTAAACAAATTATTAATAAAAGACCTTTCTCTTGTTCAACAAGAAAAAGTTGCCTCGAAAGACCTTTTCTTTTCTTCTATTTAAAACCGAAACTTCGCCAAAAACCCAACAGATTTTGTCCTCTCGCCTCCCTTCTCTTATTCCCAAACAAAATCGAATCCGAGTTCCCCCGCCCCCTCCCTCCTTATATTTCCCCCTACCGCCCTCCGATGATCCGTATTCAAACCCTAATTTGCTGATTGATTTCCCCGGAGACGCTGCTTTGCCTCTCTCTGCAAGGAAAATGCCGACGTTTTCGGCCATAGAGCTCGAGAATCTGCTCGAACCGCGCGTTCGAGATTCGTACAAGAAGCCGCTGAATTTATCGCCGCCTCAGCCGCGGCAGCAGCAGCAGCATCCGAGGCACATTTATATCTCGCCGGCGTTGTATGCCACTCCGGTGCCCGCTCCGATTCCCGAAACGGCGACCGAGCCGTCTTCGCCGTCTCCTTATGTCGTTAACCACAAGCGCCGTGGGGGCAGCGGAAGCGGAAGCGGAGCGTTTGGGAACCGGAGGAGCGACGCGGATGGGTTTGAAATTCCGGTGGGAGAGCAGGGGGCTGATTCTGTGGCGGTGGCGAGGGAGGTAGCGCAAGATGACTTTTCCTGTGGCGATGAGGATGAACCGTTCGTTCACGAGAAAGTGGAGGAAGAGGCAAAGGAAAAGGAGGAGGATGGATGTGTCGACACGAGGTTTGATTCAGCAAGCGTGGAGAGTGAAAAAGAGGAGGCCGGAGACTGGCAGTATGATTGTCGGAGTTTTGTTCCGACCACATATGGGGAGTTCTTTGATGCCGCTGATGGTAGGTTTTCTAGTTTCCTGTTTCAATTCCTATTTTGTGAGTCAGAATGGTGCTTTATTTAACATAAATTATATGTTTGTAGTGCGCGTTTTGATAAATATCTTTGTATATTTCTGGTTAGGGTTTGAATTTTTTGTTAATCGGTTATCATTGGCTTTAAAAGCGGATAAAAGGAAAGAAAGTATTCTTTGTGTATGGATATTTCTTGCTTGTAAAATTTTTAGCTACTCGTACACACAGAGATATAGATATATTAGAAGTAGGATCTTCGCATTTACCTGCTGTCGTTCCATCTTGTAGGGGTTCCTGATCATCTTCTGAATTGCATGTGATATGATGAATCCTTGATCAGAATTTCAAACAATTTTAATGAATCATGGAGGAATCAGCTGAATGTGTAACATTTTCTTTGATTTTCTTTCTGAAATCGAGATTCTGATACAGTTTGAAAAGTATGATTTCAAGAGGAAAGTTGAAAATCAACATGAGCAATGTCTTTAACATTGCTTTAATGTCATCCATGTTTGAATAAGTTGGTTTTCTTGTGTTATAGACATTCACTTCTTTGTCAACTGTGTAATATTCACTTAATTTTCACTACAGATTTTGGTTCGGACTCTTCTCTTTCAAATACAGCCATGCATGGTCAGAATTTGGATTCTGAGTTGCGTTCCTTGAGGCTTAGTCTCCTTGAGGAGATTGAAAAGTGCAAAGAGGCAGAGGATGGCCTTAATTCATTGCGCGTTGGATGGCAGAGGATCAGGGACCAGCTGTCTGAAGTTGGAATTAGGCTGCCTAGTTTTCCAGAATCAAGCGACGGCTTTCAGCTGAAAGATGCTTCAGTTGAGGATCTCTCTCAACAGCTCAATGCATGTCGAGATGTTGCCCATACGCTAGGAAAAGCTGAGGGCCGAGCTGAAGCTGAACTAGCTGCAGAGACAATCCTCCAATCCAAAGACCTGGAAATATCTCGTTTGCGCGACAGGTTGCAATACTATGAAGCTGTAAATCGTGAGATGTGTCAGAGAAATCAGGAAATCGTTGGTATGTTTTACCTCGCGTTTTCAACATTTAGATTTTGTTGTTGAGGATGTCCTGAAAATGTCTGCTGTTGGACTTGCAAATGATCTCGGCTCTGTATTCATAACTTGTTTTGGTTAAATGTTTCAGATGTCGCACGAAAGCAAAGGCAGCGAAGAAAGAAAAGGTGGTTTTGGAGTTTGATAGGAGCTTCAGCTGCCGTTGGGATTTCAGTTGTAGCTGCTGCTGCATACACAAGCAGACATGAAGACGTATCGATTCCTTGCAATTCCGATACAAGCTCCTCTCTATCTGACTAGGATGCATACTATTCGCTCCTCTTACGCTGCGAATCTTGATATAGTTTAATCATAACATACGTAGGTTCTCTGCAGATCTTTCTGCAATTCCTACTGTCGGAAGTTTTCAGTTCAAACTGTTGAGCAGTTGGGCTGCATCTGTTGAGAATGCTGCAGAACTGAAATTTTTGTAAGATTAGCATAAATTCTTACGAGCGAGTGATGATACATACTATGAAAATAGCGAACTCTTTTAGTGATTGATGTGACTATTGTCATGTAATGTCACATAAGAGTTCTTTCACTCAACATTTTAACTTTCCCCAAGCATTTCTTAGTTCTCACATATCTTCAAACGATACATTCTGTCCTTTTATCGTATAGATTATCACAACCTAATGCCTTCATAAGCATAATAGAGCAGGAAACATAACAAATCTACCCCAGAAGATAGATAACATAGTAGAGCGTATCCTGGATTTTTACATACATTTTAACAACGGGAAAACAAAACAAAAGGATCTCCATGCATATGTATTGCTTCTTCTATATAGTGTCTCCATTTGAAAACCCAAAATCTGATCTGAAAGGTTCTTCTCTAAGATAAGAGAAGCGACTCGGATTGCAATTTCCTAGCTAAAAGAAATATATGCATCATCTCCAGTTCTGGACTTCACTCTGGCCTTTGCTAATTCCCCAATGCAAGGTCATGCCATGCATCACCGGCAACTTGCGGGTTCTCTTGATCTGAGGATTAAAAACTGAGTTCAGAATTCCGACAAAATAATAGGAAGCAAGCTTAAGTTCAGTGACAGGATTGTCATATCGATACTCAAATGTTTAAACGGTCACACGGACAATGTTTATTCTGCATCAGAAAAGAAGCATCGCAGCGTGCAAATCCCCAAGAGATGCAATTACACTAGCCTAGCGTTCATATTTAGATGCATTCAGACACAAACAGCTCCATTTTTATTGTAGTTTATACTTCTGGCAAGGACACAATACAGGAAAACATAACATTTCATGGAGAAACTTGAGAAAATATCTACACAGAGCGGTGTAAATGTGGATTCCCTGAGCTTTTGTGAACTAACTAACAATCGTGAGATGCCATTTTAGTTTTGTCAAATGGTTTCATTTACAGAGCACTGCTCAGATCCTTCAATTATTATTAGAGTGCAAGTCAAAAAGCTAAATGAGAGCTCTGCCAAATCAAACTGACTATTCTCTCAACGAATGAAGCAATATAGGTGGCCAGTCCAAGCACAGAAGATGTCGTCTTCTTAGTATCTTGAAACTAACTGCCCTTAGTTTGTTAAATAGTTCTATCTACTTTATTTCAGCAGCCAGTCTCTCGAAAACATTACAAAATCAGGAAGAGAAAAAAGAAAGAAAAGGGAAGTAGCCATTACTATATGTAAAACAGCAATGTTGTACTCCCTCCGTCCCACTAAAAAGTCCATTTCTAATATTGTTTTTAGTGGGAATGATGACTACTAATTTTCATCCCAACTCTAACAGGTAATCTGCATATGATACTCATCCTAACTTATTGCAACCATTTCTTCAATTTTAAACTTCTCATTATGAAAAGGGAAAGGATTCAATTTTAAACTTCTCATTATGAAAAGGGAAGGAGATTTTCATCCCATTAAACATTATTGTTCTCCATCTTTCATATCAGTAAGAAAATAATTCTAGCCACAGCAAGCTCACAAGTATCTTGCCAAGCTAACATAAGACCATAAAAAGTAGTAAGGGGATAGCCTAAAGGTGAGATCTTTCAAAATATGATGATCCAATTAATGATTCCTCACTTTGGTAATGGCCTTAATAATTTCTGAATTCGCAACACGCAAAAAGAAAAAAGTTCAAATGTTGATGCAAACAAGACTCACTTTTGAGGTTAGGGAACCAATTTCAAAAAAAAACCCAATCGCAATTAATCACAAAACATCTTTCAAAATTGAATTGAAATGGGAGAAAGAGAAGCATACTTGAATCTTCATTGTCATCAGTTCTGGTTTCGAGCACCGGCGGCAATGGAAGATCTGCAATATCCAAAATTATACTAAAAATTCTCCCGCCACACATACGCGTCTAAAATTAAAAGGCAATTAGGGCAAAGAAGCTTACCATCTTCGGGAAGGGTGTCTCTCATCCACTCTTCATCAACAACATCTATGAGAATTCCCAAACTCAAGCTCTCCGCCATAGCTTGCTTCCTTCTGTCAGTATACGATTACTCTTTCAGTCTTTAGAGTGAAAAAGCTGCCGCTAAGCTAGTTGAGCTGGACTTTCTCCGCAATTTGTCCTTCCTTCACACAGTGACTGTTTAAATAATAATAGTAATAATAATTTTATAAAATTAAATAGAAAATATCATTTCATTAAAAAAAGAAAAAGAAAAAAGTAAATTGTATAAAGTTTTAAATGAAAAGTATTTCCTATATGTTTGATTTGAAGAGTCCATTTAAAATTATACATATATTCATATACAGTTGTCCCGACTCTTCTAGTGTATCAGAAGAAGTAGTACTTAACTATTTTTTTATAAATGTGGTTGGGTTTCGAGCCCGATTTATTATGAAGCCGAGAAAAACTTTATGTTTGGATACAAACTCCTAAAGTAAGGACAGCCTACGCCCTCATGTGAGGAAAACTACGTGCGTAAAGCTACTAGGCCCGCTACCTCATGAGGCAGCATACCCTGAGAAAAGAATAAAGAGGTTTGTGAGGCACTCGCTTGCTTTGCCAATGCATCCGCTACGGCGTTGGCCTCTTTGTAAATATGTGTGACAAGTCAATGAGATCTATAATCTTCTGCAAAGTAGAAACCGCCCTCCAGGGCCACGATTTATCCTGAATTGCCCCAACCAATACCATGGAGTCTGACTCCACCAGTATCTCTCGATACCCTAAACTTCGACTCGTTTTCAGCCTATATAACAAAGCCAACGCCTCTGCATGGAAGCTTGATAAAGTACCCAAGAAAATGCTCACAGCGAAAATCACCTTTCCCGACTCCATGCGCAAAATTGCGCCAGCTCCAGAGGGCCCCAGTGCCCCCTAGAGGATCCATCAACATTTAGCTTGACTTTTCCAGTACTCGGATGAGACCACGCCACCAGCCTCGGTTCCCTCCTTTTCCTATACGCCCATCGTTGGATCACCATGCCCACCAAGAAGTCGAGCCTTGGCGCATATTGTAAGGGCTTCAAAGCCAACAATTGAGAACATAAACTCAAAGTGTTGGGCGCTGCATGTTGCAAGGGGGTTAGGACCCCGTCTTGTGTAGCTCGACAAAAGGATCGCCACACTTCCCAACTTATTATTACTGGAACGATATCCGTTAAACCTTTGGGCAATCTCCTGATGTCATCCTCTTCCCAATTCCATAACAAATCCAGGACATCCCATAATGAGCTGATCGCGCGAAAACCGATGCGTAGCAGATCAAACCACTTTGCCCATAGAGCCGAGGCGTATGGGCAAGCGAAAAAAACATGCTGAAGGGTACTCTCTGAGTCGCAAAAAACACATTTAGAGGCCAAAGAAAAACCAATACGCCGGAGGGAATCGTCTAAGGGCACACAATGATTTACCAGCTTCCACATGAACACTGAGCACTTCAAAGGGAGTGAGGGGGACCATAGTGCCGTGGTGTGCACTGCGGGACCCCTTTCCCTAACCAAGTCATATGTGGATTTGATTGAGATTTCTCCCGTCAGCTCGTTCTTCCATATTACTCGGGATGACCCTAATGAGAAATCTAGCATAAATGCCGCAAGGACGTCCCGAGCTTCCTGTTCAAACAGATATCCCCACTCTTGTAGAAAAGTCTTCTGCTCCCCAAAATCCCGAATCGTAAAACTAGGGTTAAGGACGGGTTCCTTCCCAATTAAGTCCGCCAAAAACCCCAGCCCCGTCTAGTTTGTATACCAAAAAGCACAGGAACCATCCCCCACCATGACACCTATATTAAAAGCCATGACTTCATGCACAATATTCATCCTAGCCCAAACCCGTGAGCGTCGTGCACTGGGTGGCAATGACCGCATGAACCGCCCCCACAACACTTTGGAAGTATGCTTCTTCCACCACAATTTACATGAGAACGCTGTGACCATATCCTCCACACTTCTCACCCCCAAGCTATTTTCTGAGAAAGGTTTCGCAATATACTGCCATGCCCTCCAGTGCCTCTTTAATCGTCCCTCTGAACTACCCTAGAAAAATTTCGCAATCAGTGCCTCAATCTTGTTAACCACTCTCCTTGGCGGACTTAGCGCAGCTAAATAGTGGATTGGCAAGGCACTCAGTACATGCCGAATCAGCACCAAACACCCCCTGGAGACAGAAGCTTTGTTTGCCAGCCTGTCAATTTTGCCTAAATCTTATCTAACAGGGGTTGAAACAACGTAGTTGTCATTCTTCCTTTGTAAATGGGACATCCCAGGTAGGTGAAGGGGAAAGCACCCTCTCGTATGCCAAGTACCCGTCGTACCAAAGGCGCTTTATTATCATCATGTCGACCTAAATAAAAGTTGGACTTCGGCTCACTGATTTTTTGTCATGTTGCTGATTCATACACCTTTAGAAAATCTTCGGAGTCCAACTAAAGACTTATTACATGCATTCAGAAATATAAGGAGGTCATCTGCAAAACTGAGATGAGTGATGCAAACTGCCCCTCGGGGCAAAGCGAAAGGTACCAAGGCCCCGGAATCAACATGGGCATTCAGAGCTCTAGTAAAGGCTTCGCCCACCAGAATGAAGAGGAACGGGGATAAGGGATCTCCTTGCTTTATACCCCTGGAAGCTTGAAAAAATCCCTGTGGTTGGCCGTTCACTAAAACCGAAAACCAGGCTGCCTTCAGATTGCCCATTACAAGATTTGCGTAGCATCGCTGGAAACCCATATTGAGTAGCAATTTATCTAGAAACTGCCGTGACACATGATCAAAAGCTTTTACCATATCAAGCTTATACATTATATTGCCCCCTGTACATTTCTTATCCAAATAATAGACCACCTCCTGAGCTAACAGTACGTTGTCAGCAGTCTCTCTCTCTCTGGTAGGAAAGCAGATTGTTCTGGGGAGACTAGCCCATCCATGACACTCTGGAGCCTCGCACATAAGACCTTGGTAAATACTTTGTTCACAAAATTACATAAACTTATCGGTCTGAAGTCTACAAACGTTACAAGGCTTGGCTTCTTAGGCAATAGAGTAATCCATGTGCTTGCAATAGCTCTAGGTATTGGAACACTTATAAAAGCTTTTACCACCCCATAACAAAACTATTCATTATTCAATAATAACATATGATACAGTACTAATATCATCGCAAGCATCATTATACATTTCATCATTCAATCAATGAATAATTTCAAAATGGGATAATAGTTTCACCCATTAATTTATTGCGGTTTAATTTTAGTACATGAAAAGTTTAGAAAAATAAAAACATGGTTTTTTAAATTTGTTTAATCTTCAACATTTTTTTTTTTAATGGAGAGGAAAATTTTTAAAAAAAAAATTTTCTAAAATGATTTTGAGGTCTGGGCTGTCTAGGCTTTAGGCCCATCAGCCCATATCCAAGTTCCAACCGCAAGCCTACAAATTTCCCTCGCGAAAAACGATTTCGAAAGCGGAAGCCATAGCAGAAGAATCCTGCAACAATGGTGGCCACAATCATCTCTCGCTCCTTCGTCACCTCAAATTCCCTTCATTTTTCCCTTCTAAAGCGCCTCTCGCTACCCCTTTTCTTCCCATTTCGACCCTTTTCTTCATTATCCTTGATTCCCACCACAATCTCCAATTCCTTATCTCCATCTCCATTCCAATTCTTGGATTCTCGCGCCACCCCACCATTCAGATTCAGAAAACCATTTTGCACTTCCTCCTCTTCCTCCTCTGCCGTCAATTCAGAAGCTCCGGCTGATTCCACCTCCAAAACTCAGAAGCGCCGCAACACTCTAGTGAATTTCTCAATGTCCGATTCGGAAGTCGACTCTGACTCAGGATCTGAACGTGAAGAAATAATCGATAAATCCAAACTACCCCCTCCCTACGACCCCTTCAGCAAGAAACCCGTTATCGAGGAGCCTGAAGATCCCACGAATTTGCAGGAAGTGTTCCGTAAGATTCGCGGAGATGGGCTCATGAACAGTGCAGTCAAGATGTTCGACGGATTGTCTAAGGACGGCTTGACCCACGAGGCTCTGGAATTGTTTTCCCAGATTAAGGACAAGGGGCAGATGCCGGAAGTGGTGGCCCACACCGCGGTGATCGAAGCTTACGTCAATGCCGGCAAGACAAGAGAGGGCTTGAAGGTTTTTATGAGAATGCTCGGCTCTGGGGTGCTGCCCAATGCCTATACTTACAGTGTATTGATCAGAGGATTGGCGGCGAGTGGGGATGCGAAGTTGGTGAAGGAGGCGAAGAAGCACGTGTTGGAGATGGTGGAAAAGAGGGGGATGAAGCCGAACGCTGCAGTTTGCGCCGGAGTTTATGAAGGTCTGGCGAAGATGGGAATGGCGGAAGAAGGGAAAGAGGTGTTGGAGTTTTTGAAGAGCAAAGGGGTTGTTCCGGAAGAGGAGAAGGTTAGGGAGGCTGTGAAGGATAAAAGAGGACATTTAAGAACTGTTCTGAGTATACTGTACAACAACTGAGTAGAACTGGAGAACAATGCAATGATCATCGAGTTAAGCCTCTATGTATTCCAATTATGTTCGAGTTACGCCTCAATTGTCTAGACAATATCAGTTTTTTGATGTAGTCTAAAGGCTCACTACTTGGAGGGGATAGTTGAGGGGGTGATCGAATGAAAGGTTTTGTAACTCGGAGTTATAGGTTCGAAACTTGTGATTTGCAAGAGTTAAAAATAAAAAATAAACAAATCTTGTCAATTCAGAACCCACAAAATCTATTTGATGGATCATCTGCTTCCGCTAATGAGTAATAAAGGCATCACTGCCATGAAAATCATCAATGTTATATCAGTGCACAAAAATAATGTAACATGAACATCAAGCGGGCAATCGAAGAACAACATTGGCACGAGGAAAGGATCTCTCAGAAATCGGATAATGAGGGAGGCGTCGCCGGAGGGAATGAGTGCAGGAAGAGAAAGCTGCGGTAGAGCCCCAATGTTGGACAGAATCCAAGAAAACTTGTCCTACCTTTTGGACCTTCAGAACTATCATCAGCAAGCAAAGAACAGGAGATCCAAACTTCATCATCACGATCCAAACTGTCGCGGCCGGAACCATTGCCCGTGGAAGAAGACACTAGCTTAATGCATGATGCAACAATCACCTAGCTAATATCCTTGCTTGGTGGGGCATTCCGACGCCCTATGACCACTCCGCCCACAGTTAAAGCATGCGCCGCCAAAGCCTCTGTAATAAGTTTTGAGTTCAGATGAAGTTAAAGAATGACTGAGATAAAATTATACTAGCAATTGATATGGGAAGAAAGAAGTTTGAATGTTATTTTCACAGGTTCCCACTTCATGTGTACCATATATGAAAAGAAATGAAAATTGCGAACTTGATCCATTCATATTTGCAAGAAACAAACCTGTCGTTGTTGCCAAAAGATGGCCGGGTAGATCGTCTATCACCACCAATCAACCAGTCACTTTTGCCACCTCGATCCCCTCGCCTAAAGTCACTTTTGTCATTGTCAGAGAAGCGACTCCGGCTTCTGCCACCACCACGACCCCCTCGCCTGAAGTCATCATCATCATTTGAGAACCTGCTGCCACCAGACCAACTTCTGGAAGAAGATCTGGAACCACCCCTACTATAGCCTCCTCGTGAACCGCGATCCCTGTTTGAAAATCTGCCATAAAAGTCACCTGGGGGACCATCATCTTGCAATGCTGGCAACTGCAAAAGAGAGTAAAGCAGTAAACCTCAAGGAACTTATAACACGCACTTGACAATGCATTCGTTAAAATGAACTAAATATTTCTCAGCAAAATCAACAGAATTTGGGAAGTGACATTTCAGGTAACAACGATTGCACGGCAACCCACTTTTGAGATCTTGGAAATAGTGTTTCCAGGTGGTAAGTCCTTGGTTAGTAGCTCCTTCGCAATCTCCTCAGGAAGATCAAAAACTGCTCCTTGAACCTGGTAAAGTTTACCAAGGAAAAACAAGAAGAGTTAAAAATATGCAACAAAATCAGGCTTCAAGTGAGTAAGACAAAGATTTATACTTGCGCATCTGCAATCAGGTGTATTTTCCCAAGTTCATCCGCAGCATCTGAATAAACACTAGCAAGGAACCCGGTAACTGATCTAGTTGATATATACCCTTGAGCAATGCTAGAATCACGTGTCAGCTGCAACGTAGTCCATCCCTGCAATGTGCCATCTCATGTAAATAATACTTAAATGCATCAGGCAGAAGATAGAACATATTTGGTCAGATGTTCAAGAAAATCGCTCATAGGCAAACCCACGAGCAACGTAGGAGAATTGAAACACTAGAAGGTAAGGGAGATAATTATTTCCAAGTGTCAAACAATGTTCAGCTGCATATAAGGCACGTAAAATTTGTATTTTCTTGGAAAACTAAATACTTTCATAGTAACTACCAATCCCTGGAGCTTATCTGCTCCATATACCTGCTCATGATTAATAAGAGATCGAGATGATGGAGGTCGTGCGAAACCACTCAATTGTGCTAGTGCAGCAGCAAGAGCATCTACTCCTTGCTCCTCCATTAACTTCTGAGCGGTTGGAGTAAAATACGAAATGGATTCAGAATGAACTCCACCAAGAGTCGCTACAACTTGCTCGGCAGATGACTCCAACACCTCTTCAACAGATGGTGGGTAAATGAACTCAAATCTGCAACCAACATCATGCTCGAGTGATTTGACTGTTCTCCTCTGGCTGCTTGTGAACATGAGAATAGCTCTGCCTTCTTTTCCTGCACGTCCCGTGCGGCCAGAGCGATGCACAAATGTCTCAGGGTCATTGGGTAATTCGTAATGAATAACCTGGAATCGAAAGACACATGATTAGTAAGTCTTACAGGCTAAGAAATTAGGTTTGCTTAAACAAAAAATAAAAATCAAACATCAATGCTCACAGTGCAGTCAAATACTACTTTTAAGCATGTAAAAAATTCACTTGCATAACAAATATTGGGAAAAAAATAAGAAAGAAAAGAAAAAAAAAAAAGGGGTGGGGGGAACAGTTATCTACTGAGACCAGAAACTACAATTGAAATCTCCATCGCCTGCCAGATCTGTGATTGAGAGCTTGATATTGATATAAGAAAGCAACAAAATGTCATAAACTTACTAAATCTACATTGGGTATGTCTAGACCCCGAGATGCGACATCAGTTGCAACGAGGACAGTAAATTTTCCTTGCCTAAAACCATTCAAGGTTCTTTCCCTCTGGTGCTGAGAAATATCCCCGTGCAGTGCCTCTGAAGCAATGCTGTTGGTCAATGCCATTGAAACTTCATCAGCATCTTTCTTGGTCTGAGTAAACACAATCGTCTTTCCACCCTTTGCATAGACCTGTAAAACATTAATCCTTATAGTGATTGTTACTCCAGTTGAATGGACAGAGTCTCATTTTTAAGGACTGAGTTGAACACACCCAAGGTCAATAAATAGGTACTGTACCGTGATAAGATCACTAAGGATGGTCCGCTTAGAGGTCGCAGTGGTTGATATTGCAAACAACTTGATCCCTTCTGCCAACTTTTCATCCTCGTCACCAACCTGTGGAGAAGAGGGAAACGAGCAAGTTAGCAAGGCAGTTGAGGAACACATTTCATATAGTACAGCAACCGAACAAAGTGAACTTACAAGAGAACAAGATTTAGAAAGAAAAAAAATTATGCAAAATGGAAATATCAACAAATGAAGAACATGAAAAGCTATTTGACCACATATCAGTAGTCTGGTAGAAGCAGAGGGAAAAGGAAAACCTACTGGTATTCTTGGATACACAAAAAGCTACCAAGCAAATAGATGAAAGATGGTTCCAAAGAACATAAAAAAGAAAAACTTACCAGATCAATTGTCAGTGGGTTATCCAAATACTTCCTAGCTAGTTTCTTAACCCAACCAGGCATGGTTGCCGAAAAGAGCATGCTCTGCCGCTGTGATGGAAGTTTTCCTAAAATTAATTCCACGTCTTCTTCAAATCCAACAGCAAGCATCTGATCAGCTTCATCAAGGACCAAGAATTCAACTTCTCCCAATTTCAGACTGCCATTGTTGATTAGATCAATAAGTCTTCCTGGAGTTCCCACCACCACATCAACTCCACGGGTAAGGGCACTTTGCTGAGTAACATAAGAAACTCCTCCATATACACAAACAGTGTTCAGATTTGGTGCAGACTCTTTGATTTCTTTCTCTACTTGCTTTGCTAACTCCCTAGTAGGAGCAAGAGCTAAAACCCGGGGAAGCCTTCCAGATCGTCTTCAAAAGGAACAAAAGAAAAACTTCAATTATTCTAATAACAGAAGTAGAAGAAATGATATACTCTAGCATACACATACATACCGCCTAGAAAATCTTTCTTCTTCACTTTCACTAAGTTGTTTGATGATGGGAATTCCAAAAGCTAACGTCTTTCCAGTTCCTGTCTTCGCACGAGCAATTATATCTCGGCCTTCCAATGCAGGTGTTAATACAGCTCTCTACACAACCAGTTATAAAGTAAGAGAAATGTCCTCACAAATAGTGGATAATGAAGATCACCCCATTAAACCACAGTTAACAAGAGTCAAAATAACGCATACAAAGTTTGAGTTTACATGAATTTAGTAAGGATAGAATTGAAAGAACCTCCAAGGACCAAATGTATTAGCTTATGTACCCATAATTTTAACCCCCAAAATTCATATTCAGCAAACAACAATTTGCAATTTCACATTTAAAATTTTGAAAGAATGGAACAAACAACTCCAATTTCAATATAAGCATAAAAATTAACCCAATTTCCTCAAAACACAAACCTAAAATTCCTTTTGTCAGAAAGAATGACGCAAAGAATACCGAACAAGTGAACCAAAAGAAACGTACTTGAATGGGGAAAAGCTGAGTAATCCCTCGTTCCTCCAGCGTCTCAACAAGGCTTCTAGGCAAACCCAATTTAGAAATATCGAGTTCATCCACGTCCACAACCTTATCTTCCCCAAAAGACTCATCCTGAGACTCATACTCTGCGTCGCTAACGTCCAAAGAGTCTTCCCCAAACCTCCCAAATCCCTTAAAGGCCTCTTCGCTCAGCAGAGAAGAATTAGGAGTCACCACGGCAGAAGCAACAAAGGACGAATTCCCATTTGAACCGGCACTCTGTTTAGCAGAACGCAACTGAGCACTGGAAGAAGCAACTTTAAGACCACAAAAAAGTGATTTTTCTGGACCAAATGGGAGAGATAAGGGTCTCCTTGCAAGTTCCAACGAAGGGTTGGTTTGGTATATGGAGGAGACTCCTATAATGGAGGAAGAGCGGGCCATTGAAGAGGAGGAATGGAGGAGGGAAAAGGGGATAAGGGTAGAAAGGTTTGAGCTTTGGGAGGTTTATATGAAGAGATGGAACACTCGTCTGTATGGTACTACAAAGTTCCACCTCGTTTGGGGTTTTGGATGTATATATTTTTTTTTATCTTTAGGCTTTTTTGGGGTTTAGATGAGATATTTTTTCAATTGTAAAATTATTATTTTATTGTTTTATTTTTATTAAAATTACAAAATGCAATTGCCGGCCTAATAGAAACCATGATTGTAACTTTGTAAAGGGAGAAGTATTGGATGGTAATAACCACCGTATAATAGCTGACGTGTTATATGACAAGTTTTTATTAAATCAGCAATGACATAATTATTATTGTCTTTAAACTTTAGGGCTTACTGATTTAAATTACGATAAATAATATTTACGGAAAAAATTATAGTGAAATTTCCTAGTAAAATATATTTTGTTCCAGATCAAAGTTGTTGAGTTAGCATATACTTTCACCGTTTCATTAGAAGAGTCAATTTTTACTTAGATACAATTTATTATGAATGTCAAGTTACAATATCTAAAATACTTAATTTGTCACCATTTGTTCCATTTATATCCTTACTTAAAATGTAAGAATTAATTATAGACCACACATAATTATATTAGTAAGGGTAGGAGATGTAAAAATAAAATAAAAAATTCAAACTGAACCCTTCTAATGGAACGGAGGGAGTAAATGTTAGTTCAATGGTTATGATAATTTACTATTTCTTCCGTTCAACTAGAAGAGTATAGTTTAAAATATATAAAACTCAGTATGAGTTATAAGGCATGATCTCAAATTAATTTGGTAATATAGCTTTTATTCATATCTTTAATTTTTAAGTGATGATTAATTATGGATCACATAAGATTAGTGTATTAGTAAATGTATGTGAGGTAAATAAATATAAGCTGAATTATTTTATTGACATCTCCTTTTTAAAAATAAGACTTCAAACAATACTATGGAGTATAATTTTTTGACAAATGATACACGCAGTGAAATATACCACGAATGATATCAATCTACGGGACAACAACTAGTATGAAATTTTAATTGTAATTATCCAATGACCTTCTTTCAAAGTTGCCACATCATTTACGGGCAGAATTCTTTGTTTTCTTTTTTTTTTTCCTCTTAAGAATCACCGCTTTAATTTTTCACCGCATGTATTAATACTCCTTGAATCAGAAGTCGAATTAACTAAGTTGTATAATCAATTAGAAACATATATGCCAGCTCTAAAATCTTGATGATATGAGACTAAAATTAACATTTTGCTACAGTTATTGACTCAAAAATAAATTTAAGTGTATGCTTGATTTACAAGAGAAGAAAAAAGAAGAAGAATAATAAATATAATTATTATAATTACGTTGATTGATATAAAATAATAAATGATTTCTTATTATCAATATTTCAATGATTGCGATTGGTTATTAAAATAATATTTATGACTACAACTTATTTAATTTATTTTTATTTTTATTTTTGCATTAAACAATTAATGTGTTATAAAATTGGTGTACTCAGTTTGGCACAAGCCCAATCTCAGGCCCAAATATTAGGCCCAATGACAAGTCCAGTAGAGCAAGTCCTATTGGCACTGGATATGTCAGCGGCTCCCTTCATAAGCGGACTCCACGGATTTACCCAAGATACTCCAATACTATATCATGGACGAACCCCAAGATTTCCGAGAGTAGTTTCGAGAAACCAGGTGCTTGCCAACGGGTTGAAGGAATTGCTCCTCTATAAATACCCCGTACCTCCCTTGGTTCAAGGTACATGCAAAATTGCCCACTCAAATGCTACAAATATTTCTCCACAACTTTGTATTAACTTAAGTTTTGGAGTATTTACGAAAGACACTTTCCTCACAATCACTTTACGTATAAACACATTCAGTTCATCAACTATACGACTCTTAGGCCTCGTCCAGCAAACCGTGACTCATTAAAAATAACCTTTTTAAGGAAATAAAATAATTATGTTTAAATATATTATAATGATAATTATTACTACTAATTACTAATAATTATCATTATTGCTAAGAATGCACCATTGCTCACTTTTGAGATTTAGTAATGGGGCACATAGAATTAAACCATCCAACCAATTACCTATTTGTCATTCTCATTTTCGTTTCTACACCAAAACATTATAAAAAACACACCGGATAACTTTTGATTGTGTAATAAGTGAAGATGTATTGCTATAATTACTTATACATTGAAAAATAAAATAAAATTTCATTGTGATTGTATGTAAAATGTTATTTGAACCCAATTTGAAATATTTTTGCCACTATCACCTGGCGAAGTAATATTTTTGAACATATTTATAGGTCAACTTTATGGTAAGGTGCAATTAGTATTATGGTTATGTGCAACTTATGTATTAGTTAGGTGCACTTTATATAGTTGGGCTGTGAAGGAGTGGACAATATTTGATTTGATTCGAAAATCAAACCGAATTTAAAGAAATCAAATTCAATTTCAAAATACGAATTCGGTTCGGTTTCAAATTCTGAATTCGATTTTCAAATCGATTTTAAGTTGGGGGTCCTAAACCGAAAACCGAACCAAACAAAATTGGGTTATATAATATATATTAATTTCAAGGAAAACTAAAAGATTGTCAAAATTGTACTTCTAAGGTTTAAAAAAAAAAAAATGGTCGTCGACGACTCTTTTTCTACTCTGTCATTCAAAAATTAGAACTTCGCTAGGGTTTAGGTTCTTCATTCTTCAGATCCGCCACCATTCATACCGAACCCTCCTCTTTCGATTGCAATTTGCTTATTCAAAGGTCCTCTCATTCTCAATCCTTTTGTGTGTTGATTTGTTCTGACTGGCTGCCAATTTAGACATCCTCTCGCCGTCGCTCATCACCATCTAGGCTGACTGACCACCAATGACTTGGAAGTTACTTCTTAAGTTCTTTGCTCTTTGTTCTAAATGGTAAAATTTATTACATGGGCCACTAAAAATATAGAAATTACGAGAAAGCTCCAACTTTTTGTTTCATTTCAAAATACCCTCAAAAATAGTTGATCTCCCATTTGACTATTTAAAACTAGACATAACAGGTTAAATTGACCAAAATTGCAACAACATTCACTAGTAAGAGAATATTTTTGCAATAGTGAAGCATAAGAGACCAAAAGCGTAACCAGACAAAACATAAAGAATCAAAATTGTCATTTATCCAGCAACAGTTATCCTCAATTGTATTATCCCGATCTCCCTTCTTCACATAGCCCTCTTGTAACAGTATATGCGATTAAAACTGGTTGAATAAAAAGGGGGTAAATGGGTAATTATCCCGTGAATTTCTGGAAGAGTGTAAACGCTTCCTTGACCATCTGTGTTATGATTGGGGTTGATTGGTCTTTAAGATTCCCAATCACAGAGTGATCGTATTTAAGAGTTGTCTATATTCTTGCTTAATCGTCTTCTTTTCTTTAGCGTTTGACGCTAATTCTACTCAGATTTGATTAAGCCGCCATTGTTGTCCCTCTAATCATTCGCTCCCTCTCATCGCACTATCTGTCTCTGTCCCACAATCCCAAAAACCAGCACATTTATTATCATCAACAGCCCACCCACCACCGAGCACAAGGAGGTACTTCGCTTTTCTGGCGTTTCCCAATTCGCTGCAGAAAATACGATCTACTGAACTTAATTTCTCGCAATCCCTACCCGAATCGCCGTTCCCTTAATCTTTTTCCAAACCCCATTAGTAGGAACCAAAAACCCTCTTCCAATTTCGCCTTGATTTCGTCGATTCAGTTGCCTAGTGGGTCTTGGTTTTATGGGTCATCGCCGGAGTTTGTGAATTGTGTGGCGCTCGGTTCCCATTTCGCAGTAAGGGTAATCGTTTTTGTATGTTGTGAGGGGAACTTTAGTTTGGCATTTCGTCGAACAGGTCCTGATTGTTGTTTGTTTTCTTGTCTTTTGCTGTAGGATATTTTACTGTCATTTTGGGAACTAGGGCTTGTGCAGTTGTGGGAATTGTTGAATTCCCTAGTAAAAGGAGCATCAAATGGGGCCTTTCTACTATGTACTTATAGCGTTGCCTTGCACTATTGGGGCTATTACTTTGGCCATTTTCCATATCTACAGGCATCTTTTGAATTACACCGAGCCTACTTATCAGAGATACATTGTCCGTATTATCTTTATGGTTCCGGTGAGTAAACTTTAGTCTAAACCTCGATGTTTCCGGCTTCACATAAGGAGACATGTACACATGCAATATGAACACATCTTGGTTAGTTTTATTGGGTTTCAGACTTACTGGCAACTTTTTTGGATGGGTTCAGAACATAAACCAATTTTTTTTCTCAGAAATGCTGTTTACTTATCCTTTATTTCATTCTGTTCTATTCCGAGATTATGGATTATTTGGTGGGTTTTTTTTTTGTGGTTGGGTATAGATTTTCTTTTACTCTGAAGGCTGCATATGCAAATATGTGGTATTTGTAGATGCTAATGGCATTCTTCTACTGAATTTTGTGGGTATTACATCCTGGAATGAGGTTTAATTTATACCATCATGTTCTATTTGTTCAACATTATGACCTTTCTGTGAGGAAACAAAATCGATTATTCTGCTTTTATCACTCCTTGTACACGGGCACTTGCTCTCTGAAAAAAGGGACAAATCAACTTAATGTCATGCTTTGCACAGCTGTTCTGGGAGGTGATTTGAGATTAGAGTTTGATGGAGAGAATTTACTTGTCTGCGCTTCATAGAATCGTGACAAATCTAGCTTAGGAGTTATACATTTCTGTAAGTCATGGAAGCCAGATGTTGTGCGCTTGTAAATTGGTTGGATAGCTCCTACACTGTATGGATGGACACTACAGTATTCTTCATTTAAGAAGAATAATGCAAAAATTGCAAGATGTCGATATGAATGTCAATGGTAACTCTGACACCTGAGGTGTATCCTTAGATACTTAAAAAACTTCTAGAACAGAATGGATCAGGTAAAAGTTTATTTAACGAAACCATTGGATTGGAACATTTAAATCCTTTGTTGCTAGGTAAGTGCTGCTTAGTACCATGATGATTAGCCTCTTCTCTGAGCTTTGCATCATGCGAACTTTGAGTTGAATGCAGTTATAGGTTTTCTTCCTTGAGGTTCATATAGCCAAACAAAGTTCCAAAAATTGGAACTTCTTGTAATCAATAATTTCTTACCTGTCTCTGTAATACTGTTATACTCTCACGCTATCAGTATCTGTAAGGTCATTCATTATCCTACTTTTGCATATGAAGCCAAGTCCTCTTCTTGGCCTTATATTATATACTGCCAAGAAGAGTTGGGTTGTTTGAATTCATACAATTTGAGATGAAGTGCCCTGGATAAGCACAAATGTTTGTTATGATTCACTTCCTCTCCGGCTTCTCTCTCCCTTTTAGTACATATATGTGTATATGTATGTGTGTGTGTGTGTGTGTGTGTATATATATATAATTTTTTATTTATTTGGGGGGAGGGGGTGTGTGTGGCCTGTGAGAAGAGTTGGTCATGAACAAGGTGTCTCATGTTTAATTAGGTTGGTGACTTCACTAAGTTTTTGCTGGAGGTGGCTTTCTTCGTTGAATCAACCCTGAATAGAGAATTTATTTACAGCTAATTTAATGAGATCCACGATCATGTGCCTATAATCCATATCTCTATGTTTATGGCAAAATGTTCTTTGCATTTGGGTTCATTCACTTTCAAGATATTTCTCTTTATCTCAGCAGTTGTCAGTCTTGTTTGTTACTGTATTTGTATCTCAAATTTTTTTTTTTCTCTAGGCTGCAATTTCTTTGAGTATTTAGCTATCAACTTGCTCTATAATATCCATGATATGTCTCCAATAAACTTGAAATGTTGTTGACAGGTTTATGCGTTGACGTCTTTCTTGTCACTTATTCTCCATTCTAAAGCTATCTATTTTGATTCCGTCAGAGAAATGTAAGTGCTTCTAAACTTTTTTTATATGCTTTAAGATCATGTCAAGCTATTGGGTTGCTTGTATTTTTCTAATTATTTGGGGCCTGCTTGGTTTAGGGTAATGGGTTTGAATCTATGACTTTCTATAATATGCATGATTTATATCTATGACCTTTCCTACAGTACCTTCTCCTCCTCTCCTCCATTTTTTCCCATCTACCTCTTAGTCCCCTGTCATCACCCATCTAGTTACTCTTTTATAATTCTTCTCCCTCTGTTCTTTTTCTATTTGGCCGCCATTTCCTTTTCTTCCCCCTTCTCTCGTCACCTCCTCAACCTCTCCCCTTATTTTCTTCTGTTTTTTTAATTTAAAATTTGTCATCTGACCAGTGACTGCTCTTCCCACTCAAATCTGTTTTATAGTTTTTGTTTTTTTTAAATTTATTTGTGTTAAAGAATAAAAATGAGGAAAAAAGAATTATGTTAAAGAATCCATTTGTAATTTGTTTTCATTTATTTGGTTCTGAAGAAAGAAAATGATTTAAGGGATGAAAAAAAAAAAATGCAAAATGGCAAATGGAAAATGAAATTTTTTAAAAATGATACTTGGATGTAGGAAGAGTGTTGATGAATTTGTCTGATGCAATAGGGCTGAATAATCAAATTAGGGGTAAAAACGAAATTTTAACATGTTCTCATTCCAAATAATATCCATTCTAGACAATAAACCTAGCAACAGAAATGAAGTTATGATACCCATAGCAGTTCCATACTACTATCATAGCCATTCTGATTCCGATTCATTTTCATGAACCAAGCAGGCCCTTGGTATTGTATCTGAAAAAGGGGATGACAAATTCATCTTTACCTGTGTTGATGATGTTGTGATTGTAGAATTACTTTTTGTTTGAATTATGACTCATCGATGGTGGAAAAATTAGACAAGCTCTAGAGGGAATTTTTATTTCCCTGTTAGAGTCCTGTTACTACTGCTTTGAGTGATCTCATCTGAAAATAAATTCCTAGTTCTGATTCCTGTGGCATTCTTCTAATTCTAAGAGCATGATTGTATCAAATATCGTAAGAAGAACAAATATCATTAGCTTTATATCTAGGGATCTTCACAGAAACATTTAGCAACTTTAGATCAATGTTTACCCAAATAAACTGATTTGAATAAAATTTAAAGATGGCATTAAATGTTTGATTGTGTGTAGAATCCAATTGCAGCTGCATATTGTATTCCCAATAGTGATCAAATATTCATTTAAAATATTCCAAACCCTGTTGAATTTTCTATGTGTGTGAGTATTTAACCTTTTTCATCTGAACAATCTTCTGCATTGACTGCATTTATGAGCCCAGTTTATCATGTGAGACATTTCATCCAGAAAACATATGCTGTTTAATGTCTTTTGTCCTGCATTTTATGATTATCGTTATGGTTGTTATTCTTGCCTCTTCATCTGATGGTTTGCGTGTTTTTGATTCTCTTGCTTTTTCTTTCTTCTGCTGTGATCATGTTATGTTGTGTTAATCTGACTGGGTTGTATTGTAGTTGTAGATAGATGTGGCTATATTTTTAGTATTTCTGTTTTTCAAACCTGAACATATTGATTTCATAATGTGGTTTCAGATATGAAGCTTGGGTCATATATAACTTTCTATCATTGTGCTTGGCATGGGTTGGTGGCCCAGGAGCTGTTGTGATTAGTCTGACTGGTAGAGTTCTGAAGCCAAATTGGTGCTTGATGACGTGTTGCTTCCCCTCAATTCCGTTGGATGGGTGAGAATAATTTTCCTTTTCTTGGATGTGGGTTTAATGTTTTATTGAATGATATATCTTTTGCTGCTTCATCAATCAGATATTTAAATTTGGGTGCATGCTCATGCCTTTTTGTGCTTTGTGAATGATATATCAGTCATTGTTTAGCTTGTCACCGTTTTCTTTCTTTCTTTTTTTCTTTCAAATTTTAAGTTATGTGCTTTGGGAAGTACCTTGATCGATTGAACTTTATTGCCTTTGAGAGACATACTAATGAAAAACTATTTTGAAAATTGGCGGTGAAGCTCCTATTTAATATTTCTCGTTTCGTGAAGTCACATCATTTGGTTGTATATCGTTTGAGGCACTATTTGATCAATTTGAGGCTTTGCAGGCGCTTTATTAGAAGATGCAAGCAAGGGTGTTTGCAGTTTGTCATCCTGAAGCCCTGTTTAGTTGCAGTGACATTGATACTGTATGCCAAAGGAAAATATGAGGATGGGAACTTCAATCCCAGGCAGTCGTATCTCTACCTCACCATTATCTACACATTCTCATACTCCATGGCACTCTATGCGCTTGCTTTGTTTTATGTGGCATGCAGAGATTTGCTTCAGCCATTTAATCCAGTTCCAAAGTTTGTCATAATAAAATCGGTTGTTTTTCTTACTTACTGGCAGGTATGTGTTTATATATCCTTGTTTGGAAGATTATTGATTTTGCAGATTTGAATTCTGGCATGCTCCTGATAAGAAGTTTCCGTATCCCCATTTATTGGCTGTCTTTTTACTGACCCTTTATTCCCATTTATTGAGGGTTTTCATTTCTGATGGTGGTTACTTGCTATAGATGTCTTTTCTTTCTTTCCTCATACTTGGACTTTTTTACCATGGGAAGCTGTTGAATTGCAAACACTTAATCTCATTTTGCACTTTTGTGGTCTATGATTATGGGGAGTGCATTTGCAAGCCGTCAGAGTCGCACCAGTTTAAGATATCCATGTGTTTTGTGGTTGCTACCCTAGTGACATTTATGCTTGACAAATAATGAAAATAGTTAGTGACTTAGGCAATAGTGTTTCGTGATCTGAAATTGTGATTTCATGATCGTTTGAGTGAACTAATATACTTTAAGCAACTTGAGTTATTGACTTCTGGTTCCTGAATATCTTTCATAGTTTTTATGTTCAATGGGTCTATCTGGGTTTTGAGTTTTGTGACAACTATTCATGTCCTCTGATCGTATTGAAGTTTGCATGTTACAAAGCTTGGTTTTTTATGAACTTCCTATTTTTCTCAGGGTGTTTTGGTATTCCTTGCTGCAAAATTTGAGTTGATAAAAGATACAAAGGAAGCTGCTGAATTTCAAAGTTTTATTATTTGTGTCGAGATGCTTATTGCAGCTGTGGGGCATCTTTTTGCATTCCCATACAAGGAGTATGCAGGTGCTAATGTTGGTGCTACACGAGGCTTTACAGCAAGCCTTGCGCATGCTCTTATGCTAAATGATTTCTACCATGATACTGTTCACCAGGTGATTGATTGATTGATACTTATTATTGGCTTTCTAATGTGACGTTGGTTTTGTTACATAAGATTTCTCATAAGTTTCTATGTCTTTGCAGTTTGCACCGACATATCATGATTATGTATTGTACAACCATAGTGAAGGTGAAGAGGGAGCTAGGAAGTATAGAGCACGGACTTTTGTTCCTACTGGGCCGGAAATGGATACTGTTAGAAAAAACAAGCACATGTTTGGAAACAAGTTAGAAGACATACAGTTGTCCAGTATTTCAGTGCCAGAAAGTAGCGTTCCTCAAAATACTCTTGGTGTACATGATACTGCAAAAGCTGAAGCTGCAAATTCCTCATTGCTCATTGATCCATCAAATAATCTGTCTGCTTCTTATGATCTGTCACTGATTGATATAGATATGTCTAGTTACCCTGCAAAAGTACCTGCAGCTAATGAATCTGGGCAAAGGTGATTGCTTGTTCTCTATTTGAGGATTTTCTATATTCATTACTGACTTTAGAACTGTACATGTAGGTGAGTCTACTGTCCTTTAGAATGTTTCGTCTGCGGTTTGTTAAATATATAGCCTTGTTCCCATTTTTATTGTAGATATGCGATGTTAACTAAATTGCTTTGTACGGCTGAGCTCATTACAATGCCGAAATTCAGGACTGGAAAGTTTTCCTTGTGGATGCTAGATATGTGACTCGCTTGTTATTTTACTGAACTTCTTGAGTTGATTTCAAAGCTAGCTTATCCATTTAGTTGATTGAGTTTTAATCCTCAGTTGTAAGTTAGTAAATCATTTGTGCCCATGAAATAGGTAGAAGTGTTACGACCATGCCTGTAGTTTCTTTTTTCATTTGGTCTGTTGTGTATTTGCCAGACATAGTTCACCTTGCATTGTTCGTCTCCTCTAACGTCCATGTGGTTTCTTTTTGTATTTATTGATTCTTGCATCACTGATGGGATTTCATAGCTTCGATAGGTTTATGTGATTTTCGTCAATTCTGACATTTTATACGACAGTTTCCGAGGAGATGTAGTCCTTTTTTCTGGGTTTTCCTTTCCATTCTAGTTCTAGACAAGATAAATGGATCTCTAGGTAGAGCTTGCCTGAGCAGTGGAAACCCTAAACTTCCATGGTTAACACGTGTTGTTTTCGTAAGTTATGGTAGACTATGAGACGCTAGTGGATATGCACAGATCCAAGCATGTTGTGTCGTTTGCTGGAAACTAAGAATGGCCACCAAACCTTCATTTTGAAGATTACCCAAAACCAATGCATGGAGGCGACGGCGGCCGCTGCTTGCTTGCTCCTCCTTCCACAAGTCTCCATTTTGCCTGTTATTTTATAGTTGAACCATGTTTGCAGTTTCCTATCTGTCCTTGTGAGCATTCCCCCCAACCCAAATGCTTCTTGCTGAAGTAATGTAATGTGTTTGTTCTTAACATAATTGACAAGTCAAATAATAGAAAACAGTGCCTCTCTGCTTTGTCTTTGCTGTTTGTTTGTGTGACTCACATATTAAGATTATAGGCATGTAGCTCACACTTACACACAAGCAAGAAAGATTTTTAGTATTTTAAGGTTTGGTTATGGAGTAGAAGCATCCACCTGGCTTGGCTGCTGAGATTGTGGTTGTGTTGTACATGTGATTTTGTCCGGCTTTCACTCCATCCTACGTTGTTTGATGCGATAGATTTGGATATTTCTATTTTTAATGTGTTTTTCAACTTACTTGTCTAATCGCAAAGGTGAACTCTTGTGGATAAAGACTGATAGGCACCATTCAGGAAAATGTTTTAACTCCTAGCCACCCTCCACAATATATTTCGTGTAATTCTTTGGGAGCTAAAATGTCCTAGGTGTTTTGTCTTTTTTTTTTTTTTTTTCCTTAGTATTCATTTTGATTACGTTTTTATTGGTTTTTTATGAGAGGGAAATAAAAATACAATGTACATGTACCGTCCACAATTTATATTACCTTTTTTTGGGTTTTGTTTTCACATCGCAAAAGTATCTCGACATTTAACTAATTGAGTATCTAGTTAAATTGGTTCACAAGTGCGATCACTTGTACTACTCACGCATGTCTTCTTTGTTCTTTAAATAAATTTTGGACTCACTCAAACTACATAAGTACCACTCTTGAAGTTTGAGAGTGACACTTTTTTCTAATTTGTGAGTAGCACTATAACGGATAAAAATGAGTAATTGCTGTAAATGTGTTCGTCGACCCTTGTATGCACCTGGTAACAGACATAAATCGGGAGCATACAAGTTTTTATGCTGATATTTTTAGTTTGGCTACACACATGGTTAACATGATAGTTCCCCCGAATCATTCCATTGGCTCCCCGATTGTTGTTTTGTCAAAAATTTTACGCAGTATTGTATGAGGCATATTAATTGTGACTGGACGAATTTTAACATCTTTGCTTTAAAAAAAAGATATGTCTATCTACCATGAATTAATATTTGAAACATCACAGGTTACAACATTAGTAGATATTCATTCCGACCTACTACTAAAGAATCCTATATAGTGCTGTACTTCTCATAAATAATTGTATATTTAAACTTTCTTTTATAAAAATAAACTTCAAACTCTTTCAAAGAAGAAGCATGTAAGAATGCTGTATCTCCCTTCGAACGAAGAAAATTGGTTTTTGTATATCTTTTGACGATATCATTGTATTATTACAATATTAATTCAATATACTCCATTCCCATAGCATTATATTAATATGAGAAATATGACTTTTCGAATGAGTCAAAAACATAGTTAATCATATAAACATTTACTCTAGATGTAACATATTTGAATATCTCTAGATGTTTGCTATCATATGTTTGAGAAAAAAAATTTTAATATAAAAAACGTATTAAAAATATAAAAGTGTATAATTGAACGGAAAAAAGTTGAATTATAAATAATAAAAAATATATTATAATATATAAAATAATACTGAAACACAAATAAAAACGATGACAACGAACAGTGCCTAAAAATCACTTCCAAATACCCGTGGCCCGTGACGCCCAAATAATTCTACAAAACAAAACAATTATAAACATTAGGTGGTTCAAACGATTAAAGAAAAGCTGACAAATGGCGAAAAAATTAGATAACTCGTACGTACTGTATATTAGTGTTTTATTTATAACGTATTTACTTCTCGCTGACTTTTGTACGTTACTCAGCATTAGAAAAGTTAAAATAATCTCACAGAAAGTTACCTATGTTACTTATATTAATATTTCATGTTTAAAGTCAAAACCTTTTCAAAATTCAAGCCTGCATTTCTGGGATTGTCAAACACAAAATATACCGTTTACACCCACTATCTCATATTCGAGTCACAATCAATTGTATTTTTATCGAAAATCTCATCATACGGTGTATGAATTACGATCCAAAGAAGGATTGATTAAAAAAAAAACAAAAGAGAGTCAAAACCTCAATACTTTTAACCAAACGGACGGCACACAATTAAAGAACACCAAAATTCAGATAGCCATTCCTCAACAAACTTCCTTATTTACCCAACAAACACAAATCTCGTGACATTCCATCCAAATCATATACTTACGAAGATAAAAGGTAAATTACTTTCTCGGTCTGATTAGAAGAGTTAAGTTTTTAAAAGGTAATTCTTTTAAAATATAAAATAAGGCATTTTTTTTTCTATTCCATTAAAAGAATTTAGTTTCAAAAATGTATAACTTATTGTAGATTTTTAAGTTACAACATTTTTTTTTAAAAAAAAACGTATAACTTTTAAAATAGCTAATTTTCTATTTTTTAGTGTGAATTAATTATGAACTACATATTATTATATAGAGTGAACTACCTTTAATATACTTTTACTTTTCGAAAGTGTTCGCTTTGATACATAATCTTTTTTTTTAACCACGAATGTACATATACTAATTTAAAAGGGCAAAAAATGTACTTTTCAGTTAATTCACCGTTAAACTTAACGGAATTGCTATCACATGCAACTCACATGCCATTTTTATCCCTCACTGTTCATCGTCTTCTTCTATTTTTTTTTTTTTTTTTTTGGGGTCTCTCCCCCGCCGCCGGCTGCCAATTTTCTCCCTCCTTCATGCTTCCGCCGTCCTCCTCCCTCCCGTCGTCGTCGTCGTCTTCGCGTCATCCTTCTCCCTCCCATCGTCGTCGTCTTTGCGTCGTCATTGTCTTCCGGTTGCTGTTTTTCTTTTTTTTCTTATTTTTGGCCGAAATTGCATAGCTTCGGCTTTGCAATTTTTTGATTGCAGAACGGAAGCTCTGCGATCAAATTGCAGAGCTTCGGTTCTACAATCAAAAAATTGCGGAACCGAAACTCTGCAATTCCATTGTAGAACTTCGGTTCTACAATCGATCCCTGCTTCCGTCGTCCTCCTCCCTCCCCATCGTCGTTGTTTTCGTCAATCGAACCCTGCAATCGAGCCTTTGATGATTACGTTTGCATAGCTTTCCAGGAAATCTTGTTTCATCGCTTCATTTTCCATTTTCTTTCTGGTTGTTGTTGTTTAGCTAATGTTGCTGTTTTTGCTCTTTAATTGGATGGAGAAGGGCGGACGGTGGAGGAGGAGGAAGGTTGTAGGAATTTGGGGAGGAAGAAGATGAACAGTGAAAATGAATAGTGAAATGATAAAAATACCCCTAAAAAAAGCAATTTCGTCAAAACTAACCGAAGTTAACGGCAAAATACATTTTTGGCACCTTTAAATTATTATAGGTACATCCGTGGCTACAAAAAAAGTATAGGTACCAAAGTTGACACAATCGAAAAATAAAAGTATATTAAAAGTCGTTTAAGAATGGAAAAGTAAAAAAATCTAAAAGTTGACTTTTCTCTAGAACGGAAACAGTAACATTTAAAATAAGTAATTTATCACTATCATTTTTACTTAAACATTTTCGTATGTAATTATTTATTAGTAGGGAACGACACATAACTATATTAAAAAAAAGTACGAAAGGTAAAAAAATCACAGAAACTTGGTAAAACATATCCATTTTAGATTCATTAACAACTTGTGGAAACTTTTTTTTGCCTTATCTTATCTTAGAAAAATTAAAATGGCGTCACAATAACTTATAGAAAGAAAAAAAAAAGTAAAGATTCCCTAAAAGAAAAAAAGGCCTCACATTCACAAAAAGTCCTTTACTTGTTAAAAGGAAGTCCACCTTTGCTTTAATACAAAAGAAAGCCATAAGCAAAGCAAAATTCCATTACGCTACGACGGCGGGGATGTGGCGTGCCTAAATACAAGGTATACACAACAAGTTGGGACTTAGACGGATTAGAATTGAGCGTTGGCGTATTTTCGCATTCGCTACTTATATTTGTCGACCCGAATAATGCGAGTAATTAAAGGAGTAAGTTTAACGTTAATAAAATCGACGCTTAATCTACCAATCCAAAGTTGACATGAGTGATTTATACTACTACACAAGAATCTGACCCGAACAAGAAATATTCACAGGTTAAGTGAATCACTATAGATAACACGAATATTTAAATATGTAAAAATAGGGTTAATAAGTGTCGTCACGTGAACGCGGCAATCTAAGCACGACACGAATTGACATCCTCAAATAAAATTTGAAAAAAAAGAAGAAAACACACACACACACACCCCACCCTCTTTCCCCATAAACATTTTGCCTTTATTTATACCACACTTCTCTTATTTATTTAGCCTCCTAATAGGAATTTAGGCAAAAAACTCTCTCTTTCTTTTTCATCTCCACTAGACACACACCACCTACAGGTGTGTGTACAAACCGCTCCATTCTACAGAGATGGCGGCGAATCAAGGTGCGTTGGGTCCAGTTTTCTCGTTCAGAAGCGACATGGGGTACACAGACATGGAGAAGAGGCAGCTGTTCTTGAGAAGCTACCAGTTCAGCCGGAAGAAGACCGTCAGCGAGAGGATTAAAGGTTCTTTCTTCAGAGTCAAAAGGGTCATCTGGGTTCGCCTCAGATCGGCCAAAAAGCTCCGGAAAATGGTCTGGTCGAGGATTAAAAATGGCTTCTTTTACACCGCTACAAGGAGAAGAAGATCCTTTCTCCGCCTTCACATCAATAATTATTATTATCATGGCTTCAGTGGCCGCCAATCTTCTTGCTTCTGGTAGATTTGATGATAGTTTCTTTTTTTAATTTTCGGAATTTATTTTATTGAGCTAGAAATCAATGGTGGAAGAAGATCAATGGTGACTCTGTTCTTTGGTGTTAGTTGATTAATGGTTGATTTTTACTTTCTTGGGTGTTTTGCTGACTTAAGAACTTTAGAGCTTTTTAGTAACAGAGAAACTATGTAATATGTATTCAATTCAATGATGATTAACAATTTGATGGTTGTTTCTTCTTCTTCTTCTTCTTCCATTTGTGAATCTGTTTTTTTCAGGGGAGATGTTTTCTTGTAGAATTAAAGAGTATGATACTATCTACACTCAATAAATGAGTAGATTTTCATAATTAATGGATGAGATTTTCTTCATAATCAAAGAATAAAGAGATGCCCTGCCTACCATAGAAAGAGAATTTAAGGTTTTTAAATGGTATTATTCTGGCATAATAATTTTTGCAAGAGTTCAAGGGTTTATGTGGACCAGAAGTGATTAAATTTAATGCTATGGTTGTTACACTACCATCCTAGTTGTCAAGAATGCTATTTTTATTATAATTCTTCTGGCCCCTTGAAAGAGTTCGATAGTATAATCGTACAATTATTTTTGAATACTTTATACATAATCGGTCGCGTTGAAAGAGTCTTAATGTACAATTATTTTTGAATCATCGTAAGGTTCGAAACATGATTGGAAGAATTTAATGTATAATTTGAAACATGACTCGGGATGATTGAAAGAGTAGTGGACAAAGGCAATTCATGATCACATACTCTAAAAGTGTTGCTTTTAGAGTTGTTTTAGTTTCATTTTCCATCCACATATTTCAACCGCCAAATGAAGAACATAAGAGTAGGGAAAAAGAAAGAAGAAGAAGAAGTGGGGAGATGGAAAAGACAAACCATTTTGGCAGTTTAGAGTTTGCTTTTCGATTAATTATTCAAAATGGGATTTGATTATCCCAACCCAACCATAAATAATTGACGAGTTCGAGTTGGCCAAATTTGGCTTTTAGGGTAGAACCTAGCTATAGTTTTGCTCAAGAAACTAGAATCTTGATTACTTTTCTGTTCCTGTTCCATTTCTTGTTGGTGTGCATAAAATTGAACTTCCATTGGGCTTGGCTCAATGGACTAAAACGAAGATAAACAGTAAAGATAAAATGATGCATAAGAAGTCCAGAACCCTACTTAGGTCGGATAGATCCTTAAAACCGAGCCAGATAGTATATCAGTCAAAGGTTTAGGTCGGACAATGACTTCGGTATGCCTTGTTAGTTTCCCTCATATCTATATCATGATAATCGGCCTAACCGAGCTAAGATAGTTAGGTCGGAGTAAGCTATTTCACTGACACAGTAGGTAAAGATCATCATAGAGTTAGGTATATATTTTGAAATATATGCAGAGATTTCCCAGATCTTCAAGGAGGAAGAAGCCCATGAAATCCGGTCATGATAACACAAAACGTACACGCCACGCTAAATAGGGGGAAGCAGGTGAGAAGGCTAATCATGAAGGTTCAACGGGCATATTCTAGTCTTGAGGTATATATACTAAGTCTTCAGACTTAGTAAGGTACGCAACATTTACCATTTGAGCACTTTGTCAATACTATTCATCTTCTACTACCTTCTCTAACTTGATCGTCGGAGCTTATACAGGGGGGAAAGCCCCGCTCTTCTCTTGGTTACTTACAGTTAACGCCGGAACAATCTTTAATCAAAGGTTCCCTCATCGATCGCATTAATTCGAGCCACCCAGCTCGGTCTCCAGTTCGGTTATCTATCTTTTCGGTGAAGCTTCCACAGGGTTGGGCCGTGGTGTTCAAGAGATTTCTTTGGGGCCGTAAGAAGCATCCATAGACGAACATTTTGCGTCACATCACTTGTCAAGTTATCGTGTTTTATTTTGTCTCGTCGTTATGAGCGAATTTTAATCGTTTCACAAAATTGAACATACTACTATAATTTAGACAGATGATTTGTTCTGCGAAAGATGAACAATGTTTGAATATAACTTTTCTTTCTTTCTTTCTTTACGCTTTAAGATAACCAACAATATTTTTTTTGCATTTTGCATTGGGATGAAGGAAAGTCCATGGCCATCCCTATCTCCATTGTCCAAAGTTTTTAAAACCTGCAACGCATGAATGAAAAAAGAGAGAAAGAAAGAGTTGTTTTTAAAAGGTCATTTGGGAAGCGTGAGGCTTATGACTTTCAATTTAACACATTCAGATGCAACTGTTGGGAGTTTTCATGCCACATCTAATATTCAATGAAAGTTATTTAAAAGAATTGAAATCAAAACAGTTGAGAGTTATTTGAATTTTGCCGGTTTTAACTTTATTATTTGGTGAATCAAGAAATTATTTATATTTTTTAAAATAGTATGAATAAATTCGTAATTAAACCCAAAGTTCAATACGGTAAATCTAATTCACCCATAATAATAATAATAATACATTCTTTGTATCAATTTTCTTCGTCTTTATTGTGGTATTGGTTTAGTTTGGAAAGAAAAGAAGATTAATTTAACACTGAGCTTATCCTATATAGTATTATTTTATTGTTATTCTTAAACTTTGTAACTGAAATTAGAAAATTTATATCCTTCGTTCTTACCGCAATTGAACAAATTTGTATTGTAGAAAATATTCATGGTAATAAATACGATAAAGAAACGCAAAAGAAATCTAATACTACTATTAAATTAATTACAAGACTAATAATAAATGATGATTATCCATACAATTAATTTTATACCAATTAATTTTTTTTTTTTTAAATTTATTTTGTGTTGGGGACAAATCTGACTAAACCCATTAAGTTTGAATGCCCCCCTAACAATCCTGGTCGGGAAGGACTGCTACAATTTTACGGGTATCGTATTATTTTTTTTTTCAATAAATTTTAGTAAGTATATCTCTTGCACAACACGAGAAGAAACTCTTAATAGTATAAAAATTGTGACTTGAACTAGTATCAATGGCACGACGCTGAATATATAGGTCATAGGTTTTAGTTCCTACACTTTAAGGAAGACGTGAAGTCTTTCTCAAGTGACCAGCTCTACTAAAATGTGTAATTTGCCATTATTCTTTTATCTACTTATATTCTTATTCTCATACATAATTACGTTAATAAATGTACGAAAAGTGAAAAAACAAAACTAATTTTCTTCAATTAAAAATAGATTGCCTAACATTTATCAAATATGATGTATATTATCACCTAATCGATCTTATTATTCTTGTTTATTGCTAAAGTACCTTTTTGCCACCGGCCCTAACTAAAAACGTGGCTCTTATCTCCTATGACTTGGCTGGTCAAAAATGTCCATATTCAAACAAAGCAAATATATCTCCATTTATAATGTACTTCCAAGCTACAACAATACAAATTCAGGTGACAATATGAACATAGAATGGATTTGTCGATGTCATCCAATTTCTTTCTCCTAATTGTTCTAAAGCAACTAAAAAAATAATAATCTTGAACCAGAAAGAATTCGGTTCGGATGTTGGATACTTGTCCAAAAGTTTTCGTGGAATTTTTCACTTATTCATATAGTTCCTTTTTCTTTACAAAAAAAAAAAAAAAAACCTTTTTAAGCACAAATATCCGGTTCAAGTGTTCTGTTGACTTGTTGTTGCTCTCTGTCCATCGATGGTAGTATAAGAGGCTTAAATGAATGGTCATCATTGTTAAGAACAACCGAGATCCAATGAGAATTAGAACGTAACGTATGGATTTTTACATAAAGAAAAGAAAGATCGTACAAATGAAAAAATATATATATATAAAATTTTGTCCTAAATTATGGAACAAGAAAGGCATGGATTTATATTTTAAGCAGAGGTCATATTAATTTTCTCTATATCGTTGAATAGATTTAATTATTTGGGGTTGAGTTTTCAATTTTGTCATCCTTAAGAGGTAAGTTTGGTGGTAAAAAAGGTGTGTGTTGCAAATTGTCATGCACGCAAAACTGACAAGAAAGACGTTTAATTCCAACTACCTACCCATCATATCTGCATTCATATTGTTCTGATTTGGCCACCAAAATAAAGAATTCATAATCATGGAATGATTCTTCAATTGCACTCCCACATACTTGTTCAATTGGGTTTAAAACCCATTATTATATATTCCCTTCGTTTTATTAGAAAAGTCCACTTTATTATATACATATGACTGATGTAGTTTGCACGAGTTTAGACAATAAATTAGGGTAGAGGATCTGAACTCAGTTTCTACTCGTTGAATTTGATCCAAAGCTTAATTGTTGTAGTGTTGAGAATCACACTCCATATTCATTGTGTGAGATACAGATACATAACATATATGATCTCCCAATCTGTCATAATAAGGAGTTTTGTTTGAAAAACATACAATTTATTTTGATTTGTAAGGTATAACGCTTAAAATAAGTAATTTAGCGCAATATTTTCTATTATATCTTTACTTTGAGTACTTTCTAAGTAAATAGTTAATTGTTGACAATATATTATTATATTAGTAAATGTATGCAGCATAAAATAAATAGAAGCTTGACTCTTTTATGGATATATTTTTATTTTTAAAACAAGACTCTTTATATGAGATAAAAAAACACGTATTAGCAAAATGCTTGAAAAACAAAAAAAAATATAACGACGACCCAACATTTCTTAGTTGACCAAATGAAAGAAAACCAGACATGCACGTACATATAATTAAATTTGTAACCGTTTGGTATTGGGATTCGATACTAATTGCAAAAACAAAAACTTGGACAATGGAATTGGGCTAACGTTGCGATAGTGTGTCTGTATATAGTTAAACGTGATGACAAATTATTTAGTACATTCGTTGTATTCGTAAAGAAAATTAGTATTACAATATGAAATAAAATTTATTTTTATTTCAGAATTTCTTACACGTTTATCACTATTCCAGAAAAAAATGATTGCTTATTCCCAGTTATATTAGACTATACTATCTTACATAGTACAACCGATGCATCGATATCTCTTAACGATACAAGAGTCGCATTAATTACAATGTACAAATAGTTGGTGTTGATGATCTAACGGCAAGTTGGGGTCCTTGTTATTTATTACTCTCCAGCTATCAAACCTCACATTTCCAGATTCATTATATAAATATAGAGTTAAAAAAAAATTAATTAGGAAATCGATGAGTTGTTCGTAGTACTATATATAGAGTTAGGTTCATTGACTTCATGGGAATTTTCATTTTATTTTTCTTTTTCGCAGTTAATTTGTAGCTGTTTGAATTCATTGGTTTCAGTACCTCAAGGAAAGAAGTAGATAAGCCCACAATATTTAACTATAAATACAACGATGATAAATCAAAACTCAAAGAGATATGATTCGGGACGCTTGTAATGGTGTGTAGTTTAGAGGCGATGATATCTGACATGATATGAAAATTCGACGCGAATTTAATACGTTATGAGCTATAGAAGGGCTGGGCGAGTTCCTCAATCCAAACTTGTAATTTTAAATGATTATTTTTGAGAAACAAGACACGAAAACTTGAAATGGGTTTTACACTGTACGAATGATACGCAAACTCATAGACAATCTGATATGAATAATAATAATAATAAAGGAAGAAAGAGAGGAAATACACTCAAAAGATAAAAATTATATGGGGTTGAAATGTAAAGAAAAATTCACGAATTTAGCTCAGCGATTCACATCCATGTCCTCCAAAACATTAGGATTAGGAGTAGGAGGTATTGGGATCAAATCTCTAGGAATCTCCAAAATACAATGGCACCTAGTATTTAAAGGTACAAAAGCGAACAGACAGACGGTCTTTAAGTAATTTTTCAATTATAATGGAATAGAAAACTAAAAAACAAAACAGAGAAATGCTAAAAGAAAAATTGCACATCAAAATACCAAGCTGTTTTTTTATTTTATTATATTTATATATAAATAAAAGTTTGTCCACTTGTTTGAATCAATGTAACATGATGGATCGAAAGACCATGCTGGTTTGGACAATAACATTGTGTTTGTGCCGTGAATTTCTTCCACAATGTGGACATAAAAGATAACGATGAGAAACAAATCCAATAACTCAAATGATTATGTTTTGATTTTACTTCTCAACTCTCAATTTCAACAACAAAGAGAATCTACATTATTCTTATCCACGGAATTTATTTCTCAATCACTACTGAACGATTTTCAAAAATTTTAATACAGTATAATTTTCGTTTTTCTCATAAAAAACATAAATAGATTGCTCCCATGGTCATAATAACAAAATTGAAAATGATAGCCGCTTTACATGTATCCACATAAGATGTTCTGCTTCGAGTGATACTAATGACAGTGTTTAGTAACTTTAAACAAAATTTTTAAATTTTGTTAGTCTCGATATGGTATCTGAAATATGTTAAGATAAAATCTTTTAGCATGTTTATACCCCATTGGATGATGTTTGGTAATGTGTTGTGCAAGTTCCCTACTCCCTAATGGTGTGGCCTCACACATTGTGTGATGAGGTATTCCTAGTATCGCATAGTGTCTTAAATATAATAGGAAATGCTCTCAAACGTGTTTATATCTGTACTTCAAAATAAATAAATAAATGAAGGAAAGAGAAAGGAACGCTAACGACATATAGAAGTAATTAACAAATTATGAGTTGGGCTTAGTGACCCAATTTGGTTAGTGGACGCTTGCCATTCGGGCTAACTAAATCCATCCTCTAACAAAATTATTATCCATTAAAATGGTCAATGGTGTAGCTTACTATTCTTTTTTTTTTTTTCCTTAAAAAGGAAAAAAATTAAATTGGCCTTATGAAATTCTCATTATTTGTCCAAAATGAATTGGAAAGTTATATAGACTGAGTTTAAGTTGCAAAGTATTTTATAGTGCAACGAGATGTACAAAAAATAACGTCTCATCACATTAACGCTTAATTGGTTGGTAACGCAATGTTGCTTGAGCAGTCAGTCGCGGAAGATAGTCGCTTGTGAAGTAGGCCAGACCCTTACAAAAAAAAAAAAAAAAAATTTTATTAGTAGGTATGTATATTTTATTACCCAAAAAAATTATACATTAATTTGGCCCCTACAAAGAAATTTATTGTTATTGGCTCATTCAATTTTGAAATCCAAGTTCCGACATTAACTTGACTCATACAAAATAAATTTATTATTATTGGCCTATTCAATTTTGAAATCCAAGTTTCGCCACTACCAGCAGTATAAAGAGTAGAAATTTGGCTCATCTTCCATGGATTAATGCTTGTAAAAATAAAAAAATAATTTGCTATACATTTTGCAAAAATTGATTGTGATCAAGAAACTCTTGATTAACTATGGGAGATTTACAAATTCCTTTTTGAAAGAGATCATGCATCTCCTCAAATTCAATAATAAAAAAGAAAAAAATAATGCAAACATCATGTTCATCCCAAAATGTAGGAAGAGTATAAGTAAGAAATAAGAAATGTTTGTGTAAGCTACTATATTCTCCAACTTAATACTTTACCCATTTCAATACAAAAATCATGATCTATAACTGTTTACGAGCCATAGGATACAATTTTGTCGAAATTCAGCAGCTCTTTCGGCGCAAAAACATTCTTCCGTTCTTCTCCTCTGATTTTGGTTTATCAAAATCAAACAGGTCATAGGATTCCCTGAGCTTCAACACAGTGAGTTCATCCATGTGGGCAGCACATTCCACTGCCCTGATCTGAGAATCGGCCATCATTCCACAAACGCCAAAACTCATACATTCAAACTCCACTAATCATTAGGTACACAATATATAACTATAATATATACTTCTACCAGAATCGGCTGATTGACACAGTCACCACATTAATTAACATAGTGTGGACGTATCTAATTGACTTGCCAACTCACTAAGTGAAAAAAAACTCATCCCGGTACATAAAAACTTCTGCATACGCCGATCTAGAGAAGGGTCGGATCATTAATGTATGGTGTTTACGTAGTTTTACCTAATATTTCTATAAGAGACTGTATCCGCCACTTAAAGTATTGAACTGACTGCCTGAACAGTGAACACTGCAAGTTCAGATTGGATCCCACAAATGAATCAGGCTAAAGAGACTTAAGTGTACAATTAAGGCTTCGCTAATCAACATAAAATCTTGAAATGAAGTTATGTTATGATACTCTTTTAGGTGTTTTAGATCGTACCGCGAGGCAAATAATGCGTTGGAAATTGTTTTCGCCAAGTCTTAATCGCCAGTCGCAATCAGTACCGCAATACCTTTAGAGGGACGGAGAAAACAAGGCCCGACTCATAGTGACTCGTGCGCAAGAAAATGAAGGTACAAGAATGCTCAAAACAACAAGCACATACTTTACTAATATTAGGTATGGCAAAATGTATTCTATTCTTCCTCTGTCCCAATAGAAGAGTCTTGTTTGGAGTTTTATCTCGTAATTTATAAATAGCTGTTAACTGGACTCTTCCCGAAAGTATACATGATTAGTTGGACCAATTAGTACTTCAAAAGCCTTTGACTAGTTTCTGTCATATTTAGACCAATGTTTATACCCTCTGATATTCCAATCAAATGTAAAGAAATCTCAAGATCTCTGATCTAGTTTTAGATTTGAGCTTTAATTCCTTTTCTTTTCTGCTTAGGATCAATCATTGCACATGTCCCCAATATTCCTTTATCATCATTTGCCAATCGGCTAATCCTATTTTTTTCGAACAAATCCAAGAAACAAGTAGAGATCAAAGCCATAGGCATTGCAAAAAGTGCCAACTTGTTGAGTTTGTTTAATCATAATTAAGCTTCAATGTGGTAGCCATGTGTAGTGAATCCTCCAAATTACTACCAGCCAACCATCATAGTAGTAATTTATAGGTAGCCTCTCATTCTTTTAGTTTCTTCTTATGTATTCAGTGAATTGGTTGATGAGTTTCTTGTTAATTTTATGCTAGCTTGAAGCAATGTACCTCTTGTTCAGGAGTGGCAACCCTCGATAACGACACCATATGAACAAGTTATAGTCGAGTTTGAACCGTTTGCAAGTTATAAATTGTTCAAAGCAAAAACACAAATAATGAAGGGGCAACAACACAAACGGCTCCCTTTAGGTTTCGAAAAATTATCAATAACTCAATATTATCTATATCTCCCCTTGATTTGGTCATATTAAACTATAAATCAGTCTTATTAGTTGAAGAAAAGTGAATACTAACATCAATGGGGCATTTAATTTGTAAGTGGCCGTTATAGAAAAATCAAACAAATTAAGGAGATGAGCGAATTTTTTCTTTTACCCTTATTTATGTTTCTTGTTTAACTACATTTTAAATGGAAATGTGTGTAATGTATGTGCATATGAAATGACCTAGTAACTAATATCATTAAATGAAATAAATTAAATAAGGGGTAATATTGGAACTTTCAAAATTTTGTATTGAATGTGTAAAAAGACACTTATTTGGGGACAAATTTTTTTTGTTTCTATAATGACCACTGTTTACTTGGGAATGGAGGGAGATGACCACACCTAAATTCACCAACCTAAACCCACGAACTCAAATGGTGAGTAGTGAATGAAGTGGCGGAGCCACATACAATTTTGGTGGAGCAATTTTTTGAGAAACGCATTAATTGTATTATGAATGACTTAAAATTTAGAATTTAGAAATTTTTGAGTAATTGCCTCACCAAAAAATTATAAAATTGGGGCAGAATTGAGATTGACAATATAAAATTTTGATATTTTAGTATGGCATGAAAATTTTATTGTTGTCTGAAATATTTTGCCCTACCAAACTTTAGGGGTCCGGCTCCGCAATTGAGTGAACGCAATCCAAAAAATAGGTTAGAGCTCAGTTTTAGCGAGTGGTCAAATAAGTTAACACAAATAATATATTATGGTTGAGGAGCTTGGACCCACGAACTGAGTCACCATAAGAATTGCCAACCTCCCTACTGTCACTACTAGCAACTCCTCTGTCATTCTTTCTCTATAAATACATCGATCATCATTAATTTCATCCAATAATTCAAATTCATTCTCCTTAATTTTCTAAATTCTCTCATCATCCTTCGTCCTCGGCTGCAGCATTCGATTCCTTTCAATTCTGTCGAGAAAGTGTAGCTTAGAAATGGCGGAGGGACACTGCAGAATCATCAGGAGCAGCAGATACGAGAGGCTCTCCAGCAGCAGCAGTACTAATTCCGATGAAAATGCCGGCAGGCCACGGCGGTGCTGCTGGTGGAGGAAAACGAACGGAAGGTCCAAAGGGGTTAGACTCCTCCGGCCCCGGAAATTGAATTGGAAGCCATTTTCGATTACGATCTTGCCGAGAAGGATTACTGCTCTGTACTCTGCTTTTGTGAAGCGGATGAAGGTGGAGGATCTGTGCCCTGCAATTGTATTCTCGTGCCAATGGGGACTTCCTGTACTTTCCCATTCCAATACTTTTCATTCCAGATCAAGAACTGCATTGCATTGTATCTAGAGAGAGACAATTCGGGTCACAAATGGGGTTGGCGGATCACTGTTAACGTGCCAGATTCGTTTCGTATTTTCGTGTCATGTTATAAATCATCAAAAATTGTTTGTTAGTGGTGGCGATTTTGGGTTGTATATTAGTTAACGGGTCACTTTAACGTATCGTATTTCTGTGTTATGTGAAATATTGCCAACCAAGCTACTAATATTGATCTGATGCCAATGAAATGCGTTGTTTGATTTATCACATTGCTAGAACTTTGATTTTGTATATCTATAATTAAACTACTCTCTGATTGCATAGCAAAACCATTAGGTTGTGGACGAACTAATGTTCAAAATCATGCAATTCACCAGCAGTAATGTGCACACAATGATTGCAGAGTACAAAGAAATTGAACAAGGAATTCTTCTTATAGAGAGCACTATCCCGAGTATTACAAAGAGTAACTTTTTAATAGAACGGAGGAAGTATGTTACAAGTAGTAATATGATTCATATAGCCGACCTCACACAACAATGACTGAGCTTTTATCTTATATAGCCGACCTCACACAACAATGACTGAACTTTTATCTTATATAGCCGACCTCACACAACAATGACTGAGCTTTTATCTTATTGTGTGAGATCGACTATATGAATCATATTAATACAATTCATATCATGAAATTTGACAATATTTTAAGCTCATTGTCAACTTAAACTTAACGCAAACATCATCCTTATAATTTTGGTTTTAAGGTTGGAAACTCCTGTTGAGATAAGTTACTTATAGGCAATTAGGAGTGTAGTTACTCCTCGTTTCAAAAAAAAAAAAAAAAAAAAAAAAAAAAAAAAAAAAAATCTAGTACTCGATGGAATACGGATTAACCAAGACCCAACCCAACCCAACATATTGGGCCCAATCCGTTATACTTACAAATACACTCCCTTCAAGAGATTATAAAGAAGCAACCTTATCTCCTCGGTCTAAACCCATATGCCAAGTATCAAGAAAAGATAGATATCCCTTCGGACTCAACCTTCCTTATTACTGATATGGTATAATCCCGATTGGATTTCACTTACCTTATCCCACAAGGTAGCGCAACTACAAATACAACGTCTAATCCTTATAGTAAAGTCCAAGAATACTCTACCCTACGTTAGATTTGCTCTTATAAATTGTTTACTTACTTAAGTATAAAACATTTTTAGGAGAACTGGTCCCTACTTATAGGTTATTGATCGAGAGAGCCGAGGTCTAAAAGCTATAGCAATATAAATATTACCATATTTTAATGTTTTGAAAATAATCTTTATGGTTAAAAAGATATTTTATAATGAAAAGACGCATATCGAACTTAATTACTCAAATATTAACTTTACACTGTCTCATGGACTCTCAATAAAACGACCTAATTTTAATATTTGGATAGAGATTGATCTCAAAACTTCATGATATATACAAACTTGGTAGGTTGTACCATTGTTAAAACAATTTGTATGGAGGAACGAAACACTACCTAAGCAAAGACTTTAGAGACAAATGATCCAAACTAGACAGAGTGGAAAGGCATTAATTATTTTTTCTTCCAGATTTTTTTTTCATTTCATTATATGATAGCGTGTGAAGGAACTAAACAATTTACACACAAAGAATTTGGTTCATGTTATTATTTTATTCTAGTATTGTGAAAATTTACATTAAATTAAAAAATATAAATATATATATAAATAAGACGAATTTCATACTACACCTAACCATATAGTGCACATTTTGGCAAAATTGGTTAATTGAATATCCATGTTTTCGAAAATTATTATACGGGCCACTAAAAAAAATAGAAATTACGATTTTTTTTTCCTTCTTTATTTTAAAAGATCCCAAGATCGTTAACCTCCATTTGAGTGTTTAAAACTGGTAATACCAGGTCATATGGATCAAAACCGCAACAATATATAAATAAAAATAACTATTTTTGTAGCAAAAGGACCAAAATTTCCATTTCTCCTACTCTCTTGGTTCCATTCAAATATTTCAACAGTATAGTCATTTATGAATTACAAAATATAACTCAAAACATGATTCTTATATGGCTTTAGTGCTAGAAAATGAAAAAAAATAAAAATAAAAATAAAAAAAGGAGAAAGTTCCCAACTACAGAGTAGAAACAGAGGATTTCATTTCACTGGAGAAGTAGCTAGCCATGGAATTTACAGAAATCAGCAATTAATTATGCCCAAAAAATTGCACACAAAATTTCACACACTTACAGTAATCATTAGCACCGGGGAAGGCCGTGCAATCCGCCTTTTCCGGCCAACCCCGCCATGAAAATGACGCAAGATTCCTTCAGGCTGAACTGTGGCCGGAAAATCCTCCTCCTTGCGTTCACAAGCTTGACGATGAAATGATCAAGATTCTTATTGTTCCCCCTTTTCGCCATGCACGACGACCTGAGCTTATTTGCCGTGATTAAGCCGCCTTTCTCTTCTTCGGCCGACGCCGCCATTTCGGCGGGCTCCTCTTCGTCTTCCGTGATGGTGGCGAGCTTCATCTTGAGAATCTCCTCAATCTCCATTCTTGATTCTGTCTGCTTATTGTAACTTCTCTTCCTCGTACACGGCGGCGCCACTATCACCCACCACATCTTCGTCGTTCTTGACGATCCTCTCCTCATTAAATTAACGTTGTTGTTTTGATTGGCTTCTTGCTTGAATTAATCTTGATAGATCACCTCACGAGCTCATCATCATCTTCATGGATCATCCAACATAATCTTCATCTTCATCTGAGTGGATGATGGAATGGGATGGTCTTTTATGTGTGTAATGTGTATATATATATATGGCTTAATTACTTTTTGCCCCCTGAAGTGTCATCACTTTCGCAATTTATCCCATGTGTTTTAAAAAGGTTTGATTACATTAACCCCGTACTATATGTCATTTACCTTTTTTCTTTCTGTATCGTTAAAACATACACTTTACCCTTTTGACAATTAATCAAACGAAAAAATGATGAAAGTACTGATTTTCCATAATTCAATCTTCGTATCATACACAATGTAGTTATAGATTTTTTAGTATTCATTCCATTGGTATGGTTCTTTATTTGACTAAAGGTTAAAAGGGGATATTCATAATAGCACAGTGAGTAAAAAGTAAGTAGCTTATAATACAAGGTGATTAATGCAATTAAGACTTTTAAAAACTGACACTTGATCCACATTTCGTACAATTGTACCTTCGTAAAATCTTACTAGCATAAGCAAAAACAAGGCTAAAATTGTCAAAAAAAGGGCCAAAGAGTCCATTTTTGAAACACGGAGGGGCAAATTGCAAAGACCAATGATAATGTAAGGGGCCAAAAGCTAATTAATCCTACATATAACCCTAGAGAAAGCCCTTATCTTAATTAAGTGTTGGTTCAATCATATCATAAGAAGATTGGGTGAGGGAGTAGCTAGGAAAGTGGCCATTTGGTTGAAAAAGGAAGTTAAGGGGTAGGGTAGGGGGTCCTTAGCAAGGTATTGGTTCAAAAAAGCTAGTGGGGTTGATCTTTACAACTTGGGATGATGATGATGGGTTTTCCTTTATCTATTTCTTAATTAACAAAGGATTACCTAACCACCAAACCTCTATGATCCAATATGCAACAGACAGCATAATAGGGGATAACATAAAGTAATAATTGTTTTGTGAAGCTAAAGATTCTTTTTTTGAGTGAATTGATTGATGTATTTCATTTTTCTTTTCACCACTTGTTAAAAAAAAAAATTTTTAATTATCAATATATATTTTGAAAAGACTACAGTCCCATTAAAAATTCATCCAGAATATAGATCCTGGTAGAAGGAGCGATGAATGAAGATGAGGATTAGAAAACAAGCCCTGATGAACTATAAAAGGCTTACCCACCGACACTCGTGATGTTTGAGCCACATGTTAAACTTGCTTTTCGTTTTTGGATTTTTTTTTTTTTTCTGTTTTTCCTTTAGCATGAATAAAACGGGTATACAATCCAACTTTGAAATTTTTTATAAAAAAAAATTGTAAGAAAAAATATATAAAAATCATCCAGCCGCTAAGTAATGATATTTGATGCATTACTAATGCAACTCTAAACATCATTAACATGAGTTATATTAGTGATTTGAATAATTTCTTTAACGGATTGTAACCTTACCAAAATACCAAATATATATGTAGGCCAGAAATTATGAATTCTTTCTTTAAATATCAAAGCATGCATATATATTATATATATTAATCGGAAAAAAGAAATGTAAAGGTCTTCATGACCAATGGCTTACGTTAAGACGTACACTTTTTTTTTTTTTATTGTTTGAATAATATGATTGATCGATTTGGTTCTTCTGTAAAATATGCATTTAATAAAAGTAGCATCATGTGTTTTCATCTCCAGCCAATCACTTAAGCAATTACAACATTGTTTAAAAACAATCGAAGGGAGCTCTATTCTCAAGTTTTAGAAGCTATATCTACTACATTTTTAAAATTTTTTTTTTAAAGAAACACTTCATTCTCATTAAGAATTAAACGAAGTGAGGAGTCTCCTGCAAAGTCCTGAAAGAGGTAGGAATTGAACCATTAACATTTGGGTGGCCCGTCCTCCGCACTAATTTGCTACTGGTGAAGACATAGGAGGTGGCTTTTGTGAAATAAAAGTCGGTGGCAAAATTCTTGTGGCTAACTTTGAGTGGACAAGATTTTTATGGAGTTCAATGTTTGAAAATTCCTAAAATTAGTTGACTGGTTTATCTCAATTTATTGGATGTAGGACAAATTAAATATGTACATGTCCACTGGGGTACATGGTGAGTTTTGTATCTGTAAACCAGCTTTCTTAGGTGAGAATATGTATGTGTAGTTTAGAGAAAAGGAACCTAGTTACACTTTTGATCTTTTTTTTTAGTGTCGTTGTACTTGTAGTCCAAATTCTTATTGTTTTGACACTTTTGGTCCTTATGACAGACAAAAGATTTTTGTTCAACAAAAGAAACCCATAGAAGAAATTTTCCATCATGATCTTTTGAGCAAAAAGGTAATTGATAATATAATTGAATATCCTGTCCAAAATCATGGAATAAAGGAGGCAACCCTTTAGCAACAAAAATGCAAAGAAAAAATAAAGCCTTCAGCGGAAACTGTAATGCAGTAAACGATCAAAATTTTAAGCCACTTCAATGCAAAATTGAAACATTACTTCTCAACAAATCTATCCCAAACATGGCTTATTCTCAAAAGATGATTTGGCAATGTGGACATGCCACTCGTGGAAATCAATGAGTTTAAGGTTCTAGTGGAGCCACAAAAGTGAACCAAATGTACAATGGATGACTAAAAAGTTGAGACTTCTTTGCCGGAGTAGAATGCGCCAGAAGGGCTGCCGCAGTTAGGCAAGATTCACTGCACCCTCACCATCTTCTTCTATAGTAAGTGATCCAGTCTTTGGACAAATGCAATTGATGCAGAAAGTGGGGTATTTCTTGCCTAAAATTCTGGTGTAGCCATTAAGGGCTGCTTTTGAGACTTTATATGCAGCACAATCAGAAGGCCAACCTTTAGCTTCTAAACTGCCTTCCTTAAAGTCCTTTAGAAATTCAGTCAACACTTCATCTACAGTTAAGTTTTCCACATCCCTCAGCACATCTATCTCCCATTCATTGGATAAATGCTGAAAGAATCACACAAAATTACAACTCACAAGTATTAGAAACAGAACTTTTACACAACGAATATTCCTACAAGATGGTTGTTTCCACATCTTTTAACCATTTAACGTGGCCAATGTTTAAGTGAAAAATAAAACTTGATCATGAAAGATTGAGATTTGAGTGAGACTTACCTCAATCTTTCCAAAGGAAGAGGTTAGATTAACAATTGTAGGCGAAGAAGATTTCTGCAAGAATGGAATAAATGCTTCCGTCAATTGTTTAACCCCGCAGTAGTTAGTTTTTAGGCCCTCTTCTGCAAAATCATAAGTCTGAATGACTTTTGCATTTGATTCAATCTCAGGTACTTCCTACATCAGTTTGAAACTTAATTAGGACCAAGATTTCCATCTTTTAGCAATGAATCAAGAACAGGGTTCACTTCAAAGGTCAAAAAATAAAAGTAACATCATTGTAACAGTGGTATGAACATCTTAGATTCTAGATTAAATTTCCTAAAGTTACTAGCAAATAGATCAATGGCTACAAATGCAGATGCATATAGACATACGACAATGTGAGCGTGGAGCAATTTAACTGCATAATGTCGTGCAATGGATCACATACTAGTTACAGTGAGCGTGGAGCAATTTAACTGCATCTGTAGCCATTGATCTGTTTGCGAGTACCTTTAGGAAATTTAATCTAGAATCTAAGATGTTCATACCACTGCCACAATGATGTTACTTTTATTTTTTGACCTTTGAAGTGAACCATGTTCTTGATTCATTGCTGAAAGATGGAAATCTTGGTCCTAATTAAGTTTCAAACTGATGAAGGAAGTACCTGTCATTCAGACTTATGATTTTGCAGAAGAGGGCCTAAAAACTAACTACTACGGGGTTAAACAATTGACGGAAGCATTTATTCCACTCTTGTAGAAATCTTCTTCACCTAGAATTGTTAATCTAACCTCTTCCTTTAGAAAGTTTGAGGTAAGTCTTACTCAAATCTCAATCTTTCATGATCAAGTTCTATTTTTCACTTAAACATTGGCCACGTTAAATGGTTAAGCTGTGGAAACAAGCCTCTTGTAGGAATATTCATTGTAAAAGTTCTGTTTCTAATACTTGTGAGTTGTAATTTTGTGTGATACTTTCCGCATTTATCCAATGAATGGGCAATAGATGTGCTGAGGGATGTGGAAAACTCAACTGAAGAAAAAGTAGATGAAGTGTTGACTGAATTTCTAAAGGACTTTAAGGAAGGCAGTTTAGAAGCTAAAGGTTGGCCTTCTGATTATGCTGCATATAAAGTCTCAAAAGCAGCCCTTAATGCCTACATCAGAATTTTAGCCAAAGACTGGATCACTTACTATAGAAGAAGGTGCTGAGAGTGCAGTGAATCTTGCCTTGTTGCCTAACGGCGGCGGCCCTTCTGGCGAATTCTACTCCAGCAAAGAAGTCTCAACTTTTTAGTCATCTATTGTACATTTGGTTCACTTTTGTGGCTCCATTAGAACCTTAAACTCATCGATTGTTCACCTGAAAAGTAAATAAGAGAATACGAATTAGCAGGAAGGACTTTTGGCATAATAACCAAACAAATAATGATGCAATAGCATAAAAGGCAAGAACAATGAAATGGGATGTAGTACATACCAAAATATCCAGCCTGCCATACTTATATTCGATGAATTCAGACAGAGTGGCTATGGATTGTGGAATCATTAAATCCAGGGGATGAAAGATGACTTTGTTGGATAGACCTGTTTTAAAAAGATCAATCCTATTTAGAGCATCCTTGGCTTTGTTCTCATTACTATCTGTCAGCACAACTCTAATTTTTTAAGATACTAACTGTAGAGTTATTTCAAACCCTATCCCTGCATTAGCTTCTGTTACCAATGCATATCTGAAAGCAAACACAAAATCAAAAGTTTAGAGCAAGTTAACGTGAATGAATGTGCACTTTATACTCTTGACCTGAAACTATGATGTTCTCTAGACATGGACAATTATTATTCTTTCTATAGAATTTAGTATATCAAGGTGTTCCCCCTTCTATTCAAAGAGAAAGCAACATTTGTGCATCTACAGCTGTCTCAACTTGTCTTTTTGGTTTCAGACTGTGAGCGGTTTTGCTAATATTATGGTGGAAATCGGGTAAATGTAGAGGTGGTTACCTATTATTTGCTCGGTCCACCTTCCATACAATATCCAAAATATCTTGTCCAACAGGATCATCTCCTCCCCTTCTTTGTCTGGGGTCTAGTTCAAGCGCGCGAAGCAAAGTTTTCCACTTATCTTTCAAGTCCTTAGTTGTTCTGTGTTCATCATCTCCAAAGGCCATATCTTTAACTTTCTTCCAATCACCAAATTTATTCAAACTTTCAACGGCTTTAACGAACCGTTCAACCTTCTGACTTGTAAAAGGCTTGTTTGTCTTTCGTGCAGGGGTTGAGGCCCCTTCTTCTTGTTTTTTACTTTTCTTATTCCTTTTCTTAGTATCTGCAATCGGCTCCATAAATCTGTCAAACCACGATTACAATAACAAAGCTATGATTTCCAACTGTAATTTAAGAACCATTATAAATATATAAAGAAAATCAAGAAATGTACATCACCGAAGCCGTCATCAATCAAGTACCCATGTTCATCATAATTGATCTCATATCAGAACGAAAGAATGGTTCTTGTCAATAAACCAAGAAACGAGAAATTTACCTGTCAGCCGTATCCACAGGAATTAGGATTCTGTCCACAGGGCTTCTTTCAGAAGGGATTCGGTCTGCGTTTCTTGCAAAATAAAGAAGATTCTCACATCCTTCAAGTGTTCTTGGGGAGGCGGGATCAGTCATCTGCGCCTCCATGCTTGCAATTGCATGTAGTGGTGGAGAATGGGGATTGGATGTGGTGGTGGAGAACCTGCACCAAAATCAAATTCTGACGGGAACTAACGGGAAACGGGAGAATTATGAGAAACTGACTTAAAATAAAATTCTAACGGGAGATTTATGAAATTGGGAGAAACTTGATTTAGACACAGAATTTTGAAATTGCAAATTTGTATATTAATAGAGGGGGAAACTGGGAGAAAGGGAGAATTATAATGTGTATTTATAATTTTATATTAGGGTTACTGTTTTTTGACGGAACTTAAGTAATTTATAGTCCAGTGTGCCACAGGCCCAGAAGTACCTTGTGCAAACTCCCCGGCAGCATTTCCATTTCCGTCAGGTTTCCGACGGTCTCCACTTTGTGCCACCTCTGACGACGGCCGGAGGTTGCCATGGGATCCACCAGAAGTACCTTGTGCAAACTCCCCGTCAGCATTTCCATTTCCGCCAGGTTTCCGATGGTCTCCACCTTGTGCCACCTCTAACGACGGCCGGAGGTTGCCATGGGATCCGAGTAGGTGTAAGGAATATGGCCTGAAATTCCCAGAATTATAACTCAACAGAAGAAGCAGAATTAGAACACAAAAGAGGAGATTGGGGAAGATTTGAAAATCAGAGAGAGAGAGAGAGTTGAGAAGTGTATCTAGCTCAAAGTTACATGCTACTCTCGTTAGAAAGCGGCTAGTTCACTCTATATATATAATTCAAATTATCCATGGGCTTAGAGTTTAGGTCAAGCCATGGGTAATAATCTGGGCTTGGGCTGCAAATTTTTGACACAATACAATTCCAACACGATATAAGCGGGTTAGGGTTGAGCATTAGCGGATTTATAGGTTGACCCGAATAATACGAATAATTAAATGAGTAAGGTTAGGGTTGAGAAAGTTGACGCGTGAATCCACCAACCCGAACCCGACACGAGAAATTTATACTACAAGAAAAAAAACACGACACGAATCCCACACGAACACAAAATAGTCGCAGGTTAAATGGATCGACAAGAATAACACGAATAATTAAACGGGTAAGATTAGGACTGAGGGGTGTTGACACGGGAATCCTCTAACCCGAACCCGATAAGTCAACATGACATGAACTGCCACTCCTACGCGTGGGTAAGAATTGGATTTTTTTTTTTTTTTTTTTTGACGTATGGGCATTTAGACTATGTCTGGATTATAACTTAAATAGGTCATTTTTGTTTTTGGAGAAAAAAATTATTTAGAAGAAATTTTTTCTGAGAAATTGTGTCGGAGATAAAAAGTGTAATAATTTTTTTTATTTAAATGTGAGTTTAATTTGATAGAAAAATTTAAATTTAAAGAAAAATAGAAGGTGTTTGGATATAAAAATAATTTAGTGAAAAAGTGTTTTTTTTTTTTTAAAACTAAAACAAACATAGCCTTAACATCGTTATCTTTTTTTTATTTTCTTTTTTTTTTGATAAGGTACTAATTTCATTAAAATCAGTAGTGATTACATAATTAGATTCCCTAATTGCCCTTTTAGCCAGGAGATGTGCTTCATGCACGACAGTCCTACTTAATTTCTTGATGACTATACTAGGAAAAACACTAACATAACGTCTACTGTCTGTCAATATTACCCAAACCTCCTTGTGAGTTGACGTTGCCTTGCGTAGTTGGTTGACCAATTGGAGGCTGTTTGTGTACACCCGCGGAATCCAACCATTGGTTATTGAGATTGAATAGCCCTTAAGCACGCTAAAGCCTCCATCTGTAGTGGAGATTCCCCTTGAGTTTTCAATTCTTTTCTTTGTATAGGGACATCTAAGTTGTCTTTTATGATCCATCCAATGCCCCATGTGAAATTCTCTTCTTTGAATGCCCCATCGACCAGGATTCTGACTTGTGTCCTCGCGATGATCTTTCACTTCGACCCCTGTACTTATTTGAACCTAACCATCATTGTCATCTCTGTCTCCTTGTCGAGTCGTTCCCTCCGATTTCCTCTGTCTTGGGTATAATTCCTCTTGTATTTGATATCGAATCACATCTGGTGGAATGCGTTGATTCTCCCAAACTATTTCTTTTTTTAAGCAGCCGACACTGGCGGCCGTAGCCTATTCTTTAATTAAAAAAAAAGAGTGTTACAACTAGGGTGGACAATGCAACCAAACCCTATTTCAAAAACGCATATATATTCTAACATAAAGAAAGCTCTTAGCATCTAGAAACACCAACCCCTTAACCTGCCGGGGTAGATTTCCCATTCGGTAAAGGATTGTTGATCCTGTAGTACTTGCTCTCGTGGTCAATGCATCCACTACCGCATTTCCTTCCCTATAGATGTGCAGCAAAGAACAATTTCGAATGAGTTCCCCAATCCGGAATAAGGTAGTCACTGAATTCCAAGGCCCCTTTCTTGTTTTTAACGCATGTTCCAATACTTGTGAATCCGTTTCTATCTCCATTGCCAAAACTCTGAGCTATCGACAAGTCATGATACCCTATAATAAAGCTAGCCCCTCAATCTGGAAAGCCGTCGCATTTCCAAGGAAAACACTAGCCGCAAATACAACCTCTCCATTTGTCGTTCACAGCACTGCTCCCACTCCCGCAGGCCCTGGATTCCCCAGGGAGGAACCGTCCACATTCAACTTGTACTGAGCATGCCGCGACCCTTCCCAACCACCACCTTCGGCACCTTCTTCTTCCGATACGCCCAGTGGGGCAGAACTCTCCCAGTCAAGAATTGTGCCCCCAAAATATATTGAGGAGGGTGAACCATGAACAACTCCCACATGAGTTTTTTTACCCTAAATTGTACTCGAATTAGTGACTCAGGCTCCCATCCGAACACTTTTCTGCAGTACGATGTCCACAGTTCCCAACAGACCACTACTGGAAGCACATCAGTGACCTCTCCAGCAGAGCCCAAAGACCCTCATCAGCTCCAGTCCAGAACCAATTTAACAAGTCATCCAACGTAGAAGCCCCTGACTGACTTAGCCGTAGGCCGCTGAACCAGTATCTCCACATTTCCTGTGCCCGACTACAATGGTAAAAGAGGTGCTCTCCACCCCCCCTCCCCTGGCATGTCGCAGAAGGACATTTGGAGGCAAGCGAGATGCCAATACGCCGCAACGCATCATCAAAAGGGAGAATGCGATTCACCAGCCTCCACATAAACACCGATATTTTAATCGGCAGAGGCCGTCTCCATAGGGTAGTTGAATACCCCCTGGCCATGTAGTCGAAGAAAATTGGAAGTAGAACAAACCTAGAAGTCTCCCCTTGAGTCATGCTTCCACAATTGGCGATCCGGGGTCGGTAGGAAATTGAACCGAAATGGCTTGATCACCTGTCATACCTCCGGCGAAAAAATGAACTCCATATGTGGTAGCAGTTCGGCTTTTCGTAAGCTAAAGCTGCGCAGGGTAAGGAGGGGTTCCCCAATGTCTGAATCCTCCACCAAGTCTGCTAGGAACCCCTCCCCGGATCAATTGGTGTACCAGAATAGCGATCTACCATCCCCTACACATATACATGTATTCTCTGCCATAAAGTGTCCAACCTCTTCCATTCGCGCCCAACCCCTGGATGTGCAGGGCGAGGGTGTTAGGCTACGCATGTATCTCACCAAGAGAACTTTTGAATTATGCAACTTCCACCACAATATGTTTCTCCCAAACCATTTTGTTTCTCACTAGCCAAATGCCAGACAATATGTGTAATGATAATTCAATGGCTTCCGCATCTGGTGCTTCCCTCATCCAGTTCCAAAGCCAATCCTTAGTTCTAACAAGTGATCTAATATCAAAGTTAAATTCAAGTGAAGATATTCTCCAAATCCTTTTAGAGTGACTACATTGAAGGAAAATATGTTATGTATCCTCCTCTTATAGCCTACACCTGGCACATAACAGTGGGACATTGATTAACATGTTCCTAAGATTATGAGTTTATGGGTAAGCATTCTGGAGAAGCCGCCATGTAAGGAATTGCACTTTAGCGGGTACATTTAGTTTCCGTAACCTTTTCCATAGCATTTGTTCACTTTTCTCAGGCTCACTCTACCTTTAAGCTTCAAAGGCCCCAATTTGCTCTCTCATCGCTCTCTTGTATCCTGTTTTTTTTCTAGTAAAGGCTTGTCTTTTCTGGTTCGTACCATATTGTGTCCTCTCCTTCTGGCTATGGAGACAAGTAAATTGACCTAATCCTCTCCTGGATCTGCTGCGGGAATATAACTTGAAGCATGGGTTATCTTCATTTCCAGTCCTGGTCAATCAAATGCTCCACATTTAGGTTTGTCTTTCTGATTGTTTATAAGCCTTGAGTGATCTGTAGATTCACTCCTAATATCCAGTTGTCCCAGAGACTAATTTTGTTCATTTTATTACCTTTCCTCTAACATCTTTTTTGATTAAGTCCCTCTCTCACAATATTCCTTTCTAGCACCAAGAGCAATCTCCTCTGTGTGGCATAGTCAAAAATTCATTCCCTCACAATATCTCCTTTTAAGGAATTCCAACAACAAAGACTCTTTGTCCGAGATCATCTTCCAGGCAATCTTCGCTAGCATCGTTCTGTTTACCGTTTTCCAGCTTCTTACTCCCAAACCCCCATGGGCTAGAGGTTGTGTTATCACTTTCTTCGCTCTCCAATGGATTCCATTTCCTTCATCTCCCTTCCATATGAACCTACAGATAGATTTATCAATCTCTCTGTAATAGTCTTGGTATCCTGAAAGCTCCCAGAGTGTATGAGGCTATTGAATTCAGACTGATTTTGCGAAGGTAACTCTGCACATTACGGATAATGTATTTACCCTCCATGACTTGATTTTTCCATAGATTTTACCTTTCAATTCTGCAAAAATTTGCCTCTTACTTTGTGAGAAATTCATATTCAGCCCTAGGTACCTATCATTTGTAAGAACCAGTGTGACCCGCAGTATAGCTTGAATGAATTGAACCTGTAGTTGTGGCAGCCCCAGCCCCGACCCCCCTGTTTCATGCAGGAGCCGCGACTGAGATGCCAGTCTGGTTCGCACCAGAACTCATTCATGATACAAGAACACTAATTAATTATACACTAAATTGAAATAATATACATTTTAGTCCAATAATACAAGAGGTACATGTGTATTTCTATAGCTATTACAATATTCTCGCCTAACCCGAAACTTTTATCTTCTAATCCTGACTCTTTTCATACGATACTACCCTTAATTCCTGATACATGCAAAACGTCTAGAGGGTCAGCTTCCATAAGCTCAGTAAGGTCGCACTATTTAAAACATTACTGAATAAACATTTACCGGCACATAACATGTATTTCCTAAGCAAATAAGAGAAACATGTAAGGGATAGAAAGAGTATAACAGGCAGGCAGGATTAGGATCAATATGACCCTTCGAAAAGCATTACCGATTATACTTTACCTACCTTGGAACACTGTAGCTTTTCATTAACCATGCCGACACTGACAACATTAAACATTGAACATTGTGGTAAATCCCGAAATATTACCGAACATTAACTCCAGCACAATGCCGACATGCCCGATTTCAATAAATTGATAGGGTTTGGAATCCCGACATTCAATCACACTTAACATTGAACAATGAACATTTAACATTTAACATTGAACAATATACACTGAACATTAAACTTTAACACTGTAGTAACAATAGCATTTATACGATAAAATTTCCATTTACACACATAATTCAACATTGTAACACATTTACGTGTATATGGCACATATACAAATATTTCACTTTCCGCATTTTAAGTCATAATCGTACACATTACTTATAACGCATGCATTTTACTAGATATAAACATTAACATTAATAAAGCATGCTAACTCATTTATTTACTCATTAAAACATTTAACCCCTTTAGTGAGAATACTCAACTCGATCCTGAGATATCAGCTTACTATTTTCCAATTATTTGCAGTTTATGAATATCGGAAAAATTCAGTTTCTATTCCATTTTAGATACATCCGAATTTCTTATAAACCCTAATTTTCGTAAAATTCCTAGTTTTATGACAAACCCTAACTTTTTCAGAAACCCTAATTTCATATCTCCGAAAAGGGCAGTAATTACAAAACTAACTAAATTATACGTAACTTTTAAGAAATTTTTGGAAAATAACATATTACACCACAATCAGTTTTTCCCGATTGAAAATCGGTAAAAACCATTTGGGATTGGTTTTAACTTATTTTCAATCGGTCAAAACCGATGACAATCGGTTTTCCCCGATTTACGATCGGGTAAAACCATTCTATGCCCAAAAAACTTGGATTCCAAGTTTTCTTTCGGGTTCTTGTTAGAAATCCATTCCAAATCCATTTTTCTTACTTCTTTTTGTGAAAATCAACCTAACAATATATAGGCATTATTCCTAACACCTTCTAACCACTTTTTCATGCTAACAACAAGATCAAAATCTATAATTTCTTAAGAATTTTTAAAACATCAAAACTATGCAATATTTTCTAAAATCAACCAAAAGTATACGTTGAATTCCTTACCAGCAGGTTCCGAACTCCTTCTAACACTGAATCCACAGTTCCAGAATCGATTCCTTGCTTCAGGCTTTGTTTCATAGCTTTGAAGATTGATTTCTCCTCTTCTTCCTTCTTCTCCTTCTTCTTTCTCCTCCTTTCTACCTTTTCTAGTTTGGTTTGGAATTTTGGCAGAGTTTTGGCATGGTTTTGGGTGAAGGAAATGGATGGGAAGAGGGCTATTTATAGGCAAATTTGCCCAGTAAGCCAAAATGCCCGTTCTTATCTCATAAGTTTTATTTTTTTCAAATCTAGCAAATAATCGATTTTAACCGATTGAGAATCAGTTATAAGCAATTCCAATCAGTTTTACCCAATTTATTCTATTTTCAATCGGTTGGGACCTTTTTCAAATCGGTTACAACCGTTTGTAGGACGGTTAGATATTTTTTCTACTTTTTCATATCGAGTCTACCCGTTTAGAAGTCGGTAAACCGTTTCGGGAAGCTGTGGAATTGGTTTTACCCGATACTGAATCGGTACTACTGATTACCTTATCTCGCCAATCGATTTTACCCTTTGGAATAGGGTAAAACCGATTAAAACCGATTCTCAAGCGACCGATTGGTTATTATTTTTTTAGTTTTTCACTTATTTTCTAAAATAAACCATAATTCCTGAAATTAAACTAATGTATTTATTTTCATTATTCTTAAATATAACCCTTTACTTAAATTAATATCTTAATTCTAAACTAAACATCAAAATTTCTAGATTAAAATCCAAAACATATAAACCTAAACCATAAGATAAGATTTTATAATTAACATGATCTTAGAAAATTCTCAAACTTTATAATTATACATAACCAAGTTTAAACACCGACGATATAATATAATAAATATTAAAATAGGATAAGAAATTACGGGGTTTTACAGTAGTTCTCCCACAATGAGACACTACAAGAAAACATGATATTTGGGACAAATTTTTGAGACAGTATAAGAAAATCGTCTCAAATACCAGGATTTTGAGACACTTTTAGTGACTATCTCAATAATTAATTTGGGACATAATAATTGAGACGGTTGTTAGAATGTTGTCTCATGTAAAACTAATTGAGACACCTCTTAGGGATGGTAAAATACTTTTTCTCAAATGAAATTAATTGAGACACTTATTTAAGACAGTAAATAAAATTGTCTTAACCTAATTAATGACAATTAAATTGAGACAAAAATAATAATTCGTCTTATATGTAACTATTTGAAACAATTACTGAAGGTTGTATAAACTATTTTCTCATAAATAAAGTAAAGACAAAAAACGTGGAAAACTTAAGCGGAAACTTAAAGACCCAAAATTTGTATCGTTCAAGTGCTTCATGCAAGACCCTTTTTTCTTGTCAAAATATAAAGTTCATGCTCCCTCCTCCTTCTAGATGAAATTTCCATCATCTATCTTCTTCCTTCCTAGGATCGAAGCCCACCGTTTTACTTTAAAAAATTGAAACCATCCATTTCTTCATTAGCAACCAATAACTTTTTTACTTAGCAAAACTGTCTTTATGTGACACCCTTACTTCTCAAGACACATCAAAGCACATAGGAATGATAATTGGCGGAGTTGACTCACTTGTATGACTTAGTAGCTCCTAAAATTCTGAGTATTAAATATAAGTAATTTGAAAATTAAAATTTTGAATGTAAAGTTTATGATTTAATGACAAGATTAGTTTTAAAATACCAGTAACCAAACTAAAAATAAAATATCAAGATTTAAATTTAGAACAATAGAAAATGTAATGGTAATTATAAACTCAAAAACAAAATCAACCCAAAAACGAAAATGGAGGTTTCAAGCTAAGATTAAAAAATTTCCAACCAAACTTAGTTAAGTACGTGCTAGAGAAATGTTAACTAAATATCATTAAAATATTTTACAAAAAATAGATAATTTTATTTAATTAATAATTTAGAAAAATTAAGAAAATTAATTAAGTTCATAAAAGATGGTGAAAATTAATGGGATCAAATTGACATTAAGCAAGTTAGAAGAAGGACCCATTCATAAGATTATTAAAACTAGTGAGTTAGATTAATAGATAAAACTAAAATAAATGGAAAGAAAGGAAAATAAATTAAAATTCAACAAGCATCTAAATACAAAAAATTAGAGAAAAGCAAACCTTCTCCCCCACAAAACCCAAAACCCACGTCTCTCTCCCCCCTTCTTCTCCCCAAAACCCAAAACACACGTCTCTCTCCCCCTTCTTCTCTCACAGAACCCTTCTATTCTTCCTCTTGCCTTTCCTGAGTTTTCCCACAGAAACCCACACCTCCTCCCTCCCGATCTATACTCTCCACTTTCCACGGCATTGTAGCAAGGAGAAACTCACACCAGAAAGTTGAATACTTACCCTCCCCCACTCGAATGCGAATAAAAAGAAACCCCAAATGTAAACAAAAAATAGGCGGATGAATTAAAACTTCTTAGAACCTAAGAAGTCACAGAAGGTTGATTGTGAGAAACATTGGAGAAGAAGAATCAAGGTCCGGGAAAGGCCACAAGGAAGAGGTAGGCTCCTTCACCGTTTTCAATTTAACCTTAGAGCATCCACAATGGCGTGAAGGCATTTTAGCTCCAAAAGCTAAAAATTTTGGAGCTAAAATGGCTTCCATCTCCATGAGAGATCAATGGTTGGAGCCATTTTTTGAAGCTATTTCTAAATATTATCATTTTAATAGTTTAAAACTATTTCTTTAATTATATAAATGCTTTTAAATATTTATTGTTAATAATATTACATAAATTTTGTTTAGGGAACAATTTTCATCTAATAATTTTATTTTTGATTGTCATAAAATGCAAAAATTATAAAATAAAAAATTAAAAAAATTAAATAATGAAAGTAAATAATAATTCAATTCAATAAATGTTTAATAAAACATTGCAATATTAATTATAAACACACACAAATACTAGAAAAATATATTCCACTACATAAAACCAACAATTACAATAAGAAAACACACAAATACTAGATAAACATTCCACCACATAAAACCAACAATTACAATAAGAAAAGTACATAAATAAATATAAAAGCTTCAAATATCGGCATTAGAATAATTTTCCCACAAGTTTTCAATCAGTGCGTTGCGAAGGTCAATGTGGGCATTAGAATAATTATTGTTATGCTTATTGTCCTTTTTTTTTTGTTCGTTTTTTATTATTATTACTATGATGTATTTGTTCTTATTGAATGTATGATGTTTTCATATTTTAATTATAATATTGTCAATTTTAATTATTTTTCCTTAAATTTGTCATAATATTTTTAAAGCTATTAAAATTCGTATTTAATAATTTTCATATACTTTATTTTATTAACATTTATAATTTTAATGAGAAACTAAATTTATTTTCGAAAATAGAATATTAAAAAAATTTAACAGTAAAAGTACTTAAATGACATAAATTAATCAAACTAATTAAATTATTACAGAAAATAAATAGAAAAACCAATTGAATTCAAAAAAAAATAATAAAATATTAATTTCCAGAAATGGCTCCAGCTTTTCTGGCTCCAAAATCTGATCCACAGCTATTATAGCTGCGGATTATAGAAACCGCTGGGGAATGGCAAAAAGCCATTCCCCACCCGTTAGATACAAGCGGAAGCCAATCCGCTAGGGATGGTCTTAAAATTACACTATGCATGTGGAAATCTAGAAATTGATGCACTAAGAGTCCTAAAGATTATATTTTGACAAACAAAATATAATTAAAAATCTAATTCATAGGAAGTTAGTATTTGCATGTTTAGCACATGTGTTATTGATTGAAAATTTGATAAATGTTCTTGGGTTTAAATTAAATAGAAACAGGGTAAATCTATCCCATGAATATCTGAGAGTAGTAATGTAGTATGATAAAATTGATGAGAAAAATCTCTGGGGGGAACTCTCTGTATGTGTTGTAAATAGATCGATGTAGTTGTGTTTTTGGTTGAGGGTTGCTAGATTTATAGAAATGGAGTTTAGAAAGTTTTAAATGTGGTTGAGGGCTGCTTAAAAATGATAAAAATATGTTTTCGAATGCATTGGTGATTGGGAATCCTCAACTGAATAAGGAAATTCATATGTGAGTTAAATCTGTTTGTGATTCCATTTGGTGCTGAAAAATTAGTCAATATTAATGGGTTTGTGATTCTTGGGATCTTTGTGATGTTTGAAAATGCCTTAGATCAAACTTTAATCTATGAAGGCTGGTAGGATTTAAGCATTGTAGTGCTGAAGATGAAATTGTTTAAGGATATGTATGTCAATGGGAAGTTAACCGAATTCATATATAATCTTGTGTTGTGACAAGTGAGATTGATCTTGTTATGTTTAATAAAACATGTTCTGTGGTGAAGAACTAAACTTAAGCAGTCCAAAAACCTTTAAAATCAAAGGTTAAAGTTAAAAGTCCTGATTTAGAAAAGCAGAGCAGTATACTCATGTCTTGCGCCTAAAGCTCACAAAATTCTTTATTAAAAATGTGTAAATTTCTTGGATAAATCATAGTATACTTAGCTACACACATAATACCTTTCAAATTTTCACAATTTTTGGATTCATATTTCTTGATAAAAGTTTTGATTAAAGTTAACCTTGACGGTAATTTTGAGACCTGGATAACACTATGTTATGAATTTTCTTTAAAATTACTGGCTCATCATAAAATTCTGTAATTATTAAGTTTGATTCTAGGAGTACTTTTGCATCTTTGTTCCAAATTTTAGCTCGAAAAGACTATTATTTCTCAAGATATAATTTTTGCAAGTTAGGAAATGCCTTATGCATAAACTCTGCAACAAGATAACTCTGGATTTTATATGTCCTGCATGAAACTGAAGTGTATAATGTATAGTATGACACATTTAAGTTTCTCCTCTTTTAAGAGTTTTTGACATCAAACTTTTCTATTAAAAGTTTCACTGCCTTCTTTCTTCTGGTAGTTTAGGAATGTTTTAAAGTTTTCCATTTTTACATTCACTTAACCTTATTGCACTTACTTTGAATGAGTTCTATTTACTAAGATGAAATAGAATACTTTCTCATATTTAACAACTTAAACAAACTATGCGTGTTGATTTATCATATTAGAATTAGTGGAGGTTGATAATTCTAGAAAATTTGTTTTGGTAAATGCTTAGGACCAGGTACCTAGGTACTATTTTAAAAGTAACTCATGATACTTGTACTTAAAGTTTCTTCCTTAGTTGAACAAATTATTGAGACTGTTTTTTATCTGTTGTAATTATGGACTTTTCGAAGTTTACTTATGAAATTTATGAATGTTTGAAATGTTTTGAAGTTTTTGGAAATTCTTTAGGGTGTGTTTAAATATTAGGATGGCTCAAACATACACTGCAAATTCGGACTATTTGAACTTGAGAATTGAATTTCAGAAAGTAGAAACCCAACTGACATTGAAAATTGGATGTGTGAAAAAGTGGGTTGTTTGGATGTGTTTATGCGATTTCTGGAAATTCTTTCAACTATAGGGAACATGGGCTTTTACTCAAAACATGGTTAAAAGTTGAGCCCTAACGACTTAAAAAAGGTTTCCAAAAGTGTGTTGAATTTTCTTAAACCTGAAGTTTGATTGTAATCTTGTTGAACTTAGAATCTCAATCTTAGCTTTTGAGTGTAAGAAAAGTGAAGGAAGCACACTTTGTTTTGAAAGTGAAATTTCTGGAAACTTTTTATGTTTGTTCTGTTTGATGTTTTCTAAGAGTACTTTAGGCTCTTTAGAGTGTTTGGTAAGTTTAAATCGATAAGAAACCGCAAAATGTGAGTGAGGTGATATGTATTGAAGTTTAATAATAAAAACATAGGTTTCATTGTTCTAAAATAGGTCTTGGAATGTTTCAATTTTTAGTGAGTTAGTTCTTTCCAAAAAATTAGAATGTTTACTAGAATCATGTTACTAATTATGTGGAATATATGATGGCCATCTTGCCTCTTTCTCTTTTAAAGATATTACTTTATCTTGCAACATCCTGGCAATATTAATGTGCATGATGTCAGTGGTCAAAAGCTGATTTTTTATGACTTCAAAATGATGGGCATGTATATTTTTATGGGGGTTTTTCCCCTTATTGTGTGTCTTGATTCTTTTTTTTTTTTTTTTGGAAAAATACAATTCCTTTCATAACTGTTATTATTTATAGGCCCAAAAATTAGAGAAGGGTTTACTCGAAGCTTTTTATGGAGTATAAGAATAATACATATAAGGTAATTGTTTCTCAATTATGTATTCTTTCAAAACTGCATTTTGTTGTATTTCACTTATGTGCGAATTCAAATTTTAAACAAATTTTGTTAGAAGGGAAAGTGTTTCTTTTCGATGTAGGTTCTTCAAGCAAGTACTTGTGTTGACTAGAGATATGAGTTGTGGGTTACCAGTTATTTCTTCACACGTTCTTTCTTAACTGCTTGGTCAAATGTTTCTTTATATCATGTTTGTGGAATTGAATATAGCTTAACTATGTTGAGATGTTTGTAAATGTAGTATAGAAGTTTGTAGACGCTCTCATTAAAAAACTCTTTATTATTTTTCTCAGGACTTTGAAGATGGATGGAAGCTAGCTCCAAACTCGTGGCACTTATGCTTCGCTATTCTATCGTAACAATCAAATATTCTGATAGCGTATTGATGAATGTCTCTTCCTTAGCTATTATCAAAGTAGAGTCTTGTGCAATTGCGTCTACAGAGAATCTTTTGATGTACAGTGATTGTATCAAGTACAGTGTAATTGCGATGAATATTTATTCACATTTTGGAGATTAATTTTTATTTATAAAAATCGTGTTTATTAGTTCTTAAATTATCATTTTAATGTTTTTTTGGTCAATAGTGTGTTCAATAAATAATAGTTTAATAATAGCTACTGTTTCTAGCTATTAACAATAAGACATAATATTTAAGACGAATGACTATTGTCTTTAATTCTATTCGAGACATCATAGAGCTGTCTCAATTCAGTGTCTCTAACTTCGCAATAGTTGAGACAGGAAACTATTGTCTCTAATTCTATTTGAGACGGCATATTGCTGTCTCAATTAAGTGTCTCAAATTTTTAACAATTTGAGACACAATATTTGAGATAGAGAAATGAATGTCTCAAATACTTTTGACACAGTTGAAAAATTGTCTCAAATCTATTTCAAAAAGTATTTGAGACAGCTTTATTGTCTCAAATTTGTTTTGCGACGACTGCAAAGGGAACAGTGCATTTACTGTCTCAAAAATCATTTTGAGACAGTAAATGCACTATTTGAGACAATTATGGTGGTGTCTCTAAAGAGCCTTTTCTTGTAATGAGACTAAACATGATCGAGCATTTCTCAAAGTTTATTCTCTACCCGATGACGCAGCATAGTCGTTAAGAACCCTGGCTATACTAGACACACTCTGTGTATCACTTTTGAAAAATAACAAACTATCATCTGCAAACAGTAAGTATGACACCACTGGGTTGATCTGCTTACCTTGAAACCTGGTCCATGATGTTCCCCCTTTCCTTGTCTCAACATCTCAGACAGCATTTGTTGGCACGTTATAAAAAGAAACTGAGACAAAGGGCACCCTTGCCTTATTTCTCTAACGGGATGGAAAGCCTATGATGCCCACCCCTTGCATGTGACCCTGAATGAGACCGTCGTGACACACTTTTCTATCAGACACACCCAATTTTCAAGAAAATCCATTCCTCTCATTACTTGTAGTAGAAAAGCCCATGACATTCTATCATAGGCTTTACTCATGTCCAATTTCATTGCCGCCCAACCCTCTCTTTCGGCTTTATTCTTCTGAATAGCCTCCACCATTTCATGCGCAAGCAGGATATTATCTGCAATCTGCCTTCCAGGTACAAACCCATTTTGATTTTTGTTGATGAGCCTGTTAATAACCCTCCTCAGCCTATTTGCCAAAACCTTCGCCACGATCTTGTAAGTAACATTGCAAATGCTTATTGGCCTAAAGTCTGATGCATTTTTTGGTAACTTCACTTTTGGGATAAGAACTATGTTAGTCATATTCTATTTAGTGTCTATTATTTCCCTTGTTTAACCATTCCAATGCCTCTCTTCATACCTGTGGCCCAAGCTCTTTCCAGTAGTGCTTGTAGAACTCTGCTGGCATTCCAGATGGACCCGAAGCTTTCCATGGACCCATTGTTTTAATGGCTTCCCAAACTTCTTTTTCCGTGAATCGTTTCGCCAACCATTTCTTCTGTGTGTCATCTAAAGTTAGCGGGCTTCTCTCTAACAATCTTTCTACATCAACTCGTGTGGCATATGGTGGTTAATAGTCTTCCTGGACATATACCTGTTTGAAGTGTTCCTCCAGGACTCTGTTGATCTTCTCTTCCTCCAAGACACAATTGTCATTTCCGTCATGTAAGCCTGTGATCTTATTTCTACCATGTCTTTTTGTTGCCAATTTATGAAAAAAAAATTTGTTCCTGTCTCCCACCGCGGCCCATTTCACCATGCATCTCTGTTTCCAATAATCATCCTGCCAATCCATTAAGTGCTCTAGGGCTTCCCGACTCTTCCTATCTTTTTCCGCATTCCTTTTTGATAGACGCAGTGATTGTAGTTTTATCATATCTTGTGTGAGAGCATTAATTTTTCTGTCCAGACCCTTGAATTCCTCTTGATCCAAGATTTTGAGATTCTATAAGGTATATTTCAACTTCTCCGTAACAGAACCTTGACTTCCATCGCCATGTTGTTCGTCTGTCTGCAGACCCATCTATCTTCCCTCTTCCCCCATGTTGTCTCCGATCTCCGATTCTCCGCTAGATTGTACGATGTCTGTTAACTCTATTCTTTCTCCCTTCTCCGATCTGATTACATGTCCGGCTTTCATAGGACTCTCGTTATTCACTCCATATCTTCTTAACAACCTCTGTTGTCGATTTGATCTGACCCAGTAAAATTCAAACTTCTTTGGATTCCGTTTTCTCCACTCCTTAATGGTTTCAACTAAGAAAGCTCTGTGATCAAATCTAATTATCGGGAAGTTTCTAATTACAGATCTCGGCTGTTGCTCCTTCCAAGATTCCGATGCATGCAATGCTCGATCCAATCGCTGATAAAGTGTTTGCTGCCCCTTCTTACTATATATTCGTCCACATAAACCAGTTTCCTTCTTGATTGACTTCTATTAAATTATGCCTCCCTCTAAAGCTCACAAACTCTATAATGCCTGATACATCATAACTAGCTTCTAGCCATCTGTCCCCACTACCCGCAATCTGGTTAAAGTCCTCCAGAATTAGAGTTAGTAAACCCAAATTCATCGTAATGCTATCTAATTGCACCCATATTAAATATCGATATTGTGCAACAAGGCGACCATACAACAAGACCATCAACCACTCATTTCCAATTTTTTCTACAGCTTTCATGATATATAGTTCAAGGACTTAGTTACTACTACCAAATTTACATAAGCATTCCAAATCACACACATACCACCCCCTCCCCTGCTAGATTTTGGGGATAAATATTCATAACTTACAAAAGAGTTATATTCACACTATTCTTGGATTTTCTCTGCAGTCTCCGTAATGAATGTAAACTCTGGTTGCCTTTAGCATCCTTATCTAATAAAGAAATCTCAAATTACTATTAGGAAGATATTATTAAATAAATGATCATTATTCCTAAAAGCAAATTGACCAGATTCCTTATCTTCTTTACATCATCTAAAAATTACTTCGTATAATTCTAAAATCAATCACAAATCTCTCATTTCTATTTCCATTTCTCTTCCTCTTTTACCTTTTTAGTTGACTAGTGAGAGAGCAATAATACATTTTGAGAGAACTTCACCACCAGGCTAAACAATATTTTGTAAGATTGGGATCTCATGCAAAATCAATTTGGGATTTTGCTTTTGATATTTTTGTTTGCCTAATATTCATTGCCCACTTCAGAGGAATGAACCTTGAAGAATGAGTAGCTGGCCTACCGTGCTTCATAGGCTTGTTTAAATTGAAAACTCAGCAAGGTGGTACCCAATCATTTCAGTTGTGTTGAATGACTTTCCATTGTAGGTACAAGGCTAATTTGTTGATTATTATTTTGTTGTTGTTGCCATTTGAGTCTCCTCATGCACTGTAATCATGTTACACAAATGTGTCTTCACAAGATTTGGCTTCTCACCAGCTGGCGTCTCATGTTTCGCCTTTCGTTCTCTTCAAGCCTCTCTGGAACCTTATGTGTGCACCAGTGGAGAAGAGCTTCGCAAGCTCATCAGTGGACGTATCGAGAAGGTCATCAATATCCACATCCCTAAAGCTAAACTTATTGAATGTCCTCTTCTTTGGTCCTCCGCAACATCAGTCTCGATGTCCGCTATTTTTGCTGCTGGAAGAGAAGGTTGTGTTGAGTGAGAAAAGATTGGTGCACCAGCGCCGAGTGTAGGGTTTCGTTACTTTTGATTTCTATCTTCCTCTCAATTTGTAATAACGGAGAACTCCTGAGGGAGACAACCTTGTTTGATAAGTACGATAATGAAATATCTTTAATAATAATAATAATAATAATGAAAACTTTTTATTTTAGAAAGGGTAAATTTGTCTTCAAAATTTTATTTAATGCATTAATATATTTTGGGTGCAATGCATGGTTCATCACTTAACTATCGATTTTGCAAAAAAATGACATTTTTAAAACTAAAAAAAAAACTCTTTTTTAGACACTGAAATTCCATTTCGCTCAAAACATACGTTAGTCGGTTTCGTTAAAGTAATGACGAAGGTTTTTTGCAAGGGTAAAACCGTCAATTTCTGGGGCAACTTTATAATTAAACAACAGTAAATAAGCACTTTCGCAATTTTTAAAAAAATTCCAAGATTGTTTTCCATTGTTTATATTCTCTAAGACTTTTTTTATTTTAAAAAAACAGCAGCTCCGCGTTTGCCCGTTTTTCCCGCGGCGTCGCCATTTGTCCCCCCTGTTCAGCAGCTCCGATGGCACCCAGAACTGAACTCCAGATCCAACGTGACCATCTTCTTCGTCGAACCATCGCCATTTCCTTTTCTTCTTCTTTTTTTTTTTTTAAAGATCCGCTCGAATCTGAGCGGATCCGTAATTATTTTTTTCCCCCCGGCTCCCACCCGACTTCCAAGTTCAGGGCCTCTTCTTTTTGGGAGTTTTGAAAACGGTTTTGAAAACAAGTTTTGAAAAATAATTTTATAATGTAAAAAGTGTATTGAAAATATAAAAAATAGATGCTGAATAGTAAAAAGTTGTATTGGAAATGTTGAAATATGCTTAAAATATATTAAATTTACTGTTGAAACCAAAACCGTTTTTAAAACGAAACAAAAATAACATGCCCTCAACTTCAACCATTCCATCACCAAACAATCATCTCATAAAACTACCCAATAAACTGCCCTGTTTGTTTTGATTCTCAAAACATGGTTTTGAAAAAAGTTTTAATTTTATAATAATTTTTTATCATTTTCAATACACATTTTTATATTTTTCAATACACCTTTTTACATTCCCAATACAATTTTAATATTATAAAATTAAAATAAATCTCAAAATCATGTTTTGAAAATCATACCACACAGGGCCAATTTCTGTCTTCCTTTTCTTTCCTTTTTTTTTTTTTTTTAAGGATTAAGAAAATTTCATAAACTTCCTAAAATCCCTCGAAAGACCATTACATTATTTTCATTTTTCTCCTTTCTCTGGGCTTCAAAAGGCTTTGATCTAGCAAAAGCAAAGATCAATCATCTACCATGCTAAGCTTCTTTACTTTGTCCATCATACTGAAGTGAGAATGCATATTAAGCTTAATAAACCCACGACAATGGTTAAGATTTAAGAACACACATCAGTTCAAGGGATGCCCTGTTCTAGAAATAGCAACATCGGACATAGTAAAGTAATCCCCGCCGACAATCCCAGCTTCTCCGCTCGGAAATTGCCACCCGTTTCCGAGGACTCTCGGCCCCCCAACGCCGCCAGCACCTCCATCAGCGACTGAAATCCCAGGGAAGGGCCAAAGAGATCTTCCAAGCCCAAATCTGATGTCGTCAGGTCCAGCTCCAAGCGGATCTGGGCGGATCGAGAAGAAGAAAAAATGAAATTGCGATGGTTCGTCGAAGAAGATGTTCGCGTCGGATTTGGAATTCAAATCTGGGCGCCATCGGAGCTGCTGGTTAAGAGGCGACGGCGCCGGAAAAAACGGGAAAACGGTGGAGCTGCATCTTGGAGAAGATGAACATTGGAAAAAATTTTAAATTGAAAAAGTGCCCGTTCAGTTGTTTTATTATAAAGTTGCCCTAAAAATAGACCCTTTTTTTACCCTTCCAAAAAATCCTCCGTTAGTACTTTAACGGAACTGACTAATAACGAAACTGACTAACATCAGTGGTATGTTTTGAGCAAAATGGATATTTAGGGCCTGTTCTTTTTGTTCTGTTTTGAAAACAGTTTTGGTTTCAACAGTAAATTTAATATATTTTAATCATATTTCATCATTTCCAATTCAAATTTTTACTATTCAACATCTACTTTTTACATTTTCAATACACTTTTTATATTATAAAACTATTTTTCAAAACTTATTTTCAAAATCGTTTTCAAAACGATGAAAAAGAACAGACCCTTAGTGTCTAAAAAAATACATTTTTTAAAGTTAAGTGATGCATTTTTCCCATATATTTTTAGACCTTTTAAAGGAATTTTAAAATTTTAACATTGTTTAGGAATTTTCCCAAAGAAAGGAACATCAACACCCATTCCCCAACCACCTTTACCGCCAAATCCGGTCACCACTTTCAAGAATTTCACCGTCGGTTTTTGACTCCAACATCAAATTAATAGACAAGCTGAATGTTCATGAATTTATATAAAATTCGATCACTTTAAAAGAAGGAGCAATCGATAACTCTTAGAAGAAAGTTGCAATTCCAACATTTATGGCAACATAATATTACAAATAAAGAAGAAAAGCTTAAATTAATTACCAAAAAAAACTGGTCTGCTGAGTGTACAATTGATGTATCTTGTGATTAGGATATTGTGGATCCTTAATGGTGTTTCGTTTAGAAAAAGGAACTTTTATACGTTTAACTCTTTTCGTCTCCGGATTGAACATAAAGTACTTTCCCCTTTCGTCCCCTTTTCTGAATCCATAGAAGATTAAATCTCCTTCTTCCGACGACTTGGGATGCATAGCATGGATAGGGATTGGGAAACCAGGTTTAACATGATATTTCTTCCTCCAACAATCGGTTAATTCCCATACTATTAGATCCTTACTCTCCGTCAAATTAGTCTCTGTCAGAAGATACAAATCTACGAGGCACAAATTTCCTCGAAAATCAATCAGTTTGCCGCTGTAGGGTTTCACATTCCCTGGCCATTTGATGATCGCAAGTCACATTCCCTGGCCATTTGACTGCTTTCCCAGTAGACATAGTTATTTATCAAAATCGCCCCTAGGCAAACAACCCCGCACGGTAATACCACGTCGATTTCTTTCCAGCTGGACGAGCTAACACTACTAGTATGAGTGAAAAAAATTTTTGCCACTTTATACGGGTAAAGATGATCAGTGCCGGCCACTAGCGTGCTAGGGGAGCCGCATATCCATATGCGGCCACGCCATCAAAACGAGGGCACGCCGGCAATGGATGTACCTCGCCGGTTCGAGGATTGTAGAGGTAAACACTCCTGCGATCAGTACCAGTATAACACAGCAGATCGCAAGTAGCGGACTGAAAAGTGCATTGGATAATGAATCTCTTCCGCTTGTTGAACTGATAGAGGTAAAGACATAGTCTCCTTCTTCCCTGTTGATCATATTATGGTCGCAAATCGAAAACGTACACACACCTGCATCCCAACTGTCCACAAATAGTAGGTTGGAGATTCTCAGCATGAATTTCCGACGACCGGCGATGAAAGACGGGTCGGAGATTATTTGGTACCAGGTCTTGCAAACCCGTTTACAATTCGACAGGGTTTTGGCATCTAATCTTGTTAGTATATCTGCAACGAGGTCACTGTGAAGCCCATGCCTCTCCTTCCTTTCATCCTCAGATCTCAACTTCTTCATCATCTTTTCAAAAGAATATAATATAAAAAACGGAAGAGTAGCAAGTATACGTAAGTCGACATCTCTATTTATAGAGATTAATTAATTTGAAAATTTTCCAACTGATCAAATTAGGAAATTAATTCCATTCCAATTCTGAAACGAATATGAATTACCTAATTCAATCTGAACTAGAAGATTACCCAAAACATGCAACTCATTCTACAATTCTAAATAACGACCAACAAAACTATTTTAAATATAAAGAACTAAAAATTAATGTTTAACGGAAGATATATTAATTCATTCAAAGTTGATATGCATCTAAACATAAAAGATAAAGCATGTCGATTGATCTCATATATAGTTGTTTCCATCAAAAATACTAGGTGGTGAAATTAATCTAAGCAACAACTTCCTAATTTTGTGAATAAATATTTAGGGTCCATTTTGGTTGAACGGAATTAGAATTGAATTGGAAAAAAGCCAAGAAAAAGATGAATTACCCTGACCTATTCTAATTAAAGAAAGCCTTCTACCTGGTCTCTCGTAAGAAACATTAAGGACATAGCAGAATTGATTGTAGACTCTGTTCCTACATGCTTTCCTATCCTTTTTCTTGTGAAATTAAGGATTATGTCTCCAAATCCATAAAGTTTACCCCAGGGGAATTAAAGCTAAAATCCAGGATTTCTCTTCACAACCCCAACTTTTTTTCTAAAATCAAGTTCAATATTGGGAAACAAATTAAACTCAGAAACAGAGCAAGTCCAGTCAGAAAAGTAAGGTCCATCATGAACACAAGAATTTCTTTTCCGACTCTTATTAATTAAACACAAGAATTTCTAAGAAACAGAAAGGGATTTTTACACAAGTCGATCTAATTTAAGTGAAAACAAAAAGGGGGGGAATTTACCAAACATTTCTTCATTTGTAGAAACAACTCAAGGTCTGCTGCAGAGAAGTTTCAAACCATCAAATGACCGAAAAAGAAGAAACGAGTCTTCTATTCTGGAAAAGAGTAATCAGCAAAACTACTGGCCCCTGTAAGATCAATGGTCCATTCCTGCAATCAGTTAGATTTTTTTCAACAAATGGAAATGTATACCTCCTAAACTATTGCCTCTAGAAAGAGCAAAAAGTATATGAAATCAGGGTCATACCTGCGGTATTCCTACAATACTGTGGCATGCAGTACAAGTGGTCGAGAGGGAGCCACAAATACGATTTTCCTGCCATGGATGTGTATATCAGTGTTCTGCTAGACCAGTTTCTCAATATAACTCCCAGTGTATGTGTATCATAAGTAATATTGTGATGAAGAACAAAGAATCACAAGTAATATCTTAAATGGCCAGAAACTTTTTTATTTTCCTTCTTTCCCAGAGAACAAAATCAAGCACCAAATAGTTAGATATAAACCAACTTAAGCCAATCAAGAATCAATGGCTACTATTTGAATATAGTTTCAACCACATGGGAGTTGAAAGGTTCTCTATACACAAGTTATAAGCCAAAAGTATATCTTGCATTCAGTGTTTCTTGCAACAAATCAACAGAAAAACACTCTTTACTGGCATATGTTCATAAAATCATGATTGAACCACTAACTTAGGTCACATAATTCACCTCTCTCTCACTCACTACTTTGATCAATGTGCAAAATTCATCCAAACAGAAGAAATGATCCACAATTAACAAAATTCAACAGCAATTACAGCCATTTCAGCTTTAATTCAGCATTTGTATACCCATTTTGAACCTAAAAAATAAGCAATTTTCATATATTACAAAATATGTCGTAGCCCAAACCTTTTTTTTTTTTTGGTCCCAGAGAACAACAGATGCGTAGAAAAACACCCAAAAACCGATGAGAACACAGATGAACCAAATTTTCAATAATAAAAGCACAGAAGAGAAAAGGAACAAACTCACAGAAGAAGAAGACAGCAATAGCGATCAATCGAGAAACCGGATGAAATCGTCAACCAAATGCGTGAAATAAATTAATCACGGCCTGTCGTACAACAAAAACCCTATCCCCGATCTCCATTCTCACAGAAAAATAAAAGGAAAAAACGCCATGGAAGACGGAGGTTTTTTCTGGCTTGGGAAATGAAACGAAGATGAAATTTTTTATGGCGGAAAAACCATCCAAAATGTCTAAGTATAACCAAAATACCCCTAAACAGTAGATAAAAGGACGGAATTAGCCTGCTAACTTTCACTGCCCCTAATTGAAATTTAATAGCTTCGAAGGATATTGATGGTTTTTGCCAAACCTCAGGGTGCATAAAGTAGTTTCTACAAACTTTGAGGGGCTAAATGTAATTCACCATTTTATGTTTGAGCCTTCAGATTAGGAGAGGAAATAGGTTCACGATCCTTTTTTACATTTTCTTGTTACACATTTTAATAATTTAAAGTAAATATTATTTTTTATTTTAATATTTTCACCAATGATATTCATTAATATTATATTAAATTTTTTAATTAAGGGTTCACTCATTTTAGTGTATGATATATTTATTTTAATTTATTGTGATTACAAAATCAATAAAATAATAAAAAATTAAAAAATTAGGTAGCACGCCAATAAATATCACTGGTAAAAAAATTAAATGAAAAATAATATTTACAATAAATTATTAAGATGTGTAACAGGTAGCGTAACAAAAAAATGGTATCAGATCTTCTGACAATCTTTTTTTGTCTTCTCTATCCACCCTCTCATAATGGGATGTGGGACTCACGTATCACATCATAGGGCCCACTACTCCATTATGAGATGGTGAACAGGAAGACAAGGAAAAAGTTGACACCCCAAAAAAGTGTAACAAAAAATTCTTAGACGAAGAAATATGTGGGGTATTAATTTTAGGCTTAATTATTTTTTGCCCTGTTTTGGGGTTGTATGACTGACTATTACCCCTCAATTTATAAAATGAACCTTTTACCCCTTTGACTATTGGTCAAAAGAATAAGAATAATGTAGTGACCATAACTCCCTTTTGACAGTGAAAAACAACTTCAACCAATTCAATCAATTTGTTCGAAGTTTCAAAAAAAAAAAAAAAATCAGCAAGTTCGGAATCCTGAACTGTTATGAAATCTCAACTACAATTTTTTATTCAACCAATCCAATCAGCAAAAGATATGGTGTTATGAAATCATAATACCCTTTGACACAACACAGAAGATTACCGGAATTTTTTATTTGTCCAATTCAATCAGCAAGCTAGCAAGTTCTGGAAATAATCAAACCCAAGAAGAAGAAAAAAAAAATTTGTAGGTCAGACAACCTTTTCTTGCTTGGCTGATTTTTGTGTCAACCACCACTACTTCCTTTGCGAAGCATCTGACAGCAGGCCTCTTTTCCACTGCCACCGGTCGCTGCTGTTCTGTTAGCCATCGGATCTGACGACCGCCGGTCTCCAACTCTTGCTGATCTTTCTCCCCGCTGCTATTTTCTTTGTTTTCGCTGGCCACATCGCTCCAACAGTAATCCCTTCGGTCATCCAGGTGTTGTTGGTTCCGCCTAAGTTTGCGCGTCATTGCCAAGAGAATGGTGCAGATCTACAGCCGCCACCACTACGTTTCTTCTACTTGCCTTCGCCGTCTAAGGGAATGGCTTCAGTAGCCGTTGTAGCCGCTTCCTCCACCAAGTGCCACGCTGCTTTCTCTTTGCTTCCGTCATCGCAGTTGTTCGCAACAGCCGTTCGGATTTCGCCGCCGTCCAACAACAAACCCAGTGAAGCTACTTCTATTGCAGCTGCCGTTCATATCTAGTGCATCTCTCTTCTCGCTGCCTACTCTTTTCCGCGGCTGCGTTTGCTCCTTCCTCCGCAACCGTTCATCGGCTGCCCCGCCGGAACTCTGCTACCCCAGCTGAAACTTTAGATAAGAAGACGCCGTCACCATTCCCGATTTGTAGCCACAGGAGAGATAGCAGCGACGGCTGAAAACCCATGCCGGTTGCTTTCGGAATTAAAGTAGAGGGACGACAATGGTGTGTAGCTTTATCAATTGTTTTACTATGGTCAAAGGGCATTATGGTCATTGTAGGGGTCAAAGGGACAAAATACTCATTTTATAAATTGAGGAGTAAGAATCACACCAACCCAATAACATATTAGAGCAAAAGATAATTAAACCTTAATTTTATGGAATAATTATAGTCCCTCTAGTGTCTTTCATTTCTTTTCACGAAAATCACCACTTTTCTTTAAAAATACCTTCATTTTTTTTCCGTAAGACTAATAAATATTAGTACGAGTAAATTTACTAAGTACCAATTTTCATTTTTTTTTGTAAGGATTAAGAAGTGCGTTTGATAGTCTATTTTTCAGTCAATCATATTTCATATAATGCAGCGTAAACCTTCTGACAGTATCGCAATTATTGATCGTAATCCGAACTTGAACCAATAGATATAAACGACATATTTTAGTAAAGTTTTCATCATTTTCAATATAGTTTTTTACTATTTAGCTATACTTTTTTCACAGTTTCAAAACACATTTTATATTATAAAACTATTTTTTAAACTAATTTTTAAAACTGTTTTTATACCCATAAAAAAGAACAGACCCACATTTATCTCCTCTGAAGTTCAGAAAAATTATGAATACTCCACTAATGTTAGAAATATTACCAATACCTCCTTAAATCCTTCAAATGATAAAAGCCTTGGAGGAATATATATGTTTTTCTACTGACAGTGTCGATGAATTAAGAAATATGACTGAATCAACAAAAATACTGACGATATTAACCACACCAAAAAAAGTTATTCATAGGATTTAAAAACCTCTTGAAATTGTCGATAATTTCCTTAAACATCAGGGAACTAAATGTAATTAACCCTTTCTTATTTCATCACTAGGCCAGTTGACTTTACTCCGTCATTGGCAATTTGGCATAGACAAGTTATCCCCTTTGTTCACCATCTCAATGGAAAAAACGTGAAAAAACAATACTCTTTATGTATATATAAAAATAAAAAAAAAATTTAATTGGCAATTTAACACTATTTCGTTACCAATTCTAATAAGATTGTTCGTCCAGTCAAAATTTTATTAAAATACTCTTTCCGTCCAATAAAAATCATATTTTTTTTTTATAATTGTCATGATTATGATTGTTTTACTTTCTATACTATTATTAATTAATACTCCCTTTGTTCCATTAGAAATGTCTATTTTGAAAACTATTTATTATTCTAAAAGAAAATTTCACATTCAGATTTTTTTACTTCTCTTATCCTTGTCAATATAATCATGTGCGGCTCACAATTAGTATAATAAGTAAGGATATAAATTGAATAAAGTGTGTTAAATTATTTAATTCAAGTATTGTACTATAATATTTATAATAAATTATACATTGATCAAAATGAACAATTCCAATAAAACACGGAGGAAGTATGATTATAGTGCATGATTGATTCAAAAAGTAAACGCATAATAGAAAAGTGACAACAAATTACTTTATCTATTTCATCTAAAATGTGACTTATTTAAAAGTGTGTTTTATGACTTGTAAATGGGTGTATCCTAAGATTGGATGGGGGAGAGAATACTTATTTTAAACATTATGTTTTAAAGTTAAAAAAATTGTACTCTTTTAATTAGCACTTTGATTAATGTCTAGGGGAATCATTACCTCAATAAAATATTTGGAATATTGGACCCAAATTATCAAAAAAAATTGATAAACATATATAAGGTAGTAGAACATATATCTAGAGAGACTCGTGTCCAATGTTCTGACAGTCAAATGCATGATATTTTAATTCGTAATTTCTATACATGTGTTTTACAATTAAGGCGATTAATATAGTTGCAATACATCATAAACTTAATTCAATATACTTGAAGCTAAATCATTACGCGATACATCGGAACTAAATTTGACATGTGATATTTCAACAACTGAATTCATAATTATGGTACTTAAAAGGCTAAACATGATACACTAAAAGTTAAATTAATATGCAATACATCATATGCTAAATTTGATACATGTACAGTCATATCTAAGTATCGCATCGTTACATCATCATATACAAATTTTTGTGAGAAAAATACTCTTTTCGTCCATTCAAAGAGTTCACTTTGAAAAACGTATAATTTATTATAGGTGGTAACTGGTAAGGTATAACACATAAAATAAGTAATTGGACACCATATTTTCACTTATATACTTACTTTATAATTAATGGCTAACATAGACCACACATTACTCCATCCATTCCATTAGAAGAGTCATATTTGAAAAATATTTTTTGTTCCAATAGAAGAGTCAAATTTCAAATTTTTTACTCTTACTTTTACTAATATTAATATGTGTAGTGCACAATTAGCCCATACTTAATAAATGAGGATATAAATGCAATAAATTGTGTCAAATTAACTATTTTAGGTGATGTACTATGATATTTATAATAATAAATTGTACATTAGTCAAAATAGACTTTTCTAATAAAGCAGATTGAATATTAAACTAGTAGGAGTATGTAATATAAAAAAAATCAAAGTGTACTATTTTAATGAGACAATAAATTTTTTTTTTTGAAAGTTGACTATTTGCAGAGATGAAGGAAGTAATATTATTCTTAATATTTTCGTTTTTTTTTTTTTTTCCTTCAAGGAATTGAGGTAGTAGTAATTGTTAAACTAAATATTTAGTGTAATAAATGCATTTGTTTTTTTTTTTTTTTTCAGTTGTTGTAATAAGTGCAACTGCCATACAAGAGAAGTTACAGACATAACATGACTCTTGCCACATTGGCTTTGCTGTGAAAATGGCGACCCCCGACAACTCTGGCGTTAAAAACTGCAGTTGACACAAGCGTCATCATCCCTCTCCTTCCCCCTCTTTCGTCCTCTTGCCAAACTTCATCGAATTCAACTCTTTTGCTATTCTATTCTCTCACATCATTCAATTTCTCTCTCTTGTCCAATTTCTGAAATTCGCCAGAATTTCCCTTCTCAATTTTGTCTTCTCACGGTTCAATTATACAACTGACAGCCCAGATACGCTTTTTTGCAGTTATTGTAATTTGTAACAGTATGCGTGGTCTAAATTTTGGAAAGGGAAGAAGAAAGAAATAATTTTTATTCTCTTTTATGTCTGGCCCTGAGCAAGAGATTTCCCCTGCCGGTGGCGATGGCGTTGGCGACGATGAAGAAGACGGAGATGGGGTTGTTAGCCCATCAAGAAAGGACGCGCAAAAGACGGAAAAGGAAAAGAAACCCAAAAGGGTTTCTTCTGTGTTTAGGTTTGGGAAGAAGGCGAAGAAGACTCTGCTGCAGTTGCACAGTAGGTGTAGGCGGAGGCGGAGGAGGAAGAAGAAGAAGGGCGGTTCGGTAAATTCAGGGTGTTTTGGGAGGTGGGGTGATGGTGGTGTGATCGGGTGTTGCTTATGTGGGAAGCAACCGCCGGCATTGGATTCCTCAGGTGAGTCGCCTCCGCCGCCCACCAGTGATCCCAACAGTAAAGAGTTCACTTACGACATGATGAGAGTTTTTATTGAAAAGAATGATTTTTATGCTGTTGAATGCAATCCCCATTTGGATTGTGATGATTAGGTGAAATGATTTTTATGCTGTTGAATGCAATCCCCATTTGGATTGTGATGATTAGGTGAAACTGTGAAACAATGTGATGCCTAAAATGCTGAATTGGGCTCAAATAATTGTTTGAAAAATGCAGGATTTTTTAGACATTGTGAAGATTGGATTTTTTCTTTGTATATATATATATATATATATATATATATATATATATATACTTTTTCCTTGAATGTTGCATGATATCTGAAGTTGATTGACAAGTGGGAAATTTTCGTTAATTATGATCTTTGACACTATATGAAGTAGCATGAGTAAGAATTTGAGGGTGTGATTCAAAGATCATAAAAGTTTTGGGACCATTTATGTCTGCAATTTGAGGATTTAAATGTTCTATTGTTAGTAGGTGGTGTTTTTCTCTGCTTTGGGTATAGTGATCATAATTCTCAGTTCTGGCTGACTAAGGAATTTAGGGAATAAATTTCACCACCCGTACTGTGGATTACGAAGGGAAAACAAACAAAGATAGAATGAGAAAAATGAAGCAGATGATGGAATGGTCCAAATAGTTATTTAGTATATGATCATGGATGGTATTAGAGGGTCCTCTGTCACCTCAGAGCTGAAAGTCATTGGAATTATACATCTGTGTGGCAGTGCATACCCTTTTCCGTGGGAGATATGCCTGGAATAGACTTCAGGAGTTGAAGGGAAGCTCTTCTGTGTGTTGCATAAGTTTTTTATATGTTATCTGAGATCAGAAAGGATGTTGAAGGAGATTTCCAATTTTGCTATTGTTTGAAATGTAATTTTGGCAAGGTCCTATACAGAGCTGTATACTTTTAGTGGTACTAGTTGATTTCCACACATAAGGTCATACATTGTCATGTGAGGCTGGAAAGTTTTGAAGTTTCTCTGAAGTGTATATAGTATGACTCGGAAACTTCGAGTTTTACAGTGCTCGCCCCCGTGTAAAACCTGGCTTCTAAATTGAGGCTAAGTTATTCTATTGGAACATCTAAACTGTTGAAATTCATTCAGCTGCTATGATTGTGAACTTCTTGCTAAGTTGCTTATGTTTGTATTTGTTTGTCAAAAGGTGCCCTGAGTTTGAGTTCTGGCTTTGGATTCTCCTGTGTTTGACTCTTTAATTTCTCACTTTAAATTCTCTGTTGCTATGCTCTCAGCTTGTTTTGTGCATGTTTGGTGATAAAGCTCATATGCTCTATATTGTTGATCAATATCTGTTGTCATTAGCTTAGAATCGCTGCTCATACCAGGCAAATGCCATTTTAAGTGGCCATATTTGATTTTGACTCCTGCAAGTTTATTTAAGCCGAGTAAAGTTGATTATGAAAAGATTATCTTGAATAACTCTTTGTTTGCATTTTCTGGGGTTCAGCAGACTCCTTGCTTAACTCGTCGATGAAGTTGAGCTTTAGTTCTATTCGTTGTTTTTGGTAATGCAGAACTATGGAAAACATCTTATGTGGTTAAATGTTCATGCCATTGCCAGTTCTCCTTTAACAATCCTAGTTCTTCCAGGTGAGGAATGGTTCTATTGACTGAAAAAGTTACTCTAAGAATCCCCCTTTTGTGTAGTTTTTACAGTCTCCGCGGCACGTTCATCCTAAAGAACATCCAGGATGTTGAACTCTTGGATTGATACTGGTTCAAGATGGTCTGCACTACAAGTGTGTCCATGAGTTAGTTTGTAACTTGTGAACTTTTTATAAGAACTTCGGATTTTGTGAGATACACTCTTCAATTTGCTGTCACAATTAGACTAATAAAACTTTCTGCATCATCATTAGGAAAGCTTCATGTAGAATCTGCTTCTAGTTCTTCATTGGAGTCATGTCTACTTGTATTGTATTTTTTGTTCATTTTGAAGTTCTATAGTTGAGGAAATATTTCATGAAACTGTAAACTTGGTTTGAATCTGCTCCTTGATGCTGCAATCTTCTGGTAAATAGATTTTGAATATTATTTCTTTTGACATCTTTATCAGTTGGGAAAATCGCACTTTTGATCTCTCTTGTTTTTGTTGTGGCAATTGTGGTCCATTTTCTTTATTTTTTGGTGATTTTGGTAGAAGGTTTTGTAGGTCATTTGGGGCAGTTGTGCAAATTTCAAAATTATTGAGGTTAAAAAATAATTTAAAAAAAATCCTTTAGTTCTAGGCCAAAAAATTCTGGGCCAAGATGGTAATTGCTATTAACTACGGAGAGAAAACATAGAAAAAAAAAAGAAAGGTTTGTTTAATTATTTTTTTGGCCAAGAAATTTTTTTAATTTTTTTAAAACAATCGAAATTACAGTTGACTTTACGATGTGGTCAACAAAAATACCTTCTATTATTGGTAAAAGGACAAAAATTGCTCAAAAAAGTAAAGAATGTGGAACACAATTGCCACAACAAAAACAAGAGAGACCAAAAATGACAGGTCAAAGAAGAGGGGACAAAAAATGCGATTTTCCTAACTTAAGTTTATACATACATCAAGTTCTCATGCTTTCAAGTTATGAGACTGGAATTATCTCGGCCTTTTGGTTTTGTTTTTGGTTTCTATTATCAATTTAATGTATTATAATACTTTTTTTTTCATCATTTTGATACAATTTTTTACACTCTTAATATAAATTTTTACATTTAAAAATTTTTTTTCAAAAATATATTTTAAAAAACAACTCATATCTAAAATACACTTACACTTGTTGATACATGATATATTAATAGAAGTGACTATAAGGTAACCAGTCTTGATTATGTTTTGTTGGAACAAATCTTTGTTCAATAAGATGCTTTATATAAAGTAAGATTTATGATTCCCAATTCAACAGTTAACAAGTATTTTTTTTCTTCGTCATCTAAAGTTCAATTCTCTTTTCCCCCCTCCAATTCCACTTTCCTTTGCCTTCTTTGCTTTTTCACTAATTCACTTCTAAAAGGTTTTGACAAAGATATGAATTTTGGAAGCAAAACAGCATTTTACATTAAACTTGAAAACCTGTATCATGGGTTATGTTTGGCAACTTATTTTTTCCCTCAATTTTCATCATTCTTTTATTTTACCGTTTATTTTATGAATAACTAAGTGTGAGGTTTGGACGATTTATCTAGCTGCAGATGATTAGTCTCATTCTTAAAGAGGTAAAGACGATTGGCGTGAAAGAGTGACCTACAACCTCTTCCGTGCAAGATACTTAAGTGGGTGAAGCATGCGTTCGTGAAAGAGTGACATGCAAACTCTGCAATGTATGATAGTCGAGTGTAACCAACAAAAAAGAAAAGGTAAGCAAAAACACAAAAGAGAACATATCCTGTTAGTATTTCCTGCTTTAAAGTGCATGGCTATTTGGTTCAATCCTGTCTCCAAAGGCTAGCTGGTTTTGTCATCTTCAGGGGGTGGCTGTCTGCATCTTATCCACTTCTTCCTTTTGTACATGTTTTCGTCTTAATTTTACATTTTCTGAAATACTATTATTCTCCTCGACCTCTATATTCAATTTCGATTGTATCCTTACAAATAATATAGTAAGCCAATGATATATCATAATGATGTAAATTCGTATTTGAATGTATTTGGTTGTACAAAAGTATTCTCGTTATTTGTGCTGATTCATCTAATTTCCTATCCCACCAATACTTAGCTCTAATCCATTCATCATATAAAAGTGTTATAAGCAGTGGTGTCAAGAGTGAATCAGATGGGAGGAAGGTTCAAAAGGTTAAAAAGTTAGCCCGATCATGACATATAAAAAATCAAATAATGTCATAATACTTTTAATTATAAATATATTATAATAGTTAATAGTTTGGCATGCATTTCTGATTCAACAATGTTAGATCATCAAATCTAACTTTAAAACAAAACTGAACTAATCATGATAGATGGGTGAGAGTTAACCGAGTCGACTTTCCGGGGCAACCCGGGTTTAATGATTAAGTTATTGTAGATGGTGGGCCAAATGATTGGAGTTGGATTAGAGCCCTAACTTTGGGGGTCTTTTCTTTTGAGTATACAATGAGAAGTCAGGAAGAAAAACGTTGCAATCATACACAGAAGGACTGATCACTGATGTATGTTCGTACCAATTAAGAAAAGTTTGCAATCTATCAAAGCAATGAAGCATCACAATAGACAAAGATTTTGGAGTCTTTATACATTGAAAAACTTGGAAATTATCATGATGTGACATTTACGTGTCAATGACAACTAGACAGTTTTAATTATAGTAATCCAATAACGTTTTTAAATAGTTGTTACATCATTTTTCTTAAGTTTTTTTTTAAATATTTATTTCCACTATGTATTTCACTAACCTTACCAATATATTAAGCGTCCATTTGATTAATTATCTAACTTTTGAAAACTGAATTAAAATTTGACACATCACTAATAATCTTGAAAATTTATGTATACGTGTTAAGTTATAAATAACTGTTACAAGAAGCGTTATATCAATAAAAGCGTACCTTCTGTCCATTTAGAACAGCACGTTTCTAATACGGTTAACGGATATAATGATTAAGACAAGGGGAAGGATAAGAAGCCAGATATCCATTTCATGCCCACCAAACCAGGCTGATCGCCATGGCCTACGTCCCTCAGTCCTCGACCCTAAATTTCTTTCCATTTTGGGTTGTTTACCAAATTAAGGGCTATTCCACTTAAGGTAATTTTACTGTCTTCTTTGGATTTTCCATTTTTTTTCTATAAATTAAATGAATTGCTATTCACATAAAGCATGCTTTCAGATTTGTTTGGGATGGTTCATAATTATCCGGTGACGAAAGAGGAGGAGGGAGCGGGGCGTGGAAAATTATGGAGGGGAGCAGAAAGAAAGAGAAGTGAAGAAGAAAGAGAGAGGAGAAACCGAGGAAGTAAAGTTATGGAGAGGAGAGAGAAGACGAGAAAGAGGAAAGAGAGAGTGTGCCAAATAAAGGTTAAATATGGAAAATGAAATTTGTGACCTCATCAAACCTACTTTCGGGTCACGAATTCATGCACCGGTTCGGTTCACTAAACAGCATCCTACCTTAAAAGCCATATAACGTATCATTTGGCTAAACTCTTGAGTACAAACCTAATCAAATTTTGTGTTGAGAAAAAAAAAAAAAAAAAAAAAAAGAAAAAAAGGCAAAAGGAATGATGAGAGGGCTTAAAGGTTTTCAGTGGCCACAAGAGAATCCCAATGTTGGTTTCTTTTTCTTTTTATTTTTATTTTTTCTTTCTATTTTGTTGGTTAAGAATCTTGAGATTGAGGTTATGAAAAAGTAACACGAAGTTCATGGTTAGCATGGAATCATATATTCTTTTAATACAATTTTAGTATTAGAAAGATAAATACATTGAAAGTTATCATTAAATCAAAAGAGTTTATGAGGTAGTAAGTCACTTTGTTGGATTGTTTGGATAGTTTGGCGGTTTCATATGAGATGTTTTAGCAGTTAAATTTGATACCGTATTTTTAATACGTGTTTTAATATAACTGCGATATTTCATCAACTAAATCTAATATTTCAGTGGTTACGAGTATTTTCAATTAAACTCGATACTTTATAAGCAAAATTTAATATGCGCGTATGTTCTTACGAAAGTTTATATTGTTATAGAGCAGAATGGAAAGTCCAGCAACACATGTGACACCAATGAAGGATAACTTGTTAATGATTTAATTTAATTTAGTCTAAACTTGGCACATTTTGAGTACCACTTGTTTGGTCCCTAAAGTTTTGAGTTCAAACTCCAAATGAAAAAGATAAAGGACATCCAAAAATAAAATTGGCCAATGATATATGCCTTGAGGAATATTAATTTTATCTCTTATTTTACAAACTATTTTTATTTATTTATAATATTTAATACTATCTCCTTCCCATATAAATAATATATAATTTATTATATCCTGTGCACTATAATACATAAAATAAGTAACTCAATAATATTTTTTTCACTTATGTTCATACTTTTTACTACTACTAACAAACAAAAGAGTATAACTTTTTACACTTGTGGAGTAAAAGTATAAAATGCGTTTCAATCTATCCATCACTTTATAGTCCAATTTTCACTGCGAGTCATCTCATCTCTAGTAGTTACAGTGGTAAAACTTAGAGTGGTAAAACTTAGAAAGTTACCACTCAACAATGAAAGAGTCAATCTTGCCAAAAAAATTCCAAAGAAAGCAATGCATGTGCACAGAACTGTTTGGCAGTGCCACCAAAATCTGGAAATCTGACACAAGAAACAAGCAATTGGCCAAACCCTACAGCCCCCATCAGCATCATCTTCATCATAACTCCCCCAATTTTCCCCCAATTCTGTCTTGAATTACTGTCCTTCCTGAACAAAATGATCAGCTCTCCACGTGATAACCATACTCTTTTGGCGTTGCTGCTGCTTTTCAATTGGAGGCATGGCCTTTAGCCCTCCTCCCATTCAGCCATTTCCATTCTTCCCAGATATGGGTTTTTCTTATTGTTTTTCCCAAGCTTTGTAGACCACTTTTTGGCCCTTTTTCCCGGGTGGGTCTTTTCCCTTTTTCCCACCTATTCTTCTTATCCTGTTGCAGTGGGATATTTTATTCTTTTATTCCAAATATCAGTTTTTTTTTTTTTTTTTCGTTTTGTATCTTTGTAGTAGTGACTCACGGGGGCGACAAATCAAGATTGGGGGAATTTTATTTGCGGGACGATCTGCTGCACTTGACTTGTTTAGTAAGGGAACTGCCGACATGATCACGATTGTTTACACTTTCTATTAGTTCTATTATTGTTAAACACGAAGTCTTTATACGGGCTCATACTCACATGTATCATGTATGCTTCGGGAAGTGTTCAGACTTTGGAGGTGAGGAATAATACATATTTTATAAAGAGGGGTCGGCCTCACCAGAGTGCAGTATGAGCTGAGCTCTCAGTTGGGGTGTGGTCCTGGTTTTTCCCTTGAAAGAACCAGAAAGAGAGGCGGTGATCGAGACCTTGGGAGGTATGGAGGAGCTGAAGTTTTCAGTTTATTAGAGTTCAATTGCAGAGGGGTTTTATGGGTTGTGTCAATTTCTCGTAGCTGTAGTGGTTTTCCCAGTCAATTTTCTTCTTGGAGCTTATTACTATTAATACTCTGCTTTTTGCATCTGCAAGCTGTGAAAACAGGTCGGATTCTATTCTATTTTTAGTATCTTTGTTTAGGTTGAGGATAAGAAGAAGAAACTCTCTTTACTTTTGTGGGTTGTGTTTCTTTTTGTGCCTCGTTTGCTGCTTTGCTTTGTTCTGAAGGTACAACATCAGCTTGGTTGTTCTTGATTTTAGTTGGTAAAGAGAGCTGCTTTTTGTCAAATTGCCTTTTCTGATCAGAGTGATACTAGAATCAAGAGGGAAGAGAGAATAATACTTCTAAGCTAATAGATTTATGATTTCTTCGCATGAATTTTTCACTTTTAATGGTTGAATGGTAGTATTGTTTAACTGTTCTGTTACAGAGTTTGGCTAGGTAGGTGCTAACTTCACTGTTGTTTCTCTAATTTGCGACAATTTTCCTCTGTGTGTACAACCTAGACTTGAGCTTCGAATAGTGCGTTTTAAAATAGCATTGGGGCTATTGTCGTGTCTAGTTCACTCTGCTTTTCCTCTTGCTAAAGACCTGTATAGAAGAATCCTGAACTACACTTGTTCATCGGATATCTTCTGCAAACTTTGTTACCTTCGCAAATGGGAGGGAATTAAGCTTTGCCATCACTCATGAAGAACCTGATATGTGGAACTTTTCTTATATTAGACCTCATATTTGCACTAGATTAGTTTTTTGCTATTTGAACTTGGACGGGGCAACAAGTTCATAATTGCTTTCTGCTCAGTTAGTTTGCCTTTCTCTAGAGTTGATTATGACAAAAGTTTCTTGGATTCTTGAAATATGTTGTTTTTGTACCTTTTTTAAATGCCTGAACTTCATTTTTGAGTTCTGCTGTTGCGATTTTCATGGATTTAGAAAAAATGTCAAGGAGTGTTATAAATGGTTTATTTCTTTCTATATTCGTCAAAATCTAATATGATACTTTGTTTCTCTGCCTCTGTTCCTGTTGACTGTGCAGATTTGAGCTAAAATGTCCTCTTCAAGGCCTTGTCAGTCTTCTACAAGTTCAGCAAGATCCAAACACAGTGCTCGGATCATTGCGCAGACCTCCATAGATGCAAAGCTTCATGCTGATTTTGAGGAATCGGGTAGTTCCTTTGACTATTCCAGTTCAGTGCGTGTCTCCAATGTGTCAGGTGGAGAGGAGAAACCTAGATCTGATAGAGTGACCACTGCTTATCTTCATCAAATTCAGAAAGGAAAATTTATCCAGCCATTTGGATGTTTGCTGGCCCTGGATGAGAAAACATTTAAAGTCGTTGCCTACAGTGAAAATGCTCCTGAGATGCTGACAATGGTCAGTCATGCTGTTCCTAGTGTTGGGGATCATCCAGTCATTGGCATTGGAACTGATATCAGAACCATTTTTACCAATCCCAGTGCAGCAGCACTGCATAAAGCCCTGGGATTTGGGGAGGTTTCTCTTTTGAATCCTATATTGGTCCACTGCAAAACTTCTGGGAAGCCCTTCTATGCCATTGTCCACAGGGTAACAGGTAGCTTAATCGTTGATTTTGAGCCTGTAAAGCCCATGAAGTCCCCATGACTGCTGCTGGTGCCTTGCAGTCATATAAGCTTGCTGCTAAAGCCATTACACGTCTGCAGTCGTTGCCCAGTGGCAGCTTGGATAGACTTTGTGATACAATGGTTCAAGAGGTTTTTGAACTCACTGGTTATGACAGGGTGATGACATATAAATTTCACGATGATGACCATGGAGAGGTGCTAACTGAAGTCACGAAACCAGGCCTAGAGCCTTATGTGGGTTTACACTATCCTGCAACTGATATTCCCCAAGCTGCACGGTTTTTATTCATGAAGAATAAAATTCGCATGATATGCGATTGCCGAGCAAGGCATGTGAAGGTGATTCAGGATGAGAAGCTTCCTTTAGATCTTACTTTATGTGGCTCCACACTCAGGGCTCCTCATACTTGCCATTTGCAATATATGGAGAACATGAATTCAATTGCATCTTTGGTGATGGCAATTATTATAAACGATGGAGAGGATGAGGGAGATAGCCCTGAATCCACAGAGCCTCAGAAAAGGAAAAGGCTTTGGGGTTTGGTTGTGTGCCACAATACAACTCCTAGGTTTGTTCCCTTCCCTCTTCGGTATGCCTGTGAGTTCCTTGCCCAAGTGTTTGCCATTCATGTCAACAAGGAGTTGGAATTAGAAAATCAGATTGTCGAGAAGAACATTCTGAAGACACAAACACTATTGTGTGACATGCTGTTACGTGATGCACCTTGGGGCATTGTGTCACAGAGCCCAAACATAATGGATCTTGTCAAATGTGATGGGGCAGCTCTTGTATACAAGAATAAGATACACAGAATGGGATTAACTCCAACTGATTTTCAACTGAGTGATGTAATTTCCTGGCTTTGTGAGTACCATATGGATTCTACAGGTCTTAGTACAGACAGTTTGTATGATGCAGGGTTCCCTGGGGCTCTTGCCCTTGGTGATGCCGTTTGCGGGATGGCAGCTGTGAGAATATCTGATAAAGATTGGCTTTTTTGGTTCAGATCACACACTGCTGGTGAGATTCGATGGGGTGGTGCAAAGCATGAAGTAGGTGAGAAGGATGATGGTAGGAAGATGCACCCAAGGTCTTCATTCAAAGCATTCTTGGAAGTTGTTAAGACAAGGAGTTTACCTTGGAAGGATTATGAGATGGATGCTATCCACTCTTTACAGCTTATACTGAGAAGTGCTTCCAAGGATGATGAGAAAACCAAGTCAGAGAGCCAGACAATCCATACAAAACTCAATGACCTTCGTATTGATGGATTGCAGGAACTGGAAGCAGTTACTTCTGAGATGGTTCGGCTGATTGAGACTGCCTCAGTTCCAATTTTGGCTGTTGATGTCGATGGGGTGGTTAACGGGTGGAACACAAAGATTGCTATTTTGACTGGTCTTCCCGTTGATGAAGCAATTGGTAGGCAATTTCTTACTCTCGTGGAAGAATCGTCAGCTGAAGCAGTGAATAAGATGCTGGAATTGGCATTGCTGGGTATGTTTTTTATTAAAATTCTGATGTATGATTTTGATTTTTGATTTTACATGTCATAGTTAAATTTGGTATATGAATAATGCTTAAACTAGCTTTATTTAACCAGGGAAAGAAGAACAGAATGTGCAGTTTGAGATTAAAACACATGGATCAAAGGGGGAAGCCGGTCCAGTTAGCTTGGTTGTGAATGCCTGTGCAAGCAGGGATGTTAGAGGGAGTGTAGTTGGTGTATGTTTTGTGGCCCAGGATATAACTGGGCAGAAGACTATCATGGACAAATTCACACGAATTGAAGGTGATTACAGAGCTATTCTTCAGAATCCTAACCCATTGATTCCTCCAATATTTGGAACCGATGAATTTGGCTGGTGTTCTGAGTGGAACTCTGCCATGACTAAAATATCTGGTTGGCGCAGAGAGGAGGTTATTGATAAGATGCTGCTAGGCGAAGTTTTTGGAACTCATACATCTTGTTGTCGGCTCAGGAATCAGGAAGCTTTTGTTAATATTAGTGTTTTACTGAACAATGCCATCACTGGTCATGAATCTGAAAAGATTCCTTTTGGTTTCTTTTCACGGAATGGAAAGTATGTTGAGTGCCTGCTCTGTGTGAGCAAAAAGTTGGACAGAGAAGGTGCTGTCACTGGAGTTTTTTGCTTCTTGCAGTTAGCTAGTCCTGAGCTGCAGCAGGCACTTCATGTTCAAAGGCTATCAGAGGAAACTGCATTAAAAAGGTTAAAGGTATTAGCTTACATAAGGAAGCAGATAAGAAATCCGTTGTCTGGAATTATTTTCTCTCGGAAGATGCTGGAGGGTACTCAATTGGGAGAGGATCAGAGAAATCTTCTACATACCAGCGCACAATGTCAGCGTCAACTCAACAAGATTTTGGATGACACTGATCTTGATTCTATAATTGAAGGGTAACAAATTATTAATTTACTCTATGTTAATTTTTTACGACTCTGATCTTGATTATCTTATGCGTAGAGCGTTATGTTGTTGATGTCTTGATACGTGTTTGTTCTTTGTGCTCAACAGGTACTTGGATCTGGAAATGGTGGAATTCAAGCTACATGAAGTTCTGGTTGCTTCCATTACTCAAGTCATGATGAAAAGCACTGCAAAGGGTATTATGATAGCAAATAATTTGCCTGAAACTCTTCTGAATGAAACACTCTATGGTGACAGTCTGAGGCTTCAGCAAGTTTTAGCCAATTACCTATTGGTGTCGGTAAACTTTACACCGAATGGAGGCCAGCTGTCTATTTCAGGCAACCTAACTAAAGATCGATTAGGAGAATCTGTTCAGCTTGCTCATTTAGAATTCAGGTATGTGGAGAATTTTCTCTCTAACATTTAGCAAGTAATGTTCTTTTAAACTCTTCTTCCAGCATATATTCATTGGTTGCAAGATTTGCCTGGAAAATACTGGAGTATGATTTGTTGTTTTTTTAGAACATACTTTGGAGCTGTTGCAACACTTTTCCCCTTTCCTAGCTCATAAGTTCAAGTATATATTTGCAATTCCTCTGCGTTCATGGCTCCTCTAGCATCATCCCAGATCTTATTATCTAAAACTGTAAATGAATGGAGAACTGAACGTTTAGATATATTTGCAATCTTGTCATGCATAGGATTACGCATTCGGGAGGTGGGGTTCCAGAAGAATTGCTGAACGAGATGTTCGGTACCAACGGAGAAGCTTCTGATGAGGGCATAGGCCTACTGATCAGTAGGAAACTGGTGAAACTTATGAACGGAGATATTCAGTACCTAAGGGAAGCAGGAAGATCAACTTTTATTGTATTTGTTGAACTTGCTGTTGCTGATAAGCCTTTGGCAGCATAATTTGATCTTTGTTTTCCCTCACAGATCCCATTGAAACATGTACATTCAAAAAAGCAATGGGATCTTTCTTCCTAAATTTCCACAAGTTACTCTTATCTTTGGCTTTTCCCTTTTCATTTTTTTTTTCCTTTTTTTTTGGTGCTGTTCTTGTTTTTCTTCTTGTTGTTTAGTTTTGTTTATGGGTGTAGTAAATCAGAAGGCCATTTCTGCTCTTGTTTTGTGCCTTATTTCTTCCTTTGAAGTTATGTTATGATGAGAACTCCTTTACTGGAGTCTATCATGAAAAGCACAATCTCTTCTGTACAATAAACTTCAATGTGGGAAAGCTAACTCCAAGTCTTCTACATTTTTTTCTTCACCTGTGCCTCTTTTGAACCTAACGACGAGATATGATTCATATGACTAATACACGTAACGACATAAATGGTTAGTTGTTATTGTTGTGCGTTCATTTGGAATGCTATTGTTACAAAAGAAGTGAATGAATACTTCCTCAGGTTCTTTTTTCTTGTTCTTTTTCCTTATAGGGCAATGTGCTATCATTTTTCAATAAGTTGTTAAAATAAAATAATAAAATTCAGTTGAAATACCAAAGTAATTTCTGTTTCAGCTAAAGAGTTATATTTTCAACATTGTTTTTCCTAATCGAAGAGTTCGATTTTCATTTTTACTCAAAATTTTTTTCCCATTAATGTAGTTATAATAGGTGTGATTCATAATTAGTTAACATTTAACAAGTTTGACAAAAGTGACAAATGATTTATGACTTGGTTTTTAAGAACTCTCGATATTCCATTAAAGTAGTTCAATTTTATAAATATATAATCTATTATGAATGGTAAGTACAAGACCTACATGAGTAATTTGACATAATATATATATATATATATTTTACTTATATCTTTATTTTTAAGTATAATATTAATTATGGACTACACCTTATTATATTAGTAAGAGTGTGAAATGAATATTAATAAAACTAAACTCGTCTATTGGATAATATTTTTTTTTCCAAACATGTCTCTTTATAAGAAACGATATTTTTTTACTTTATTTTTGAATAAGTATTATTTTATAATTAAAATTTATAAGTATAAATAAATAAAATTAGTATAATAGTGATACATAGGAAAAAAAACCCTCAAAGAATTCTCAAAGGAAATGATGTGACAACTTAATTTTTAAAAAAAATGATTCTTTCACAATTTTATTTAAAAAAAAAAAAAAGTTCTCTCACAATTTCTTCCTCTATAAGCTTAGCCAATTTTCTAAATAAAAGAAAAAAAGGAAAACAGCCAGGCTATAAAATTCGCTTTCCTATTGGTTAAGTCCTAGTAAAACCCTGCCATCTGCGTCACAGGGCTAAAGACTATTCCGCCACGGAAACCTCACGCTACTCCGCCACCGTCAATTCCTCTTTCCGCCGCGTTGCTTTGAGAGAGTGTAACGAAATGGAACTGAAGCTCAGTTTTCCGGCTGACAATCCGCCTCTCGCCGTCATTGTTGCCGCCAAAATCGGCGGTTTGTCCCTGTCCAGTGATCCGTCCCTCTCTTCTGGCTCTCCTCCCACCCTTCAATTGTCCAGCGGGTATGAATTGATTTGTCCTTTCTTGTTTGTTTGTTCATTTGAGGGATAGGATGTCATTTGATTATGAAATTTCTGTGCCGCAATTACAGAATGAAGCTCCAAGGGCTGTATGTGCTGCTGCGATATATCGGGCGAGCTGGAAAGATTCCCAAAATTTACGATAGGGATGCCTTTGAGTCCAGCGAGGTGCTTCTTTTATGGTTTTTGTTCTCTTCTTTTGTTTTTCTGTGTAAATCTGAGTATTCATTTGTGTTATCGTTTTTCTAGATTGATGAATGGCTGGAGTATGCGCCTGTTTTCGCTTCTGGTTCTGAGTTTGAAGGAGCATGTGGATATGTTGACGGCTATCTTCTCCAACGAACTTTTCTGGTTGGTAATGATCTATCGATTGCGGATATTGCCATCTGGTCTGCTCTTGCAGGTATAATTCTTATACAAGTTTACTGTATTAGTTGTCTAGGACATGGTACTTTTCATCGACTAAAATTAGTTTGTCAACTATTATGTTCATCTTTCTGAACTGTGCGAATCTTGTATTTTTAAGTAGAGATTTTAATCTCGAGTTGCCAATTTTCAATTTCTCTAGCTGAGTAATTTGTTCCTGTCCTCCATGTTCTTATCTTTCAATATCCTAATATATCCTGGCTCGGGATCGGCTGCAGCATTGAGATTATGAAATGTGTTTATCCAATTGTATAATCTTATTTTTTTTCAATTTTGCTCAATGTGATGTAATGTAGCTCCATTGGGTTCTTTATCTTTTAATGCTCTCTATCTCTCTTTTTTTGTAGCTATAGTAACATATTCCTGCTTCAGATCCTGGATACTATGAGATACTTTTAGTTCTGCTTACTATAGTTAGTAATTTGTTTCAAATATCACGGTGGATTTGGTCCATCAGAATGACATTTCAGTTATTTGGAAGCAGAAAGAGTGGCTCAACATATGCTATAACCATCTTCACTTGCAATTATTATTCCATGTACTCTTTGGAAAGATTGGATTTGATGTTTCACAAGCAAAAAACTATAATTGAATAAATGAATGTAAAAGCTATATTATCATTTGTGATGAGAGTGTGGGTTGATTTGCTCTGAAGTAGTAGTCCGTGGTTATGTGTATCTACATAATGCTTGGTCTAGTTTTGATCAAGCTGAGGCTTTTGGAGGTCAACTTGGTTCTGGACTACAGATTCAAATGTTGAACTTTTTTCCTTGTATTTTATAGCTTCCTATCATATTGATTCATTAATCGCGAATTTTATTTTAGTACAATACACCTGTTGATTCACAGAATTATTTCTTTGCAGGAACTGGGCAGAGATGGCAAAGTTTGCGGAACTCTAAAAAGTACCAAAACCTAGTTCGATGGTATAATTCAATACATTCAGAATATGATGCTGTTCTGAGCGAGGTGACTGCAATGTATATTGGGAAAAAAGGTTTGGGTACACAAACTGTTTCCAAAGTCAAAGAACCACAGGTTTCTACCTCACAGTCCAGTAATGTGAATGCTGCTGTAAATGAGAAGGGGGTTGGAGGGAACCGGCAAACTGCTGAGGTAAACCTTCCTGATGCAGTGGTTGGAAAAGTACGGGTGCGCTTTGCTCCAGAACCAAGTGGCTATCTTCACATTGGTCATTCAAAGGCAGCACTTTTAAATAAATACTTTGCTGAGAGATACCAGGGAAAGCTGATTGTGCGCTTCGATGATACAAATCCCGATAAGGAAAGCAGCGAATTCGTGGATAATCTTTTAAAAGATATTGAGACATTGGGAATTACATATGAGGCTGTAACATATACATCTGACTATTTTCCTGAGATGATGAAAAAGGCAGAGGAATTGATTCGTAAGGGTAAAGCTTATGTGGATGACACACCTCGGGAACAAATGCAGCATGAACGGATGGAAGGGATAGAGTCCAAGTGTAGGAACAATACTGTGGAAGAGAACCTGAAATTGTGGAAGGAAATGGTTGCTGGATCAGAAAGAGGTTTGATGTGTTGTGTCAGGGGCAAGCTAAATATGCAGGATCCAAACAAGTCCCTTAGGGATCCAGTATACTACCGCTGCAATCTGACACCTCATCACAAGATTGGCTCTAAGTATAAAGTTTACCCCACATATGATTTTGCATGTCCATTTGTTGATGCTGTGGAAGGTATTACCCATGCACTTCGATCCAGTGAGTATCATGATCGTAATGATCAATACCACTGGATTCAGAAGGATATGGGATTTCAAAAGGTTCATTTATATGAATTCAGCAGGGTGAATTTGGTCTATACTCTTCTTAGCAAGCGTAAACTGCTGTGGTTTGTCCAAAACGGAAAGGTTGATGGGTGGGATGATCCTCGCTTTCCTACTGTCCAAGGAATAGTACGCAGGGGGCTGAAGATTGAGGCGCTGATTCAGTTTATTCTTGAACAGGTAAGGTGGTACTATTTAGCATGGTCTACATAAAAATGAGTGGAATCTTCGTTAGTGTCATATAAGTTTAAATCATGGGAGCTATTGGCATCATGCAGCTTTTTCAGTTTTCAACTTCTAGTTTTCTGCTGAAATTTTAGTATGTTTTTGGGTATACTGTGTTATTGATATTCTTGCTACTTGCTTTTGCTTTTCCTATTCGCTCATCCTTTTGTTCTGTGAACATAGAAGGGGGTGGGGATGGTATGCAAGAGGAAATGGTTTATTCTATGACCCGATTCTCTGTATGAAGCTATTTTCTACTTAACACAGTCTCTTTCTGGAAATAATCTCAGGGGGCGTCCAAGAATCTCAATCTCATGGAATGGGACAAACTTTGGGCTACCAATAAGAAAATTATTGATCCAGTTTGCCCCAGACATACAGCGATTATTGAACAAAAACGAGTCTTGTTGACTCTAACAAATGGTCCAGAGGAGCCATTTGTCCGGGTCATACCCAAGCATAAGAAGTATGAAGGTGCTGGAGATAAGGCTACGACTTATTTGAAGAAAATCTGGATTGACCAGGAAGATGCCCAATTGATGTCTGCTAATGAAGAAGTAACCTTAATGGATTGGGGCAATGCAGTGATAAACCAAATTGAAAAGGATCAGGATGGTAATGTGACACAACTTACTGGGGTTTTGCATCTCGAGGGGTCTGTTAAGACCACAAAATTGAAGCTGACATGGTTGGCAGATAGTAATGAGCTTGTTACACTCTCTTGGTTGATTTTGATTACCTGATCACAAAGAAAAAGGTAAGGAATCCTCTTCAAATTTAAAAGTTTGGACTTATTGGAGTTCTATGTGAAGTAACGTTTCCCTTGAACAGAAAGTAATTGTCTAGTATGCTGTTCTTATAAATTACATTGGTCTTATTGAAATTATATTTCTGGCTTGAGAGTATGCACTAATATGTCCTGAATATTTCTGACATGGATTATTCCTAAATTCTTAGATGCTTGGATGAATTTATCTGTGCTATTGTACCTCAGTGAATACCCTTATTATAATACTAATCAAGAAAACTATTCCTGTACATTGTGCTCATTCCTCCCTAGAAAGGCCAAAGTGATTGCTGTAATTTGTGTTAATACTGTACCTTTTTAGATGCTGAGGTAATTAATGGTAATAATATTACCCCAACAACCTGGGGAGATTTTCTAATTATGAAGTAGATTGGTCTTTGTGCGACATCTTGCAGAGAGGTTGCCTTTTGGTTTTTAAATGCTCTTTTACTTCAGTTTCTATTCTCTGTGCTTAACTATTCTGCATTGAGTCGAGACAATACGAGTAATTTAGTTAGCCAAATTTTGAAGGTGGTTCATATCTTTTCCTATGGCCGCCTCATAAAGCCTGCATTATAGTTTTTCAGATCAGTTACTATGTGTGATAGGTACACATCCAGGCCAACCAGCATTTCGCCAGGATATTTGTTAATGATAATGTTGACTTTCCAAATCTTAGCTCTGTTTTGTACTTGTTATGAGCTGCATAGCATTTTTATGTTATTTTTGCATTCTTGTGGATAACATAAGTATTCATTGTTCTGAATTACAGCTCGAGGAGGATGAGAATTTCGTGGATGTAGTTAATCCTTGCACCAGAATGGAGACTGCTGCACTAGGGGATTCCAACATGAGGAACTTGAAGCGCGGCGATGTACTCCAGCTGGAAAGAAAAGGCTACTTCAGATGTGATGTTCCCTTCATAAGAACATCGAAGCCCATAGTTCTGTTCGCCATCCCAGATGGCAAGCAAACTCCGGTAATGAAGTTTAAAAAGCCATAAGTACTGAAACAAGTTCTTTGTGTAATAGTTGTTGTTGCGATTGTAAAAGATGCTTTTAACCTCATTTTTGCCTTGTGCAATGGTACTTGAGAATTGAGATGACTTTTTTTAGGGTTCCTAACTTTGATTTGCTTACTAGGTTTTGCCTAATGTCTGAGAACTTGTATGGAAGGGATATGAGATTTTCCATACTTTTTCTTTGTTTGTAGTAATAACAGAGAGTCTAGTTTTCTATTTATTTATTTATTTTTTACTTCTCGTACCTTATGATAATGTAATTATGTGCAGTTCACAATTAACTAATCTTTAAAAATTAAGGATTCTAGAGGCAAAATTTGTGACAAATTACTTATTTTATGTGTTGTACTATGTAATCTAAATTAAGTTATATATTTTTGAAATTGAATTCTTCTAATGAAATGGAACTAAAGGAGTATTAGAATCATTTACCGTCACAAAATATGTAGACGTTGCTCTATATTTATCTTGTGTCACAACATGCATAATCAGGATGGATTGTTGATCAATAGCAATTCATCACCCAAAATAGTAATTGATCCGACCTATATATAAGGAGTTCTGTACGGTATATCACTGACTAAGATCAGTTGGCATGAGAAATGGCGCTAGTAAAAATGGAATATTTATAAAGTTAAAGTTTCATTAAGTAGGAAACACATTGCCTTAGTTCACAAGGCGTTACAAAAATGCAGAATTACAGGTTTGAAGGGAAAAGAAAGAAAATCACATGTACTCTGTTTCGATCTCAGAACAGAGACGAAGTTTTATTAATGGATGCGAAACGAAATAGAAAAGAAACTACTTCATTGGTGCAAGCGAGTTCTTGATTTGCTGAACAACTTGTATGCCAACTTGGAATGCAACGGTCAAAACATTGTCGGGAACGGCCGGAGAAGCTGCAAACAAAGAAGCTGCAATCTGCTGAGTTCCGGGAAGCTGGCTGTTGAAGGCGGAAATCACGGCGGCAGACACGTTGCCGTTGTTCTTCTGGAAATGGACAAGGCCTCTGGGGAAGGCGAAAACTTCACCTTTCTTGATAGTCTTGAAAAACATGACTCTTTCAGTGGTTATGAACCCGACGTCGAGTTGGCCTTCAAGAACGAACACAACTTCAGTTGCTCTCGGGTGGGTGTGGGGCGGGTTCAGGCCTCCCGGAGCGTAATCGATCCGGGTTAAGGACACACCTAAAGTGTTGAGGCCGGGGACTTTCATCACATTGGCTCCGGTGACAGGTGAACCTAATGAGTTGTTGGTGGAACCTGGGGTGGCCAGGACTGTGGTGAAGTCGTCTGCTGTTATATAGTCCTTGCATACGAAACCATTCACCTTGGGTGTACCTTTTGATCATCAAGAAATATTAGTGAAATCTTAGTCATGGAATATATATATTTACGCGTCTCAATTTGTGTGTCGTTCGTATCTCAGTACTCTTAAAAATAGGTTATTAAATCAACTTACGTCCTTTCGCTTGATTGTTATGTTCAAAATAATGTTGGTTTAATAGGGCATGCGTACATGTAGGGGTACAAATTAGAAGATTTGAAGTGGTCATGAGAGAGGACATGCATACAGGTTCAGAATTTCAAATTACATACGTAGCTGTTGTGTACCAATCATGTATTACAATGCAAAAGTAGTAATATTACGTTTCTATACATTGTAGTTTATAACTGGTACAAGTAGTGTGAACTCATGGAGTACTATCGATCAATTACATATATGCAGCCAATGTTCAAACGAGATATTCTGTGTCAAATTCCTTGAGCCATTTGAGGAGTAAAACATTTAATAGTAAAAGTTGTCAAACTTTTTACTTCCTAAAATGGTACAAGAAGGGGCCAGGGAATTCGACACAGAAGATCAAATCTCGTCAACGGTAAAATGAGACATGAAAAATGAGAGATTATATAGAGGCTCAGGATCGTCTGTTACACTTTCGTGTTACATTCTCTGTTACACATCTTAATAACTTGTCGTAAATATTATTTTTTATTTTAATTTTTTTCACCAATGATATTTATTGGCATTATAATAAATTTTTTGACTAAGAGTTCACCCATTTTGGTGTAAGGTATATTTATTTCAATTTATTGAAACTAAAAAAAAAAAAACTATAAAAATATATTAAAAATTTAAAATACAAAATAATTGTAAAAAATAAAATAATTTATATTAGAATTAGGTAGAATGCCGACGATTATCATTGGTAAAAAAATTAAAATAACAAATAATATTTACAATGAGTTATTAAGATGTATAGCCGGAAATGTAACACAAAAGTATAACAGATGATCTTGAGCCATATATAGAGACCAATCAACAAATTGTTATATGAAGTAGGCCCTTTTCCTTAATTAATGTAAATAATTACTTGAAATGTAATCAAGAATTCAAGATACCATCATTTACTAATATCCATAACTCTATCCGAATAAAGAATAATATTAAAAACATGATTTTTTTTTTATTACGACCGAGGTAATACTATTTTAAGAAAACAGTACCAAGAGAGATAGCATTAATAATACCAGTGATATCAGCAACGCAAAGATCTTGAAGCATGTCTGGATCTGCAGCTGAGACCCCATTAATATTGAAGCTCATGAATGATAACATGAAGCCCAGAAGCATCAAAAGCACCACAGAATTATTATCAAGAGCTGCCATATTCATAATATTAATTTATCAAATTTGCTGATCAAGCACAGAGTTAAGAAAAGAAATGAGCTATGGTGGAACACAAATGTGGGAGCTTATTTATAGCTAATCGTTCTGCTAGTTTAAGCCTTGAGATGTGTTGGTGGACTTTCTTCACTAGTTTTCTTTCTTATTACAATATTCAGGGGAGGAAAAATAATAATTTGAGGGGAATGTGTGAATAATTTTTTTTGGGTACTTAAATATCGCAAAAACTTGTATGAGCCGAGTCTGACTGTCCAACGCTGCACGTATCGAGTTTGCTCTGAAGTAATATTGTTTGTGTTATCTATTGAATTTAGTGCTGAAATATCACGTAACATTTTTAATTGTTGAAGTTCTGAGTAGTTTAACCTCTAAATTATTGCGTGTATTGAATTTATGTGTAAAAATACCGTATATATACGGTTCTAAGATGCTGAAATACTGATTTTAAATATTGAAATATCGCGATTGTGTTAAAACAAAATATGTCAACTGTATTAAAAGAGAAACACGAGTATCGAATTTATAGTTGCTGAAATATCCCCTCTTATTAGACAAGAAACTCCATCATTAAATATACAATGTGCCATTAATAAAGATGGAAAAGGAAATTGGAGGGGCCCGAGCCCACCACAGCCCCTTAGTTACGTCACTAACAAGATTAGAACCATGAATTTTTACAATGAACTGAAAAGACCTATTAATAAAGAGACAATCATCCAACTATGTTTTGTTAGATAATTAGAAATTAAAGAAATTTTTTTTAAGGAACTGAGGAGGACCGCTTGCTTGCCATTGCCGCTTGTACATGCATGAAAATAGTGCCATTGTATCTGATTCCCTTGGATATATTACTGGGCCAAACCCTTAGGTACAGAAATTAAAGAATTTAAGTAGGCATTAATGTAATGATTATTGAATAACTATAGTGGTATGAACATTAATTATTTGGGTTGGTAGATAAGAGATGGAGCTTGTTTGAGCAATATTAAGGGTCAAAATATGCATGCATCATGCATTAATTTTGCATTTTCTCAATTTAATATATCTTTGTGAATGAGAATGCAATGCCTCCCCAGAATCTACTAACCATGATGCATGTCTTTTGGTAAGAACTTATTGATCCACATTGTTATTTAATGAGGAGTATTAAAGTTGTTAATGACCATAGGAATTATGATTTTATTATTTCAATCTTTACAAATTATTTTAACATTTAGAACTCCCAAGAAACAAATATTAAATAGGGTAGTTTTTTATTATTATTTTTTAATACTAAATGTCATATTTGATTATTCAAAAGAGAATCGTTGATATAACTGGGAATAATTTGATATGATAATAATCAGATTCAAACAATTAAAAATAAACTAAATTAAACCTATAAAGATCTAAACAAGTAGTAATTCGTACCGAAGTATGATATGATATAGAATCTGTCACTAATCTTCTGATGAAACCCCAAATTGATTGGATCTTCACTTGATAATAATAAAATACTCATTTATTTAAATGGAGGAAAAACTCCCGTTTATTCAAGGAGATGATAACTCTGACTACGAGAGAACAGAAAACTCCCTTCATGGACAAAAATTATAAAAAATTATAAAAGATAACCTATTTGTCCCATCTCCCATTGGAGGGAGATGGAGAAGAAGATTAGAGAAGATGGAGGTCAGGGTTTGAGACGAAGAGAGAAAAGAGAGAGGCGTATAATAAGGTAGTTAGATAATTCTTATTAATTACAGTAAGTAAGAAATGTAGATAGTGAGTTTGCCTTTTAACAGAAGTCAAGGTACATATATTCGCATATGTGCTTGCTATAAGATGGATTGTTGTTTATGCTTTCTGGTTTCCTACAAAATATTTTACCTTCTCTTCCTTCTCATGAGTAAACTAACAAAAGATTAATGGTGTTATCTCACTTCATTCATGATAAGTTGGTGAAAATAGGTGGGTAAAAGTAGAAGTAAATTGACTTCTTTTTTAAACCATCAATTAATTTGCGAATAATTACAAGCAAAACAGGGACTTTATCCCCACTCCCTTCTATTCAGGAGTAGCCCGCAAAAGGGCAACTCCAATCTTCAAGAATTCAACTCATGCAACTTGGACTTAATTTGATGAAGCAAAACCCCCCAGCTTCCAATATTGAAGTTAATTAATGTTCCACCTACTTCACGAATAGAATATTGAAGTTAAAACAACCCAGTAATCTGTTCTTGTTTCTATTCAATTATGTATCACAACTTATAAAACATAAATACGAACGTATTTTAATGATAGAAACAAAAACAAAAACATTAAAATACACGTATTTTTAGGTTATAGTATATAATTGGCACATAACAAATTATCCGGGACGCAAATATTTACCCATTTAACTGTTTGCTTACTTCTTTATATAAGGTTAGTTGGGTTTTTGAGTTAAAAAAAAAAAAGAGAAGGGGTAATGGTGGAGGGAATGTGAATAAACAGATGAGTGGCTTCAAAGCTGCATATACTAATCTTTTGAGCATTCTTGAGTTTGGTTAAAAAAATAAGGAAAGAAGAACTACAGCTATGGAGGGAAAAGTAAATTAATATCTTTACAGCCTGTAGCCTTCTTTAGAAGGGAATTAACACTTGCTAGAAAAATTAATTATTTCATGCATCGGCTGTTCTGTTGTATCTATCTTTTTAGTGCATAAAAAAGTATGACTTCTTATTCGTTCACACTTTTATAAAATAACTAGGTCAGTATCACTAATTTCATATATACAACGTATCCTATTTTATACAATACGCTTATGTAGAATAATTTCCCCCCAATTAATATACGTTCTATCCTTCGGTAATTGCGTGGGATAACTTCAATCCAACACTCGATTGACCTTAAATTGAGAAGACTTTCTGGTATTTCATGATTTGATAAATAAATGTCAAAGGAACATGGCAGCATTATATGCCTTATTCCTTGTGCACATGCATTCTTACAAGAAAACTGAGTTGACAATTTGAATATTTCGAAAAATTATTTAGTTCATCACTTGCATTAAGTGGGATAAATATATAAAGGATGAATATATAAAGGTTTATAAATAAAATAAATTGTGATTAGGTTTATTGCATTTTAAAACTATTTGGAACTAATTTCAAAGATACAGAAGATGTACAGTATAATTTTTTGAAAACAAATCACATCCTACTCAATATTTTCTAATTTTCCTTTGAATTATCGTGTCCTTGTCAATTGTTTGCATAGTTCGAAATATTATCTAGGTTAAATTCTAATACGTTTACTTAAATTCTTGTACCACTTAATACGTTTACTTAAATTCTATCTTAACTTTGTTCAATTTAGTTTGAAATCGAAAGTACAAAGTGTAATCATAAGATTAAACTTTTCTTGACATATTTCCGCATTCGTGTATTTTTCACGATTTTACTTCAATTTGGTATCACTTTATTTTGATTTTGATGAACATTAAGAAATACAAAAATCACATAATTAACATAAATTCAAGTGTGAACCCAACCCGGCCAAAGATTCTGTTGTAAACCCACAAGTCATTTTCAAAAGAACCCAAATCAACACGAAGAATATGATGAATGCATCATGTTTTATTTGTTAATGGAAATCTTCTACTTCTTTGGTGCGAGCCTGAATTTGATTTTCTCAACTTCTTTGGTTCCAATCTGGAATGCACCGGTCAAAACATGGTCCGGCACCGGCGGAGTAGCAGCGAACAGCGACACCGCGATCTGCTGAGTTCCGGGGAGCTGGCTGTTGAAGGCGGCGATCACGGCGGCGGGCACTTTCCCGTTGTTCTTCTGGAAATGGACGAGGCCTCTGGGGAAGGTGAAAACCTCGCCTTTCTTGATGTCTTTGGAAAACAGGACTCTCTCAGTGGTGATGAATCCGACGTTGAGTTCGCCTTCGAGAACGAACACGATTTCGGTCGCCCTCGGGTGGGTGTGGGGTGGGTTGAGGCCTCCCGGAGCGTAGTCGATTCTGGCCAGGGAGACACCGAGGGTGTTGAGGCCGGGGATTTTCTGGACGTTCGCTCCGGTGACAACGGAACCCAATGAGTTGTTGGTGGAACCAGGGGTGCCAAGGACTGTGGTGAAGAAGTCATCTGGTGTTGCGTTTTCCTTGCATATGAATCCATTCACCTTGGGTTTACCTAGTGATATACATCGATTTCAAAATAAGTATCGTTTTAATTTTTATTAGCGCGAATCAAAGAAAGTAATAAAATTATCATTATTATAACGTTGGTTTCAAGATATTATAGTTTGAAGTAGTGTATTTATAGTAGTTACATCGAAAACGTGACATGAAAAACAAAAGGGTAGTTTTGAAAGAATATAACATTATTGAAACTTTAAAATGACACTTATTTTTAAACGGGCAAATATATTTTGAGATAATGACCATACAGATTGGTAATGCTTAAGATGGAAAACATCATGATTTAAAATCCAAGATTAATACTCTTTTGCAAGTTAAACACATTCATCATTCACATATAATAATAATCCGACAGAAAAAGTATGGAGGAACCAATAATTAATTCACATCCAACTGATCATGTGTTGTCTTGTCTTGTGTTTTGAGTTAAATTAGTTAGGTAAGTAAACCTTTACTTTTTTTCTTCTTCACAAGCTCGATGCTAAAAATTAATGTATCAATTTCACGAGTAGGATTTTTTGTCTGCTTCAATTCTGTCTTTCCTGTTTATTATCTTATAATAAGAGATAAAATCATATGTCATATCACGGTTACTTAGGCCCTGTATGGCAACAAATTCTCATTTCCATTTTTATTTCACTCTCACTTTTTATTTTATAATAATTTTTTATCAATTTTAATAATCCTTTTAACATTTTTCAAACACCTTTTTAAATTTTCCAAACATTTTTTTTATATTTCTAATATAATTTTAATAATTTTAAAATTCAAAATACATTTCAAAACACCTCTCATTATAAAAGGATAAACATAAAAGATAGAATTGAATCCGAAAGAATATATATCTCAAGGCCAATTTCACAAGTTGGTGAGTTCATTTGAACCATTCTCATCATAATTTTGAAGTCAGAAAAAGAACAAAGAAAATGATAGGAGAGAAGGGTCAAAATCAATTAACTAAAATGATCAAAAATGGATGACATTAAAAGACAGAATGTCATAATATACCAATCAACAACTACCAAGACCCCCACCCCCACCACCTTAATGCTTGAAATGGATATCCAAGATACGAACACCTAGTTCACAAAATCCAGTACACACTAAGTTGATCGTTTTTCTAAAATGAGCTTAACGAAAGAAAAATAAGTTGTTTGTCTCGTAAGGACATTTTACGAAAAAGAAAAACTTACAATTGCTCTGGAAATTAATATCTGCTATACGATCGATAAACATAAAAAATAGTCAACTAATAAGAGCTGTACCTGTGAGATCAGCAACACAAATGTCTTGAAGAAGGTCTGGATCTGAAGCTGCAACCAGGTTAACATAACAACAGCTGATGGATAAAACTCCCAGAAGCATCACAAGAACAACCTTATTCTTTCCAAGAGCCGCCATTGTTTGAATATAAGTTATTTAAGCTGTGGGGAAAACCTTAAAAGAACAGAAAGAAAGAAGAGAAAATTGGGTGTGGATGGGAATGGAAGGCAAAAGAGGGAGGTTATTTATAAGGTTTGAAAGGATTAAGGAGGAAGAAGAGTCGTCGACGTGAATTGTCGAATAAGAAGAAGACTAAAAAATATGGGTTCTTCAAGGCAAAGTTAAAGGAGAAAGAAAAGAAAAAAAGCCACATTGATAGGTCCCTTTGCTGACAATTTTTTGCATCATCTTTGACCAACTAATTAATTAATAAGTAATCCCTTTTTTTGCCATTCTTTCTTTATTATTAAAATACTTTGATTTGAAAGAAAAAGTATTGAAAAAAAAATTTCTTTGAATTCTTATGAAATTATCAAAATGTGCTTCCTTTCTTGAAGAATTTTTATCTAGATATATATTTTTTTAATTTTATTTTAAACTAGAAGGGTTATAAAATCGATTTAATGATATCTTTCACGACGGTAATTGAATGATAGGTAGGTCTCGACTAGTATAATGGTTCTTGAGCTATACGAGATGAAAGTCTCATCTACGGTTCTTCGAGGGGGAATTCTGCCTCTCTCAATAAAATCTAAGATTGGTTCGAATAGTTTCTTGAGATTTAGACGTGTCATTTTCGGTCTTCTTATACTAGCGAAAGATCCTCTCAGTGAGTATTTTAATTAAAATTTTTTTAAAAAATGTTTACTTCTTACCTAACCTCATGTGTTTTGAAATTTACCCTATTACTTAATCATCACAACAACAGCCCATAGGTAATAAGTATAATTATTAATTAGTGCTCCCTTTTGTTATATTAGAGGAATTTATTTTATAATCTTGTAAAATTCTATTAGACAAGTTCAAATGTAATTTTTTTGCTTCTCATACATTTACTAATATATAATTATGTGTAGTTTACAATTGACTCACCTTTAAAAAATAAAGACTAATGGATTTTGTTTCTTCTTTTTCATCAAATTACTCATTTTATTTGGTGTGATACATTGCAACTCATAAGACACTGTATGTCCCTTTTTTTGGATAGTTTTGAAAACATATTTTCAAAACTTAGTATTGTAAATGATTTTTAAATGTGAAAAGTGTATTAAAAAATAAAAAAATATATAAAAAAAGTGTAGTTGAAAAGTTTTAAAAAAAAAAGTATATTAGTGATGATGAAAAATTAGTTATTAAATTCAAAACTTCAAAACATATATTTGAAAATATGAAAACGAACTTGGACGCACATTTGTAAAACTGAACTTTTTCTAGTAGAACCAAAAAGTGCTATCTACTCCTACGTCCCATATAAAAAGAGTTCATTCTCTATTAATTTACATCGCATATCTTTACTAATATAATATTAATGTATAGTCCACAAGTAATCATTATTTAAAAAAAAAAGATACAAGTGGAAAAATACGGTGTAAAAAATTATTTATTTTAGTTAGATATTGTATTTTATTATCCATAATAAGTCGTACATTTTTAAAATAAACTCTTTTAGTGGAATGGATGTAATATTAACCAATTAGTGTAATTATGCATTGGGATGATTACTCAATAACTAGTCGCACCCTGATTGGGTGTGGGAGTACTAAAGATAAACTTCTTTGTGGATTTACGTGCAAATTACTATGGCTGCTGAGCTACGCATGTCCATTAATTATGTAGTATAAAAAATTTAAAAAAATTAATGTCTTTTTCTAAAGGAATAAAAATTTACTATTATAAGACAACATTGAAAGGGTAATTTCCTTGTTTTCTACCTGCCATTGCTTATTTTTACCGTCTTTAAAATGTTCAATTAATTTAAATATTCAACCTTAATTTATACTTAAGTCAAATTAATTCTCATTTTTCTTGTACATATAATAAATGAGTAATGATACACTCTTCAAATAATCTTCTCAACTTTCTTTGACTCAAGTGAGATATTATACATTCATTGGTCAATAAAGTAGTATTAATAATTATTTTATAAAATTGTAACCAATGAATGCATGACACCTCAATTGAGTTAAGTAAGTTGAGAAAATTACTTGAAAAGTGTATCATTATTCATAATAAATTAGGGCAAACACCTCAAAACCTCCCTGTGCTTTGCAAAAGCTACATAGAACCTCTTGTACAAAAAAAAAAAGCTACTCATCACCCCCTATGCTTTTTCGAAGTACGTAAAGTGACGGAAATGGCTAAAACTAACGACGCGTGTGCATCACGAGCCTCTTGACCAAAATAATTGAATTTGTGACCAAAATACCCCTATCACCACTGGTGCTAACTCGGGTGGGTCAAAGCTGAGTCAACTCCGTTTGGTAAACGAGTTGGCTCTGTTTTCTTCCCCCTGCTCCTCCCGTGAATGTTTGCTGTTAGGGAAGAGCTACTCTGCGGCGCCGGTTATCGGGTTCAGATGCGCCAGCAACAGAGATGACGGACGTGTCAAGCAACGAAGTTTCTTTGATGGAATTTCTGTTTAGTGCGTGCTGGAATTTCTGGTAAAGTTTGGTTACGGTTTGCTAACATTTTGAATCCTCTGGAAATTGGTTTGGACTGTTTTGGCGAATTCTAAATGCTAATGCTTCTGGAAATTTGGTGAAACTTTCTTGATGAACTGCTTTGCTAATGCTGTGTGTTGGCATTTTATCTCTGAAACTATGTTGGTTAGGATATTAATTTTGGATCTGTTTCTGGAAATTAATAGTTGAATACTGGATTTTTGCTTTTGTGCCTCTGAAATTTGAAGGAGAGATTCGGTTGGTTTTCTAAAATATGAAATGTTGAAGGCTTAATTTCTGATCCTGGTGCTGAATTTTCTGGAAATTTAAGTGCTGAACTGAATTTTTGGGCAATTTGGATTGGGTCACCGAGAATTGGCTCAGCGCCACCCTTCTCGTCGGTCCCGTCCTCGGCACCTACTCATATGCCCAGTACTACGCGGAACAGGAGAAGCTGCATCACAGATTCTGAAGTTAATCGTTGGAAGAAGGTTGTATTTTATTGTTTACCGGATAAATAAGCTCCATATTCTTAGACTTGCACAGCCAATGCGAATGTAGTTGGTGATATTTTGTGTTGTCATGTTGATTGCATATCTCAGCTATGGTGTTTAGTATCTGGCTTGATGATATTACCAGTTGCAAAGATTTTGTTTAAGTTTGATATGCAGTAGTCTGCTGTAATAAAAATTTGGTATTTCAATCTGAAAAAAAAAAAAAGAAAGAAGAAGAAGAAGAAGATCGCCGAAGAAGAAGAAAATAAAAAAAAACTTTTTCTTTTTTTTTGGTAATTTGGGTAATTTGATGATTAATGTGAGGGTAAATTGATCAATTCACCTGCTCGCCATTAGTTTTAGCCATTTCCGTCATTTTACGGACTTCGAAAAAGCACAAAGGTTGATGACTAACTTTTTTTTGTACAGGGAGTTCTATGTAGCTTTTGCAAGGTACATGGAGTTTTGAGGTGTTTGCCCAATAAATTAAGGTGAAGAAACTTTTTTGGATCATACAGATTTCTTTTCAACTTTATTTTGCTTAGTTTGGACACAATTATTGTTTGTTTAAGTTTTTGGTCATATGTAGCAATGAAATAGAGCCATTGTGGATGAATATACGTACTCTATCTGATCCCAAAAAAGTGTCGTTTTAAATAGTTTTCTTTATTTCAAAATAAGTGTCGTTTGACCATAAATGAACACTCTCTTTTCTAATTTATCCGCATCACATTTCGTTTATTCACATCATTAATTATGTGATATTCTTCGATATTGATTTTTTCAATTTCTCATAAAATTAGTTAAGGATTTAAGAGTCATTTTTAACATGATTGTCTGGGCCGGACCGGACGTTGAACCGGTGAGGTCAAGGGTTTGCTCGAACCGGGGGTTCGACCGGTTGAGCCGGGGTCAAACCGGATGACGTTATATATATATATATATATTATATAAATAATATATTAATGATTAACATGCTTTAATTTTATTATTTGTAACATTTAAAATATATATTTTTTCACAACAATTATATATTTTTGCAAAATTTACAACTAAGTAAAACATTAAAATTCATTATTATAAAACCCAATAAGTAAATCAACTATAAAATCTATTAAAAAGTATATAAAATTATATTACTACATTTTTATTAGACAAAAAAGAAAAGGATAAAATTTGATGTAAAAAAAAATTAAACGTATTTTAATTTAATACATGAATAAATTAAACAAATTTTAATTGAACTGAAAACAACTAATAAAAATTATGATAGTATTAATTTTATAAATAGTAAGAAATTATAATAAAATTAACGTTAGTTTGGATGGTCCAATTAATAGATTGTTAGAAAGTTCATGATTCATATAAAAATGAGTTAAAGCAATTAGTTAAACAAAAGTGAACAATGGTATAGTGGTAAGTACTCATGTTTCCATATAAGTGGCCAAGGTTTTGATAGCAAAAGTTGTCAAATTTTGAAAAATAAAATTAAAAAACCCGGTTTGGGCGGGTCGGCCAGTTCTCGGCCAGCCTGCGATTTTGACTGGTTTTTTAAGGGTCCGATTTTTCCCATGTTTTGAACCGGCAAGGGTGCAGGTTTGGGGCAGGACCGGTCCGGCCCAGACAACGTTGATTTTTAAGTCCTCCTTAATAAGTACGTAAAAGTCTAAAAATATTTTTATTTTGATTCAGAGAGAATATTTATTTTCAGAAAAATATTTCTATTAAACATTTGCATTTACATTTTTTTTTAATACAACACAACAATCTGGATAAAAATAAATTAATTTGATTATACTCTTGCAAAAATTTTACATTTGCATAACTGACTTAATACTTGTTTTTACATAACAAAATATGTGGTACGAATGCATCCAATAATTTTGTTTTCTTAGCTATATTTTGCTCCGAAATAACTTCAATAGGTAATCATGTCTTAATATTGCATTCCATATTATTAATTGTAAATTACATTCTCATTCTTGCCTTGCCATGCTTTTCTCTTCTCTAATTTACGTTAATTTCTTTGGAGTTTCTCATTCTTGCCTTACATTCTCATTCTTGCCTTGCCTTATGCTTAGAAATTTTTTCCAAACTTTATATGAAGACAAGAAAATATATACATAAAATACAACGTAAAATTGTCAGTTTATGTGAAGTCGAATTTTCGTATGCAACTATGTCCTTGTCTTAAACTACCAAATACGGATAAATTAAGGAAGCAGTTCAATGATTTATGATGAAAATGATGTGTTATATATATATAGCCTTTAGTTTAGGGGGATTTGGTGATGGGGAGGGAGGGAGGGATCGAGTGCCTTGCATGGAACGAAATTAATAGCTTCTTGTTTGGTGCGTTTTGGGCCCTTCAAAACTGCTAATTAATGACATGCATTTTTTTTTTTTTAAAAGAAAAAGTTTCTATTGCACGAGGTCTCTAAGAATGGGAATAATACAATCGGGTGATTCCTGCACGCCTGTCTGCTATTGGCTACATGTGGGGTATCAACTTTGTGAGATTCCTTTTGAGGTTTGATCCTGATGCATATTAGTCATTGTATAATGAGCGAAAGATGTGTACTAGTTGGGATAAACCCTAAATACAACATATATTTGTTAATTTGTTAATTCCTCTTGAAACTTGATTCCGAAATGTAGTGGTTTTTTTGTATCATTGATAATGGAAATGTACCGTTGAGTTAAGTATTATATCCCATCCTCAAAAATCATCAAACCAAACCAAACTAAATCAAACAATACGTAAAACTTTCCTAGATTCCCATGACAAAACTACATTTATGTTACAAAATAAAATAACATATAAATACCAAAACAAACCAAATATAATTGAAATTCCCAAAATATAGAAAACGAAGTCGGGAGAAGGGAGTTGGATGGTTTAATTCAATACATTCAGAATATGATGCTGTTCGGAGCGAGGTGACTGTAATGTATATCGGGAAGGAAGGTTTGGGTACACAAACTGTTTCCAAAGTCAAAGACCCACAGGTTTCTACTTCACAGTCCAGTAACGTGAATGCTGCTGTAAATGAGAAGGGAGTTCGAGGGAACCGGCAAACTGCTGAGGTAAACCTTCCTGATGCAGTGGTTGGAAAAGTACGTGTGCGCTTTGCTCCAGAACCAAGTGGCTATCTTCACATTGGTCATTTAAAGGCAGCACTTTTAAACAAGTATTTTGCTGAGACATACCAAGGAAAGCTGATTGTGCGCTTCGATGATACAAATCCCGATAAGGAAAGCAGCGAATTCGTGAATAATCTTTTAAAAGATATTGAGACATTGGGAATTACATATGAGGCTGTAACATATACATCTGAATATTTTCCTGAGGTGATGAAAAAGGCAGAGGAATTGATTCGTAAGGGTAAAGCTTATGTAGATGACACACCTCGGGAACAAATGCAGCATGAACGGATGGAAGGGATAGAGTCCAAGTGTAGGAACAATACTGTGGAAGAGAACCTGAAATTATGGAAGGAAATGGTTGCTGGATCAGAAAGAGGTTTGATGTGTTGTGTCAGGGGCAAGTTAGATATGCAGGATCCAAACAAGTCCCTTAGGGATCCAGTATACTACCGCTGCAATCTGACACCTCATCCTAAGTATAAAGTTTACCCCACATATGATTTTGCATGTCCATTTGTTGATGCTGTGGAAGGTATTACCCATGCACTTCGATCCAGTGAGTATCACAGATCGTAATGATCAATACCACTGGATTCAGAAGTATATGGGATTTCAAAAGGTTCATTTATATGAATTCAGCAGGGTGAATTTGGTATATACTCTTCTTAGCAAGCGTAAACTGCTGTGGTTTGTCCAAAATGGAAAGGTTGATGGGTGGGACGATCCTCGCTTTCCTACTGTCCAAGGAATAGTACGTAGGGGGCTGAAGATTGGGGCGCTGATTCAATTCATACTTGAGCGGGTAAGGTGGTACTATTTAGCATGTTATAAGTAAAAAGGAGCGGAATCTTCATTAGTGTCATAATTTTAGCTATGGGCGTCATGCAGCTTTGTCAGTTTTCAACTTCTAGTTTTCTGAATTTTAGTATGCTTTTGGGTATGCTGTGTTGGATATTTCTGAACAACAATAAGATCTTACAATACAAATAACCAACTAAAATAGAAATTTATTTATTCAAGGAACTACTAATCTAGTACAAAGTAGAAAAAACAATAAATGTCTCTTTAAATCGTGCAAATGCACTTTCCTTTAGGCTTTATTAGTCTCCTTATGTGTGCAAGGAGTTCATGACTAATATCCTTTTGAGATAATATGAAGATGATTGTTAGAAGTCTGCACTGATTCAAACGAACTATAGAACAAGTGTGAAAAATACAAGAATAACTTGTAAGATGAGAATGATTTGTGTGTCTATACCATCGTCCTAAGGAGTCTATTTATAGACCTACAAATGGTGCCATTCAATAGTCACAACTCTTACGAAGAGATAGGGAGAAATGGAACTGAATTCGGATAATAATTGAGTTCGGAATCACCATTTTATTGAAGAGATGCAACTTTTCAGAAGAAGGAAATCCTCAATGGAACTTGTCCGATCACTCGTGCGAGTCGCACAAATGCTCGGACACAAATCAGTCCCAGAGGTTTACTGGAACTCGTCCGAGTGTTCATGCGACTCAGACACAACATGTTCATTTCTTTTCCTTTCTTCCTTTAGCTTAATTATTGGAAAATCTCTAACATGCTGTATTATTGATATTCTTACTACTTGCTTTTACTTTTCCTATTCGCTCATCCTTTTATTCTGTAAACAGAGAAGGGGGTGGGGATGGTATACAAGAGGAAATGGTTCATTCTATGACCTGATTCTCTGTATGAAGCTATTTTCTGGATAAAAACACAATCTCTTTCTGGAAATCATCTCAGGGGGCGTCCAAGAATCTCAATCTCATGGAATGGGACAAACTTTGGGCTACCAATAAGAAAATTATTGATCCAGTTTGCCCCAGACATGCAGCAATTATTGAACAAAAACGAGTCTTGTTGACTCTAACAAATGGCCCAGAGGAGTCATTCGTCCGGATCATACCCAATCATAAGAAGAAGGTGCTGGGGATAAGGCTACTACTTATTTGAAGAGAATCTGGATTGACCAGGAAGATGCCCAATTGATGTCTGCTAATGAAGAAGTAACCTTAATGGATTGGGGCAATGCAGTGATACACCAAATAGAAAAGGATCAGGATGGTAATGTGACACAACTTACTGGGGTTTTGCAACTTGAGGGGTCTGTTAAGAAGCTGACATGGTTGGCAGATAGTAATGAGCTTGTTACACTCTCTTTGGTTGATTTTGATTACCTGATCAGAAAGAAAAAGGTAAGGAATCCTCTTCAAATTTAAAAGTTTGAACTTATTGGAGTTCTAAGTGAAGTAAGGTTTTCAAGTATGCTCTTCTTATAAATTACATTGGTCTTATTGAAATTATATTTCTGGCTTGAGAGTATGCACTAATATGTCCTGAATATTCATGTCCAAGAAAAAAGTTTGCACATGGATCATTCATAAATTCTTAGATGCTTGGATGAGTTTCATCTCTGCTAGCGTACCTCAGTGAATACCTTTATTATAAGACTAATCAAGAAAACTATTCCTGCACATTGTGCTCATTCCTCCCTCCCTCCCCATAAAGGCTAAAGTGATTGCTGTAAACTGTGTTAACACTCTACCTTTTTAGATGGTGAGGTAATTAATGGTAATAATGTTTCCCCAAAACCTGGGGAGATTTTCTGATTATGAAGTGGATTGGTCTTTGTGCGACATCCTGCACTACTCTTTTACTTCAGTTTCTATTCTCTATGTGTGACTATTCTGCATCGCGTTTTTCTGCTGTCCATATGTCTGAAGTGGTCCATATGTTTTTCTGCGTTCTCCACAACACAAAACTTTATCCTCATAAAGCCTGCATTATAGTTTTTCAGATCAGTATACTATGTGAGATAGGTTAATGATATTGTTGGCCTTCCTAATCTTAGCTCGGTTTTGTGCTTGTTATGAGGTGCATAGCATTTTTATGTTATTTTGCACTCTTGTGGATGACATAAGTATTCATTTGTTTTGAATCGCAGCTCGAGGAGGATGAGAATTTCGTGGATGTAGTTAATCCATCCATGCACCAGAATGGAGACTGCTGCATTAGGGGATTCCAACATGAGGAACTTGAAGCGCGGCGACATAATCCAGCTGGAGAGAAAAGGCTATTTCAGATGTGATGTCCCCTTCATAAGAACATCGAAGCCCATTGTTTTGTTCGCCATCCCAGATGGCAAGCAAACTCCGGTAATGAAGTTTAAAAAGTCGCAAGTACCGAAACACGTTTTTTGTGTAATAGTTGTTGTTGCAATTGTAGAAGATGCTTGTAACCTCATTTTTGCCTTGTGCTTGAGAATTGAGATGACTTTTTTTAGGGTTCCTAACTTTGATTTGCTTACTAGGTTTACTCTTCCTTTTGCCTAATGTCTGAATTTGTATGGAAGGGATATGAGATTTTCCATTCTATCTTTGCAGTTAGTACCTTTTCTTTCTTTGTAGTAATTTTTGGGGCAATGAGACTTGGAACAGAGAGTATAGTTTTTATTTTTATTTTTTACTTCTCGTACCTTATGATAATGTAATTATGTGCGGTTCACAATTAACTAAACTTCTAAAATTAAGGACACTAGAGGCAAAAATTGTGACAAATTACTTATTTTATGCACTGTACCTTGTAATCTAAATTAAGTTATATACTTTTGAAATTGAATTCCTCTAATGGAGCGGAACTAAAGGATTATAAGAATATGTACATAACAACAACAACAACTAAGTTTTTGTCTCACTATGTGGTATCGGCTATATGAATCACATCTCGACATCCTGTACGATCATGGTACATCGATTCTTATATATATATATATATATATATAAGAATATGACACATCATATTTTAAAGGTGTTTTCTAATTCTTTTTAGGTCTTCCTTTTCCCCGTTTAATATTAATTGCCTATCTGTTTTCTACCCATCTTACCGAGATGTTTAGGAGTCTCCTACGTACATATCAAAATCATCATAGACGTGTTTCTCTATTTTTTTTAATCTATTGGGGTTACTCATCTTTATTTTTAATGCTTACAGTGTACACATTGCTCTATATTTATTGTGTATCACAACATGCGTAATCTAGATGGATTGTGGATCAATAGCAATTCATCAACCAAAATAATACTTGACCCATAAGGAGTTCTATTTTAACTAGTACAGTACATCACTACACTGACGTAGTGAGTAGTATTGAATTGGAGAAAGAAAGTCGGACTCTAAGATCAGTTGGCCACAATTGTTAAATAAATTATGTAAATAGGGAAGATGTATAAAGTTGACATTTCATTAAGGAAACACATTGCCTTAGTTCACAAGGCGTTACAAAAATGAGGAATCACAGATTTGAAGGGAAAAGAAAGAAAATCACATGTACTCTGTTTTTTTCGATCTCAGAACAGAGACGAAGTTTTATTAATGGATGCGAAGCTGAAACGAAATACTAAAATCGAAACGAAACTACTTCATGGGTGCAAGGGAGCTCTTGATTTGTTGAACAACTTGTATGCCGACTTGGAATGCAACGGTCAAAACATTGTCGGGAACCGGCGGAGAAGCTGCAAACAAAGAAGCTGCAATCTGCTGAGTTCCGGGAAGCTGGCTGTTGAAGGCGGCAATCACGGCGGCCGACATGTTGCCGTTGTTCTTCTGGAAATGGACAAGGCCTCTGGGGAACGCGAAAACTTCACCTTTCTTGATTGTCTTGAAAAACATGACTCTTTCAGTGGTTATGAACCCGACGTCGAGTTGGCCTTCAAGAACGAACACGACTTCGGTCGCTCTCGGGTGGGTGTGGGGCGGGTTCAGGCCTCCCGGAGCGTAGTCGATCCGGGATAAGGACACACCTAAGGTGTTGAGGCCGGGGACTTTCATCACATTAGCTCCGGTGACAAGTGAACCCAATGAGTTGTTTGTTGAACCTGGGGTGGCCAGGATTGTGGTGAAGAAGTCGTCTGCTGTTACATTGTCTTTGCATATGAAACCATTCACCTTTGGTTTACCTTTTGATCATCAAGAAATATTAGTGAAATCCTAATCACGGAATATATATTTACGCGTCTCAATTTGTGTATCATTGGTGCCTCAGTACTCTTAAAAACAAGTCATTAAATCAAATTACGCCCTTCCACTTGATTGTGAAGTTCAAAATGATGTCGGCTTAATGGGGCATGCGTACTTGTAGGAGTACAAATTAGAGGATTTGAAGTGGCCATGACAGAGTATATGCATACATGTTCAGAACTTCAAATCACCACATATACAGTCTGTTGTGTATTAATCATGTACTACAATGCAAAAATATTAATGTTACGTTTCTATACATTGTAGTATATAATTGGTACATGTAGTGTCAACTCAAATGGAGTACTATCGGTCAATTATATATATGCAACCAATGTTCAAACGAGGTCTTCTGTGTGAGATTCCTTTACCATTTTAGGAGGAGTACAAAATTTAAAGACAGCTTTTTTACTCTAAACTGGTACAGAAGGGGTCAGGAAATTTGACACTGAAGATCAAACCACGTCATTTTCAAAATGAGACATAGACACAAGTAGATTATATAAATACCAATCATCAAATTGTTACATGAAGTAAGAACCCTTTTCCTTAATTAATGTAAATTATTACTTGAAATGTAATCAAGAATTCAAGATATCATCATTTAATAATATCCATAACTATGTCCGAATAAAATATAATCTTCCGAACACTATAAATAATAACTCCATTAAAAACATGACTTTTTTATTAGGAGCGAGCTAAGTAATACTATTTTGAAAAAACAAGATCAAGAGAGATATCAATAATACATAATTTGAGATCAACGAATGACATGAACTAGAGAATATTTATACCAGTGAGATCAGCAACACAAAGATCTTGAAGCATGTCTGGATCTGAAGCTGAGACCCCATTAATATTGAAGCTCATGAATGATAACATGAAGCCCAGAAGCATCAAAAGCACCACAGAATTATTATCAAGAGCTGCCATATTCATAATATTAATTTATCAAAGCTGATCAAGCACATGCAAAGTTAAGAAAAGAAATGGGCTATGCTCTAACTCAAATGTGGGAGCTTATTTATAGCTAAGCCTTCAACTGGTTTTAGCTTTGAGATGTGTTGGCGGACTTTCTTCACTAGTTTTCTTTCTTATTACAATATTTAGGGGAGGGCAAAAAAATAATAATTTTGAGGCCAATGTATGAATAAATTTTAAATATCGCAAAAACTTGTATCAAAAGTGTCTAACGCCGCGTGCACTTGAGTTTACTCTTAAGTAATATTGTTGCTGGTATCACTGTATCTGAGAGTTGTTAGGGATCGAATTATGGTCTTTCAAAGTCAAAGGCTTTAAAATCTCTTGGATGTACCATTGGGCCAAGTCCTTAAGAACAAAAATTAAAGAATTTAAGTAGGCATTAATAGAATAACTATAGTGGCATGAACATTAATTATTTGGGTGTGATAGGATAAGAGATGGAGCTTGTTTGAGCAATATTAATGGTCAAACTATGCATGCATCATGCACTAATTAAGCATTTTCTCAATTTAATATATCTTTGTGAATGAGAATGCAATGCCTCCCCAGAATCTACCAACCATGATGCATGTCTTTTGGTAAGAACTTATTGATCCACATTGTTATTTAATGAGTATTAAAGTTGTTAATGACCATAGGAATTATCATTTTATTATTACTTATTATTTCAATCTTTACAAATTATTTTAACATTTAGACCTCCCAAGAAATAAAATACTATAATAAGGTATTTTTTTTTATAATAAATGTCATATTTCAATCCTCAAGAGAGAATCGTTCATAGTGAATAATTTGATCCGAAATAATCAGATACAAATAGTTGAAAATAAACTAAATCGAATATATACATATCTAAACAAGTAGTAATCCGTACCGAAGTATGAATATGATATTGAGTCTGCCACTAATCTTCTAATGAAAGTCCCAAATCGACTGAATTTTCATTTGATAATAGTAAAATACTTATTTATTTATGTAGGGGAGAAACTCGAATAAAAGGGAGATTATTCTCTCGTCTCCCATTAGAGAGGGATGGGGAAAAAAATTAGAGAAGTTGGAGGCTAAGGTTTGAGACGAAGAGAGAAAAGAGAGGGAAGCGTATAATAAGGTAGTTAGATAATTCTATTAATTACGGTAAGTAAAAAATGTAGATAGTGAGTTTGCCTTTTACCAGAAGTCAAATTACATGTATTTGCATTGTTGTTTATGCTTTCTAGTTTCTAACAAAATATTTTACCTTCTATTCCTTCTCATGAGTAAACTAACAAAACATTAATGGTGTTATCTCACTTCATTCATGATAAGTTGGTGAAAATAGGTGGGTAAAAATAGAAGTAAATTGACTTCTTTATTAAACCATCAATTAATTTGCGAATATTTACCTAATTTCAAACGTCAGTTACTTTGGATTAGAGCGAGAGTATATACAAAGAAAAATAGTTGATGAGCCTCGACCTCCCAACATTCGTTTAGCCTTTATTTACTTTGATTCATTCCCAAGAAAATCATTACTTCTTCCCCAAAAATTTTACCGATCCAATCATCCTAATTTTTTACTAATTAAATTCAAATTTTAAAATTAAAAATTTCCTCTAAATATTTACATACATTTTTTTTCTTCGAAAAGTAACATATTCAATATACTTTTTTTTCTCTCTCATACACAATTTCCCTCAAACGAATTTCCCCCAAAAATTTTCCTTCCCCAAATCAAAAAAATTCCCAAATTAGTCACATGAAGAATTTGATGATTTCGTCACATTGTGCAATGCCAAAGCAAAACAGGGACTTCATCCTCACTCCCTTCCATTCCGGAGGAACCTGCAAAAGGGCAACTCCAATCTTCAAGATTCAACGCATGCAACTTGGAATTAATTTGATGAAGCAAAACCCCCCAGCTTCCAATATTGAAGTTAATTAATGTTCCACCTACTTCATGAATAGAATATTGAAGTTAAAACTACCCAGTGATCTATTCATGTTTCTATTCAATTATGTATCACAACTTAAAAAATATAAACACGTGTTTTAATGATAAAAACAAAAACATTAAAATACATGTATTTTTAGGTTATGGTGTATAATTGGTAGAGGTGACAATTGGGAGGGAAAGGGAGGGAATTGGGAGAGTTTATTGGGTGGGAAATAATTGGGTAGAAGTAATTAATGTTGGGAGGGATTGGGATAGAATGGGATTTAAATTTCTCAAGTCCCATTGGGAACTTAATCATAGGGATCCCAATGAGATCCCATTAAGTTTCCATTTAATTCTCATTAATTACCCAAATCAATGCACCTTGAGTTTCTTTTACCAATCTTTTTTGTGTTCTTTTTTATAATTTAATTAGTATTTACTTTTACTTAGTAATTACTGTTCACATTTAATGATTTAATTAAATTATTTTATTAAATTTTTTTTTGTTTGTCATTTCTCTCTCTCGTTTTATTATTTATTTCAGTTATGACTAATAAATTAATATATATATATATAAATAATATAATATGTGTGTACGTTAGTGTGAGTGTTAATATTTTCTTATTTTTATTTTTTATAACCAGTGTGTTAGTATTTATGTGCGTGTTAATATATGTATATGTGTGTGTGTTTTGGATGTCTATATGTGTGTGCGTCAGTGTGTGTGTATATATATATATATATATGCACTGGTTATAAGTTATGACTTATTTGTTTTGATCGATTAATTTTACTTGCAAGTTAATTTTTTTTTTGTAAGAAAAAATATTAAAATTAGTGTAGTTTTTATTTTTAATTACCTCTTAAATTAAAGTTATATGAAAGGGTTTGGTCAACGGGTCACGACCCATTTTGACCCGAGGAACTGATCCATTTAACTGCAATTTATTCAATTTAGACTTTATTAAAAATGTTTTTACTTAAAATTAATGTTATTTTTTTAATTTTTAAATAGATTTGACTCTTGACTCATACGATCCGTAACTGGTGCGATCCAAAATAACTAGTTACATTAGATTATATATATATATATATATATATATATAAATCAAATAAGTGAATAAAGAAAATTAAAAAAACTAAAACAAATTGACAAAATAAAAGTAAAAGAAATCATTTAAAATGTGAAAAAATTAAAAAGGGATTAATTGGGAAAAAAAATAGGTCCCATTTGGATTCCCATTATAGACCCCCAATAATATGTTCTCATTGGGTCCTAATGAGTACCCATATCCTCCCATCAATTTTTATCCCATATTAATTTTCCTCCCAACCAATACCCAATGAAAAAAAAATAATAGAAATTTCTCTCCCAAAAATATGATCCTATGGGATACCCAATGGGATTGGAAAAAATTGTCAGCTCTAATAATTGGTACATAACAAATGATCCTCGACGCAAATATTCACCTATTTAACTGTTTGCTTACTTCTAGGTTTGGTTGGCCGTTGGAGTAAAAAAGAAGAAGGGGTAATGGTGGAGGGAATGTGACAGATGAATGGCTTCAAAGCTGCCATATACTAATCTTTTGAGCATTCTTGAATTTGGTTTGAAAAATGGGACAATCGCAGTTTTGGTCCCTCAATTATACCCTCGTTATACTTTCAGTCCCTCAATTATTGAAATTCACACTTTCAGTTCCCTAATTATCACTCTTTCGCCGGTGTGGTCCCTCTTAGCCTTGCCGGCAAGCTATCAGGTTACTGGTCATTTGGAGTTAAAATAAAAAATATATAAAATATTTGGGCCAAATTATAATAACTCAAAAAAAAATTTAGTGCATTTTTCAGTGCCAAATCATACCAGCTGCTAGCCCGTGCTTTTGTTTTTTGTTTGAAGAAAAATTTCACTTTTAGTTTTGATGTGACGCAAAAATGTTCGTCTTGTGATGCTTCTTACGTGATGCGATCCGACTCAGCCACTTATCCATTTGCCCAAGTGGAACAACATGACGAGTTGGGTTCAAGCTCAAGGCATTCTTCAAAAAAATCCAACGAGTCATGCACTTTTGCTACAAGTGGAAGACCAAGACTAATTCTTAGTCTTGACAAGTGAGTCCAAATAATGGTGCAAGGAAGTCCAAGGGATGATGGTGTTTAAACTCAATTCAAGAGCACAAATCAAAGTTCATCCCATGTTGAAAAATCAAGGGCTGAATTCGGTCAAGGGAAGTGAGGGAGTGCAGAAGTTTTTAACATGTTCCAAGGTCAAAAGATAGGTGTGAACCATCCAAAATTGCTGCTCTCTAACTCAGCATTTAAGAGGACTTTTCAGTTCACAATTGCCTAGTTCCTCTACAAATTGCAAGATACCAAGGAGGGAACTTGTAAGGTTTCAAACAAGTAAATGCTGCAGCAAACAAACCTCTTAAAGCCTGCATGGATACACGCACAAGGCATCTCAAGAGTTGGATCAATTGGACTCAATAATGCATGAACCTTAAGGCTTCGTGAAGTAAATTGCTGAATTTTGATCAAACTCCAAGAAGTTCCAAGAGGCCAGACTCGGTGATACATTTCCAAGGGAATTAATATGATTCAAAGTTTCATTTTATTCTAGAATAGTCCTTTGTTTTGGCCTATAAAAATGCATTCTTGTAAACCATTTGAAAAAGGAGCTTGGATGAAATGTAATTTGTGAGTTTGTTAACTCTAAGTTCTTTTAGAACTTTCTGAACTTATCAAGGATTCGTCTTGTGGCGTTCAAAAACTTATCGAACAATCTTGGTGAGTTGTTCGTGGCGTTTCTATACCGAGGTTCTCAACATTGCACACTCGTGGGTCGAGGTTTCTATACCGAGGTTCCGTTTTGTCCATTTGTTGGCGGGTCGAGGTTTCACCAACCAACGGAGCAACCTTAGAACGGTCGTCTTTATTGTGTTTTAGTCCATCCCCGGGCTGGATCACATCATTACGGCCCAAGAAACTCCTTTGAATAGCACGGCCCAAATTGATGCGAAACTTCACGGCAAAGGGAGATAACCGAACTGGGGACCGAGCTGGGTAGCTCGGATCAGCAAGAATGATGAAGAGAACTGTGATTGAAGACTGTTCCTGCAACAACTGTAATAAACCAAGAGAAGAGCGGGGCTTTCCCCCCTGTATAGGCTCCGACGGTCAAATTAGAGAGGTGGAAGAAGATTAATAGTATTGACAAAGAGCTCAAATGGTAAATGTTGCGTACCTCACTAAGTCTGAAGACTTAGTATATATACCTCTAGACTGAGATATGCCCGTTGAACCCTCATGATTGACATGCTCACCTGCTTCCCTCTGTTTAGCGTGGCGTGCACGTTTTGTGTTATCATGACCGGATTTCATGGGCTTCTTCTCCCTAGAAGATCTGGGAAGTCTCTGCATATATTTCAAAATATATACCTAACACTATGATGATCTTTACCTACTGTGTCAGTGAAATAGCTTAATCCGACCTAACTATCTTAGCCCGGTTAGGCCGGTTATCATGATATAGATGTGAGGGAAACTAATAAGGCATACCGAAGTCAGTGTCCGACCTAAACCTTTTAGGGATATATTATCGGGCTCGGTTTTAAGAATCTACCCGACCTAAGCTTGTGACCAATATACTACTTGGCTCGGTTTTGATGATCTATCTGACCTAAGCAGGGTTCTGGATTTCTTATGCGTCTTTTTATCCGTTACTGTTTATCTTCGCTTTAGTCCATTGGGCCAGGCCCGATGGCAGTTCAATTTTATGCACACCAAGTTTATTTTTTAAAAACTTTTTGAGTTATTATGATTTGGCCAAAATATTTTATGAATTTTTCAAAAGGGTCCAAATTACAGTTGACTTTGTTAGTCAACCGGTAGCTTGCTTGTAAGAGGGACAAAATCGGCGAAAGAGTAACAGTTAGGGAACTGAAAGTGCCAGTTTCAATAATTGAGGGATTAAAAGTGTAACGAGAGTATAATTGAGGGACCGAAACTACAATTTTTCTTTTAAAAAATAAGGAAAGAATAACTGCAGCTATGGAGGGAAAAGTAAATTAATATCTTTACAGCCTGTAGCCTTATTTAGAAGGTAATTAACACTTGCTAGAAAAATTATTTCATGCATTAATTGTCCGGTTATATCTATGTTTTTAGTGCATAAAAATATATGACTTCATATTCGTTCACACTTTTATAAAATAACTATGTCATTGTCACTAATTCCATATGTATACGTATCACATTCGGTACAAAACGTGTATGTGGAATAATTTTCTCCCCCAATTAATATACGTTCTATCCTTCGGTAATTGCGTGGGATAACTTCAATCCAACACTCGATTGACCTTTAAATTGAGAAGACTTTCTGGTATTTCCAGAAAATTGATTTTGGACTTAGTCTCCTCGCTCGAATTCATGATTTGATAAATAAATGTCAAAGGAACATGGCAGCATTATATGCCTTATTCCTTGTGCACATGCATTCTTACAAGAGAATTGAGTTGACAATTTGAATGTTTCGAAAAATTATTTAGTTCATCACTTACATTAAGTGTGATAAATATATAAAGGATGAATATATAAGGGTTTATAAATAAAATAAATTGTGATTAGGTTTATTGCATTTTAAAACTATTTGGAACTAATTTCAAAGATACAGAAGATGTACAGTATAATTTTTCTTTAAACAAATCACATCCTATTCAATATTTTCGAATTTTCCTTTGAATTATCGTGTCGATTTGTTTGTCAATTGTTTGCATAGTTCGAAATATTATCTATATTAAGTCTTGTACCACTTAATACGTTTACTTCAATTAATTGGTTCAATTTAGTTTGAAATCAAGAGTACACAGTGTAATTATAAGATTAAAATTTTCTTGGCATATTTCTGTGTATTTTTCAAGATTTTACATCAATTTGGCATCACTTTATTTTGATTTTGATGATCATCAAGAAATACAAAAATCACATAATTAAGTACATAAGAAAACGTAAAAACAACATAAATTGAAGTGTGAACCCAACCCGGCCAAAGATTCTGTTGTAAACCCACAAGTCATTTTCAAAAGAACCCAAATCAACACGAAGAATATGATGAATGCATCATGTTTTATTTGTTAATGGAAATTTTCTACTTCTTTGGTGCGAGCCTGAATTTGATTTTCTCAACTTCTTTGGTTCCAATCTGGAATGCACCGGTCAAAACATTGTCCGGCACCGGCGGAGTAGCAGCGAACAGCGACACCGCGATCTGCTGAGTTCCGGGGAGCTGGCTGTTGAAGGCGGCGATCACGGCGGCGGGCACTTTCCCGTTGTTCTTCTGGAAATGGACGAGGCCTCTGGGGAAGGTGAAAACCTCGCCTTTCTTGATGTTTTTGGAAAACAGGACTCTCTCAGTGGTGATGAATCCGACGTTGAGTTCCCCTTCGAGAACGAACACGATTTCGGTCGCCCTCGGGTGGGTGTGGGGTGGGTTGAGGCCTCCCGGAGCGTAGTCGATTCTGGCCAGGGAGACGCCGAGGGTGTTGAGGCCGGGGATTTTCTGTACGTTCGCTCCGGTGACAACGGAACCCAATGAGTTGTTGGTGGAACCAGGGGTGCCAAGGACTGTGGTGAAGAAGTCATCTGCTGTTGCATTTTCCTTGCATATGAATCCATTCACCTTGGGTTTACCTGGTGATATAAGTCGGTTTCAAAATAAGTATCGTTTTAGTTTTTGTTAGCACGAATCAAAGAAAATGATAAATTATCATTGTTATAACGTTGGTTTCAAGATATTATAGTTAGAAGTAGTATATTTATAGTAATTACATCGAAAACGTAAAAGGAAATACAAAAGGGTAGTTTTGAAACAATATAACATTGTAGAAAAATTAAAATGACATTTATTTTGAGACGGGTGAGTATATTTTGAGATAATGACCATACAGATTGGTAATGCTTAAGATGGAAAACATCATGATTTAAAATCCAAGATTAATCCTCTTTTGCAAGTTAATCACATTCATCATTCGCATATAATAATAATGTGACAGAAAAGTATGGAGTAACCACTAATTAATTCACATTCAACTGATCATGTCTTGTCTTGTCTTGTGTTTTGAGTTAATTAGTTAGGTAAGTAAACCTTTATTTTTTTTCTTTGTTCACAAGCAGCTGGCTGCTAAAAACTAACGTATCAAGTTCACGAGATGAGATTTTTTGTCTGCTTCAATTCTGTCTTTTCCGTCTACTATCTCATAATAAGAAATATATAAAACCCATATGCAATATCACGGTTACCTACTCTCTCATTATAAAAAAATAAACATAAAATATAGAATTGAAATAGACAGAATATCTCAAGGCCAATTTTAGAAGTTGGTGGGTTCATTTCAACCATTCTCATCATAATTTTGAAGGTAGAAAAAGAACAAAGAGAAAATGATAGGAGAGAAGGGTCAAAATCAATCAAGTAAAATGATCAAAAATGGATGACATTAAAGACAGAATGGCATAATAGACCAACCAACAACTACCAAGAGGTCCAAGACCCCCACCCCCACCTTCCAAGATATGAACAACTAATTAATTTACAAAAACCAGAACACAAAATAAGTTGATCGTTTTTCTAAAACGCCCTTTAACAACAGAAAAATAAGTTGTTTGACTCTTAAGGACATTTTACGACAAAGGAAAACTTATTATTGCTCTGGAAGTTAATATCTGTTCGAAGATTAACATAAAAAAATAGTCAACTAATAGGAGCTGTACCTGTGAGATCAGCAACACAAATGTCTTGAAGAAGGTCTGGATCTGAAGCTGCAACCAGATTAATATAACAACAGCTGATGGATAAAACTCCCAGAAGCATCATAAGAACAACCTTATTCTTACAAAGAGCCGCCATGTTTGAATATAAGTTATTTAAGCTGTGGGGAAAACCTTAAAAGAACAGAAAGAAAGAAGAGAAAATTGGGTGTGGATGGGAATGGAAGGCAAAAGAGGAAGGTTATTTATAAGGTTTGAAAGGATTAAGGAGGAAGAAGAGTCGTCTGACGTGAATTGGCAAACGGGACAAAGACTAAAAAATATGGGTTCTTCAAGGCAAAGTTAAGGGAGAAAGAAAAGGAAAAGGAAAAGCCACATTGATAGGTCCCTTTGCTGACAATTTTTTGCATCATCGTTGACCAACTAATTAATTAATAATGAATCCTTTTTTTTCCCCATTCTTTCTTTATTAGGATAAATATCAAAATACTTTGATTTGAAAGAAAAAGTACTGAAAAAAATATCTTTGAATTTTATGAAATTATCAAAATGTCCTTCCTTTCTTGAAGAATTTTTATCTAAAGTTTTTTTCATTTATTTATAAAAAACTAGAAGGGTTATAAAATTGATCTAATGATATTTTTCACAACGGTAATTGGGTGATAGGTAGGTCTCGACCAGTATGATGGTACTTAAGCTATATGAGATGAAAGTCTCATCTACGATTCTTAGAGGGAGAATTCCGCCTCTCTCAATAAAATATAAGATTGGTTTGAATAGCTTCTTGAGATTTAGACGTGTCATTTTCGGTCCTCTTATACTAGGGAAAGATCGTCGCAGTGAGTATTTTGATTAAAAAAATTATAAAAAATGTTTTATTTCTTACCTAACCTCATGTGTTTTGAATTTACCCTATTACTTAATCATCACAACAGCAGCCCATAGGCAATAAGTATAATTATTAATTAGTTCTCCCTTTTGTTATATTAGAGGAATTTATTTTATAATTTTGTAAAATTCTATTAGACAAGTTCAAATGTAATTTTTTTTTTACTTCTCATATATTTACTAATATATAATTGTGTATAGTTTACAATTGACTCACCTTTAAAAAATAAAGACTAATGGATTTTGTTTCTTCTTTTTCATCAAATTGCTCATTTTATTTGGTGTGATACATTGCAACTCATAAGACAATGTATGTTCGTTTTTTTTGGATATAGTTATGAAAACATCAAAACTTAGTATTATAAATAATTTTTAAATGTGAAAAGTGTATTAAAAAATATAATAATATATAAAAAAAAGTGTAGTTGAAAGGTTACAAAAAAAAAAAAAATTACATTAGTGATGAAGAAAAATTAGTTATTAAATTCAAAACTTCAAAACATATATTTGAAAATATGAAAACGAACATGGACGCACATTTGTAAAACTAAACTTTTTCTAGTAGAACCAAAAAGTACTATCAAGTCCTCCGTCCCATATAAAAAGAGTTTATTCTCTATTCGTTTACATTGCATATATTTACTAATATAATACTAATGCATAGTCTACAACTAATCATTACTTAAAAAGAAAAGATACAAGTGGAAAAATACGGGATTTTAAATTATTTATTTTAGTTAAATATTATATTTTATTGTCCATAATAAACCTTATATTTTTTAAAATAAACACTTTTAGTTGCACATGTAATCTTAACCAATTAGTGTAATTATGCATTGTGATGATTACTCAATAACTAGTCGCACTTTGATTGTGTGTCGGAGTACTAAAGAATAAATTCTTTGTGGATTTACGTGCAAATTACTATGGCTGCTGGGCTACACGTGTCCATTAATTATGTAGTATAAAAAATTTTAAAAAAAATTAATGTCTTTTTCTAAAGGAATAAAAATTTACTATTATAAGACAACATTGAAAGGGTGATTTCCTTGTTGTCTACCTGCCATTGCTTCTCTTTGCCGTCTTTAAAATGGTCAATTAATTATTCAACCTTCATTTATACTTAATTACCTCAGTCAAATTAATTCTTTATGAAAGTGATTTTTCCTGGTGCATAAATTTTGGTGAAGAAACATTTTCAACTTTATTTTGCTTAGTTTGGACATAAATATTGTTTGTTTAATTTTTTGGTAATATATAGCAATCACATAGAGCCGTCGTGGATGAATATACTCTATCTGATCCAAAATAAGTGTCGTTTGACCATAAATGAACATTCTCTTTTCAAATTTGTCCGTACCACATTTCGTTTATTCACATCATTAATTATGTGATATTCTCCCACATTGAATTTTTTCAATCTCATAAAATTAGTTAAGGGTTTAAGAGTCACTTTTAAGTCCTCCTTAATAAGTAGGTAAAAGTCTAAAAAGAATTTTAGAGGGAATATTCATTCCGGAAAAATAATTCTATTAAACATTTGCATTCACATTTTTTTTTTCACACAAAAATTTTACTTTTGCTTAATTGAATTAATACTTGTTTTTACATAACAAAATATGTACAACGAATGCATACAATAATTTTATTTTCTTAATTATATTTTGCCCCAAAATAACTTCAATAGATAATCATGTCTTAATTAATTGCATTCCATATTATTAATTGTAAATTACATTCTCATTCTTGCCTTGCCATGCTTTTCTCTTCTTTAATTTACGTAAATTTCTTTGGAGTTTTTGGGAGGAAATTATGCTTAGAAATTTTTTCCAAGCTTGATATGAAGACAAGAAAAAATATACAAATAATACTACGTAAAATTGTCGGTTAAAGTGAGGTCGAATTTTCGCACGCAACTATGTTCTTGTCTTAAACTACCAAATACGGATAAATTAAGGAAGCAGTTCAATGATTTATGATGAAAATGATGTGTTATATATATATAGCCTTTAGTTTAGGGAGAGTTGGTGATGGGGAGGGAGGGATCGAGTGCCTTGCATGGAACGAAATTAATAGCTTCTTGTTTGGTGCGTTTTGGGCCCTTCAAAACTGCTAATGACGTTCATTTTTATAATTTAAAAAATAAAAAAAATTGTATTACACGAGGTTTCTAAGAATTAAAATAATATAATGGGGGATTCCTGTACGCCTGTCTGCTATTGCCTATATGTGGGGTATCAACTTTGTGAGATTTCTTTTCAGGTTTGATCTCGATACATATTAGTCGATCCTTGTGTAATGAGTGAAAAAGGTCTACTAGTTGGAATAAACCCTAAGTATGGCGTGTATTTGTTAATTATCTTGAAACTTGATTCCAAACTTTAATGATTTTTTTTTTATCTCTTTAATAAGAGAGATGTATCAGTTGAGTTTAGTACATTTGTTAATTGTAATTATATATTAGATCCCATCCCTAAAAATCATCAAATCAAACCAAACCAAACTAAATCAAACAATACGTAAAACTTTCCTAGATTCCCATGACAAAACAATATATATGTTATAAAATAAAATAAAATAACTAAAAACTTTAAATCTATTGTGTTTTGGATCGACTTTTTATATTTTGCTTTCTTTTATATATATATATATATGAAAAACACTTAATATAATTGAAAAAACAGTTAATGTTAGGTGAAAATTTGATGTGACAACAATCAAATTTATAAAACAGTTATAACTTTACTAAATTAAAAATGTATGTATAGATTTAAACAATACAAGAAAAATCGTTATCACGATGGACATTAATTGGCTAACTAATTAAGCTATAGCTGCCCGAACAAATTTGGCGCATTAATTCATTAATTATAATTAGCTGGTAAACTACTGAATCTAGAAGCTAACCACGGCTAAGTAATTAATTAAGGGCTGCTAACCTTTAACTGCTCTTCTACCGAACCCCACCGTATGTTATACTTTAATATATATATATATATACACACACTAGACGTGGACACCGTGCGCTTGCACGGTGATTGCCCAATAATATTATGTGATAATATGAAATTTTGTTAAAACAAAGTACAAAAATGAATAGCAATTTATTTACTATAAAAATATTGTGTTAGAAATGATATACACTTGTTAAATATCAAACAAATATTTAGGGCAAACACCTCATAACCCCCATGTGATTTGGGAAACTTTCAGATGACCCCCATATGGTTTAAAAAGCTACAAATGACCTCCTTGTGGTTCAAAAGTATACCAAAAACCATCTTGTGCTTTAAAAACTACAAAGAACTCCTCCCCCCCCCCCCCCCCCCCCCCCCTGTAGTTTTTAAAATGATACATGAAACCCCTTGTAGTTTCTAAAATTTTAAAGAACAAGCATCAAAAAATATTCAAAACCCTCTTGTGCTTTCAAATGTGTGAGGAGGTTTTTGGTAATTTTTAAAAACCACAGGGGGTTATTTGTAGTTTTTCAAACACAAGGAGGTTTTGATATACTTTTGAAATCACAAGGGGGTCATTTGTAGATTTTTAAATCATAGGAGGTTCATCTGAAAGTTTCTCAAACCACAAGGGGGTTATGAGGTGTTTGCCCAAATATTTAAAACTTTTTCAAAAATATATAATTGGCACACTTATAATATTTTTGTTTGTGTGTGTATTTACAAAATTTGAACTTATTAGATATGTATTAGGTATATTGAGTATGAAATAAAACCACATAATTATTTTTCATGAGGTATAGTCTAACATAATAGAATCTGAAAACAAAAATATTTTTTCATGAGAAAAGAAGCATACATGATATCCACATCTGACTTTTTTTTTTTTTTTTTTTGAATAAAGGATCTGGGGATTTTTTGCAATGGTTGCCCTTTGGTCTCAACTTCACAAGAAGCAAGTTTATTTGTCTTTCTGAACTTTGTCTACAGTCTTTATAGCTCACAAACACTGAAAGTGATTTCTTGACAAGCTCCTCCTTCTGGGTATTTTAAAGAATATATATAATGATAAATGACTAAATGTGGAGTGCTTTGACTTAGTTGCTCTCTTTCAATGTTTGGACACGAAGTTTGTAAAGGATACGATGTATATACTGAGTTAGATATTATCTTTATATCTACAAATTTCACATAAGCAAACATCATACATCTTCTATGCCTTAAAAAAACAGAGGAGAAAAATAAGAATAAGCAACACCAAGTATGATTTCATTAATTTTAGGCATGCAAAAAAATACGAATTGATCAATATAGGGCATGTTCTTTATGTTAGGTTTGAAACAATGTTTGAAACTTAGTTTTAGAAAAACTTGGTCCTTTAGCATCATCAAACCACACTACAAATGAAATCAACACCCATCTCAATGTGAATGCATGTAAACTAACTTTAGTTCCAAACTTTTATAAATAATCATGTACAAAAATTGCTTGAAGAATACAATTTAAAGGAAGAGGGGAAAAAAAAAAAAAGAAAAGAAAAGAAAGAAGAACACTAACCACTTGTTTTGATAAGGTGATTCATGAGATCTCTGGAGTATGAGTTGGGGAATTTGACCTGATTGTGGCAACTTTTTCAAGTGAAAATTCAGATGTCTACCAAGAAGCATTTTTCTTTGTAAAACTATAAGTTCTTAGTGCATATCTGAATTTCCGCATGACCTTTGTCCCTAATGCGCTCTTAGAATCACCTTCTCGTTTTTTTTTTCTTTTGCACCAATGCTATGCTAACATGTCTTTTTTTTTTTTCATTCTAATATACTGATATTTTTGTTGTTTTAGACTTAACAAAGCAAACGTATAAGGAAGTAAAGAACTGGGAGTGGAAGTGTCTCATGAGGCATTAATCAATAAATTAAAGATGATGAATAAATTAAGTGTGAGTTTGGTATCTGTGTGAAAAATATTTTGTGAGATTAGATACAAATGAAGGCCAAGGTGTCCGACAGTCCAAGATTAATAAAGCTAATTATATAGGGAAATAAAAGAGGAAAATTTAATATAATAATGAAATGGGTAAGTTTTGAAACTTGTGAAGATGAAAGGAAGGGGCATGTTAAATGTTAAGGTATGATTAAATATATGATTTATTACCAATTCACAATAAATACAAATAAAATTTTCATTTTCCACAACTGATCAAGGAAAGAATACAGTGAAATATTAGTAATTATAACTTTTATTCAAGTAGCAGCCAAGTGGCAAGTAATATTAAGGAGTAGATGATGTGGCAGCCAAGTGGCAATAAATTTCATTAAATAATAGGCTTACGTGGCAACCATGTGGCAAGTTGAGATGAATCTTATGTTAATTTATATTATATAGGGTAGATATATATATATAATGGCGAATTACATATATCTCCCCCAGGTTACAAATAAGTATTCATGGTTATGGAAATTACAAATGTCTTCTGAACTATTTAATTTGTATTTATTTATTTATTTTTTTGTATATATATTTTCACTAATAGTAAATGTGATATCAAGCTGAGTTGAGACTCGCCGAGATTTGAAGCGCTCAAATTATGGTTGTTTATTAAATAAAAGAGTCTAAAATTTCATTCATGTTCGTTTATTTATTGAATAAATAAGTTCGAATCGAACTTTTACCAAGTCGGTTCTAAACTTTAGTGAATAAAATTTGTGTTCGTTCTCAACCCTAACTAACAGTGATTGATTTTATAATTAATTATGACCAAATCACATAAAGGTATTTATAATTTTTAAAATCACAATGACTTATTTATAATTTAATTAAACCTCGAGAGAGGTAAATGTAAATGTAATTTCCCTATATAAAAATAAAGAAAGAAAGAAAAAAAAACATGACACTTCTAATGAAACGGCACGGATGAAGTAATATTGGTGTGCTATCGAGGGAAGAACTACCCTTAAAAGTTAAAATGGGCAAAGGAGCAGCAGGCGGCACAGGAAACCAATTGAGTATATATTTGACTAGATACTGACTTGACTTCATTTTCAACATCATTGTAATTCTGAAGCAAAAGCTTCGTGACAACTTACAAGATGTATGTATTTTACTTGGAAAAAAAAAAAAAAAAGGATCATAGCCTAACAAGGTCGAAATAATTAAGAGATAGGCAAATAAATTGTTCAAATTGAATTGGATACTTGTGTAATTATAGAGAATAATTGAAAAATAAAATAAAATTGATTAATTAGTAATCCCTATGTCCATTTAAAAGAATTTTGTTTTGGAAAAAATTACCGTTTTTGTCTCAATGGAAGAGTTTTGTTATTATCTTTTTACTTTTCATACTCTTACCTACAGCGGCGGAGCCAGAAAAATATTTCTAAAGGTCCATGAGGGGTCCAACATATGGATAATTTTTTTACAATTAAATACATACATAAAAAGAATTTGTCGGTCAATTAAATATATACAGCTAATAAAGGAGGAGAAGAGGTTCGAGAACAACTCCACCCCCCGTCCGTTATTGCTCACCTATATAATAATTTGTGGTTCATATATAATTAAAGACGCAAGTGATATAAATAGTGACATTTTAGTGCCAACAAACTAATGAAAAATTGTACATTTTCATAACAAGACTTCTTAAATACGACGGAGAGAGTATTAGATAATAGAGGGTAAGACTATAGCGTATTCACAGTACCTTTCAGTCAGTGAATAATGACTTATACAATTGTATTACAACGCATCATTATTTACCGACTGAATGGTTTCGTAAAGGGACTTTTTAAGTATATCCCATAATTAAAAGATGAGTTTTTTCTCATTAGTAAATGAAGGGAGGGACTTGAATATAAAAAGTATATATAGATTGATATTTTATCAATATATAACTATAGAAATATCAAATAATAACAAGGGTTGCAGAATTTGAGAGTTGCAGGCTTGAATTTTACTACTAAGTAATGCCACTACATATAGAGACAATTAAATACGTCCACTAGTGTAAGACAACTCATATATGGGTACAAAATTAATTAATTAACTATTTACTTACTCGTCTGATTAATTAATTAAATAATTCTCTTGGCTGTTTCTGTTTCCAGAGGGAAAGAATTGTCAAAGTTAATTAATTATTCTGCAATAATTAATATTCAACATTATCTTTGCTAAGTACGAACCCTGTATTTTAGAGAAAATTATTGAGTATATTGGATATATTCTTAAAAAATCGACAATTCTAATTCTGTTTTCTCCCAAAATAATATCTTTCCCCCCTTAATGTATTTGGCTACACAATCCTACGTAGTACAACGGATGCATCGAATCATCTCTCGTATTTTAGAGATTTAAGGGAAAAAAAAAAAAAAACTACCAAGTCTATAGGGAAAACTAAATTTCTAGCTAAGCTATCACTTTAAGTTAGTTCTCATAGACTTTTCAACAAGTTTTTTTTTTTAAAAAAAAAAGTACCAGTGGAGGTATATCTGCTACCTTGAGATGGATAATTTCCTTCCAGAATCAATATGGTAAACATTTTGACAAAATTCAAAAGTAACGCAATAGTTAGAATATCTAGCGTTTACACCAAAATTTAAGAAAAAGAGAAAATGATAAGTTTAAAACTAAATTTAAAAACATGTTTTGGAAATTAGTTTTATAATGTAAAAAGTGTATTGGAAATATAAAAAGTAGATGCTGAATAGTAAAAAATTGTATTGAAAATGATGAAAAATGATTAAAATATATTAAATTTACTGTTGAAACCAAAACAGTTTTCAAAACCAAAACCAAAAGAACATGCCCGATTCTTCATTCATAGGCTCAAAAGAAGAAAGAAAAACGAAAAACAGATTAATTTGAATCCAAACCATATGGGAACTTGAAAGTCACCTACAACCACTGTGATTGTGATTGTAATTGTGATTGTAATTGTGATTGTGAATGAAGTGAAAAATCAAAAAAGGGAATATTTTTAAATATATGTTTAATTACATTTATCTATCTTCAACTTTAGAAAAACTCTCAATGCCTCAATAATTTTTTCAAATATTACTAGTGTCTCTTTGAGTTTAGGGGTGTTTAAAATAGGCGACCCAGCCCGAATCGAATGGTTCGGGCCATGTTCAGGCCGAGTCTCAAAACGGTCGGGTCGGGTCGCGACCTGAACCTATCCATTTTATATTTTCTTTCTTTTTCTCTTTCAAAATTTTGAACTTGTTTTTACATTTGCCTACTCACTTGTCAATTTATTAAAGAAAAAAAAAGAAAAGGGAATTTACATATCAGCCTTCAACCATATATACAATATATGTTTTTTTCTATTAGTCAAACTGATTTTTTTTTTTTTTTTTTCTTTTGAAGAAGTCAAACTGCATTGAACCGTGGGAAAACGCATGTTCATTGAGGTTTCTATTTATTTATTTTTCATTTATGGAAACCAATTGATAATATGACTAAATTAATGGAGGTTATTATAGTTATATCAAAAATTTTGTGGTGACGATAGTAATTTTCTTAAATTTCAAAGGAGACAAATGTGATTAACCCTTAAATTAAGAAAAATTATTGGGTGCATCTGCTGCATTCTTAAAAATAGTGCCGCCAACCAATAGTAAAATAGCAACTAAAATTTATTCTTATTTTTGAATCCCTACATATTTATCTCCCTTTCAACAAAATATCACTTATCCCATAAATATATCTGCATACACCATCCCCGATAGTGCAGAGGATGCACTGAATATTTCTTTCTCAAGTTAATAAACGAAGTTGAAAGAGTAAAACAACAATTTGCAAATGATAGATTGTCTTTCATCTATACAAGCACGCGGACTTGAAATTTTCCCTATTCGCTAGCCTAGAATCTTACCATTTCAATAATTAAGATATAAAATATCAAATTATCATATCTATTATGTGCCTAAATTAATGTTAAATTGATCGGTCTTCTTTTATTTTGTCAACGCTTTAGAGCGTAATCAAACTAATTGTACTTTCCAAATTCATACAATGGAATCGTACTAATTGTGTACTACCTTCCCTTACGTGACATTAAGGATTAAATAACGAGTGAGATCACATGTCTAACATATTCTGTCAAATTCAGTCTAATTTAATAAAATAAAATAATTTTATTTTAAAATGTTTAGTATACGATATAATTTCATCTTAAAATTGCCTCATTTTACTAATTTAAACATATTTAGACATAATATTTTAGATAAATGATCTCTTTTGTGTTTGTCTGCAAAGTCAGAATCAGATGCATTAGACAACAGGCAACACCTTAGTACATGTTTTGTTTGGGCCACTATTTTTATTTTTTATTTTGGATTACGCGCCACTATTACTAGTTCAACATATTAATCACAAAAGAATTTTAAAAAATTATTACTGCCCTTTTCTTAGAACTAGTGATAGTGATTTTGCATTTCTTTTAAATTAAATAGTATTCCTTTCATTCTAATGGAATATTTATACTTTATTACTCCATCTGTCCCACTCAAAGAGTCCATTTTGAAATGTGTACAACTTATTATGGATTGTGAGGTACAACATCTAAATTAAATAATTTACCACCATATTTTCCACTTATATCCTTACTTTAGAAGTAAGGGTTAATTGTGAACCACACATTGTTATATTAGTAAGGGTATGTAATGTAAATAAATTCAAAATAGATTCTTTAAATGGGACAAGATTTTTTTTGAAAAGTAGACTCTTTGAGTGGGACAGAGGGACTATTATTTTTTAATAATTTTTAATAGAATTATATATAGTTCATGAAAAAATATCCACAAATTACTATTTACTTTTACGTATTATATCTTAAATCCCATTAAAAAAAAAGGATTATATATTTTCGAGGGAGAATTCTTTCATCATCAAAACTAACATTTTGTTGTTAATCTATAATAACCCTCTTCAAAAGTTAGTTTACGAGGGGAAGAGCACTAAAGTCATTTATACACGGGTGAAAATCGATACTTTCTATGTGAGACGGGCATTTACGATAATCCATCACGCTCTTCGATCATCGATCACATGAAGTTACTGGCTTTGTATGATCAAGCAGACACTACAGTGCACCCATCACCAATTTAACCCCAGGCAAACTCTACAATAAACATGTTACTGGCTTTATTATACTATTTATGGTTATTAATTAAAGAGAACTCACCTAAAAAATAATCTCACGCATGAAAATTTCAAACCTCTTTATGTGCGGCAGACATATATGACAAATCATCATGCTCCTCAAACCTACAACCATGCGGGATTATTGGCTTTATACTAGAACGAGAGAACACTATAATGTGTCACCAATCTAAACTTGGATGAACTTTGTAACACTAGCGCCATCGTCCGATGTCACGTCACAAAACTTGAGAGGACGGCTAATTGACTCTAATACTAATTGTAATGAATTTAGGAGGAAAACATATTAAAAGCTCACCCACAAAAGAAATAGTTCTAAATTTATTTATACCACGCATGAAAATTTCATATTTTTACGGTGGAAAATGACTCACAACACATTTTTTTGATTGTTGGCGAACTGCCAAATTCATTTTTTGGTGGAGTTGGAATGAGTATTGGGCCAGGCCGAAAAACTAGTTGGGCTAAATTCCAGTAGCAATATGGCTAAGAAATATATGTTGCAGTTGGATTGATATTTTGGATTGGTATTATTGAACTACAAAGCCCAACACTCTGCAGTATACCTTCTATTCCACAAACTAAGTAAAAGAGACTAACCCATGAAGGGTTTTTTTTAGTTCAAATAAAGCCCAAGGTGGAGGGATAATACCCGGGAAATTATTTTATGTATTCGCGACATAAATTTACACTATACAACATATATTAGTTAATAATAAAATTGTAAATGTTGCCAAAGCGATGAAAAATATAAAGGCATACTTACTTATTGTAATCTGATTGGTATACTACACTAAATTTAAGCGCGTAACAATTGTCTATAGAATAATTTGTTTTTAATATATAGGCCGAACTCTTCTAACACTAAATGGCACAATGGTAAGAACCGGGTTGCTATAGGGTTCTAATTTTCAACCTTCCTTAAGAAAAATAAAAAGAATCTTCTTTAATGTACAATTTACTGTTCTTACATATAAGAAAAAGTATTCTCAAACATACGTTGCACTGTAGAATAATTAAACTAAGTTTCCTATTAATTTCTATTTCCTATTCGGTTAATGTTTCCTATTCGTTTGTTTCTTGTTTGGTTTCGTATTTGTTTTAGGAAACCTAATTGTTTTAGGAAATAATTGCAATCTGAATCAGTGTAGGATTCAGGGATAGTTTAGCCTATAAATACATACCTTGGGTTGCCATTGTAAACACAGAGAATTACAAAGAAATCGAAAAGGCCTTGTGGCCTCCGAACAAAAGCCTTGCGGCGGTGATAGTAAGCAATAAAGTGATTGTCTTGTTTTGTTTAAAGTTTACTCTTGTTAATTGGTCTTGCTTCCTTGGTTCAGCAAATCAATTTGGATTAATTTGACTTACCTCCATCGATTGGCGTGTGATTATTGTTGTTTGTTCAGTGACTTGAGACAAAGCAAAATCAAATTGCTTTGTTAATTTGTTCTCAACTTCTGGGCTGTTAATTAATTTCGACAGCAGCTAGGTTCAACTTGGTTCGATTGCAGCTTCCGCGTTTAAATTGTGGGGTTTGTTTTATTTTTTGTCTTACATTAACCGAATAGGAAATAGAAATTAATAGGAAACTTAGTTTTAAGAAATAATTACAATCTGAATCAGTGTAGGATTCAGGGATAGTTTAGCCTATAAATACATGTCTTGGGTTGCCATTGTAATCACAGAAAATTACAGAGAAAATTACAAAGATTTAAAGAAAAGCCTTCTGACTTTGTTTTGAGGCGTACGAGTTCCGTCGCCCAGTTCCGGGGTTTATTTCGTTTGCTTTAATTTTGTTTTAAAGCTTTGTTCCTGCTTTCTATCCTTTTTGGTTTCCGTGCAGTTTGATTTAGGTGCAGAGCAAGTTTATAAATCAATTGAGATTCAATTGATTTCAACTCCTTCGGTTTCAGTGTAATGAATTAATCTTTGATCAAACTTAATTGATTGATCCGAATTCTTGCTTTGGACTTTCTACTATCGAAGCCGTTTTTGTTTTCCTGGGGGTTTGTTTTATTTTTGGATCTTACATCTGGTATCAGAGCTTGTGTTATTTTTAGGAGTCAAGATGTTCTTTTTATTTAATCCTCCTGAGTGTCATGTATTTGTCTTTGATGGGAAAATAATTTTGAAATCTGGTGTCAATTGATGGAGAATTTTTTCAAGATGGTTGGTATCTGGCATGTAATTGAGCCAGATTTTGAAGAACCTGAAAAAGACAAGGAAGGTGAAAAATTAACAGCTGAGGGAAGTAAAGAATTGAAGAAAAATCGTTCTCACAATAATCAAGCACTCTATTATTTAAGAACGAAGGTTGGATTAGACATATGCAGAAGTTTAATAGAGGTAAAGACAGCTAAGGAGTTTTGGAACAAGTTAAAAACTACCAATCGAGGAAACGAAAACGTTCAAAGAGTCAAACTACAGGAGTTACGGAGACAATTTGAGTTGGCAGAGATGAAGCCTAATGAAAAGGTGCAAGAATACATGGCTAGGGTAAAATCCATAACTGGTCAGATGAAGATCAACAGTGATAAAGTGACAGAAAAGCAGATGGTGTCTAAAGTTCTTCGGACGTTGACTTCGAAATTTCACACAAAGAAGGAGATTATTGAGGCCATTAAAGATCTTTCTACTTTTTCGTATGCTGATTTGGAAGGAGAATTGATGACATATGAGATGTCATGTGACAGACCATCTGTTGATGCGGCGTCAGAAGCATTGAAGGCTTTGGTATATAAGCCTAAAGAATCCGATGGTGGTGAAACCAATCAGCAGGGCCAGAATTCTCAAGGGAGAGGACGTGGCGGTCAAAGCTTCAGAGGCAGAGGCCATGGTAGAGGTAAATTTTCTTACCAACCAAATGTTAATTCGGATGCTCAAAATAATGGGCAAAAACGTGATAGGTCTAAAATTAAATGTTATAATTGTGAAAAGATGGGTCACATAAAAAAGGATTGTTGGGGTCTTAAAAATAACAATACTGGACATGCTCAAATAGCTGAAAGTAGTGGTGATAATCATGAAACTGTTTTATTTATTGCTGGTACTGGTGAAGAAGATAAAAGTTCTAAGTGGTACATTGATTATGATTGTATTAATCATATGTGTGGGAGAAAGGAAATTTTTTCTAATCTTGATGAGACCTATAGGAATACAGTGAGGTTTGGAAATAATCATGTTATGTCTGTTGTTGGAAAAGGTAGTATTCCTATTACTTTGAAAAATGGGAAGACCAGTGCAATAAGTGATGTCTATTATGTGCCTAATCTTAGTCAGAATTTGTTGAGTCTTAGTCAGTTGCAGAAGAAGAATTATGATATTAATTTTAGGCATGGTATTTGCACAATTCGTGATGAACGGATGGGGATGATTGCAAAGGTAGACATGAACAATAACAGGTTGTTTCCAATCACTCATAATTATTATAATTCAGCTTACTTTAGTACCACTGGCTGTGATGAGAGTTGGTTGTGACATATGAGATTTGGCCACTTTCATTTTGGCAGGTTGAACTTTATTGTGAAGAATAATATTGTTTCTGGATTGCCACAACTTAATTTTAAATCTCGACAATGTGAGTCGTGTGTTTTGGGTAAGAAGCACAGGGAGCCTTTTTCAAAAGGTGAAGTTTGGAGGGCAAAGCAGCCATTGGAGTTGATTCATTCTGATCTGTGTTCTGTTGATGTTCCTTCTCGGGGTGGTAACAAGTATTTTATCACTTTTATTGATGATTTTAGTAGGAAGACCTGGGTTTATTTGTTGAAGTTTAAATCTGATGCATGTGATATTTTTAAGAGTTTCAAGGCTTATGTTGAGAAGCAGAGTGAGCGTTCCATTAAAACTCTGAGAACTGATATAGGCACTGAGTATACGGTGTGTGATGATTTTTTGAAAAATCATGGGATTAAGCATCAGATGACGGCCAGGTACACTCTTCAGCAGAATGGTGTTGCAGAGAGAAAGAATAGAACAGTGATGGATATGGTGAGGTCGATGATGACGGCCAAAAGTATGCCTAAGGATTTCTGGGCTGAAGCTGTAGCTTGTGCAGTTTATTTGTCGAACAGGTGTCCAACAAGAAGTATTAGTAAGAAGACTCCATATGAGATTTGGTCAGGAAAGAAACCAAATATCTCCCATCTTAAAGTATTTGGGTGTGTTGCATATGCCCATGTTCCGGATGCTATACGGAAGAAGTTGGATGACAAGGCAGAAAAATGTGTCTTTATTGGTTATAGCAGTGAAACTAAAGGGTATAAACCGTTCAATCCTGATACTGAGAAGGTAATTATCAGCAGAGATGTTACTTTTGATGAACAGGGAGTTTGGGATTGGAAAAAGAAAACACCAGAAATTGCAAAACGATCATCAGCAGTGTATATTGGTGGAAATAATGCAACTGAAGAGCAGTGTCAGCCAGTTCAACAACCAGTTTTTGATTCTTCCACTTCTACAGCTTCCACCTCAAGTGGACGTCTGCGGAGAGAGTCAAAACTGCCAGCTCGTTTGAATGATTATGTAGTTGGGGATGAAGTTGATAATTTGACTGACGAGGAGTTGTGAATTTTGCTCTGTTTGCAGATTGTGATCCTGTTAATTTTACAGATGCTGTTAGAGATGATCGTTGGGTGAAGACAATGGATGAAGAAATTAATTCCATTGAAAAGAATAATACTTGGGAGCTTACAAACCTTCCGAGTGGAAAGAAGCCCATTGGTGTAAAGTGGGTCTACAAGACAAAGTACAAGTCTAGTGGAGAAGTCGATAGATACAAGGCAAGACTTGTTGTGAAAGGGTACAAGCAGAAGCCTGGAATTGACTACTTTGAAGTGTTTGCTCCTGTTGCTAGACTTGATACTGTGAAAATGATAATTTCTCTGGCTGCCCAGAATGATTGGAAGATTTTTCAGATGGACGTGAAGTCTGCTTTTCTGAATGGAGTCCTTGAAGAGGAGGTGTATGTTAATCAACCTCCTGGCTTTGTGAAAAGAGGTCAAGAGAAGAAGGTCTATCGTTTGAAGAGAGCTTTGTATGGATTGAAGCAAGCTCCGAGAGCTTGGTATACTCGTATTGATACTTTCTTTATCAAAAGTGGTTTTCAGCGGTGCCCATATGAACATACTTTATACGTGAAGTTTCATCAAGTGGGGATATTGTTATTGTTTGCTTGTATGTGGATGATCTGAAATTCACTGGAAACAATAAAAAGATGATGTCAGACTTCAGGGAGGCAATGATCAGGCAGTTTGAGATGACTGATTTGGGGCTAATGTCATATTTTCTTAGGATTGAAGTTTTTCAGACTGATCGTGGAACCTTTATTTCTCAAAGAAAATATGCTGGTGATATTTTGAAGAAGTTCAATATGGATGGTGCTAATTCGATCATGATTCCAGCTAAAGAAATGTTGAGGTTGACGAAGAAATGTACTAAAAATTCTGTAGATCCAACATACTGTAAGAGTATGGTTGGTTGTTTGAGATACTTGACTTCTACAAGGCCGGATATAAATTTCAGTGTTGGATTGATAAGCAGATTCATGGAGAATCCCTGTCAGTCGCATTTGCAGGCTGCAAAGAGAATATTGAGGTACATTAAGGGTACTCAAGAAGACTGTATTTTGTATCCGAGAGGTGAACCTGTAAAGCTTCTAGGGTATACTGATAGTGATTGGGCAGGTGATACAGTTGAAAGGAAAAACACTTCTGGGTATGCTTTCTTCATTGGTTCTGGTGTGTTTTCTTGGAGTTCAAAGAAACAACCAGCGATAGCATTGTCTACTGCTGAGGCTGAGTATATTGCAGCTTCTAATTGTGCTACTCAAACAATTTGGTTGAGAAGGATGCTGGGTTTCCTTCAGCATAAAGAGGATGGTCCGACTACGGTGTTGTGTGATAGCAAGTCGGCAATTGAGCTGACAAAGCATCCAGTCTTTCATGGTCTCAGTAAACATATTGATATCAAGTATCACTTTATTCGTGATTTGGTTAATGAGAAGGAGATCGTTGTTGATTACTGCAAGACTGAAGATCAAGTGGCAGACATTTTCACCAAGGCATTGAAGTTCGAAATCTTTGCAAAGTTGAAGAAGATGCTCGGTATGGCTAACGGTGCGAACTTAGTTTAAGGGAGGCTATGTAGAATAATTAAACTAAGTTTCCTATTAATTTCTATTTCCTATTCGGTTAATGTTTCCTATTCGTTTGTTTCCTGTCTGGTTTCATATTTGTTTTAGGAAACCTAATTGTTTTAAGAAATAATTGCAATCTGAATCAGTGTAGGATTCATGGATAGTTTAGCCTATAAATACATGCCTTGGGTTGCCATTGTAATCACAGAAAATTACAAAGAAAATTACAAAGATTTAAAGAAAAGCCTTCTGACTTTGTTTTGAGGCGTACGAGTTCCGTCGCCCAGTTCCGGGGTTTATTTCGTTTGCTTTAATTTTGTTTTAAAGCTTTGTTCTTGCTTTCTATCCTTTCTGGTTTCCGTGCAGTTTGATTTAGGTGCAGAGCAAGTTTATAAATCAATTGAAATTCAATTGATTTCAACTCCTTCGGTTTCAGTGTAATGAATTAATCTTTGATCAAACTTAATTGATTGATCCGAATTCTTGCTTTGGACTTTCTACTAGAAGCCGTTTTTGTTTTCCTGGGGGTTTGTTTTATTTTTGGATCTTACATGCACTCATGTTTTTAGTGCGGTAAATCAATATAATTATAGTATTACTGTACTTTACCTTTTGTAGACTTAGACTTTCACAAGAAAATTATACAATTGCCAATAATATATATGTTTCACATTATTTTACGTAATATAACTGATGAAATATATAATTACTCGATATATTTATGTACAAAAATTTGTATCGTTAGAATCTCACTTCATTCTCCCTCCAATATGGATTTTTTTACCGGATTTTTTCCGCCAATAACCAAATAGGCGCACAAAATTACGGAAATAAGCAAAATTTTTTTTTTCCGGATCTATAGAAAACGAATCTGCCAAATTCGTTTTTACCGAAAAACGAATCTGGTAGATTCGTTTTCAGTAAGAACAGTGATGGAAAAAAAAAAAAAAAAAACGGGTTGAAAACGAATCACGTAAATTCGTTTTCAAGAAAACGAATTTACGTGATTCGTTTTCAATTTGGTATTTGAAAAAGGAAAACAAATTCGTGAATTCGAATTCCTTAGAAAACGAATTCGGTGAATTCGTTTTCCAGGAAAGGAAAAAAAATTAAATCCATTGAAAACGAATTTCACAGATTCGTTTTCCGTGAAAAACAAAAAAAAAATCCCTAGAAAACGAAACTCACGGATTAGTTTTCAAGGGAAAAAAAAATAAAAAATAAAAATATAAAACTGCTGCGTGAAAAATTCACGCAGCAGGAAAATAGTGCAGCAGAATTTGAAAAAAACAGAGCAAAGAAACCGAGACCCACACAGGCCGACACCGACGAACCGACCGGCGCTGCCCTTCCCGTTCCGTCCGAACCCAATCCATGTCGCCGACGCTCGCGACATCGCCGGACCGACAGACATTTGACCGGAAAACGAAGGAGGGTGTAGAAGTAACCCTAGATTTTGGGGATTTCTTGAAGGTAGCCAAATTCCGGCCTCAAAAGCTTAATTTGGGACGTATCCACTGCCATTTTGCTTTGAATTGGCTTGAGGTTTGTCTTAGGGTTATGAACTTGTGTATAATTTGTTTTGTCTTGGTTGTTGTTTACATTTGTTTGTGTGGTATAATTTTATGAATAGTAATTTTGTAACATAATTAGGTTGCTATTATATTGGAATTGAGAGTTTAGCTTTTATAAAGTTTGACTTGTGTTCATTTAGAAGATACATCATATTGTTTATTTGAAATGAAGTTGTGGGCATTGAGTTTTGAGTATATGAGGCTTTTGGTAGTATTGTTTTGTTGATAGAAGGCAATTTATTGCTTCGGTGACCACAATTCTGAACCTATTGCTTACTAGAAGCCAATATTGTGTTCGATTATGTATTCATTTGGTGACCGAATTTTGGTCAGTAAATGTCACTTTTTTTTAGTGCGAAAAAGTGCATACAGGACTATTTTAAAGTGTCTTATTAATGGTAGACTGAAGAAGAACATTTAAGGAATAGTCCTATTAACTTCTAATAGGACTCTTTGGAAAGTCCTATTATTTGAAATATATGTGCCGGGATTAAAGCAATTAGGACTCTTTTAGAAAGTTTCATTAGCTTTGTTAATAGGACTCTTTTAAAAAGTTTGGGGTTTTTATTATGGTGATTCCTATTATGAAAAAGTTTGGGGTTTAAAAAGGTTGGGGTCTTTATGAAGGTTTGGGGATTCATTAGCTTTGTTGTGTTACTTTTAATGAGCATTTGACTATGAACGTACTGTATTCTGGTATTTTGCTCGCCCTAAAATTTATAGAACAATGATGTAAGGACAGATTTTGACATAAAACATATGAGTTGCAGTGTATTTTAATTTTATGTTTCTTGACTTTGGTCCTGAAAATCAAAAGGATAGGGAAGGCTGTTTGTTTTCAAAGTTATCTTCATCTAAATTGTCTAAGGTGATTCTTATTTTTCAATAGAGTTGAAGTAATTGTCTTAAATTCTGTAGCATCTCTTCCCAAAGCATGTTTGACAGCTATGCACATTCTATGGTTTGTATCTCTATTTACATGCGTTAAGCTAGAATGTGAGATTGTAATTTTTATGTCCTTTATACTGTGTTGATATCTTCTGCTCATCCTAAGACAAGAATATCATAGTTTAGCTCCCTAAAATTCCTACGTTAGAAGCAAGATTATAATCCTAGTGGTATCTCAGAATAAACTATCATACTCGGTGGTGCTTTTTGGTGCATTTCTAACCATATCGGTGCATTGGCAAAGGAACTAGATGGCAAGAAATAAGTTGGTTGAAGTAATATTTCAGCCATGTAACCAAAACGTATAGAAATGATTCACTCGGTTTAAGAATAGACATGAAAAACGCAATAACGATTATCTATCAATTGTTGTAACGAGGAGGAAGCAATTAAAGATGTATTATCATCAAAGAATATAATCAGTAGTGATAGTTTGCTAGTGATAGTTTGCTAGTACATCAAGGACCATCTACATTGTATTTCCATTTTTCATTTATAGTTTTTTAAAGTATATTTGTTATGCATATAAAAACTCACTTTTTAAGGACTTTGATGAAATTTTACACTATTTCTATTGTATCTATGGAATAACAGACTTCTCTCATGCCGTTTGAGATTTGACATATAGTGATTCCTTTTATGAAATTGCGTAGAGGTTTTAGAGTTAGAGGTTGATAAAAAAACCAAAACTTGCTAATAGTACTTGTTAAGAACGCCTAACACTTCTACTTAAAATACCAAAACTTGTGAGTTCCAACTCTGTCAAATTGATCTGAAATTTATCTCTTATTTTATTGCTTCTCTTTGGCTTATTTGTGATTATGTAGTTAAGTTTCTTTTCCATAATCATATAACAGTTCTAGGTATAGTGTTACTTTTCAAGATTCTAAAATCTTTTTAAGGGAATTTGGTCAAAATTAGCAAACATATTCTTAGTTAACTATATAGTTTGGTCTTAAATCCTATTATTGCTCTTTCCAAACTTGTAGTTTCAATTCTAGTAATGGTTTCATGAAGCAGATCCTTTACTTTTTAGTGTTAGCTCGACAAACTCTTATAAATCTTCTAGTTTTCTTCGTGTTTATTAGTCATTCGCAGCCATATGTATTTGAACGATCAACTTCCTCACTTATTCAACTTTGGTGGTTTTAAAGTTTAGAAAGAACAAAGTATAACTAAGTTCCATTCTTTCATCTTTCCTAAGCTCCCAGTACTTGTATTGTATTTCAGCCATCTTAACTTACTAAACTTCATCTATTGATATGAAAGTTTAAAGTTCTACCCAGGTATTACTTGTTTACATTAAGAAAACAAACCCTACAGCAAATATGCAGAAACTGCAAGTACCGTACCCGGCCGAAGGCAGTAAATAAACTGCCAGTACCGTACTTAGAATAATTAGCTGGACTTTGCAGTTTGGGATGGAATTAGTGGAGTGTTATTGAAACTGCTTCATTTTATAATTTGTTTTGTAATAAACAGATGGCATTTCATTAATTGATTGATTTGTGTTTCTTATAATATCCTTCAACTGCGCTGTTGATTTAATAAAAAAAAACGCACGCTATTGTTAAATTCTGTTTTTAGTCTAAAAGATGAATGACCAACTGACTTATTAATGAGCGATGCGTTGTTTTTTAAAGAAATCGATTTGAGAAGGAAACAGAATAAGTAAGAAAGGCTGGCGAAAAGGTATTATTTTCCTAAGACAGAAGTTTTTCAATCCAAAAAGTTGCCGAAATTGTCCCTAAAGAAATCCAAAGACAGTTTACTAAATTTACTGAAGATTTATGGATTTGTTGTTAGCTTTTGGTGTCAAGACGTTCTGCATTAGTGTTTAAATAGTAGGTACGATCTTTTGAAGTTTCTGAGGGCTGACAATTTATGGTGTTGGGGCATAGGGTTGGAATCTTTGTCCAGAATAATAACCATTTTGGGCCTATTTCCGATTGCGTCATTGTTAATGAGCTTCATTTGCTTTGACCTTTAAGCTCAGAAGCAACCTTGAACAACACTTTGTTCAATTCTCTGGCATCGATGCTTCTGAACTTTCCTTGATAGGGATTTTCTCAAGATAAGACCATATTTTCTGTTTGAATTATATTTTTTTTCCTTGGCTTCTCTTCCTTTGGCGTGTATAACTGAAGGATATCTGAAAATTGTTGATTATATTATGTTTTTGTGTTGTCGGCTGTGATGCAACACATTGATGCTGCTGTTGCATTTGGTCAACATATATGCACCAGTTTGATTTACACCAATGTCTTAATGTTGCCATTCATACACCTCAAAACGGGCTGTTTGACTAGTTCTGAGACAACTACTTGCTATGGCTTACATCTTTGGAACCCGTTTGAGTTGAGAATTTGATAGCTATTGTAGAAACTTTGGTTAGATAAAATTTGGAAATTGCATGGCTGCTGAGTTTGGATGATATGTGGTGTCTGAAAACTTCAAGATCCGGTTCTTTTTCATTAGTTTTGTTTGTGTTCTGTTTTTCCCCTTTGTTTTTTCTACTCTAAATTTAATATGTTATAATTATTTTTCATCATTTTCAATATGTGATGTCCCTTGTAGTTGGTTTAGAGTTAGAGGGTGATAATTTAGAGTAGAGATTATAAACCCATTCCTGAAGAAATTGTTTTTGTTTCTGGGCCAATCCTTTTTCCCCCTGATGTGTTGCATTTCAACCTACGTATCTTCACGGGTTTCTCTTGTTGAGGGTCTCACGCGGTAGGAAATAATAGGCGCCCTTCGCTCCTGCATTTGGAATTCCCTTTTCTGGGCTTTTGATGTTTGCGCATACAGGTTTGGCCATTTTTTCTGAGACCCTGAGACACCCAGTTGGTGGTTTTCCCATATTCGTCATCAATTCAGCTGGGTTGCTTCATTGTGTTGAATATGATGTCATTTTGTTCATTTTCCTGTAATGTGCTAAAGAGTTGTCCTCCGCACCATCTTGTAAGACCATATTTCTCATAGTCTTACTTTTCTATGCTTTTCTGGTGATGAATCATGATCTAGTGAGTTATGTGCGTTGTGAACTCTGTTTTGAGTTGTTCTGTTAGTTGCTTTTGATCTTGGGGCGTTTACATCTTGTGAGATGTTGGCTTTCTTTCCATTTTTGGTGGCTACAGGTATTTGCATCAAAATCTAGTCTACAACTGTGATCTGGTATATGTTTCAAAGTTTTATGTTATTTAACAGAACACTATTTTACTTTGGTTACTCTTGTTTAACTCTTTCAATTTCTGGTAGAACGAGTCTGTCGATTCTGCCATTTGGTATAAGAAGGAACTTGAAGTTCATCATTCTTTGTTAAAGTCCCCGTTTATCTTGAATTGTTTAGTTCTCTAAAGTGACTGAAGGTATTGAGTGAATGATTACTGGGGTGTTTCTAGACTTGTGGGGGAAGTTAGGATAACTTTAGGTCCGCCGTGAAACTAAATAGCTGAAAGTAAAGTTTGGTTTTCCAGAGGGTTTGTTCCCCACATTCTTTCATGTTTCTTGGGCCCCACAATTGATGCAAATCAGTAGCAAGTGCACGTTTAGATTTCCAGTTTTTTTCTCTGCCTTCAATTCATCTATTTTGGTGGGTTACAGATACATACTACCTATTCGGATCAGGGCTAAGGTTCCTGTCATTTCAATTTGCATTTTAAATGTATCCTTGATGTGCAAGCTTATTGCTCCATTTCTTGAGATTGTTCTTGTTTCATATTTAAGTCTTTTTCAACTATGGGAACTAATCTGATCCTAATCACCATGACCGATTGCATTAGTGGCTCTCATTACGCATATTTGCAATTTAGTTCTATATTTGATTGGTTTTTTCCTGTTTAGTCTGGGCGTTGATATAGCCTTAACTTTACTTTTGGTAGGAAAATCGTGACATACATAATGGATCTTATGTCTTTATTGACACCAAATATAAATTCCCTCGCACAATACCCAATCTGAATGTATTTCAAGTGGAGCTGTGGATTAGTTGATTTTTTGTACAATTGTACCGCAATTCTATTTCTGCACTTTAAATAGTTTTTCGCATAATAACTGGAAGGAAAATTGCTGAAAATAAACGTGATTGAGGCCTTTACACACTTTCATCCGTTATTCCCTTTGTATCTAGACAATAGAAGCTGGTAAATGTAGTTAACAGAAGCAGGACTCGTGATTATTTTCCTCATTTTCCTGTCCTTCGCTATTGGTTGGATCACAGTGGTGGTTGTGGCTTATGATCTTGAAGCAGTATGATTTTCTAAGTACACTTTGTGTTCTGAGAAACATCAGAGGATTTTTGTACAGACTCTAGTTCATCTACGGAGGTAGGGACCACATCTTTTTCATTGGGACGCAACTTATACACATGTGTGTGCGTTTTACAACAGATATGCATACATTATCCCTCGTTTACTAAAGTAGGATTACAATAGGGTGCCAAAATTAACTTGAAACCAATCCGAGTTCGACAGTACTAGGAGTCTAGACTATATATAACCCATAAGCATTGAGCATATGGAGTCCTGCAAATGTGATTGCCCTGATTGTGGTATGTGCTGGGTCTGAATATTATTTTTCTTCACTCTATGTGGAGTAGCGAAAATTAATAACAAGGAAAAATAAATGCGGGTATCAAAAATGATAATGTTGAGCTCTATTCATGGCATTTTTAGGAAGACGATCACCCATTAGAGTAACTAAATTAGTTTGTTATTGTGAGAATAATGTTTGAGTCTTTGATTTCTTTTTGTATGTTACAACTTGGTCAGCAGTGTGAGGATAGGACTGTATTGCCCTATGTGTACTATTACTTGGCTAGAATTCTTCCTATTTCTGGTTCACAAGGTTTGAGTTTGGGTGGTGGCTTACCTACTCCCAATTGGGATGCTTTAGCCGACATTGACGCTGTGGGAGGAGTGACACGGGCTGATGTTGTACCTAGAATTGTAGATTGCCTTACCTCAGAAACCTTAACCGATGAAGTTGAATGTAAAGTAACATTCTGTTTGTCACATTGATTAACAGCTTTCTGTCTTTTGGATTTGTTGCTGGATACATAACCTTTTTCAGTTGTAACCTTGTCCTTTTGATTGTGTCATTTCCATATTCTGTGTCTGTGATGTTGTTGTTTGTAAACATTGTGAACCTAAACCCTATGTATGAGCAGTATATGTGAATTTTCTTATATGATGTGTGTGTGATACTTCTTTGAATCATTATGTCCAATCAGCTCACGTGATCTGAAAAGCGGCTTGAGTTGGTGATGGTGTACTGTTATATATAGTTGACCTTTTAATTATGTTTGTTTGATTTTGTAGCTTGAATGAGCTAAATTACCATGTTTGCTTTTGTATTGAAGCTGAATTCCTTTTCATCTCAAAGTACTCACATTTTGCCGAAGGATATACTTTTTTTCTGTATTATCATCGCATGGTTAGGATGATGAATGTTAGTCGCCACATTAGTTGTAGGTGGACAAGTAGATGTTTGCACTGTTGTTATGTTAAGAATCGGCAGTTTTTGTTATAAGCGAGATTCTAATTGCTATGATGTTTTTCGTTTTGCATTGATTCGTTGCTGATTACTTGTTTTCCTTGTGAAGTTCCCGCAAGAAGGATCCAAGCATTGAAGGCTCTCACATATGCCCCATCGAGTAACTCTGAGATTTTGTCCAAGCTGTATGAGATTGTTTTTGGCATTCTAGATAAGGTTTGTCTTAATATTAGAATCTACGGTTCGTATATTTATGTTGTGCAACAAGTCAGAATTTTTTAGGACTTAATTTGAATACCTCTCCTGTAAGTTTGAGGAATGATGATGTTCCTTTCTTTCTTATTTCCTCTGAATAATGTCTTGCCTATATGGTTGGGAAACTTCTTGTTGAAGCAGGTGGTGTGAATGGAAAATTTCTAAATGACATAACAAGGTTGGGAATGCCTTGGTTTTCATTGACTTAACTCTTTATAATAGTTGTTTGGAAGGTTTTAGGGACTTGTGTTAGAGGTCATGAAGTTTTCCTTTGCTAGATGTTGTATGGCCAGTTCTTAATTTTCCTCAATTTTTTGGACATTATGGTTATAATTTAGGCATTGTTCATTTCATCTTGAAAGCTTCTTGGATGACATATGGTTTGGACTTCCAAATGTGTGCAAGTAGTTTTGAATTGTCCTTTCATTTCCAAGCATTTAGAACGTAGGGTATAGGATTGGTTTGAATCATTTTCTTTACTTGTTGTGATGTAGCTTTGAATTGCTAGCTACTGGAATGGATTTCCTAATTTCTCTTACTTTTGGGTATTGGCGCTTTATGGTTCAAGTGTACAGACTATTCCTTCTTGCACATGGTTTATGGGTTTATTGAAAATTGTCCTTCATCTTATTATTGCTTTGTATTACGGTATATGGTTCTAGTGATTTGAGAGAAAGACTTAAATTCTCTTTATTTTAGGATAAAAATTTAGGAGTTTTCCCTCTTAGAACTTGTTTGGCTTTGTATCTATTTTCTTGACGTATGAATGTTATAGGGTTCAAATCGTGAATGGATGTTCTTAACTTTCTCCATTCTAGGCATTTAAGTTTCATGATCCACGATATATGCTTCATATATAGGTTAAAATTTATGATTAAGATATTCTTATAGCGGTTGTTTCATATTTTAGGAATATGCCCTAGTTTTTCGACCTCCCTTGTAGAAATGTTGCTGTTGTTATTTATATCGATATTTTCTGTAACTGAAGTAGTCCGGTAAACAGTTGAACAAGAGCTTCTGCTAGTTGAGGTATATAGAACGTGCTGGATACATCTCTGCTGCACTGCAATGGCAGGGAAATCCGTTAGACTTATGTTATATTGGGATGGGAGAATTGTGCGGGGTCCCAATGGTTCAGAGTACAGTTCTCCTCCGAGGCGAACTATTTCAGTTGCTGAAACTGTGAATTTCGATCTCATTTCCCGGAGGTTTTACGAAGTTATCAAAACATCGCCTCACCACCACAAGCTGCATATTTATTGTAGAACTCCAGTGCTCGTCCCTGCTAATGCTCCCGAACGGAGTGTGTTTGAGCACATTCTCATAGATGATGATGAAAGCCTCCGTGATATGCTCCATATACCAAAAGACTACCCATTTGTTGCTGCTGTCCAGGTTTATTTAATTAAGGAGAGACTTCCCATTGAATCCCACCCTTATGACGAAAATGACTTTGACATTATCGGCTCATCCGTAATGTCATTCACAGAACTATTGAATAGTGGACAAGGAGAGGAAATTCGGGGATATGTTAACCTCAATTCTTTGGCCGATCGAATCCCATTCGGTTGCCCTTCCCCACAACCACCCCTCGAATCGATACCTCAACTAGAAGTACTTCATGGATTGAGCACTTCCGAGTATTTAGTGCAGGATAACCCAACCCCCCTTCAAATCCCTCATGAGGATGATGTTCTTGATGACGTGCCGGATGGTAATGCGTAGGTAGGTGGAGTCGGGGAACACGTCGTGGGACAGTGTGAATTGGGAGACATGCATATTCCATTGTCAAAGTCTGCAGTTCCTTTAAAGACGCGTGCAGACGTCGGGGCAAGTATAAAATTTTTCAACTCCATTGGGGATGAGGCGCAGCACACGATCGATCAGTTCCACGACGGGTCATGCCCAGTATGGAAAGATGATTTGTCTGCCAATTTGGAGAAGGGAATGGTCTTTGGGACGAAGGAGATTCTTCAGAATGCCGTTAAGCTGTGGTCGGTCCGGGCCAACCGATACTACAAAGTACTGTATTCTACGCCGACGCGTTGGACTGTTATCTGCGCATACAAAGATGAGCAGAAGTGTCCATGGAGCGTCCACGCAACATGTAAAAGTGGTCGTCACTTTAAGATTACCCATCGTATCTTCGACCACTCATGCTCTCCGAAGCGAACAGGCCATGATCATCCAAATGTGGATTGCAATACCATTGGGAAGCTAGTTAGGGGAAATGTGGAGGCAAATGCATCTTACAACGTTCGGGATGTGCAGGAGGATGCTAGGAAGCTTGGGGTGTATATTTCATATAAAAAGGCGTGGTTGGGGAAGAAGAAGGCCGTCGAAATGGTGTATGGAGGGTGGGATGAATCTTATAGGGAGTTGCCTAAATTTATGCAGGCTGTGCAACAGACAAATCCAGGCACAATTGTGGATTGGAGACACGCCGATGGTACCATAGAAGAAAGAAGTATATTTCATTCCCTTTTTTGGTCTTTTAGTCCAAGCATAGAGGGATTCAAACATTGTAGGCCAGTTATTACCATAGATGGGACCCATATGTGTGGGAAGTACAATGAGAAGCTACTGATTACGTGTGGCGTTGATGCATCGGGGCATCTATTTCCATTGGTCTGTGCTCTCTGCGACGAGGAAAACTTGGCTAATTGGTCTTGGTTTCTGGCCAATCTTGTACGACATGTAGTCGGAGGCCGCCTTGACGTTTGTCTAATTTCTGATAGGCACATGGCTATCTTGGCGGAAGTTAAGAACAACCCATTATTGAAGCCCCTCTATGTCCATCACAGGTTCTGCTCTCGACATGTTAAAGCCAATTTCAGTAAGCAGTTCAAGGATGCCGATTTGAATAACCTCATGGCAGGGGCATCTAGTGCGCGTCAAATGCGGAAGTTCACTACAATAATGAGGACAATTAGATTGGTTGACGAGTCTGCGTATAATTGGTTGGCTGACATCCCATTTTATCAGTGGACTCTTTGTCACGATGGCGGATACCGGTATGGGATAATGACAACCAATAACAGTGAATCGTTCAATGATGTACTGTTGGAGGTCAGACAACTACCGGTAACCGCTTGTGTGAGGTTTATTTTCCGGTTGGTTAAGTACTTTGAAAGGTACCTTGCAGAGGGACTTAAATATTTGAAAGATAATGATCATTGGCCTACAAAGGTTACGGAGAAGTACCTGAACAATCAGCGGAGGTCAAAGTATCATAGAATAACACAATTTTATTGGGAGGATGGGTTATACCAAGTTCGGACTGGTGTTCGTCCAGATGGGAGAGGTAACAATTCACACACGGGAAAAAACTTGCAGCTGTGGTAAAATAAATATCTACAAGATTCCATGTTCGCACATAATCAAAGTATGTGAAGATTTGAAAAGGGATGACTTGGATTTGGTCTCAGAATTTTATTCTGCGCGGACAATGGTTGACACATATTCATCACATTTCTTCCCTATAATGCATGAAGATTATTGGCCTGCATCTCCCTTTCTGTTAGTGCCAAATCCATCAAGGGTAAATGATAAACGAGGAAGGCCCCGCAGAAAGAGATTTACAAATGCTATGGACAGTCAGCCAATGAAGCAGTGCCGAGCTTTCACCAACACGGGCACAGTAGGAAACAATGTCCAAGCATTGCGCAACTACGCGAGAGGGCCAACGCACACGCTTGATGTTATCTATATTTCCCTCATAAGTGATATGTTCATATGGTTGCACAATCTTATATTGCCATTTTATGTATCTTCCAGTCCTCCATTAGTCGAACTTCATCTGTGGTAGTTTATAAATGTTAAAAATCACATGTGATTCTTCCATTTGGCTTGGTGGGAGTATTAGAAATGTAAATAAGCCGTAGTTAAATAGTTCTAGGAGCTGTTTAAAGCTTAATTGAGAAAGTTGAACTATAAAATTGGTACTTCCTAATTTTGATTCTATTGACTCTTAGTATCCTAATCTCTTATTTGGATCAAGTCTAGTGGGAATATTTGCTATTCTAGATATCTCAAGAAAATCATCACTTGCGCCTTTCACTCACTTCTAGTTATGTTTTCCATATTGTAGGTTGGAGCTGCAGTTGTGACTCGAGCAGCTGGGAGATTGGCATTAGGAAGATTAGGAGCCCTATGTGAGCAGGTAACCTGTGCCTATGCATTTACTTGATCATTTGTTGTACTTCCCAATCTTTGTTTATACCAATTCCAAACTGAACCTTACAAAACTGCATTATCATTGTCACAAAATGCAGATTCAGGAACTATAATCTCAAGGGTGTGAAGTTATTTTGGTGACTTCTGGAGCAGTTGGTGTTGTCGGCAACGACTTAGATACCGTAGATTAATTCATATCAGGTACTCAAATGTCACACACAAACCCACATATATTTACTTAATCTGTCACAAATTAGGTTAGAGGCCCAGTACTTAGATAAACACATATTTTGGGGATAAGTATCTAACTTCTAAGCTATTGATTTTTACAAACATTACATAATTCACATGCATAGACTACAATATATCAAATAACCAATTGATATCTCAAATGGTTAAACTATGTAGGCAAAAACAGTATAGAAAGAATGGGAATGAGCACGTGTTAGTGAAAATTGAAATCTTGTTCTATTCTTCCGTTCCTTGTTATTTATTTATTTCCTTATTTATTGTTTTTGTGTGTGGGCCCCCTGATTTCTGTCTGTGTTTCCATCACAGCCATTGCATTGTACTAAAAATCACGTTATTTTTGGTTATGAAAGCAGTTGTGCATAGATTTGCCACAATTGGGCATGCTCACAGTCGGCCTATAAATGAGTATTCCTGAATTTCCTATAGTTCCAAGCCTCTTTGCTGCATCTTCGTCGTTGTAGTGCCGCTTATTTGTGTACCCTGGCAGAAGCCTTTAATTAGCCATGATTTTAAGGCATGCCCAGTGAACTGTTCGGTACCAGAGCCCTATGATCAAAGGTGTTGCTTAAAACTTAAAACTAAGCCTGTGTAGTATAGATAAAATACTGCAGCCTTAAAAGATTGATTTATTAAACAAAGGAATGAAAGAGTGAAAGATGTTAATACAGTATAGGGGCACCGCACACAGTTTCTTGATTTTTGGAAAAAGCTCAAAACATGATGCTAAATAACTGAGTCACAAGAATTCACTTATTCTCATTACTTCCCACTTAAACCTACTGAAAAGTTGAATGCATGAAATTGGTCTATCCTGAATGTGTAGACTGAATGTCCTCTTTGCTGTCCCCAAAACAGTCTCAAAACAAGCATGTTGTTTGAACTCGTTTGCACTTCATTACCAAAAGCGAGACAAATAATCTTCAGCATTCAAACTAACTCCATCAACGCACAATTTGTTTGACACGAGCTTATGAATGTAGGACATATTATGCTTTAGCCTTAGTCAATTCCTCAGATAACTGTCAAAAGACATCGCTGCTTTCATTTTACTTTTTTTGTTTTTTCCTTGGATGTTCTGTTGGTTACTTACTCTCCTAAGCATGCAGATGTTTTTTTTGCATTAATGGATGTTATTTGGTTTCAGACGCAACATGTTCATTATGGCATGCAAAAGTAAACTATGACAAACAATTTGCGAAGTTGGTCATGTTCTCAGCAAATAATGATATATAAATGCAGAAAAAAAGGACAGCATGAAAATGGCTTCTAAAGGAACTTTAATGGCCCGAAAATGATAGAAGACATAATAAACCTGCAAGTTGTGGATTATAGAAGATAATATAGCAAATAAACAACCCTTCATAAATCTGTGAAGATAATACCCATTGTTTGAGATAGAGGTAACAGTCACTTCATGATAGTTTGTTTATGTTTTCATGCATCTTGCCCGAGTATCATCTTCAAAGTTTGGCATCTAGTTACAATAGTAGTTTGACATCACTTCTGGCTTTCCATAAAGAAAATAGACCCGAGTTTATCATATGATTAAGAATTTAAAGGACAACATTCACGTATACCTTGCTATGATCTACATTCAAGGAAGTACCATTGGTATGTTCCCCTCTCCACGCTATGTGAGCATAAAAGGCTGATTTCTGTTGCATGGCGGCCAAATTATTCTCAGCCAAAAGAGAGTTCCCTGAAGCCACAAAATGCAGATTCAGATCCATTTCTCTAATTTTCTTAACTCTTTGTTTTCCGACCTGGCTGCGGAAAACAGAAGTTTAGACAGACTTAATGCAGGAATACCTGGAGAACACAATTAGAAGAAGGAATATGGGAATTGATAATACTTGTTTTCCCTTGTTTTTTTCCCCTGTTTGGTGAATAGTAATGGAACGAGCAACTCAGAAATCTGGTCCAACTAAGTTCATCTGAACAACATAACAGCAGAACTTGTTATTTCAGAATAAATATTAACATAATCCTAACATGATCCTATTTAGACTGAGAAATATTAGTTCACAGTTCTGCAGGATCCAGTATTATCTTTCTTAGCTAAGATTCAAAGTAAATATCTTTCAGCATGCAAGACATTTCATAATGAAGCAAATTTCCTAATATTCATATCCGGATATACAGGTTTTAGGATGTGATATAAGTCTCAATCTTCAGTAGCAAAAGAGTACAAAAATTAACATTTTAACTTTATAAGGATGCCTGGAAAAGAAAGGAAAAATGAAGGTAAAAATCGGGGATGCAACGGGAATAAAATAAGATTGAAACATAGCAAGTATGTATGAGGATTAAATTAGGTAACTTTCACCTTCACACACTGATCATATATGAAACCCAGTTCCTGCTTTGCTTTCTTTCCATCATCATTTTATTTGTCACAAAATGACTTATAACTTCTGCTACTTACCTCAGAAATGTTCGTTTAATGAAATCCATGAAATGTTTGTGTCTAGCTTAAATTAGTCCATGAAGCAGAAAAGGGGACTGTTAGAATTTGGAATGTTTTCAATATTTAAAATACTGTAGAGGTTGAAGTACCACTGCAGCAGTAAGGACAAAACTACATGCGAACTTCAGTGTTAGTTTGTAATGCCACTGCGTTAAGGTGATCAAGGAAGCGGGGCTGCGGTGCTACTTTGTAGCCCTGTGGCTCCATATTTTCTGTAAAATTGCAGCAGTTTTCCAGAAGTTCCTCACTGGAAAATTTCAGCAGTTTTCCAGAAGTTCCTAACTGGTTTCGGTACTTTCTGTCCTTTCTTCGGTACTTAAATGTCCTTGTCTTGACATGCTGCTCTGTGTTCTTGATCCAAATAAAAATTAGGTCAACTTACCAAATTCTTTAACATTTCTTTAGGCCTTTACTGCACTGTGTTTTCATCAAAGGGATGTTTGGCTTTTGGACTGGGGTTGTTAACTCCCAGTTCAACTTCTCTGTGATTCAATTTGCTTTATGTTATGATATTTCCAGAAAGTTTTATCCAAGATGTATAGTTTGGATTGCTTTGCTCCCACCGTTGCGTTCATTTACTTGCATTCATTGTTCTGCAAAGAGTTCCATTGCTTTTCTTTCCCTTCTTAGAGGGAGCAGTTGGATTATTGGATAAAGTCTCAATGACTGTGAATCTTTGCCAAGAAATTTATTCAGTGCTCGGTCAATTTCATGAGATTGTAGGAAAGCTTCTTATTGGCTTAGAAAGCGTGTGGTAAGCTGAAACTGCTTGTTAGGGATCGTATGTCGTTGGAAAAAATATAATTAAAAGCTACTCCATATTACAACATACTGTTCAAGTAACACCTAAACTTCATATCTTATTGGCTGATCTACAAAAACTGTCCTCATATTAAAAAAATTGATACATATCGCTTACTTTGACCACAATCTCGATGTTCATTTTTATACTTAAACCTGCAGATGGTTTCATGTTCCTTTTTTTTTTTTTCCTTTTTTCCATTTGCAGGCCGTCTACAATAGAAATGGGACATGCAAGGAACCCTTTGGCATATTTGGACCCAGGCCCTAAAGACCGCAGTGTACTGACATTGCAACCCAATCATCGATCGGAATTGATATGGGTGGACTCGGCCACTCCTCTCTTATCTTTCAAGTCAAGTACTCACGATCTATGGAATTTTGGTTCCTTGCATCCTCGCGTGATTACTCTCCTGCAATATACAGAATTTTATGGTGTATTCAGAGGAGGTGATATAAAAGTGGACAAGCATTTAATAAATGCCTTGGTTGAGAGGTGGCGACAAGAGACTCATACATTTCACCTTCCCGTCGGTGAAGCAACGGTGACGTTGCAGGATGTTGCGGTTATATGGGAGTTGCCCATAATTGGTTTACCTCTTATTTCAGACGCCGCCTCACGCAAAGTTGATGAGTGGCAGGAATTATGTTTTGACTTGTTGGGTTACCAGCCGGAAGCCATTGAAATTAAGAATGGCCAGTTGAATTTGGTGAGTTTAAATACTCACTTGCTTGAGTTTCTCCCCGTTCGTGATGACTCCACGGATGAGGATGTTGTGAAGCACACTAGAGGCAGAATTTTGCAGTTGATTGCTATGTTATTCAGTGACAAATCTGCTTCCGGGGCCAGACTTATGTACTTACCATTTCTGGCCAACGTTCATGCTATACGAAATTATAGCTGGGGCAGTGCAACATTGGCTTCGCTATATCGCAATTTATGCTGGGCTACGCGTATGGCCACGAAAGAGATAGGTGGCCCCCAACTACTGCTACAATTGTGGGTATGGGAAAGAATCCCTAAACTGACTCCGACTGTTCGACCAACAGTCATTGCTCATAATTTCAAAGATTTAGCCCCCTCCCTCGTGGTGCCGCGTAAGTTATGTATCGTTATATGTCTTTACTTGCATCCTCCAGTTGATTCTTCTTTGTTTTCTAACCATTTTCCAATGTTATGTTCATTATGTAGATGGAACAAGCGACGCAGTTTCGTGAATGTGGGAGCACATTTAATTTATCTATTTCGGGACCAATTAGATCATCTTGTCGAGGGAGATGTGAGTATTTCTGTATTGTGGGTACTGAAAGAAAATTTGATCGTCCAGTATTGCTTACTAATTGCAATTTAATTTTATTCTCGTAGTTTATTTGGAACCCATATCAGGAGGATGAATTGCAGAAATTGCCTGATTATTGCTTAACGGGTAGAGCCATTTGGCGCTCACATGTCCAGCTCGTTAACTTCTGCGTGGTCGAACTGCATGCTCCTGAGCGCGTTATGCGCCAATTTGGGTTTGAGCAGGTTATTCCTCCCAACATCGATACAGGTGAACGGCTTCATAGTTTGGATTTCAGAGGGCGAAATACTGAAAAATGGGCGCTAAAACACAGAGACTATATAGCTCTTTGGGAACAAGCTGATCGTTCCGTCATTGTAGGGAATATTAGTAATGCATCAATTGATTACTTTTCTCCTTACATGACGTGGTATCGCAACATCACTCGGCTTCTGGTGGGTAATCCGGCTAAACCTCCTGATAGAGCGATGAGCCCGTACGGAGCTCTGACTGAATATTATGTAAGTTTCAACCCTTCTACCCAGCACTTCTTCTACATTCAATTTGCAATCGGATCAAATATAACTTACTTAATTAAAATACTTTCAGAATCAATCCATGGAGTCGATGTATCATGTAGTGGGAAAGATGCTTGACAACCTGCATTTGGAAGGGTATCCTATGGAGGACAAGTTAGTTTATGTGCGTGACAAGATACATGCTACTCTCACTTGTTCTGGCGAAGGTTATCGACTATTCGCTGGGTCCTCCTCGGCATCGACGCATGGCGGATCAATGCGCGGAAGATCTACCCATGAACACAAATCGGGTTCAACTCAGGGCCGACATCGTTCATCCACGTCCAGACAGCGAGAGGGTGGAGAAGATGGTTCTCAAAACTCCGGCGACGATTAGTCATATCATCAAACCTCGCATCATGAACGTGGAACGCCTGACAGCAATACCTTTGACGCGTTCGCTAGACACAGCACCTCCAGCCGTCATGTACCTGGTACACATGATAAATTGCATAAGCGGCGTAAGCCCCATTACGAGTTCGGTGAAGAAGCTCGGAACCTTTCCATGCGTAGCGAGCCCCCTACAGATACGCATGCTCATCCTCCACAGGGCCAGCACCCCCCGCATAGACCGCGTAGGCATACGCGTCCTCCTCCATGTGGAACATAGAGAAGCGTTTATTGCTAACATTTTGTATATTCCGCATGGACTTGGAGAAACCATTGCTGCTGTTTCTGTTTGGTTGCGGTGAATGTTCGAGACTGGGAATTTTCGGGGTTGCTACTGGAATTTTGGTCGGAATCAGGGTTCTTCTTTCGGTGGATGGGGATGAAATCTTACTGCCTGAATTTTGAGTAAGCTTGCTGCTGGAATTTCTGGGCTGGGTTACGGTAATTGATGGAATTTCTTCAGCTTGCTCTACTGATGGGGTTAGCCGGAAAATAGAGTGCTCTGGTTTCATCTGGTAGTCTATTGCTGGAATGTTGCTGGTTTGGAATGCTGTTGGATTGGTTTTGTTGGGTCTGGGTGAAGAAAAAGAGGGAAGATGTATGTGGATTCTGTTCAGTCTGGATTTGGATGGTTTTGGCTACTGAAATTCTTTCGCGTCTCCTTTGATTTCTTTCATTCTGTACGTAGCGAGAAGTTTTTCAGTTCTGATTTTGCTGTTCTGTTTTTTGGAAAATTTTGTGTTGTTCACTCAATTTTCTGGAAGTTAGTTAAGTTAATTGATGAACTGAATTTCTGTGCAATTGGTTGGGGTTAATTCCTGGTTCTAGATAATTGAGTGCTGGGATGTAGTTTTAATTTATGATTTTTGGGAAGTTTAAGGGGTGCTTTGCTCCTCTGTTTTGGGATATGTCTTGCTGATCCTCTGTTTGCGCCTTGGGATTTTACGTGTGGCTTGGCTGATCCAGCCTAGTTACTGGGATATTCGCATTCAGTGATATTTGATTGCTGATGAACTCTTATTCTAGAGTTGATGGATTTTGCTTGTTTAGATTGCTCACTGTTTTGTGCTGAAATTTTGTGTGCTGAATTGGTTTGCAATCTGGATTAGTGTTGCTGGATTTCGAATTTCTGGTTCTGGTAATTTTCAGTTCGATTTAGTTGATGAATTTTTCTGGAAACTTAATGGCGGAATCTTTGTATGCTGGAATCTGGGTTATGTTACTGGATTTGATACTAAGTGCTGAATTTATGAAGGCTGTTTTCAGATTTTGATGTGGAAATTATTGGAAATTTGAGGGGTGCTTTAATCCTCTGTCTTGGGAAATGTTATGATGATCCTCTGTTTTGCACCTTTGGATTTTACTTCTGGCTTGTCTGATCTAGCCTGGTTACTGGGATATTTGATTGATGTTGAACTCTTATGGTTCTCCTAGAGTTGATGGATTTGTTGGTTGTGATGAATGGAATTGAATCGGTCTGATTTCAGATTATTGGACCTGCTAATTGGAACTGAGTTGATTGTATTTGTGCTAATTTTCTGCTGATTCTGGATGAACTAAGCTGCTTCTGATTTTTGTAACGATTGGAGGGCTGCATGACATACACCCTTGCTGGTTTAAATTTTGGCTGCTTTGCTGGAATTTAGAGGATTGCTGGGCTGATTGAATGTAATTTTCTGCTGGAAATTTAGGAATTTGGCCTTGCCTTGCTATCCCACTAAAGGCACTCGGTGCTGATTGCGTCTGGCAGTCAAGTGCAAGGCCCAATGGGTTTCATGTGATTGTAATTCTGGAAATTAAGTGCTTAAAATTTTGTTTGCTGTTGGTTATGGAAATTCTGGATGCTGGAATTTCAGTTTTAGCTTGCTGCTACTGGATTTCGATTACTGAACTTTCTGATCCCTTAAATGGAATTTTGTGTACTTAAATCTGGATTGAGAATGTTGTTTCTATTTTGGACTTAGTTAAAGTTCATGCTGATATGGACTGGAATTAAGTGTGGCTTTGCACTATCCTTGGCTGTTCCGGGATTCGATGTGGCTGAATAGTGTACTGGAAATTTAATTTGTGTTCTGCAATTTGCAGGAAATATGCATTGGCCTTGGCTGATCTGGGAAATGCTTTTTCGCTGTGGAATTGAGTTGAAATATGCACTGTGCTTGGCTATTCTGGGTGCTGCTTGCTGCAGTTGGCTTGGCTGCCCAGCCTAGTTATGGGAACAATTCGGTTGTGTGATATTGTTGGGATAGGGAGTTCGGGTTGCTCTGCTGGAATTTGGATTATTGCTGGGATAACGAGTTTCTGGTTTCTTAGGAATAATCTGGATTTCGAGGGTGGCTGATTTGTGGATTTTCTGGATTTTAATGCAACTTGCTTGGCTGTTCCAGATTGTTCTTGGGAAAGCTGGTTAGTTCTGGAAATGCTTTTTGATTTGAAATCAGTTGGAATAAGCTACTCTCGGGTTCCTTTTGCTCTCTGGCTAAACTAAATTCTGGAATTGGGATCTTTGATTCTGCTTTCGGAATTAACCAAAATTGAGATGGATTGCTGCAAATTGAGCTTTGAAATTCTGGAAAGTAGTTGGCTGTGCTGGAATTCTGTTTCTTGCGGCTGAAGTATGGAAATTGCTAGATTTCTTAGGGAAATCTTGCTGATCATTGAAACGTTGATGCTGGAAACTTTGAATTTGGCCTTGCCTTGCTGTCCCACTAAAGGCAGTTACGGTGCTGAATGCGTCGGGCGGTCAAGTGCAAGGCCTAATGGGTTTCATTTATTTTGGCTAGGGATGTGCCCCTATTTGATGTATTATGACTGTTCTTTGTAAAATTTCAGTCTTTTGATTTTGATGCGTTTGATTAGGGGTATGCCCCTATTATGATGTATTGCTGAACTGTTGTACTGTTGATCTCGCGGGTTTGACCCGTTATTTTTCGGGGAATAAAATCATTTAGCTTTCCTAAAAAAAAAAAAAAAAGATGTTGCTTCGTGTTAACTTAAAGAATTTGTCATGTACCTACTGCTGAATGAGATGGATGTCGTAGATGTTGGTGAAATTGTGGATTTTTTCCTTCTGCTCACAGGGAGTTTGGTCCATGTACAGGGGAAACTCTGTCAAAATTTTTTTTTCCCCATCAAATTTCAACATCGCCTATGCAAATTGAGTCACCATGCCATTATCGGCTGGTCCATGCAGTGCCCCGCATGTTCACATTGTGATGCCTAACCTTGTATGGAAATTATGTGGTTTCCTTATTCGTTCTGTATTTTACAAAAATCCATTTTCATGGTAACTTAACATAAAACCTATACATAATCGAAATTCCTACATTTACGCACGGAATCTTATTGTTAACGCATAAGTGCATGTTTCTTGTTATTATTGTAACTTACGTAACTTTGTTAGGATTAGTATGTTTTCGCTACCCTTGCTGTTTTATATGTGCATGCAAATTTAAACTAAAACAGGCATAAAAAACAAAAAAAGTGCATTATATGTGTAATTTAATAAGTCTGAGGCGATTACTTGTGTTACAAAAGTCGTTTCACTTAGTAAGATAACGAATAATGGCTTAGTACAATTACATAACGAATAGAAATCATAATTTTTATTCTGTTTAACCTAACATTATTTCACTTACTCTACAATACACCCTTATTTAGTTGGCGAATTTACCAAATCCATTTTCACATTCCTGTAATTAATTATTCCCTACACTGCTTATTTCAAACTTAATCCTTCAAAACTGAATTATGTGTTGTCGGCAAGTCAAATTCATTTTCTCAAAAAACGAATTTGGGGAATTCGAATTCTCCAAAAAACTAATCCGATGAATTGTTTTTCTTCAGAAGACGAATTCCCTACATTCGTTTTATAGGAAACCTTCACTCCAACATGGGGAATTCGTTTTCCGAATGCACCGCATTTTTTCCTTCGGGGAGCGAATTCGTTTTTCTGGAGTGCTGAATTCGTTTTCTGGAGAAGGCGATTTCAGCGAGAATTCGTTTTCCATTGAAAACGAATTCGCTGAATTCGTTTTCTGGTTAAAACGAATTTGCCGAATGCTTTTTCCAGAAAACGAAACAGCTGTAATCGTCTTCTTACAAAACGAATTCGGGACACGCCTTCGCTGATTTCGTCTTCTCTTGTTCGTGACAAAACAATGAATCCCGAAATCGTTATTAGGGAAAACGATTTCGCTGATTCCCTGAATTTCATGAACACACTTCTACGACTCCCATGGGAGTTCTTTTTTTTTTTTCTTATATCCTACCGGAATTTCACTTACTCTCAAATACACCCGCACCTAGTTGACAAAATCCCCGAATTTCACTTTATTTTACTAAACCCTACAGTACTTTTTTTTTGCGTAATTTTATTTCTCTGCATTCATTTTGTAATAAAAAAAAAGTTCCGTGCCAAACGAAACCTAATTATAGTTCAAGCGAAGTCATTGTTTGAACGAAGTCGTTTCTTTTGAAAACGAATTCCCCGATTTCGTTTTCATTGCCAACGTTTTTCCTAAATTACTTTCTCCAGAGAACGAATTAATGGAATTCGTTTCCTTCATAACATATTTTGCCGACTTCGTTTTCTCACACAAAACGCTTCTACGACATGAATTCATCTTTTCTATCGTTTGAAATTTCGAATTCAATTTTACATATTACATGACTCTTTTTCCATCTTATTTCCTTCAAGTAAAATCATATTTCTTCTTTTCATAACGCTATTATACAATGCACTTGTTTTCTACTATCATATTATTTAACTAACAGTATATCGCTTATTTTATAAATAAGCATATTTCATTGAATTGATTTTCTACTAAAATTACGGGTCTATTTCTACAAAATAACATTACTTGTTTAAAATTTAGTCCCTGATTTAGTTGTTTTATAAATAATATTTCCCCCCCACTGTTTTTATTTCACTGCTTTGGTTTTTTTCCACGTGTATATTCTCGCGGCTACCTAGGGAGCTGCAACTTATGTGTAAATAACCTTGTCTTAATCCCATCTTTGAATTGCAGGGCGTCCAGGCATCGCCGCTTATTCGGCCACTCGTTCGTGCTGTTCCGAAGCATATGCTCTAATTCTGTTCCGTCCCATATTTTCAGTTTTTTTTTTATTATTCGACTGCTTCACCAAATTTTTCTTATGGTTTTTTTTTCCCATAAGTACACCTCGCATTCCCCACATTCGTTTTCCATGAATACTAATTTTCGTAAAAAACCTTTAAAAAAAAAAATTTCTCTGGAACACGAATTTGGTTGATTCGTTTTTAGAGAAAATCGAAACTACCAAATTCGTTTTCCCTGCAACTAGAGTTTTGAAAAAACTACAAAAGTACTAAAAACGACTTTGGCGCATTCGTGTCTTAGGAAAACCGACATCGGTCTAATGTTATTTCTCTTTAAGCGAAACGAATTTATGAGTTTTGTTTTTAATGTAATTAATTATTTTTAAAACATAAATGTGTGACTAAATTTTTACAGATAAATAAATTCCCCAAATTCATTTATACGAAGATTTTATGTATTTCAAAAAATGCCGTAAATTACTTCTTCTAAAATTTTATTGAATTACAAATTAAAATTTCAGTTATATAATTATGTTTTGCCTTTTTTTTATTTTTTATAACAACTCAAAAACGATTTACGGCGGTTCGATTCAATTAAAATAATTATTTAATTTTTTTTAAAATTCGTTTACATATAATTATTTTTATTCATTTTAAAAATCATTTTAGTGGAATTAGTTTCTTAATGAAATTAATAAAAAACAAAAAAAGAAAAAATTAATTATGGAATTCGTTTATTAATGCAAAAAAAAAAAAAAAAGAAATTCTTTTGAAAACGAATACACGGAATTCGTTTTCAAAAGAATTTCTCTTTTTTTTTTTTTTGGTTTGTTCAGTTGAAAATGAAGTTGGGAGATTCGTTTTCAACTGAAAACGAATCCCCCAACTTTGTTTTCAATAGTTTGGGAATTTCAAATTTTTTTGGCTTGTTTTGGTAATTTTTTCCCCAAAAATGAATATTAAGGTAAAAAAATCTTAGTTAATTAATAACTATCACGTTATTGCTGATGTGGCGATTATTCACCTACTTAAACTTAGACAAGTACTAAAATCTTGAGTCACAGCATTATCATTTAAGTCCTTATAATATAGGTGAAACTACAGTCCCGTATTAAATCATTATATTTTGCCCATAGTTTACAAATATTATTCTTTTATATATACATGTGTGTGTGTGTTCGGCATGCTGCTTATAACCATACCATTACATAATATACGAAAGCTGATCCTTTTCTGCTTACTATGCATATATATATATATATATATATATATATATGTGCGTGTGTGTGTGCGTAATAATATCCAGAAAGCAGCTAATTACTGAAAGTGACACTTCAGCAGTGTAAAAGACGACTTCATCGGCTCCAGAAAGCAACGTTCTTCGCATGTGAATAAAACCCTCATTTATTATAAATTAACGTTTGGACTTCCCGTTGGGGTTTTTTCCCCAATATTTTTATTGGGGCAACTAATTACCAAAATACACAAAAAAAAAAAAAATTTATTTCTTCTGATATTCCTTTTTTGCTTTTTATTAATTTCATTAATATTGGAGAAATTAATTGTTTCCTTTTTTTTTATTAATTTTATTAATTCAAAAGAACCCCTTAAATTCGTTTTTGAGTTGTTATGAAAAAAAGGCAAAATATAATTATATAACTGAAATTTTAATTTTAATTTAATAAAATTTCAAAGGAAGTAATTTAATGCATTTCTTGAAATGGTGGTCAATTACCTTTGTCTTCTTTATTTTGTAATTAAAAACGAGTTCACTAACATCGTTTCTAAGTTTTTATATATTTTGAAATATAAATATTATTTAATGTAAAACAAATTATGGTCATTTGAAATGGACCCCCGTAATTCGATTTTTCAGTTTTTATGAAAAAAAGACTCTTGTAATTATATAACTGAAAATCTAATTTGTAATTTAATAAATATTTTAAGTACTTTTTATTTTGGTTTTTTTTTGTTAAATATTTTTGAAAGAAACGAATTCAGCTTAATAAAATTAGATTTTCAGTTATATAATTAGCTCTTGCCTTTGTTCCTCTAAAATTGAAAAACGAATTACGGGTGTCAATTTCGAATCACCATAATTCATTTTACATTAGATAATATTTATATTTAAAAAACCATAAAAACTTAAAATTGAAAACGAATTTAGAATTTAAAAAAATAATAATAATAATTCCCTATTGGAAACAAATTCCCAGAATTAGTTTCAAGTAGAAAACGAATTTTGGGAATTCGTTTTCTACTGGAAATTTTTTTTCAACTGAAAACGAATCTCCCGAATTCGTTTTCTATATTTTGGGAAATAAAATTCAATTTGGTTTGTTTTGATGTTTATATCCCAAAATGAATATTTGGGGAAATAAATCCTTCCCGTTTGTTTGTTTTTTTTTAGTGTTTTTTTTAATGTGTGTGTGTGACAACTGACAAGTAACGTGCGGACTACTGAGGCACCATAGGTAGGTAGGCCCAGCTGTACATGTGAATACATTCGGAGGAATTAATTAGTTCGGTCCAACCGATGACTTAACCAATCATGACATTTTTCTTTCAAATTAAATTGTGGTTATTGCATAGTTAAGTCTAATTAGAATAAATAAATAGGTAAATATAATTAATTATCCCAATAAATAATGAAACTAATTAACCAATTAAATCCCTCTTCGTGTCTACATAACAATATTTTACGTCAAGAACTTAACGCCAGCTGCTTCATCATGATTTTCCAATAACTCCAATTAATGTCTAGGGAGCAACTAACAATTTAAGTTTTTTTTTTTTTTTCCTGTTGTTGTCGAGAACAGATTATTCGTCCAAATTATTTTATTTAGCATTAAAGCTACATCGTTCTTTCTGTTGTAAAAATTTGAGTGCAGTGACATTGTTTCACTAATATTTGAATATAATAAGACACTATAACTTAGATAGTGATTGGTCATGTATTTTTTTTCTCACACTTTTTTTTTTCATGTGAATAATCCCCTATATGTTTTGAATTAATGTAGAATTAACACCCGAAAGAGAAGCTTCTCATGAACTTAATTTAACTCACCAAACATGCATAATATGAAAATTCTTTGGCAGCCATTAATTCAATCTTGTAATTATTAATTGACTCATCAAGAATTAATATGGACACCAATTCTAACAAAGATTAAAAGGACAAAAAAAAAAAAAAAAAAAAAAGGAAAATTAGTGATTCGCAATTTCTCCAAATGATGGGACTAATTTGGCAAATTCCGTATGTGAATTCATGTGCGACCATTTATTTGAGAAATCATTCAATGAATCTGCGGTATAAAATTACACCGTACAACTTCTATTATTTAATGATAAAAACATAAAAAATTTCAAAATAATGAAAAAGATAAAAAGAATGTTTACTAAGTTTCATCGAGAGATTAATCTGTTACACTAAAATTAAGGGTAGATTAAACGAGTACCATAATTTTTTCATTTAGAGTATGATCATTACGAGTAGTTAAAATTTAAAGTATGTACCTTTTGGCATTTAAAACTTTGGAGTTAGAAAGAGGAAATAGTCCTAATAAAGACTTTTGTAATAAAGAATTGCATATATACATATATATATATATATATATATATATTTAGGCTATTTTATTCCTCGTCTCCAGATTTTGAACCAATTAATTTAACCTTAAAAAAAGAAGCAATTAATTAAACATTTATATATAATTTTCAAATGTGGAGTGGAGATTTATATAAATATATAAATATATAAACTAATACTTTGGAATAATGAAAATAATAGCAAAAATGGTGTTTCTTTTGGTAGAAGGAAAAGATTTAAACTACCTCAACTTGGAAAATTTCTAGGACTTTGTACAAGCCTGCCTACTTCTTTTTATTACCCTCTTCTGCTCCTTCTCAAAACTTGAGGTCATGTTTTTTTACTCCGAATACACGTTTTTACTATCTAACTACATATTTTTATATTTTTCAGTATAACTTTTACATTAAAAAAAATTTCTTTCTTTCAAGAAAACTTTCCTTAAAATGAATAAACTTATGAAACATATTCAACCTTACTAACAAAGTAATGAAAGAAATAATGTAATTATTGGATTAGGTATCCATATTATCAGTCAACCTATTTAAGTCTTTCTATATTATTTTTAGCGTATAACCTTCTACCCCAGGCACCCCCTTGCCAAAAGGTGTGATCATTTGTGTCTCATTTCTCCTTACTATATATACAAGTCCAAGTCCATCTTACTTCAAATAAAAGCTAGCATTTTACTCAACCTTAAATACTCGGGCCTGGCTTCAACAAATTCGACCAACTCTCTTTGTTGTTCATTCCTCAGCCATGAAGGTAACATTTTATTTGCAAAGTTATATACGCCAATTTCGAGGTATACTCAATCTGTTTCATTAAATATATCTATTCAAAAATTAAAATTCGTGACTCATAAACAGTTGTTGTAATCCATTTTGCATGTTTACGCACAGAAAATCGAGCTGAAAGTGAACATCAATTGCCGCAAATGCAAGACTCAAGTCTTGAAAGCAGTTACCAAACTTGAAGGTATACTTTATAAACTTTTCATATTCATACAAAATTATTGATGGAATTAATTTTTTGTTTTATTAATGTACTATATATCTATGTAGGGGTTGATGAAGTGAAGGTGGATGCTGAGAAGGGGATATTGACAGTGATAGGGGAAGTCGACCCGGTTTGTGTAACAACCCGCGTTCGGAAGACCGGAAAAAATGCCGAAGTGATTAGCGTTGGACCCCCGAAAAAACCAGACACTCCTAAACCTAAACCACCAGATCCTCCCCTTCCTCATTCTTGCCCTCAGTGCCAAGTTTTCATCACCTACGACCCGTACGAATTCGGTACCCAAACCTGCACCATTCTCTAAGGATATACCCGAACCTGTTTAGACCAATATTTAAAATTTTAAATATTGCATTTGAGGGTAATAGACGATGAAAATTAGAGTAAAATTCTCCTTACAATGTTTTGTGTTTCCTATGAAGTTGACATATTCTATTTCCTTCCCTCCACTTTGTACTTAATTACATATGTTCTCGAGATTTTGCGAAACTATTAAATGTTTATTGAAGTTTCAGAAGTTACTATTCTCTTAAAGCAAAAGGATTACCTCATAGTTTGGTTAAATAACAAAATGATTCATGTGAATTGTTACCTAATTTGTTTTTTTCTTATTTGAAATTATTTTGAAAGATTAAGGGTAGTACTGGTAATTTTTCTAAATCTCGTGAGATGTTTGTTAGTTTTGTGAAATTTGAAGGGATAGAGCTAATCCCCCAAATTGATAAGGACAGTTTAGTGAGAAATTGTACCACGCCATATTGATAATGTGGTACACCAAACCAATCTCATTAGGACACCTATGCTGCATCGTCCACGTATTAATTGCTCTATTTTTTTCTCAATATTCTTTTCAAACTTAATTTCAATCTCCACAATTCTAGTCACTCTTCATCCACAATCTCCGCAATTACCGTCTTTGAATTCTCATAATTGCTAGTAGGTTAACCATGAACGGTGACAAAAGACAAGAAAGAATAATCTTACAAATTATCATTGTTCTTGTGGTTTCTATTGTACCCTTTTCCTCTTTCTGTGGTCTTTTTCAATTGATCCATTCATTCTATCATCTCAGAACTATTGCAAAATTATTGAGAGCCCATTCAACAATGCTAATAAATTTTTATCTCTGTGAAAATCGAAAGGTTTGTATAAATGATTTAATCCCAACTACTCTAGTATAATGATGCTATGATTGGTTTTGTATTTCTCAATAACATATTTGAAGAACTTCAAAAAAATAACAAATTTGAATACAAATGCTACGAAAACTAATAATTAGGTCTCTTGTTGATGTATTATGATAGATTCATATTGTCCTGCACTCTAATGAAATTATCACTGGCAATTTTACTTTTCATCTTAAAAAAAAAAAATGAAGTTGATAAAGATAATATTGTACAGTTTTTTCGAACAAGTTACAGAAAGATGAAATCGATGAAGATCATCATGCTGATTCGTAGGCTGATTATTTGGAATAGCATTTTTATAGAACATGTGATCTAACCAAATCCCTAAGAAATCGGAAACTAATTGCATTAGAGTATTTGTTTATCTAGATGTCATTATGTGGACAAGGCAGCAGATGTGTCATAATGGGATTGGTTTGTTGTACCACATCATCCATATGACGTGTATACAATCGATGCGTGCAATAATTTCTCCAGTTTAGTTATTCCATTCAAGGCTCCGTTTTGTTGAATAGCATTAGAATTAGAATTAAAATTCTACATAATTGAAATGTAGGATTGGAGATTTTTATCCAGGCAAAAGTATGGAATTAATTAGAAATTTAATTGTAATTCTAAATTTCTATTAAACATTTGTTACTTAAATTTAGTGTCATTTTTATAAAAATAAAAAAAAAACAGATTTTGAATGAATTTTATATGGGCGAGTTGCGTCACTCTCCATGGTTTATCGGATGAGTTAACCCGGGATTTTTTTCCCTTAATATTCATTTTGGGGGAAAAAATTACCAAAATAAGCAAAAAAAATTTGAAATTCCCAAACTATTGAAAACGAATTTGGGAGATTCGTTTTCAGTTGAAAACGAATCTCCCAAATTCGTTTTCAACCGAACAAACTAAAAAAAAAAAAAAGCAAAATTGAATTCGTTTTCAAAAGGTTTTTTTTTTTTTTTTGCTTTAATAAACGAATTCCATAATTAATTTTTTTTTTTTTTTTTATTAATTTCATTAAGAAACTAATTCCACTACAATGGTTTTTAAAATGAATAAAAATAATTATATGTAAACGAATTTTTTAAAAATTAAATAATTATTTTAATTGAATCGAACCGCCGTAAATAGTTTTTGAGTAGTTATAAAAAATAAAAAAAAGGCAAAACATAATTATATAATTGAAATTTTAATTTGTAATTCAATAAAATTTTAGAAGAAGTAATTTACGGCATTTTTTGAAATACATAAAATCTTCGTATAAATGAATTTGGGGAATTTATTTATTTGTAAAAATTTAGTGACACATTTATGTTTTAAAAATAATGAATTCCATTAAAAACAAAACTCATAAATTCCTTTCGCTTAAAAAGAAATAACATTAGACCGATGTCGGTTTTCCTGAGACACGAATGCGCCAAAGTCGTTTTAGTACTTATGTAGTTTTTTCAAAACTCTAGTTGCAGGGAAAACAAATTTGGTAGTTTTGTTTTTCTCTATAAACGACTCAACCAATTCGTTTTCCAGAAAATATTTTTTTTTAAAGATTTATTACGAAAATTAGTATTCATGGAAAACGAATGTGGGGAATGCGAGGTGTACTTATGGAAAAAAAAACCGTAAGAAAAATTCGGTGAAGCAGTCGAATAAAAAAAAAGAAAAACTGAAGTATTTTTATTTTTTCTTTTTTTTATTCGACTGCTTCACCGAATTTTTCTTACGGTTTTTTTTTTCCATAAGTACACCTCGCATTCCCACATTCGTTTTCCATGAATACTAATTTTCGTAATAAATCTTTAAAAAAAAATATTTCTCTGGAAAACGAATTTGGTTGAGTCGTTTATAGAGAAAAACAAAACTACCAAATTCATTTTCCCTGCAACTAGAGTTTTGAAAAAACTACATAAGTACTAAAAACGACTTTGGCGCATTCGTGTCTCAGGAAAACCGACATCGGTCTAATGTTATTTCTTTTTAAGCGAAAGGAATTTATGAGTTTTGTTTTTAATGGAATTCATTATTTTTAAAACATAAATGTGTGACTAAATTTTTACAAATAAATAAATTCCCCAAATTCATTTATACGAAGATTTTATGTATTTCAAAAAATGCCGTAAATTACTTCTTCTAAAATTTAATTGAATTACAAATTAAAATTTCAATTATATAATTATGTTTTGCCTTTTTTTTATTTTTTATAACTACTCAAAAACTATTTACGGCGGTTCGATTCAATTAAAATAATTATTTAATTTTTAAAAAATTTGTTTACATATAATTATTTTTATTCATTTTAAAAACCATTGTAGTGGAATTAGTTTCTTAATGAAATTAATAAAAAACAAAAAAAAGAAAAAATTAATTATGGAATTCGTTTATTAAAGCAAAAAAAAAAAAAAAAAAAAACCAATTGAAAACGAATTCCTGGAATTCGTTTTAAACGAATTCAATTTTGCTTTTTTTTTTTTGGTTTGTTCGGTTGAAAACGAATTTGGGAGATTCGTTTTCAACTGAAAACGAATCTCCCAAATTCGTTTTCAATAGTTTGGGAATTTCAAATTTTTTTTGCTTATTTTGGTAATTTTTTCCCCCAAAATGAATATTAAGGTAAAAAAATCCAGTTAACCCGTTTTACTCGCAAGTCCACCCAAGTTAACAATTACTTAAATTTTATGTTAGTTTTATTTTAAAATATTTCTTACTTAGCAAGAATTCTGTTTAAGATAATAATTAATTAAGAAATCAAAAAAATAATTAATCATTTTAACAATATATATATATATATATTTAAGAAACACGCATTGTACAGTGTACACACACAAAATTATGCGCACACATATACTTGTATGTGGAATTGGAAAAAAAAAAAGAAAAAGAAATAAAACAGTTACAATTATTATAAAAAGAGTAATGATAAACTACTCAATTAATTCATCTCAACTCATGTGTGATGTGTCTCAACTCATGTGACATGCATTCATTGGTTATACTTTTATAAAATAATTATTAATATCACATAAGTGCCCAATGAATGCATGCTACATGAGTTGAGATGAATTAGTTAAGTAATCTATCATTACACTTTAAAAAAAAAAAAATATGACACGAAGAGTTCATGTTACGTCATATAATTATTAGGCGAATTACATTTAACTCCTTCAAAGTTTATAAAATTATTGATATTGCTCAAGTTTTTTGTCAGTTACAATTACCTCTTAATTTGTTTTAGAACTTTTTTTAAAATTTTTTATGAAGATAATTAACAAATAGGCTCACAAAATTGAAATTCATTTCTTTGTCTCAAATAGACCCGTTTGTAATGTCACTAAAATTCCAGGAAGATAAATGTAATTGTCAAAAAATTTGATGAGATATTTGTAATTTTACTAAAATTCTAGAGAGTTAAATGTGATTTGGGCTTACACAAATTTCCATATAGACATGACCCTGAAAAATCCCTTGGTACTTTTTCTTTTTGAAAGTAAAAGTCCCTTGGTACTTTATTTCATTTCAAAGTTTGTTATTTCGTTTTCCATTGTATAAGTAATATTTTTAATATGTTTTAAGAAAACAAATGTTATGTAAATATTACATGTTAAGTAAAATCTTTATTTTAAAAACAAAATAAAAATATAAGCAAATTTAGGGTGTGCTTAGTTGTAACTATAAGGTTTGTAAACGAGGACTGAAAAATGAGAATTAGAATGAAAGATGGGTGATTGATTGTGGATTCATTTCTTGACCCTTACTTCCAACCCTACTTTCGTTTAATCGGCCAACAATTTTTCTTTTGTGTATATTTTATTTTAAAAATATTTTGAGTAGTAAAAACTATCATTATAAGTAATACATCTAAACGTAAAATTGTTTATAATATATGAAAAGTTTAATTTAGAAAAAAATTTTAAAATTATTTGTGAACTAGTCACTATCAATGGTAATGATTGTAATTTATGATGATAAACCAAACAACACTAACATAATAATTATTTATATTATCATTTCTCCTATTATTATTCTTATTTCCATTCTCATTCCTTTTACGATCCAAGCGCACCCTGAAATACGATTTCTTTACCACCATAAAAAAGAAATACATAAAGTTAACAAACCATCATGAGTGAAAAGAGCGAAATTAAAAACTGGGAAAATATATACTTATTTCGTCTCAGATAAAGAGTTTTATTTTTAAAGGAGTAAATTTCTATATATGAGTTGTAAGGCATGTTCGTTAAGAGATGGTTTTGAAACATGCGTTTAGAAAAGGAAAAAAATTTAATGTAAAAAATATATTGAAAATATAAAAATATGTAGTTGATTAAAACGTTATATTGAAAATAATAAAAAAAATATTATGATATATTAAATTTACTATAAAGACAAAAACCAAAATCAAAGCACAAACAAAATCAATGAAAACGAATAGAGAAGTAACTTCTAAGGAACATACAATACCCGAAAATCAATCATCTAACAGTATTTTTCTCCCACCTATTCATATACTTTCAAAGTACGAGTATGTAATATTACAAAATTAAAAAAAAGGCTTAATCACTACTTGCACCGTGTTATTGGCCTCTGACTATTTACCCCCTTGTGTTTTTAAAATTAGCTGGTTGGTCCTCTGTATTTCTAAAATTAACTGTTTGCCACATCACACTCTCAAGTTTAAGTAACAAATTTCAGATGAACATATCCCAAGTATTAACTGCATATTGCTTAAGGAAAAAAAAAAAGTGAAGGTTTCTTCAATACACAATCGCCGCTGCACTTTTCCCGCTCCAAATCACTGTCGCTGTCGTTTTTTTGAAGTCGAGCCGCAAACTCCATTATTGACGACGAAGCACTTTTCCCGTTCCAATCGCAGTTCTCACAAAGAACCCACTGCCATTGCCGTTTCTCCAAAGTAAAGCGTTTTTCTCAGAAAAAAATTATCGCAGGCCATTTTTCCCAATGCTTGGCGTTATATCCATCTGAAATTTTTTTACTTAAACTTGAGAGGGTGATGTCAGCATTTCAAAGGGGTATTTTTGTCTTTTTATAAATTTTTATGGTTTGACTAGTAAGAGGAGAGGCAAATAGTTAGTTTTAGAAACACAGGGGACAACAAGTTAGTTTTAGAAACACAAGGGGCAACAAGTTAGTTTTAGAAACACAGGGAGCAACAAGTTAGTTTTAAAAATATGGGGGGCAAATAATCAAAGGCCAATAACAAGGGAGTAAATAGTGATAAAGTCTAAAAAAATTGACTCTTTCATTAAAATAAAATATTTAGAAACAAAACTTTTTAAGCTTGATTTAACAATGCATTGAAATAATTAAAGATTACAGGGCAAATTCCTCAAAACCCCCATGTGATTTACGAAAGTTATTGACAACTCCCCTATACGTCAAAAAGCTCGAATAGCCCCCTCGTACTTTTAGTTCATGGTATTAGATCTGTTGTCCCAAAATTCAGTGTCCCTATTGTGTCTCTCCTCACATACATGGCGGGCCCACTAATGCATCCACTAGTGGCACCCTCACATATGTGAGGATGACACAATAGGGACACTGTAGTTGGGGACATAGGATTTCAACCAATGTTTAAATTACAGAACCTTACCGACCGGTTCGATCGGGTTAACTTGGAACCGGTCCGGTTTAACATAAGAAATGGTAAATGAAAAAAAACATGGTTATCTCGGTAAAAATGGAGACTAAATTGGGAACCAGGTAAGAGCTAACCCAAATTTTTTTTTTTTTTTTCCCTTTGAAAGTGTTTTTTTTCTTTTTGAAGTATTTTGCATCCCTTCTCATTTTATATGAGAACTTATTCCTTTCCACAACCGATGTGGGATGTAGAAATCTGAAACAAATGTAAAAATTAATTATACCGAGTTAGGATTCGAACCTGTGTCTTCAAGAAGAGGAAAACTTTTATAAAAGAGTAGTTAGCCATTAAGCCAAACATGCTTTTATGATAAGTTAGATTGTTCCTTTTAAAAAATATCTTTTTAATATTACAAAAATTAATTATATATTAATTATGAGATATATAATATTTTTAATATATTTATGACGTCATCGGTTCGATTGACCCCTGAGCTCGGCTGGTTCAACATCTAATCCGGTTTGTTAAACATTGATCTGAACCCTTACTTTATTTGTAACTTTTAACTTTTTCATCATTTTTAAAGGTTAAACTAAAAAGTCAATTATTTTTTAAAACTTTTTTAATTAAATGACTTATTTACCCTTACAAATTAATGTCATGTATATCATTCATGCAATGACATATTTATCCTTAATAAAAATGTAAATATTTTAATTTTTTATCTTTTGATGTAAATATTTATAAATTTCCTTCAAATATTCATAAATATAAACTTTCTCCTTCTTTCTTTAAATTAATAAAAGTTTAATTACTATTTTTTGTTCTTTTATCAACCAAAAACGTATCAATGATTAGTATCTTCATCAAAACTCCTACAAATCAATAACCTCTTTTTTTTATTACAAATCTTAATTTTTTTCATATCTTAATTATTGTTTTCCTTTTCTTTTAAAAATCATATCTTAATTTTTTTTTTTTGTTTCTTCATTTTTACGGTTGTATATTTTTTCGTTCTTTGACATTCAAGATAAGCACCATCATTGTCAAACTTCCACCACCTTAATTGCCAGTCGGACCACTGCCCAGCAACACCATTGCCAGCTCCGACATTGAATCACTCCAAAATTAAATTTTCCAATAGGGAGAATAGATAAATTACCAGTTTAAATTAGAGTAACAGTCAAAACCAAAAAATTAAAATTAAAGCAACTGAGATGCTCACTCAAAAAACCACTGCAACAATAAAACTTGCCCAGAACACAACTACTATCGGCACATGAGCAAATTGAAGTGGAAGCCTTGTAAATAGCTCCAATTTTTTTGCATGTCTTCTTTGCACTTTAGAAAACGTGAAAGGGAAGAAATGTATTCAGCTGTCAAGCTGACTCATTCCTCAATAATTTGGATGCTGCTCTCGTAAATCACAAGCAATGCCAAATCTCAACACCATATGAATACCTTTCCTAACACAAACAATTATCTCATGGCACCACCTCCGCGCAAAACTAGTTCCAAAGCCACTGTATCCCCTTTGAATCCAGAACTATAAGGATAGTCTTAAAAAAGGGAAAACTTTGAACCAAAAAAAAAAACCACCGCCACTGTTGGTCGCTTTGATCGGCGCAGTCGCTCGCATTCTACCATCAGTCTCATCGCCGCATAGCTTAGATCTACACTACTGCCGGCATTCAGATCCGTTGTCTCCGCACCCGATTGGATTCAGGAACAGCACCGACGTGCACGACGACGGCCACGAGCCGTATGTAGCAGCTGGGATAGATCGATTTCAACAGTCCAAACATAGGATTCGATCTATGGCAACGACGAATCGGCTTTGACTTCGAGGAAGACGATGGTAATGTGTTCTTCATGCGATTGTAGCCGCGGAGAAGAAGTGTAGATGGGGAGAGGGAGGAGGATGCGTGATGAAGGGGAAGGGTGGGTTGGGGGGAGAAGATGGAGAGAGATGGGTGAAGATGATGGAGTGAGAGGGAGGTGGGCGGCGGAATTAGGTGGTTGTTAGCAAGTCATCAGGTTTGTTACGGTCTTCTCATTTCTTTAAATTTGACACACTTTTGTCAATATGATATCCTCAAAGGAAAATCCTATCACACTTCATTTCAAAATTTTACTCGTATCTTCAACCTTTTCTCACAATTTAGTGTAAATTTCGTAACTTTCTTGCAAAAACTTGTATCCAATGCATTTGAGAGTCCAACAATGTGCGTATCAAATTTATCCGGTGAAATATCGGGATTATGTTATATCATCAAGAATAGCGTATACTATTTTTAGAGGCTGAAATATCTGTGTATGTTAAAATAACAAATATCATGTATTTTCAAAACACACATGTTGTTTTTACTTGCTGAAATATTGAGTTTAGTCTCTAAAATATCATATTTATGTTAAAACAGCAAGTGTTGAAAGAAAATACGTGTACACAAGACCTCCTCATATTCCTTTTTTCTAATGTTTTCTAAACTTCATATTTGATTTTGATTTTTTCACCAAAGCTCGTCATGGGTTGTTTTTTTTTTTTTCAAAACAACTCTGCCTGTTTAGGGGTAATTCGTTTGCTTTTAAATAGCTTGTCCCAAGTCAGGGTAAAGGAGGAGGATTGTGTTAGGTTGACAGCTAGCGTAAAACCCATTTGTCAAACTTCATGAAATGTATCATATGAGAAATCATGTAAATGCTAGGAGACTCATCGCTTTATGAAGCACGTCCCAGAGTCTGACTGTGATGTACCGGCAAGGACAGCTGCACCTCCATGTGGACTTGGGTGTAGTGAAAAATGAGCAAGTGTTCACACATACAATTGCGAGGGAAAATAAGGAAAATTATAAAAAGACTAAAACTCATAGAATTGGTAGTTGGAATATTGGAACTTTAACAGGTAAAACGATAGAATTAATATAAACCATGAGGAGGAGTCGCATAAATATTATGTGTTTTCAAAAAACTAAATGGGTAGGTGAAAGAGCTAAAGTATTAGATATCACAGGATATAAACTTTGGTATACGGGTAAAGATAAGAATAGGAATGGAGTGGATATCATTGTATATTCGATGTTGGTAGAACAAGTAGTGGGAGTAGGATAGGGGATAGAATCATAGCTTAAAAGTTATTATAAGAAACGAACCTATAGACATACTTAGTGTATATGCACCACAAATAGGACTAGATGAATCAACGTCTAAACTTAAATTTTGGAAAGATTTAGAAACTTTACTTCAAACAATTCCACATAATGAAAAAGTTATCATAGGAGGAGATTTAGCAAAGACTATGATAGGGTTCGTGGGGGGGGGGGGGGGGGGGGGGGGGGGGGGGGGGGGTGGGGGTGCGTATGGGTTTTTGGATTACGAAACAACAGAGGAAAAACTATTTTAGATTTTGCATTAGCATATGATTTAGTTATAGGTAATACTTTGTTTAGAAAGAGAGAACACTTACTTACATTTAAAAGTGGTTCTAATAAAATACAGATTGATTATTTTCTAACTAGTAAAAGTGATAGGAAATTATGTAAAAATTTGTAAATAATACCAGGAGAAAGTCTCGTAACACAACATAAGCTACTAGTTTTTGATATAAAATTTAATAACAAACGAAAGAGGAATAAGTTACCCACCATACTTAGGATTAAGTGGTGGACTTTTAGAAATAAAGACGTAAAAGATACTTCTGTAAAAACCATATTAGAAAATAGTAATTGAAAAGTAGAAAATGACTCCGAAAGCACATGGAAAAATGTAACTGAACAAATGAAAAGAACTGTAAAAAGCGTCTTAGAAGAGTCAAAAGGTAATAAATGGAACAAGGAGTCTAGTGATGGAATAAAGATATTCAAGAAAAAGTAAAGGGTTAATGTAAAGAAGTCCCCCCGTGGTTTCAAAAAGAACCCCCCTGTGATTTAAAAACTTGTGAAGAACCCCCCGTGATTTGCCCAAAACTATAAAGTGGATGAAAAACTAACGGTTGGGACTAAAAAATAAATAATACTAACAGCAGGGACTAAAAGAATAAAAAACTAAAAACGAAAAAAAACACGATGGCACTGTTCATCTTCTTCTTCCTTCTTCCGTCGTCCCCCTCCTCCCTCCTCCCTCCTCCCTCCTCCCTCCTCCTCCTCATAAAACCACCACCACCATTTCTCGCTCGATTTCTCCCAAATTCCTCTAGATCTAATTAATTTCAAATTCTGTATCAGTAAAACGCCACTTCGTCCTCCTCCGCCAGCTGCCGTTGCTTGCGTTTAAGCTTTGTAAGCTTCTCTCAACTACTTTTATGGCAGCCCACGAATTTTTCTTATTGAATTTCTTTTGTCAACGTAAACAATAGAAGCTTTACTTCTGGAGAATGTCATTATAGAAATAATCTCAAATGCTTCGTCTGACTACCCTTGCCGGGCCGATTCTGACTCTGGTAGCAGGCTGCACCATTGGTCACCCTGTATTTGAAAAACCTAAAGCCTGAAAATGAGAGCCCAATTGATTAAATATTGCTTAAACGGGTGAACGGGTTCGAAATTAAGCTTGAAAGAATTGAACTGGGCCAAAAATTCTTCTAGGAGTTGAGAATGATGCCATCAGCTTCCATTGCTCGGAATTGAACGTTTTATGAGGAGGAGGGGGAAGGAGGAGGGAGGATGGAGGAGGGGGACGACGGAAGAAGGAAGAAGACGATGAATTGTGCCATCGTTTTTTTTTTAAAGTTTTTTTTTATTCTTTTAGTCCCTGCCATTAGTATTATTTATTTTTTAGTTCTGCTGTTAGTTTTCTATCCACTTTATGATTTTGGGCAAACCACGGGGTTTCTTCCCATGTTTTTAAACCATGGGAGTGTTCTCTATTAGTTTATGAAATCACGGGAGGCTTCTTTACACTTAACCCAAAAGTAAAAGCAAAAAGAGCAAGCTACAAAATGCTATATACTTGTAGAAATAATGAAATATTAAAAAATATAAAAATGCTAAGAAAGATGTGAAAAAAAGTAATAAATGAAGCAAAAACAAAAGCTTTTGAAGAATTCTATAAAAAAATTAGATACTAAAGAGGGTGAAAAAGATATTTATAAGATAGCTAAAATGAGGAAAAAGAATACAAGAGATTTGACACAAACTAAATGTATAAAATATGAAAATGAAACAATTTTAGTGGAGGATGAAGTAATAAAAGAGCATTGGAAAAATTATTTTTATAAATTGTTTAATGAAGTTAATAATAATGAAATTACACTAGGAGAGTTGGCCCATTCAGAAAATAATAAGAATTTTACATATTAATATAGCAAAATTCAACCCTTAGAAGTAGAAAAGGCACTAAGAAAAATGAAAAATATTTAATATAATTATGAAAACTAAAAAGATGCCTAATGAATGGAGAAAAAGTGTATTAATTCCACTGTATAAGAATAAAGGGGATATACAAAATTGTTCAAACTATAGAAGTATTAAACTAATGAGTCATACTATGAAATTGTGGGAAAGAGTCATAGAAACAAGATTGAGAAATGAGACTAATATAAAAGATAATCAGTTTGGTTTTATGTCAGGTAAATCATCAAAGGAAGCTATGCATTTAATAAGAAGATTGTGTGAACAATATAGTGAGAAAAAACAAGACTTACATATGGTATCTATAGATTTGAAAAAAACATATGATAGAGTAAATAGATATATAATGTGGCGGGTATTAGAAAAGAAAAGGGTAAGGGTAGCATATATAGAAATTATAAAAGATATGTATAAAGGTATAACAACATGTGTAAGATACCTGTAGGAATTTCTGGTGATTTTTCAAATAATATAGGCCTACATAAAGGATCAGCTTTGAGAACATATCTCTTTGCTTTAGTAATTGATGAGATTACTAAATATTTGCATAATGCGATCCCTGAATGCATGTTATCTGCAGATGATATAGTTTTAATAAATGAAACGAAAGAAGGGGTAAATGCTAAATTAGAAGTATGGAGAGAAGCTTTACAATCAAAATGTTTTACACTAAATAAAGTTAAAACTGAATATATGCACTGTCACTTTAGTAATCGTGTAGATAACAATACTATAAAAGTTAAAATTGGAGAATATGAATTAAATGAATCGAAAAGCTTTAAATACTTAGGATCCATAATAGAAGAAAATGGAGCAATTGATAAGGATGTAACACATAGGATTCAAGTAGGTGGACTAAATGAAAAAGTGTGTCATCTATACTTTGTGACCGTAAAGTACCGCAAAAGCTAAAAGAAAAATTTTATAGAACGGTTATAAGACCGGCAATGCTTTACGGTTCAGAGTGCTGGGCGACTAAATATGAATATGAACAAAAAATGAGAGTAGCAAAAATGAGAATGTTGAGGTGGATGTGTGAGCATATTAGGTTAATGTAAGCATTATAAACAAAGTAGGAGTAGCCCCAATAGATGAAAAAAATGAAAGAAACACACCTAAGATAGTTTGGATATGTACGTAGGAGACTTCTAGACATCCCAGTAAGAATGGTAGGAAACAGAGAAGCAATTTATATGAAAAAGGGTAGAGGAAGACCTAAAAAGAATTCAAAAACAACTTTAAAATGTGATGTCATATTTGAATATAAATGAATCGATGTGTCATGACAGTACATGATGGCGAGATGTGATCCATATAGCCGACCCTATATAGTGGGACAAATGCTTAGTTGTTATTGTTTTATGTCAAAACATTTTATTGGTCTCTTAAGTTGGGATATTATCATAAGCGTTGTTTCAAGTTAAATTAAGGATTGAACTAAATAATATAACATTTATTTTTCATTTGTTATTCCTAGTAATATGCGTGAATTTCACGTCTTAGCTAAAAATAACTCGAATATTGTCGGAATTTGAATTGAGGGCTATATTGGAACAAATTTTCAAGTTAAGAGATTAAAATGAAACACTTTCAAGATAGTGCGTATTTTGATTCTCGCTTTTTTAATGGTTTGGTCTGAAAATAGGAAGCTTTCAACATGATCTGATCTTATGCCAAACAGAAAACTTGTAAAGCTGTTTTAACGTTTCACTAAGTAATTCATCACATTAAAGATCACCCAATCTGAGAATTCCAAACAATCCCATCCTTGGAATTTCTTCAGCTGAAGAGAGTAGAGAGTAGACTCCTGGCATAGTATGCAAACCTGAAAAATAAGCAAAAAAGTAGACAACAATGTCCTACTATGTATGATCAGCTATATGAATGACATTCCACCACCGTGTATGGTCAGAACAACGCTATATGGCAAACTATTCCAGTACTGAGCGAGGACACGACCGATGCAGACACTGAAAACTATTCTGCTCATCTCTAAAAGTGTTGGACCCTGAATTTCCATTCCCCCTCAACTGGATCATAAAACACAAATTCGACTCCTTCTCTGCTGCGTTTTTCATCAGCATCTTTCGACACTGGTCAACCTTTGGACCATCCGCATATTGTTCTCCTGTATCCTTGTCCATACATTTGACATTAAGTAGAGAGTTATCTCGGCAGGTTTGTTGAGGCCTTCCCCTACTTGTGGTTTCTTGCTTCCATCCATGTATACAGTCACCTCCCGGTTGTTAAACTTGATAAGCGATTCAATGTCGAGGTTCCTCACATCTGTTTCCCCTAAGAACTTGATGCTACCATAACCACAAAGTCCTTCCCATGGCAGCAGAATCCCGGTTCATTCCTTTCCTTTGCAGCTAGCTTCTGGATTGGAGGATTTATATAACAGTCCAGACATTGCATTTTCGGCATCATTTCTTCCAGCAATGAATTACACTCACCAATCTCAAAATCAGATGACTCATCTTCCAGCAATTAAATTACACACACCAGTCTCAAAATCAGATGACTCATCTTCCAGCAAAAATGAATAACTTGATTTTGGTATGCTTGAGATTCCGCGCGGTGAAGTGGTTGGGGGGATCAGTAAGATTAGTAAGCTTTGAAATCAAGTATAATATTTGCAAACTATCTAATGATCCAAATAAGAGGATTTAAGGCCATGGAACTATCAATACTACTAATTTAATACTAGAGAACAGGAGTTGCGAAGAACATACTGTTGCATGCCAGTGCTGCACTTGGTTCTTGTTCGGAATAAACACCCTTCAGGATCTTGAGCCACTTCATATTCCAATAAGAATTCTACAACGGAATTGAAAAACAAAAAAGAAAAGAACATAACAGATTTAACGTAGTTCGATCTCAACATATCTACTCCACAAAATTATTGACTACTTCTTCATATATGAGAATTAAACAATAGAAGAGTTTACAATGTACATCATCAACATACAAAGTCTCTTGCCCTCTATTCTATTTTCACTCCCCTTTCGATCTCGTCCTCCTTTCGATCTCGTCGTCAAAGGCATAAGCAGGAACACACATCGCTTATGGCCTCAGAACAACCTACCAACAACAATGTCTTACCAATGTCAATGTCAGAGACATAAACAGAAATCTTCATTGTTTCTTATGCACTCACAATGGCACCCCCATCTCTCACTTGCCCAAAGGCCTTCTCTCTACCTGCACCCCGTCTAGGTAGATGCTCTCTGTTTAGCATGCCTTATTCTATTACATAGTTCACATATTTATCATATTTATAATAGATAAAGACAAACCCTAATGAGCGGTATTTGTCCTTCGGCAACCAACAAAACAAAGACTCCTAACTTAAATGTATAATCTGATCCATCTGCGGCACAATATCAAACACAATCACAAATAAATCAAGCCTTGCTTCTTTGTTTTGTAGCTGGCCCCATAATCAATCAACCTTGATCAATTAGTCAATCACACCGCTCAATTTCTCCACCTTTTGTTTTCTTTCTCAAAACAAACTTGATCAACTTGCCTTTTCCACAATCAGCCAAGCAGCTCATCTTATTGGCGGCTTTCTTCCCTTTTTTTTTTTTTTTTTTCTTCTTCGTTGTTTTCCTTTTCTGCTTCTCGCTCTTGATTGTCTTCCTCCTGACTTCTGGCCCTCAGTTCTAATATCACTTGTGAGGAATAAACACCCTTCAGGATCTTGAACCACTTGTTGAAAGAAATATTCCAACAAGAATTATGCAGCGGAATTACGTGGTTCGATCTCAACAGATCTACTCCATAGAACTACTAACTACTTCTTCATATATAAGAATCAAACAATAGAAGAGTTTACAATGTACACCATCAACATACAAAGTCTCTCACCCTCTATTCTATTTTCACTCTGCAACCCACAACGCAACGTCGGAGATATAAGCAGGAATCTTCATCGTCTCTTATGAACTCACGGAGGCACCTCATCTCTCACTTGCCTGAAGGCCTTCTCTCTACCCTACACCCCGCCTGAGTGGATGCTCTCAGTTTAGCATACCCTAATCTATTACAAACCTCGCTTATTTATAATAGAAAAAGACAAACCCTAATGGGCCTAGATTAACGAGCCCAATATTATTAACTGGCCCAATACTAATTATATTAAGAATTTGAGTAGATACCCAACATTTCTTGTGGTTGGCTTTGGAAATTGAAAGTAGATGGTGTACTTGAGGGAAAATTTCCCCAAGATCCTGGTCCAGTGGATGTTGCACTTGGCATTTTTTGAAGAAGTAAAAGCTGGTATAGTTGAGGAAAAGTTTCCCCAAGATCCTGGTCCAGTGGATATTGCCCTTGACGTTTGTGAAGCAGGAAAAGATGGCATAGTTGAGGCAAAATTGCCCCAAGATCCTGTTCCAGTTGATACTGCACTTGATGTTTGCTGTTTATTGTTGGTGGTGACAATAGCAGGTCCAACTGGAGAAATTGACAGTAAAGCTGCAACCGAAAGGAAGTCATTTCCTAGGAAAAACAGAAACAATTAAATAAACATATATGCATTAACGAAGGATTAACTGGAGTTGCGCATTGAAATATTTCTTTATATATATATATATGCACTAATTGTCTAATAGGAAATACACAAAACTGACCTGTAGCACTAGCAGCAATCCCAGTTACACTTTCACTTGCAGTATAGGATGGCCAAAGATTGACCTCTCCGAAGCAACAGGGGCAGGAAATGAACTAAAAGCAGACTGGGTTGAGCCAAATGATTTGTTTGCACCAGATGCTAAGGCACTGCTCCCAAACGAATGGCCGAAATCTGTAACAGGAAAGATTCATCAGTAATACTAATAACCAAGTTTGCAGATGGATGAGAATAATCATAATCAGTAATCCTGAGCTATAGCTACCCAAGTGCAATTAGTTGATACAACTGACACATAAATCTATTAGTTTTCAAACTTTATGCTACCTTTTGCACAGCAACATCAAAGTCTTCCAAGGAGCCAAACTCTCGCTCAAACCGCAGCCATGAGTGGCAGGCATATATCCTGAAGGATTCTGTTTTTCTTTAGAAAGAGAAGACATCAAATAATTCAAAATGAAATAAGATCTGCAGCATAAGTATTGCACTTTTCAAGTTTAAGCATCTACAATTTTAACTCTAATATGTAAGAGATTCAAGTGCCAGATGCATCTGTGCTTCCGCTGTTGGGCTGAAAATTATTGCTGATTTTTCGAAATTGATTCTTTGCCCTGAGAACCTTGCATAGAAGTTTAAGATTGTGGTAAGCTGCATTACTTCTTGTTGTGAGCGCTATGAAAATATCATGCAGTCATTTGTGTGTTTAATTTGGGACTAATTGACTCATTTTGATTCCAAATCGTGTATTCATGTTTGCCACTTCAGATATTACTTCTTCTGAGAGTGCTTGTTGAGCTATCACAAATAGAAAGGGTGATAATGGGCATCCCTATCTCAAACCTCTGATTGGAATTATCTCATTTGTATTGGTATCATTTATTTTGACTGAATAAGAAACTGTGGAGATAACCAACATGGATCCAGCTTTGTGGAAATCCCTTGGTTTTTAAAACTTCAATAACGAAATGCCATGATAATCTATCATAAGCCTTAGCCATATCTAGTTTCATTGCGAAGTATCCTTGTTTTCCTTTCTTCTTTTTCCCAGATGAATTCAACTAATTCATGAGTGATTAGCACACTTTCATTGATTGATCTACCTGGTACAAATCCGTTCTGATTTTGGGATGTCATATTTATTGCATTGTGTGTGTGTGTGTGAACCTACCGTCCCGTTAAATAAATCATTCAATCATTAGATTTGACCAATGCAATATTGCATTACTGATGCATCCAAAGCAAAATTCAATATTTGAATAGTTCCGACAATAATATATATATAAATGGCATGCACATGCAGCTTAACCCTACCATTACATAATATACGTACGAACTGTTTTGTTTATATATCCTCTCCATTAAAGCTGATCCTTTCCTGCTTACCATGCATGTATATATGTAATCATTTCCAATTACTGAAAGTGACAAATCAGCTGTGGAAAAGACGACTTCATCAGCTCCACTAATAATATATATACACACACACATGTACACCACTAATCAAATAAATATGCCCAATTTGATGAGGACTCAAAAAAGAAAAAAGAAGTGGTAGTGGAAAATGGAAAGACTCTAGTTGGATGGAAAATGGAAAGACTCTAGTTGGATGGAAAATAGAAAAAGAGAAAAATATATTTTTGCTTATACCAACTTGAGTTTCAGAGTGAAATAGAGAAACTTCCTGCAAGTACAGGTGCCTCGTCTAGTCGGCCTTGCAACATTCCAGCCCGTTTTAGTGGAAGGGCGTGCTATTTGTTTACATCGGACTTCCAAAAAGTCAATTGCTACAGTGTGCTTCATTAATTATGTTAATTGTGTAGAATCTTTTGAAATTCATAGTTTTATTTGATAATTTAGACATATTGAGGCCAATTGGAACGTACAATATGGGAAAATTGCTTCACATCCTTCCAATACTATTTAAAGATATGCAATTTATACCAATTTGAGTTTTAGAGTGCAATAGAAAAATTTCTCGCAAGTACAGGTGCCCTATCGTCTAGTCGACCTGCGGCACTCCTCCGATTGCAAGAGGTCAATTGTTACAGTGTGCTTCATCATTTTCGTTTGGTAATATATTTACCCTTTTTGAAGTAATATTTGCTGGGAACCGATTGACAAGTTTGTGTAATTTTAATTAATCAAAAACAAGTGGACTTTTTATTTTCCAGATTTTATAAAAATCACTGAAAACAAAAAAATCATTTTCACATGAATAAACCCTCATTGCCTTAATTAATTGCTTTTGTCCATGTGCATTTATTATAATTAACGTATGGACTTTTGTGTGTGTGTGTGTGTAGGTGAGGTAACGTGTGGACTAAGGCAACGCACGTAGCTAGGCTCATCATCTGTACATGTGACTACATTCCGAAGAATTAGTTCGGTCCAAAACCGATGACTTAACCGAACATTGACATTTTTCTTTCAAATTATTATGTGCAATAAATAAATGGGTCAATAAAATTAATTATCCAAATAAATAAACTAATCAACCAATTAAATCCCTCTTCATCTCTAAATATAACAATGTTTTTACGTCAGGAACATTACGCCAGCTGCTTCATCATGATTGTACTCTAATGTCAAGGGAGCAGCTAACAGTTTTACGGTTTTTTTTTTTTTTTTTTTTTGGTCGAGAACAGATTATCTGTCCAAATTGTTTTATCTAGTATTAAAGCTAGGTCGTTTTGCTTTAAAATTTTAGTGGAGTGACATTATTTCACTAATATTTGGACATAATCAAACACCGTAACTTGGACATATGATTCGTTTCGCTTTTTCATCACACTTATTTTTTTCTTATGTGAATTAATCCCCGATATGTTTTGAATTAATGGAGAATTAACTCCCTAAAGAGAGAAGTTTCTCATGAACTCAATTTAACTCCCCAAACATGCATAATTTGAAAATTCTTTGGCAATTACCATTAATTCAATCTTATAATTATAATTAGTGACTCATCAAGAATTAATATAGACACCAATTGTAACAAAGATTACAGAAATAAAAAGAAACTTAACTGATTCGCAATTCCTCCAAATGATGGGACTAATTTGGCAAATTACTTATGCAAATTCGTGTGTGACCATTTATTTGAGAAATCATTCAATGAATCTGCCGTATAAAATTACACCGTACAACCTCTATTATTATTTAATGAATAAAATATTTTAAAAAAAGTTCAAAATAATAAAAAACATAAAGGGATGTTTACTTATTTTCATCGAAAGATATGTTACACTAAAATTAAGGGCAGATAACTACGAGTAGTTAAAAATTCAAAGTATGTACCTTTGGGCATTTAAAACTTTGGAGTTAGAAAGAGGAAATAGTCCTAATAAAGACTTTTGTAATAAAGAATTGCATATATATTTCTAGGCTTTTCTATTCCTCGTCTCCAGATTTTGAACCAATTAATTTAACCTTAAAAAAGTTGTCCAGATATATATATTGGCCAGTTGTCCACTACAATAAATGCTATAAATGGATGGTTACTTAAGTAATTGTATATAAGAAACTAATAGTTTGGAATAATAAAAATAATAGCAAATGGTGTTTCTTTTGGTAGGAGGAAAAGATTTAAACTGCCTCAACTTGGAAAAATTCTAAAAGGACTTTGGACAAGGCTGCTTCTTATTATTACCCTTTTTGCTTCTTCTCAATACTCCAGGTCCTATCATTTACTTTTAATACACGTTTTTACTATCCAACTACATATTTTTTAATATAACTTTTGTATAAAAAAAAATTTCTTTAAAAAAGAAAAACGTCCCTTAAAATGAACAAACGTATGATACATATCCAACCTTACTACAAAGTAATGAAAGAAATAATATAGTTATTGAATTAGGTATCCATATTATCAGTCAACCAATTGAAGTCTTTCTATTTTATTTTTAGCGTGTAGCCTTCTACCCACCTTGCCATAAGGTAATCATTTCTATCTCATTTCTTCTATATATATATATACAAGTCGAAGTCCATCTTTACACCAAATACAAGCTAGCATTTTACTTCAACAAATTCAACCAACTCTCTTTGTTGTTCATCCCTCAGCCATGAAGGTAACATTTTATTTGCAAAGTTATTAGCACTAATTTTGAGGTATACTCAATCTGTTTCATCCATTCCATTAGAAAAATCTATTTTAAATCGAATTTTGTGATTCATAACCAATTGTACGGGTAGAATCTTCTGTATAATTCTTTAATCATTAATTTTTACTGATCCATTTTGCATGTTTACACGCAGAAAATCGAGCTAAAAGTGAACATCAATTGCCACAAATGCAAGACTCAAATCTTGAAAGCAGTTACCAAACTTGAAGGTATACTTTATAAACTTCTTCATATTCACACCAAAAAAAAAAAAAAAAAATGATGGAATTAATGTTTTGAATATTTTTTTTATTAATGTATTATATATATATATATATATATATATATATATATGTGTGTGTGTAGGGGTTGATGAAGTGAACGTGGATGCTGAGAAGGGGATATTGACAGTGATAGGGGATGTCGACCCGGTTTGTGTAACAACCCGAGTCCGAAAGACCGGAAAAAATGTAGAAATGATCAGCGTCGGACCCCCAACAAAACCCGACCCGCCTAAACCTCATAAAGATCTTCCCCTTCCTCATTCTTGTCCTCAGTGCCAAGTTTTCTTCACCTACGACCAGTACGAATTCGGTACCCAAACCTGCACCATTCTCTAAGTATAAACCCGAACCCGTTTGCATGAATAATTAAAATTTTAAGTATTGCATTTGAGTGTAATAGGCGATGAAAATTAGAGTATAGAGTGTTCACAATCAAATTTCAATTGCACAATGTTTTGTTTATCCCATGTTGTTTTGTTTATCCTATGAGTTACTTTCCGAGGTTTTGCGAAGCTATTAAACGTGTGTTGATGTTTTGAGAAGGTACTTTTCCCTTAAAGCATAACGATTATTTCATAGTTTGGTCGAATAACAAACTGATTTCTGTAAATTGTAAAAATAACGCAAACCTAATGTGTTTTTTGTTATTTGAAATTTTTTGGAAGATTAAGGGTAGCACTGATAATTTTTTTAAATCTCAGATATATTTGTTAGTTTTGTGAAACTTGAAGGGATAGAGGTAATTTCCCCAAATTGATAAGGACGGTTCAGTTATTCCATTTAAGGATGCGTTGGGCTGAATGGAATTATAATTCTATAGAATTGGAATTGTAAATCTATTTCAATTCTATTATTTCAGAAAAGTATTGAATTCACTAGAAATTGAACTGTTATTCTAAATTTTTATTAAAAAAAGTTGTTACTAAAATTTATTGTCATTTTGTTTTTAAATAGATTTTGAATGAATTTTATATGAGCGAGTTGCGTGACTTGCATCAGTCTCCATGGTTTATCGGGTCATGACCCATTTGGTTTGACAAGTTGACCCGTTTTACTCGCAAGTCAACCCAATTTTTTTTCTAGTTAAGAATTATTTAATATTAATGTTATTTTTATTTTCAAATATATCTTAATGAATTAAGAATTCTGTTTAATATAATAATTAATTAAGACATCAAAAGGCAAACACACACACAAAATCACAAAAAAGAAAAAAAAGCACGCACACAAATACAAAATTCAAATTCATTTCTTTGCCTCAAATAGACCCGTTTGTAATGTCACTAAAACTCCCAGGAAGATAAATGTAATTGTCAAAAAATTTGATGAGATATTTATAATTTTACCAGAATTCAAGGGATTTAATTGTAATTTGCCCTTACGTCAATTTTACTAATAGACCATGACCCCGAAAAGTTCACGGCCCTTTGTAATTTATTTCATTTCAAAGTTAATTTGTTATTTCGTTTTCCATTGTATAAGTATTTTTTTAATATATTTTTAGAAAAACAAATGTTATGTAAATATTACATGATAAGTACAAATTTGTATATTTTGAAAACAACATTAAAATAAAACTATAAGCAAATTTAGGATGTGCGTGGTTTTAAGGTTTGGAGGCGAGAACTGAGGAATGAGAATTAGAATGAAAAATGAGTGATTGGGGGATGCTCCACTTCCAAACCCTACTTTCCTCTAATCATCCAACAATTATTTTTCGTGTGTATATTTTATTCTAAAGATATTTTGAGTAGTAAAAATTATCATTATAAAACCTCTTAATATGGAGTATAATATATTAAAAGTTCAATGTAAAAAATATTTTTTTTAAAAATTATTTGTGAACTAATCACTATCAATGATAATGATAGTAATTTCTTATGACAAACTAAACAATACTAATATAATGATTATTTTTACTATCATTTTACGCTATTATTATTTTCATTCCCTTTTACGATCCAAGCGCCCCCAAAAATACTACTTTTTTACCACCACAAAAAAAAAATTACACATAAAGTTAACAAATCATCCTTGGTGAAAAGAACACAAAACTGGGAAAATATGAGACACCCACCAATGGAAATGAAATTACATATAAACAGTACTATATATGTCTCTTCTGTTCTAAATTCATGCATAAAGAAAAAGTTGTCAAATCAAGAAAAGTCAACTGAGGAAATAGATGTGTATACTCGTTTCGTCTCCGATAAAGAGTTTTATTTTTTAAAGGTATAACTTTCTATGAGTTGTAAGGCATGTTCATTAAGAGATAATTTTGAAACATATTTTTAAATATAAAAAATATAATCTAAGAAGTGTATTGAAAATATAAAAATATTTAGTTTATTAAATAGTAAAATATTATATTGAAAATCATGGAAAAAACATCACTCTATAATATATTAAATTAATTGTAAAAATAAAAAACCAAACTAAAATACAAACAAGTGAGGCCAATTGCACCGTACATTATGGGAAAATTGCTTCACATCCTTTCAATACTATCTAAAGATGGGAGTAATGATACTCTTAGCGAATAATTATTGCGACTTTCCGTCTCAACCTACGTGTACTATCCAACGTGGACTCTCACTATCTCCATATCAAACCAAAACTCACGATAATTCTGCTTCCCTCTTCTTCTTCGAGCGAAATTAAACCCCACCATCTCCATGCCTGTGCTGCCATCGCCAATTCTGTTAACAACGATACTATGCTTCCCTGTCGCCCTCTTCTTTGTGCAATTTATACCAATTTGAGATTTAGAGTGCAATAGAAAATTTTCCCGCAAATATAGGTATCCTATCGTCTAGTCGACCATCTTTCATTTTAGGGTTAAATGTAGAGAACCCCCGGGGTTTAGAAAACTAGTAAGGAGCTCCCCCGTGATTTAAAAACATGTGAAGAACACACCCCCCCCCCCCCCTCGGTGGTTTGCCCAAAACCAAAAAGTGGATGGAAATTAACATTAGGGACTAAAAACAAATAAAACTAACGATAGGGACTAAATGCAATTAAAACAAAAAATATTATAAAGAAAAAAAAGGAATGAAGAAGATGATTGTTCATCGTCTTCTTCATTCCCCTTTTTTTTTTTTTTTTTCTCTCTTCTTTGTTCTTCCTTCTTCTTGCAGTTCCGACGGAAGCGGGGAGGAAGGAAGAAGAAGAAAGAAGAGAAAAAAAAAGGGAATGAAGAAGACGATGAACAGTCGTCTTCTTCATTCCTTTTTTTAATATTTTTTGTTTTAATTGGATTTTAGTCCCTACTATTAGTTTTATTTGTTTTTAGTCCCTAATGTTAATTTTCCATCCACTTTTTGGTTTTTGGCAAACCACGTGGAGGCTCTTCACATGTTTTTAAATCACGGGGGAATTCCTTACTAGTTTTCGAAACTACGGGGGGTTCTCTACATTTAACCCTAAAATAAAAGATGGGTGTTTTGTTGGTGATTCATTCCTTTCACTTCATTCTCAGCCCCTATTTTCCTCTAATCATTATAGTCAACAATTACATATATATATATATATAGATTTCTTTTGAAAAATATTTTGATTAGTAAAAATTATCATTTTAATATATTTAAACATAAAATATTTTATAATATATTAAAAGTTGAATGTAAAAAAGTAAAAATAAATTTTATTTGTGAACTAATTACCATTAGTGATAATGATAGTCATTTATTATGACAAACCAAACATCATCAATATAATGACTAGTTATCTCCAGTTATTATCCTTTATGATCCAAGCACCCCTTAAAATACTACTCCTTCATTTTGATAAATACTTTTTGTTTCATTAGAAAAGTTCACTTTCAATTTTCTTTACTCATTCTACCCTACTTATACATATATAATTATGTGTGGTCCACAATGAGCACATACTTATAAAGTAAGTATATAAATAGAACAAATGATATCAAACTAGGAGGAATTACCACGGCGCGTTAATTATCTCTTTTTTTCTTATGTGGATTAATATTGATTTTAATGTATATAGCTTTTTTTGTTTATTATGTGAATCAATATATATATGTATATATTTATAACTTTTTTTTTATTGTAATGTGTTGATTTTAAGGTTATTTGTATTTTTCAAAGTACAATTTGTTTAAGACAGAATGAAGCTTCGAAATCAATCTTGGAAAAAGGGAAGAAGGAGAAAAGAGGGAAAGAAATGAAGAAAGAAAAAAGAACTTACGAGCCAAAAATAACTGGAAGCCGAACTGGGTTGAAAAACGCAAAATAGAAAGAGAAAAAAATGTTGGAATTAATTAAACCAAACTTGTAATTACTAATTAGCTAATTATAATTGTAGTAGGATTTGTTATTTGTCTATTTCCTATTTGGTTTAGTGTTTGTTTTGGGTAACCTAGTTGTTTTAGGAAATAATTCTGAATCAGATTAATGGTAGGATTCAGGAATAGTTTAGTCTATAAATAACGGCATTGGGTGATCATTGTAATCACAAAGAGATACATAGAATTACAGAGATAGATACAGGAGAAACTGAATAGCCTTCAGGTTGTTTCTCGACCAAGCTTCGGCTTAGGTGCGCCGCACAGATTGTGTGCGTGCGGGTTTGTTTATTGTTCATTATTACAAAGAAGTTATATTCCGCTGTGCGTTAATCTCTTTAATAATATTTTGGATATATATTATTTTTATATCCTACAAGTGGTATCAGAGCCAGTTGTCAGCTATCAACTTTGTGTATGCAGCTTCCGAATTTGAGAAAATTGAGAAGACGTGAACTTCCATTAATTGAACTCGGGTCGTTGCGGTATCCGTAGAAAAGCCTTGCGCCTTTGTTTAGCAATTGATTGCTTTAATTTCTTGTTCGGTGGTCTGCAGCGAATCCAATCAAGTTTGGTTCAGAATTGTGTTTGCCTGATTAATTAATTAATCAAAGTCCGTATAGTGACGTTAATCCATGTGCAGCAATTAGATCAATTGAATTTCTCTATTTTCAATTCTTCATAGTCGAAGCCGGTAGCTCTGTTTGTTCACTCCGTTCGTGGTTCGAGTCCCGTTTTGGCGCAGTCTTCGATTGCAGCTTTTGCGGTTGATCTTTGTGGGTGAATTACTTGGGTACTGCATCAGATGTTAAGGGAGTAGTTAAAGATGTCTTCTTTACCTATCATTCATAAGTGTCCTGTTTTTGTCTTTGATGGTAAAAGTAATTATGAACTCTGGAGTCAACAGATGGAAGATTTCTTTAGAATTATTGGAATCTAGCACGTGATTGAGACAGACTTTGAATCAGAATTTGCAGAAAGCAAAGAATCCAAGATAAATCAATATCATGAACAATCGGCCCTGTATTATTTAAGAACGAATGTTGAATTAGACGTATGCAAAAATTTAATGGATGTAAAGACAGCTAAGGAGTTTTGGAAAAAGTTAAAAGTTGTCAATCGAGAAAATGAAAAAATTCAATGAATGATACTGCAAGAGTTAAAGAGACAATTTGAGTTGATAGAGATGAAGTCTGATGAGGCAGTGCTTGAAGTTGATGGTGAAAGCTTGGAGAATGGATCTTCCAGCGACAATACAGAGAGCCAAATTATCTTTGAGCAAGAATGTGTCGAGGAGGATGAAGACATTAAAAGTGTTGATTTGGTCAAAGAAGAAGAAATTGTATGTGTATTAGAACAAGAGGGAGATATTGAAATTAATGATCACATAGATAAAAGTGATCATGGGAGTGTTGAAAACTCTATTGAACTGGAGCAGATCAACTGCAGTGAAGTCGACTCCTTATTTGGTGGAGAGTCCGATCAGGTTAAAAATGTGACAGTGGAGCCTTAGGTTTGCAAGGACATTGTTATATCTAAAAGCATTGATGAGATTAGCAATATCGATGGAAAGCTTTATTCTGAAGATGAATGGGTAGATATCAATGAGTTCTTTGATCAGATTGAGAAATTTGATAAGGCTTTTTTAGAATACAAGTTTGTGTCCACATCTTATTTAAAGGTGATGTCTCGAGTTTGCGAGAATGTTTTTGGCATTTGCAAGGTTTATTACAAGGTTGATGAGCAGATTAGAGGCTATGTTGGAATTAATTAAACCAAACTTGTATTTACTAATTAGTTAATTATAATTGTAGTATGATTTGTTATTTGTCTATTTCCTATTTGGTTTAGTGTTTGTTTTGGGTAACCTAGTTGTTTTAGGAAATAATTCTGAATCAGATTAATGGTAGGATTCAGGAATAGTTTAGCCTATAAATAAAGGCATTGGGTGATCATTGTAATCACAAAGAGATACAGAGAATTACAGAGATAGATACAGGAGAAGCTTAGGTGCGCCGCACAGATTGTGTGCGTGCGGGTTTGTTTATTGTTCGTTATTACAAAGAAGTTATATTCCGCTGTGCGTTAATCTCTTTAATATTATTTTGGATATATATTATTTTATATCCTACAAAAAGGAGGGGGGGGGAGAAGAAAAGAGGTAGACAAAGGAAGAGATGACGAGAAAATTGAAGAAAGAGAAAGAGACTTACGGGCAAAAAATCACCAGAAGGCGAACTGGGTGAAAAATCGCAAAATAGAGAAAAGGGGAAGAATGAAAAAACAGGGAGAGAAACGAAAGAACCTTCTTCTGATTTTAGGAAGGAAGGGCTTTCTTCTGATTTTGGGAAGGAAGGGCTTCCTTCTGAAGCCCACTTTCTCTCCCCAATTTTGGACCTCCCTCCTTAAATCAATAGAATGCCCTTTTCTTTCTATTTATTTCTATTTTTCGAATAATGCTTCTCTTCCAAATCAGCAGAAGGTCCATCCTTCCCAAAAACATCATCCTCATCCATATATCACCACAAAAAAAAAAAAAATCACTTAATTATTTAATTCGTGTAGCTTGTTTTTTTAATTTTAATAACCAGGATAATAGTTAAAGTTTATTACGATTTAGACTTTGATGTCTAACCTTATTTATTATAATGTGTTATAAAAACAATTTTTTTATTATAATGTTTAAAAAAAAAAGGAAAAAAAACCCAAAAAAGATGTAGGAATGAATGACATTTCATCTATAAATATTTCCCTAAAAAATATTTTTATAATTAAAATAGTTTAGAACATGTTTGGATTAGCTTTTAGAAAAACATTTTTATAGATTAAAATAGTTAAAAATTTATTTGAATTCTCATTATTGTTAAAACCTTTTAATTGAGATCAAAATTTTTTCTCTTTAAATTATGTATGCAAGTATCGTTTTTGTAATGGGGTTTCAATTTTATTTTTCATTTCTACCTTTTTTTTTCTCTCGTAATGCATAAAAGTATTGCACTTACATAAAAACACTACAGAATTTTTAATTTTCAAAAAGTGTACATATATATATATATAAACACTACAGATAAATTCTCATTTGAAAAGTTGAAATCAACAGTAGAATTCTGAACAAATTCTTTAGGTAATGGCCTTCAATCATTCCACAAGAAGTGAAATTGTTAGCATCTTACACCAAAAGTGTCACAAATGAGAGAACAGAGCTCCTAATTCATAAAGGCAACCCCCCTAAAGTTATCAGACCTTCATTCGTGATCCTCAAAAATGGGCAGCAGAATGAAAATAGAATCTAGTGGATGGCAGTATATAAGCGTCCATCTATTAGCAGAGAAAGATATGTCATCAGAAATCCTTTCAAAATTCTTGATTACCTTTTACAAACATAATCTCCCATGAACCAAGACCCATAAGATTGTTTGAACCAGTGAAGTTCCAAAAGTTCTCAATCAACATAGAAGTAACATGCTTTATTTCCTGTTACACAAGCAACATAACATAAATCCTAACAACATACGATCTCGATCCATTTGGGAAGGAATGGAAACTAAAATGAGAATTTCAACATCTGAAAAGCCACCAAATTAAAAGGGCACATTACAATCAAGTGCAAAGTGCATTCCAACTAATTGAATAATACAATAAGCTGTTTCACTTCACCTCAAAAATCAAACATGACCGAACTTATGTTAACCAGGGAATTTAACCAAACAAAAAACACCAAAGAAGAAATCCCATTGTTTTTTGACACAGCAAACTTACTATTCAAAAAATTAGAATGGCAACCAAAAACAGTGATGAAACACAAAAGGAAAATCAAGAGTTAGCAAAATTACCAGATTTCGGATGCCGAAGGGACAGGTAGGTGTCCGGTCCATTCCTGTTTGTAACAGTGTCTGCATTTGTAAAAATTCACAAAATTTTAGAAACCAGGCAAATCTCATGAGGAAAAACAATGTCAAAGTGAGAGCTAAGGTTATGAATTGACTATAGATGCATTGTCAATAGGCCAATCGGGTGAATGTGTTTTTCCAAAAAGGCAAACTCTGCAATAGCACGGTGGCATAGCAATGAAAATCACCCAATTGCAGGACTCTTAAGGAACTAACTTTTTTTCAGTCTTTAATCAAAGAACCCAAGAATATCGTTGAAGAATAAGAACAAAACAGAAAAAATTCATTACCTGGTGCAACGAGAAGATGAATTTCATTAGCATCTCCTGACAAAGCCATGGACCCTTTATTTTCCATATAGAGAAAAGAAACAGAAAATGAAAAAATGTCATAGAAGATGTGTAGTTTGATAATGGAATAATAGTCTAAAAGCTTTTATAAATGCATAAAGCTACTATCTTTTGATGAAAAACAATGACGGAGGCAAACCTTTTGTAACTGTATAATCTTAATCGTCGAACCCTAACGGTTCGAGCGGGCTCCGGTTAAGTCTACAACGACAGAGAGTTTTCCCACAGAGGTCAACTAGTTTTTGGCGGGAATAAGAAACATATTCCTCTTTAAGTAACAAACAAAAAGAGAAAAAGACAGGGCAAAAATGTAATGGTCTATCAGACAACCGCAAGACCACTCCAGCCACCGCTGAAGCATGGCTGAGACCAGCACATTTAATATAGATAAGCGTACAAATCTATAGCAAAAATAGAATCGCATAACATAAGCACAATGGCAAGACAAATAGAAGAGCAAAACCACAACCAAAGCCATAAGAATGAAGAGCTCACCGAAGACAACAGGAAATGGCAAATGAAGAACCAACCCCAAACAACAGAAAGGGTATTTAACTTCACAAGTTACAAACTAGCCTTGTTGAACACAAAAAACCATTAGCAGAACCATTCTTATATCTCACTCACAAACCAACAATTAACTAAACGAACAGTGGAACCCCAAATGCAAAAGTAGCTTAATATTATAAAGCATAAAAATGTAAAGAAACTAAAGAAAATAAGGTATAAATAAAGATTCAGAAAAAAAAACATAAAGTACCGACAATCCTCTAGAACTGAAATCTTCTTCCTCTTCTTAAACCCAACCAAAAAATCCTTCTACTAAGTTAATTTTTTCAAAAAATTGAGATCAAATCATGTAAAAAGAATGTTATAATTAATCTGGAGAACGAATTTAACCATGGCCAAGGAATCTTTCAAAACATCAACACATTTTTGTTAATTCAAGAATCAAAATGTAACATGAGCACATACCACAACAGAAATAAATGAGAACAGATCAATTTAAACATGGGAAAAAAAAAAACCCATCTCTTTGATTCGAGAACAAGAACAACAAAAACAAAGAGTCTCCAACCTCTTGCAACTTCCAAACTCTCCTTCGCGCCAGCCATTGTGTACAAAAAATGTCACATCGCGAGAAAATTCCAGTCCAAAAATAAGGTGAAAAACAAAAACATTATCCTTCTGAGTTAAAAAAAAAAAAGACATGCTCCAAAAAGACAGAACAACACGACAACATTAGATTATAAAATCACCTAAACAGCATCATCAGCTGTCGTTAAACCATCCATTAACCAACTATCAACATCACAAGCTCCCTTCCATAGGAAAAAAATAAAACCTGCTGCTCCAAGCAAACATACATGACATTATTGATTTTCAAATTCTGTAAACCTCACTCGAATAAGAAAAAAAAGGACAGGTTTTTACCCAAAAAAGTGTTCACGACAGAGCTCGTAGGAGATCAAAAATCTGTTCTTCGAGCTTCGTTTTCTCCTTCTTCAAAGCATAAAAAAAATGAAAATGAACAATTGAGCAGAGAGAAAAAAGTTGAAACCAACAAGAAAAAGTGGGAAAAAAACACTAGAAGGGTTCACGTTTTAAAGACGAACACATCACAAGTAGAAGCTAATCTTCACTGAATATGCAGAAAAGAAAATAGAGACTAAAAATCTGGACAATTTCTATATGAGGAGGAAAAAAAGAAAGAATAATAACAATAGTCAAACTGAACCTCAAGTCAATATCAAAACTCATGGCATCAAATAAATCCAACATGAATCCAACAAAAAGGATAAAAAGCTTGTTTAACTATTAGAGCTCCGATAGATGCAAAGGAAAGAAGGAAGACACAGACAAAATTTTGTAAAAACACCCAAAGAAGGATGACAAGAACAAATACTGGAATTCATGTTGCACCTAAAGCCAACATATTATGTAGTAAGGATGAGCATATCATTGAGAAAAGGTAAATCTTGACACAGTATATAGAAAATAAATAAGAAGCTAAGAACCCGAACAAACCCTGTATAGAAAGGGAAAAAAGAGGAAGAACAATAAGAATAGGCAGGTTGAAGCCAGAGTTCAGATTAAAACTCAGGACACCAAAAAAATTCAACTCAAATTCAATAGAAGGAAAAAAAAATGTTTGGTTAACTACTATGGTACAAGGGATGCAAAGAAAAGAGGAAGACATAAGGAAACCTATGCAGAAAGGCAAAACCAAATAAAGGAGTAAGGCATAAAGTACAATAACTAAGAATATGCCAAAGCTGAATGTGATATCAGTGTACAATTCTGGCATCATAGCTATAAAGTAAACCAGAAATATCAAAACAACAGATATAGAGAACCTACTACACAAGGCGCCACAGTAGCGGCTAACCGATAAACAGAACAAAGGGTTCTGATAGCATAGAAAGGAAAAACACGCATAGCTAAATAAGATCTGGGAACTTACCAGCAACACAATAAGCAATACAAGAGCACATGTGCGAATAAACCAACACCGATTAACCTGAGACTCAAAATAGCACAAAGCATTTTAAATACATATCACCAATAATAAGATCCAGAGAAATCATGCGAAACAACTGGTACAAATAGCAGATTAAACATGACAAATAGGACAGTGTAAAACATCAAATTCTTGGATACAGGTTTCTTAAAGCCTAAACCTGTTCAGTTATTACTGTTAAACCACCCCAAACCCAAACAAAAATTTAAAAAAGCAATTTTTTTTGTTTTGTTATTCCTCTAAAAAGTGCAAAGAAATAGCTAAGAAACATTTGACTCAGAAGAACCAGATCATAAAAATCAAAGTCGCCTCAACCGTACACAAGTCTTTACCTTAACGTACTCCTCAGAGGCAGTGGTGTCTTCTTTGGGATCTCACTTTCACTATCATCGACATCATCATCGTCCTCAACCTACATCATCACAAGTTTGGAAATATATGTGAAAACAAGTTTGGAATGGAAAGAATTAAGGAAACATGTCCTATTTTGAAAGAATTCAAAGCTCAGACTTACATCAGAATCAACTGGGTCGACCTTTGCCTCCCAAAACAAGTGCAACAAACGGGAAAGAATTGATACTCAAATAATTATCTGATAAATCACTTTGAATAAAATTTGAATATCTGATAAATCACTTCTAATAAACGAGTCAATAAGAGGAAGGTAATGAAATTATTGTACCTCCTCCTCTCTCTCTTTCTGCCTCCTGAAATGCAATTTTTCGCCTGAAATAGGACGATTATCATGTGTCAGTAAGCAGACAAAACCATTCTTTTCCCACATTCAAAATTTTACAATGCTAAGTACATCATTCTGCTTGCCCCATGTGTCTTCAGCTACCTTCTTAGCGTATTCACGATCATCAGTTATGAACACATTGTCAAACAAGGTTCCAGATTTCACCTGAAGATGATATACAACCCCCATTAGTTGATAGTTCAGTCCCCCCACCCTAAACACACACACTTGCACGTCATAGTTAAAAAAAGATAATTTACCTGCCAGAGTTAAATTCCAACATACTTGACATTTGATAAAACATACAGCTGTGGGTCATCCTTAAACTCTGCAGAGAATCAGTTTTAGTAAAAGTTTAGGTTAGTCTATTTATGAACTTGCAAACGCTGAAAAAGAAGACAACAAACCTGGGTTATCAATCAGAGGCCCCTTCCATTTTGCCTTGTAATTGGGGTTCTTAATTTTCTGGCAATGAAAAAATCTAGTGAGGATTCAGACTCAACAATGAATGTGGTGTGCATAAAATTGAACTTTCATTGAGCCTGGCCCACGTCAAAACCCTGCTTAAGTCAGATAGCTCCTTAAAACTGAGCCAAAGAGTAGATCGGTCAAAGGCTTAGGTCGGCCAATAACTTCGGTATACCTTATTAGTTTCTCTCATAATTATATCATGATAATCAGCCTAACCGAGCTAAGACAGTTAGGCCGGATTAAGCTATTTCACTGACATAGTAGGTAGAACTTATCATAGGATTAGATATATATTTGAATTTATGCAGATATTTCCCATATTTTTGAAAAGGAAAAAGCCATGAAATCGGTCATGATGACATGAAACGTGCACGTCACGGTAAACAGAGGGGAGCAGGTGAGAAGGCCAATCATGAAGGTTCAACGGACTTATCTCAGTCTTGAGATATATATAATAAGTCTTCAGACTTAGTGAGGTACGCAGCATTTACCATTTGAGCTATCTGTCAATACTGTTCATTTTCTTCTACCTTTCTAACTTGACCGTCGGAGCCTATACGGGGGGAAAGCTCTTTGTCAATACTGTTCATTTTCTTCTACCTTTCTCTTCTCTTGATTATTTACAGTTATTGCCGGAACAGTCTTCAGTTAAAGTTTTCCTCATCATTCGTGTTGATCCGAGCCACCCAGCTCGGTCTCCAGTTTGACTATCTCCCTTTTCAGTGAAGTTTCTACAAGCTTGTGCCATGCAGATCAAGATATCTCTTTGGGGCGAAAAGAAGTGTCCATATACGAGCATTTTTGCGTCACATCAACTGGCGCCGTCTGTGGGGAACGTTTGATCAAATTTATTTCATCAAATTTTCTCCATACTAAAAGAAATTTGTTGAAATCAAGACGCAAACACAAGATTGTTCAGGAGTGGATGCTTCTTCTTCTAGCACCACCGCTACTCCAACTGTCGCAACCATGATTGTTCCAGCCGTCACCCATAGTTTCTACCACCCCCAACGCTCCACCAGCTACCGCCACCGCTGTTGAACCTCTCACCCCCCAGCAAGAACAAGCTGAAAGAGAAAAGTTTTACCGTTTGTTTCCACAACTATTTCACTTGATGAACCATGGCCCTCCAGTCACCTCTGCTCCTACTTTGGGACTCCCCACTTCAAACATTACAACCACCCTCCCAGATGTAGTTAACATTGAGAATCCTCTGGGTTCACATGCTGTCCCTGTTATTCCCCCACCAGGAGTTCTGTTCAACCCCATGGTCGATCCCTCCGTTGTTTTGGTTTCCAGTCTCCCCCCTCAATCTCTAGCTGTTTCTGGATACCCTTCTTACCCTGGGCGGACTCATCTTTTTTTGGGGTCTAACTATGTGGCTAGTCTCCTTACCCTTTCTACCGCTCCTCCTGTCTACACTACATTAGTCCATACCCAGGTCGCCCTTACCTTCCCGACTCCTCCTTCGGCTCCTACTGCTCAGCTCAATATGTACCCTTTCATGTCAGGATTGCCTTTTCCTACAATAGGACAGCAAGTAGGTCAGTTGGGATAGCCCGGTTTAGACCCGCAGTTGAGTCAAATAGGTCGGCATGTCTTAGGTCAGCAATTAGGCCAGTTTAGCCACCCCGGTCCCGAGGTCAACCAGTTAGGATACCCTGGGTACATGGCCCCATACAATTTAGCCCAGTTTCAACATTATGGTATTGGCGCAAGTCGACCCATGCAGCCCCTCACCGAATACTCTCCCTTAGTTAACTCGAACTATTATACCGAGCTTGGCGGGGGGAACTTTATAATAGGAGGACCGGTACCTACTTATCCGGGAATAGGAGGATATCCCTTAGGTCAGACAGGATACACCCATCTGGATATGCTCAATTGGGAAGGACTGGGCCCACCTCCCGTGTCTCTCATCCATTCGGACGGGAAATTCAAACAGCCGCATTTCCACCAGGCTACAAAGGTTTAGGTAAGGTCGATAAGTATTATGGTACTACCGACCCAACGGCTCATTGGATGCAGTGCATGAGTGTCATGGATGCCGCCAATTTGTCTGATGCCAATCGCTGCATGACATTCAATCTAACCCTTAAAGGTCAAGCTATCAATTGGTATTGTACTCTGCCTCGAAACTTCATTCATTCATTAGATCAATTTGGTGATTTGTTTTTAGCTAATTTTATGGGTAACAAGATACTATCTAAACCTATTTCACACTTAATGAACATAACTCAGAGGGTGGGAGAGTGGTTGCAGGCCTACATAGATCGGTTTAACGTAGAATCTAGACAATGCTATAAAAAAGATGATAGGATTATGATGGGGTCGTTTATTAACGGGTTACGGTCAGGACCTTTAGCTACTGAACTTGCCATCCGACCCCCACACTCTTACTTTGAAATGATGGTCACTGCTGTTAACTTTACTGTTATTTAGGATGCTGCAGCCATAAAACAGGAACGAGAAAGAGGTTTTTTCGACCTATACAGTAAGAGAAAAGCTTCTTCCCCAATCCCTCCCCCAAGAGGAGGTAAGAAGCAAAACTTTGTGAGTACTAATAACACTGGCCCAACGGCTGGGGTCGGTGTTAATGCTGTGTAGGTGGTCGAGCCCTTTTCCTTGCCACGAGCCAACATATATGCGGCCATCCAGCATCAAGGGTTGCTACCTCCAGCCCGTCCCATGACGGGTCCCACAGATCGGCTCAATCCTGGCAGGTATTGTAACTATCATAAGCACATTGGTCACAATACTAATGATTGTAGAGATTTAGCTGCAGAGATAGCAAAGCTTATTCAAGCTGGGAAATTGCCCCAATATACGCAAGTGGCCCCTTTGCCCAAACCTGCAGTTTTAGCAACCCGGGAATGACCTACCGGATGTTACCGGTGTAGAGAGCCCGGTCATTTTGCCCGAGAATGTTCCCAACCCGGCCCCCGGGCCCCAAATGCTGGGGCTGGAGCTGACCTGACCATAGCTGGGGTCGTGAATACCATAGCTGGAGGACCGACCCAAGGCGACTCTAATTGTCAGAGAAAACAGGTATATCGGCAAAAAAAAACGTTTTAGGTAAGCGTAAAGTGGATGCCAGACATCAGTAATTACTTTTGATGACAGTGATCTTTTCTTGCCTTATAATTGTGATGATCCACTAGTGATCGATTGTTATATTTCTAATTATCAAGTACGTAGGACATTATTAGACACGGGTAACTCTAGTAATATAATTACTACCAAGGCATTGGCAGGATGTCAGTTGCATAAGGCACATTTAAATTCAGTACGTACACCCTTGATTGGCTTTGGCAACCACCATATTATTCCTGTTTAACAGTTAAGCATACCGGTCACGTTGATAGCTGGACAGCTAAAACGTACAGAAACCATAGATTTCGTGGTCATTGATGAACCCTCACCTTATAATTTATATCTGGGTCGGCCTGGACTAAATCAATATGAGGCCATTGCTTCTACCATGCATATGCTTTTAAAATTCCCCACCATGGGTGGGGTGGCCTCTCTTTGTTGTGATGTCATACAGGCCAAGCAATGTTACACAGCTTCCCTAAGAGAACAGGTGCCTCTGGATCGGAAATTGAAAGTTGCTTCTGCAGTCACCCCGACCCCCGCGCCCCGGGTTTTGCCGACTACTCTTCAAGGAAGTATTGCTCATCCCATTAACATCACCGACCTGGCAGGTAGCTCGGAGCGATCCATTGAGGCAGGGGCTGAGGTAAAGATCGTCACCCTGACTGTCGACCCAAACAAGGTAATTAAGATAGGGGCCAATTTACCTCCTCAGTTACAGCATGATTTATTTAACCTTTTGCGTGAGTTTGCGGAAGTCTTTGCTTGGGGGCCGGAAGACATGCCTGGCATTTCTCGAAATATCATTGAACACAGGCTATCCATTGATACCAGTCACAGGCCGGTTCATCAACGGAAGCGTAACCTTGGAGGAGAACGCAGCAAATACGTAGATATTGAAGTCAACGCTTTATTGGAGGTACGTATCATTCAAGAAGTAGATTATCCTGAATGGCTAGCTAACCCTGTATTGGTTCCCAAGCCCGACGGTTCATGGCGTATGTGCATCGACTCCACCGACCTGGGGCCTTTAAGTTCATCCCAGCACAAGGTATACCCGCACTGGATGAGCTCCATGGATCGCCGGTTCATCAAATCCAGCAGTGGCCCCCCTTTGAAATCTTCTAAGGCAGCTTGACGTGCCACCTCCACCTTAGCCGGATTCAGCAGCCCGGAAGATTTCTTCTTCTCCTCCTCCAAAGCCCTCTCCAGGTCAGCAATTTTCTTCCCCAGCTCCTCTACTTCAGCCTCCAAACCCTGGGATTTGGTGTCCAACTGGCAAGCCTTAGTGCTGAGCTCTTGATTTTCTTTGTAGAGCTCGGTATTCTTAGCTTGGAGGTTGGTCACTCCGCTGGATTCGACCCCCAGCTTCATTTTCAGATCTTCTATCTCCTCGGTCGGTCTCTTTGACCTCTCCTGTTCATAACTTTGGGCGAGGAGGTCCAAAGCCGCAGTCCTCTTAGCCATGGCACCGTAATTTATACAGACCTGCAAAACTCGAAGTATGAGCTTTATGGAATATCACTCAAGCGATTATATATCTCAGGAAATATATCAAAAGTTCAAAATTTTACCTTTTTATATGAGAGGCCAAAAAGGCTTCTTGCCTCACCAACTGTTCGAGGTTTTGCCTCATCTGGCTGCTTGCCTCGATAATCTCTATAAAGGAGCTATGGGAGTCCGCCACCAGCTCGGGATACGGCCTAACGTCTTCAAGTTGGGGCTCTGACAAGTGAGGTTGGCAAATTGGCCGAGCTAGGGGGCCCGGTCTTTCCTTCTGGTCCCTCAGGATAATCATCCTTTCTTTGGTCGACAACTCCAAAGGTCCCAGCAGCTCATCTGGGCTGGGTATCTCGGCTCCGAAGTTCGGATCGGCCAATAGTCGGGGAGCCTTGGCAGCTTTAGCCGCCTGAACTTCTGCGGGGGTCAGCCTACTTTTCTTGGACGCCCGGGGGACTAAGGCACCAACAGGAGGATCAACAATTTCAACCTCCTCAGTCAAATTAATCTCGGCAGAAGGTCTCTTTAAAGACCCCGAAACTGTTGCTGGTTTATTGGATTTCTTCTTCCGACTGAACCCACTGAAGCCACCTGAAAACAAAAAAGACATACAAAGGTCAGAATCACCGATCTAGGAAGCTAACCTAAGATGGGGAAGACAATAATTAATAGTTCAGAGACAGGTATTTACGTTCTTTCTCTATATCGGGGGCCTGGCTCAGCCCGTCCCAGACAAGAAGGCCCTCTGAAGGATACTTAACCGAATGTTTCTCCAAACTGGTGAAGGATCTTAACGCCTTATAGTCCGACAACACTATGGGATTAGACTTATCCCGGGTTTGATCTGTTGGCACAACAAACTTTGACCAACGGCAAGGGAGATTTGCTTCATCGGCTTTCACCATAAAAAATCTTGCCCTCTAGTGTTTATTCGTATCTGCGGAGTCAGTTATAAGGACGGGTCCATTCCTATGTTTTTGGAAAGATACCCACCCCGGTCCGAAAGGATATTGGCGGACGGTGTAAAACTGGAAAAACAGATCCACGGTGGGTCGGATCTTAGCCCGAAGCAGACACACATAAACCCACTAGAAATCCAAAGGCATTGGGTACTAACTGGCTCAGCCCGATTTCTAAATAGTCGCATAGCTCGGTTAAAAAATCAGGGGCAGGAAATCTTAGCCCGAATTTTATGTGGTACTCATATATACCGACCCAACCCCCAGAAGTACTAGTTATTCTTTCTTCGGATGTGGGCAGACGAGTTTGGATGGCCGGGTCTAGGTAATGGGTCGATCCTAGGGTTTCTAATTCTACCCTAGTAAGCTCGGAGACTATTTATTCCGGGTGAAATTCATACGATATGGCAGCCGTATCTACAGGAAGTATTACAAAGGTATCGGAATCATGCTTAATTTTAGAAAAATAACAGATCCTACGGATAAATTCAAACTATCAACGTATCTTATCATGAAAAGAGGTTCATGCATCAAACTTGCCGGAAAATTATTCCTATGCTGGCGAATCAATTATAACTATTTGAAGAAAGGGGAAGACCAAACTAACCTAAGGATGGGTTCTGACGAGACGCTCCGGTACCAGAGCTCCTTTCTTCGGCCATGAAATTCTGCATGGTAGTGGCGTAGAGGCAGCGAAACGAAGCGGCGGCACAAACGGGAGAAGTGACACCAACAGACACGGCGGAAAACCAACAACAAAGACGGTCGCGATGGAAGGAAAAAGGCAGAAATTTTCTCTTTTCTTAAAGCGTAAAGACAACGATGCCGGTTCAATTCGTGTTTTATAGAAAGACTCGGAAAGGCAAAATGGGCAAGAAGTCAAACAAGGCGCTGGAGCATTTAATGCCTCCTCGAAAATCGCAGGGACGTGAGAAGTCGAACCGGCTGCCTTGAAAGTTGTAGAAACGTGTCCTGTCGTGTCCCGACTCTTTAAAAGCTGAATTTCGTGTGTTGTGACGCAAAGGTACGCCTTTATTGATGCCTTTATTGATAAATTCAGTCTCTTTGGGTCAACATTGCAATTATTACTTATGAATCGGCTGACATGTTATTTTCTGTGGGTCAGATTTCTTAGTTATATCTCGCATTTTCTCCTTGACATGTACGATAGTCTATAGGTCGACAACTTTTTTATTACTATACTTAGGATAGAATTGCTTATCGCCTTTAATGAACTTGGGTCAGATTGGTTCACATTTTATGACTGCTTAGGTCGGAAGAGAAACCTTGAAAGTGATCTGAGCGTAGGTCGAGTGAATACATAATAAATAGCCTTGTCGAGATTTTTGACTCTGTAAAACACAAAAAGTATTAAGTTTTAGCTCAGTAAAACATAATACTGGGGGGACTTATTGGTGTGCATAAAATTGAACTTCCATTGGGCCTAGCCCAATGGACTAAAGCAAAGATAAACAGTAAAGATAAAAAGACGCGTAAGAAGTCCAAAACCTTGCTTAGGTAGGATAGCTCCTTAAAACGGAGCCAAAGAGTAGATCGGTTAAAGGCTTAGGTCGGCCAATAACTTCGGTATACCTTATTAGTTTCTCTCATATTTATATAATGATAATCAGCCTAACCGAGCTAAGACAGTTAGGCCGGATTAAGCTATTTCACTGACACAGTAGGTAGAACTCATCATAGGATTAGGTATATATTCTGAATTTATGCAGATATTTCCCATATCTTCGAGAAGGAAGAAGCCATGAAATCCGGTCATGATGACATGAAACGTGCACGTCACGATAAACAGAGGGGAGCAGGTGAGAAGGCCAATCATGAAGATTCAACGGACTTATCTCAGTCTAGAGATATATATAATAAGTCTTCAGAGTTAGTGAGGTACACAACATTTACCATTTGAGCTCTTTGTCAATACTGTTCATTTTCTTCTACATTTCTAACTTGACCGTCGGAGCCTATACAGGGGGGAAAGCCCCGCTCTTCTCTTGATTATTTACAGTTATTGCCGGAACAGTCTTCAGTTAAAGTTTTCCTCATCATTCGTGTTGATCCGAGCCACCAAGATCGGTCTCCAGTTCGGTTATCTCCCTTTTCAGTGAAGTTTCTACAAGCTTGGGCCGTGCAGATCAAGATATCTCTTTGGGCCGGAAAGAAGTGTCCATATACGAGCATTTTTGCGTCACATCAGAATGAATAGAACCAAGCATAAAATTCAAACTCTGGGCATACTTTGGCCTTCCATGGAGCTTTGTATTCAAGGTGGGGAATATGCAAGTGTCACCACAATTTTAGAACAAATTCCTCAAAATCAATCAAATAAACAGAGAACCTAGAATTGAATTCCCTCCTTTCTTCCCTCTTAAACTTTAGGCAAAAGAAAAAGTTCTAAAATAAAATTAACCTGAAAAAAGGAAAAAATATGTTTACCTTGACAACATACAGAGCATGGAAATTCCAAAATTCCAAAGATCTCTTCATTTAGCCTTTTGAACCCAACCTTTGACTGGTATGGGCTTAAAAAGCAAGAGGGGAGAGGGAAATTGGAGAAAAGAACGAAAGCAAAAGTGGAAGGAGACTGAAGAATAGAAGAAAAAGAAAAACAACCTCGGCAAAAGCCCTAATCTTTCTCATTTTCTCTTCTTTCTCGTGCTTGAGCAACCATAGAAACTAAAAACGAACAAACCATTCCGGCTGTACTGAAATCAGAGGGATTTCAGAGAGCAAAAGCAAAATCAAGATCTTTGGGTTGAGAGAGAAGAAGAAGAGGAGAAGATGTAGAAGGGGAAGAGGAGAAATGGGAGAGAAGAAAGAAAGACTCATTTGGCTTTGACCGGGTAGTCGTCTGAACTACAGCAAAACGTCAATCTATGTCTCCGTTCGGAGTCGGGCACAAGCAAGTTGCGGGACTTCCGGATGAGCGAGGCAAACAATCAACGACGTCGTTTTGCCTCTGTAAAACAAAAACGACGTCGTTTTGCCTCTGCATAGAGAGCTCCAGACCTTGTTCCGCGCTTTAATTTTTCTTTTTTGTTTAAATTTCTACACGGTACTTTCTTTCCTCAATTTTGAAGCCCACGTGAAAGTTGAAAAACCCCCCACTTTCTCTCCCCAATTTTCGGCCAATCACTTCCAAATCAACAGAACCCTTTTTCATTCCAAAATTACCCCTTCCCACCCATTCTTATCACAAAAATACCCGCTAAATGGGCAGAAAAATTGACGAACAAAAGGGCAAAAAGGGACCCCTCCCACAAAAATTTGCAGAAAGTCCTTCTTTGCCAAAATCACCCCTTCCCATTCATTTGAATTACAAAAAAACCTATTAAAATCCAAAAAAAAATGACTAACAAAAGGGTAAGACTTGGTAAATTAGGCTCCTTTATAGTCTTACCCTTGATTAACTATTTTAAATGTTGTACATTGATATTCATAATAAAGTATACATTAATTAAGATGGACTCTTCTAATAGATGAAAAGAATACATGTCTGCCACCATAAAAAAAAAATTACATAAACTTAACAAACCATCGTTAGTGAAAAGAAAGCAAAACTGGGAAAATATGAGACATACCACCAATGGAAATGAAATTTCCTTTTGTGTCGGCCTGTTTTTCTGGTTTTGGTTTTGTTTTTTGTTTTAACACTAAATTTAGAGTAATGATACACTACTCAAATAATATTCTCAACTTTTTAAAACTTAAGTGTCATGCATTTATTGGCTACACTTTTATAAAATAATTATTAATACTACATTATTGACCTATGAATGCATGACACCTCATTTGAATTTAAGAAAGTTGAGAAAATTACTTGAGGAGTGTATCATTACTCGAGGAAATATATATTCATTTCATCAGAGATAAAGAGTTGTATTTTTTAAAGTTATAACTTTCTATGACTTGTAACTTGTAAGGCATGTTAGTTAAGAGATGATTTTGAAATCATGAAAAATATCAATCATACAATATATTAAATTAATGGTCAAAAAATTTTGAAAATACAAACAAAATCAATGTAAACAAACAGGACCGTAACTTGTAAGGATACAATACAGAAAATCAGTAATCTAACATTATTTTTATTTGAATTACTCATATACTTTCCACGTATGAGTATGCAATATAAAAATAAAAACATGACTATTTCGGTAAAATAAAATATTTTTGAAACATAATTTTTTTAACGTGACGAAAAGGAGTGCGTTCAAATAATTAAAGATTACAAAGTGTCAGTAAACATCACAATCATTCATGTTATGGTTGTTAGCAAGTGTTGAGGTTTGTTACGGTCTTCTCATTTCTTTTTTGACACACATTCGTCGATATGATCTCTCCAGTTTCACACTTTTAATTTCAAAATTTTACACCCATCTTCAACTTTTTCTCACAATTTAGTGCAAATTTCAAAACTCCACGGTTTGGTAAAAAATAAAAATCAACCCCTATGTTTCTTTTTTGTCTTAATTAAATTTGTATCCAACGTATTTGATAGTCCAATAGAATACGTATTGAATTTATCCTCTGAATTATTGAGATTATGTTAAAACAATGAATATCGTGTCTTTTCAAAACTTATGTACCGTTTTTATACGCTGAACAATCGTATATATGTTAAAACAACAAATATCATACATTTTCAAAACACACATTATTTTTAGAACTGAGTATTGACTGGCTTTAACCTCTAGAGTATCACGTTTATGTTGAAACAACAAGTATTGAAAGAAAACACATTATCATATTTATATTAAAACAACAAGTATTGAAAGAAAACATGGCATAAGACCTCCCCATATTCCTTTTTTCTAATGTTTTCTAATTGATTTTGATTTTTTTTAACCAAACCTCATAGGCATTTTGAAATTTACGATTTTTATCTTATGCTAAACTAAAACTGTTTTTTGTGTGTGTGACGAGTAACGTGTGGACCGAGTCAGGACCAAGTCAACGCATGTAGCTAGGCTCAGCTGTACATGTGAATACATTCGGAAGAATTAATGAGTTCGGTCCAGCCAATGACTTAACCAAACGCACATGGCATTTTTTCTTTCAAATTAAAGTGTGGTAATTGCATAGTTAAGTCAACTAATTATTATTATGTGCAATAAATAAATAGGTCATTAAAATTAATTGTCCAAATAAATAAAATAATTAACCAATTAAATCCCTCTTCGTCTCTAAATATAGCAATATTTTACGTCAGCAACATTACGCCAGCTGCTTCAGCATGATTGTCCATTAATGACTCCAATGTCAAGGACAACTAACAATTTTAGGGGTTTTTCTTTTCTTTTTTTTTTTTTTTTTTTGTCGAGAACAGATTATCCGTTAGTATTAATGTTACGTCGTTTTGCTTTAATACCATAACTTGAACACGTGATTCATACTGCTTTTTAAGTTTTTTCTCACACTTTCTTTTTTTTTTTTTCCTCATGTGAATAATTTCCTATATGGTTTGAATTAATGTAGAATTAACACCCTATTGAGAAGTTTCTCCTGAACTACATTTAAGTCACCTAATTTGAAAATTCTTTGGCAACCACATTAATTCAATCTTGTAATTATTAATTGACTGCATCAAGAATTAATATAGACACCAATTCTAACAAAGATTAAAAGAAAGAAAGAAAGAAAAAAAAAATCAGTGATTCGCAATTCCTCCAAATTATGGGACTAATTTGGCAAATTCCGTATGCAAATTCGTGTGTGACCATTTATTTGAGAAATCATTCAATGAATCTGCGGTATAAAATTACACCGTACAACCTCTATTATTTGATGACAAAATCATTAAAAAAAAATTCCAAAATAATGAAAAAGATAAAAGGATGTTTACTTATTTTTATCGAGAGAGATCAATCTGTTACACTAAAATTAAGGGTAGATAAGACGTGTACCATAATTTTTCCATTTAGATTATGATCATTACGAGTAGTTAAAAATTCAAAGTATGTACCTTTTGGCATTTAAAACTTTGGAGTTAGAAAGAAGAAATAGTCCTAATAAAGACTTTTGTAATAAATAATTGCATATATATTTTTAGGCTATTCTATTCCTCGTCTCCAGGTTTTGAACCAATTAATTTAACCTTAAAAAAAGAAGCAATTAATTATTAAATATTTATATATAATTTTCAAATGTGGAGTATATATATATATATATATATATATATATATGCACCGTCGGCCAGTTGTCCACTACAATAAATGCTATAAATGGATGGTTACTTAAGTAATTGTGTATAAGAAACGAATACTTTGGAATAATGAAAATAATAGCCAAAATGGTGTTTCTTTTGGTAGAAGGAAAAGATTTAAACTGCCTCATCTTGGAAAGGTCTGCCTGCTTCTTCCTATTATTACCCTTTTTTGCTTCTGCTCAAAACTTCAGGTCACGTTCTTTATTCCAAATATACGTTTTTGCTATCCAACTATATATTCTTTCATATTTTTTTGTATAATTTTTACATTAATTAAAAGAATTATTTCTTTAAAATTACAACAACAAAAAAACAAAACAAAACGTTCCTTAAAATGAACAAATGGATGATACATATCCAACCTTACAAATTGTAAGCAATGAAAGAAATAATATTGTAATTATTGAATTAGGTACCCATATTAATTAGTCAACCAATTTAGGTCTTTCTATTTTGTTTTTAGCGCGTAACCTTCCACCCCCGTCCCCCCACCTTGCCAAAAGGTGATCATTTATGTCTCATTTATCCTCACTATATATACAACTACGTCCAAGTCCATCTTACTCCAAATACAAGCTAGCATTTTACTTCAACAGATTCAAGTTTCAATCAACTCTCTTTGTTGTTCATTCCTCAGCCATGAAGGTAACATTTTTATTTGCAAAGTTATATACGCTAATTTCGAGGTATATATACTCAATTCGTTTCATTAAAAATATCCATTCTAAAATTAACTTCCGTAACTCATAAACAGTCGCTATAATCCATTTTGCATGTTTACACACAGAAAACCGAGCTGAAAGTGAGCATCAATTGCCACAAATGCAAGACTCAAGTCTTGAAAGCAGTTACCAAACTTGAAGGTATACTTTATAAACTTCTTCATATTCACACAAAAAGATTGATGGAGTTAATGTTTTGAATATTTTTTTCATTAATGTACTATATATATATATATATATATATATGTAGGGGTTGATGAAGTGAAGGTGGATGCTGAGAAGGGGATATTGACAGTGATAGGGGATGTCGACCCGGTTTGTGTAACAACCCGAGTCCGGAAAACCGGAAAGAATGCCGAGGTGATCAGCGTCGGACCCCCGAAAAAACCCGACCCGCCTAAAGATAAACCTAAACCAGTAGATCCTCCCCTTCCTCATTCTTGCCCTCAGTGCCAAGTTTTCATCACCTACGATCCGTACGAATTCGGCACCCGAACCTGCAGCATTCTCTAAGTATATACCCGAACCAGTTTAGATGAATATTTAAAATATTAAATATTGCATTTGAGTGTAATAGGCGATGAAAATTAGAGGAAAATTCTCCTTTACAATGTTTTGTTTTTCCTATGAAGTTGACATATTCTATTTCTTTCCCTCCACTTTGTACTTAATTACATATGTTGTCGAGATTTTGTGAAACTATTAAACGTCTATTGAAGTTTCAGAAGTTACTATTCCCTTAAATCATAACGATTATCTCATAGTTTGGTCAAATAACAAAATGATTCATGTAAATTGTAAAAATAACGCAAACCTAATTTGTTTTTTTGTTATTTGAAATTATTTTGGAAGATTAAGGGTAGTATGGTAATTTTTTCTAAATCTCATTTGTTAGTTTTGTGAAATTTGATAAGGACGGTTTAGTTATTCCATTCAAGGCTCCATTTGGTTGAATAGAATTAGAATACTACATAATTGAAATGTAGAATTGGAGATTTTTATCCAGACAAAAGTATGGAATTGATTAGAAATTGAATTGTAATTCTAATTCTAAATTTTTACTAAAACATTTGTTACTTAAATTTAATGTCATTTTTGTTTTTAAATAGATTTTGAATGAATTTTATATGAGCGAGTTGCGACACTCTCCATGGTTTATCGGACGAGTTGACCCGTTTTACTCGCAAGTCCACCCAATTTTTCTTTAGTTAAGAATTACTTAAATTTTATGTTAGTTTTATTTTAAAATATTTCTTACTTAGTAAGAATTCTGCTTAAGATAATAATTAATTAAGAAATAAAAAATAATTAATCATTTTAACAAAGTGATATATATATATATATATATTATTGTTAATTTTCTTTTTAAGAAACACGCACACAAATACTCGCATGTGGAATTGGTTAGATGAAAGAGTTCATATTATGGAATTGACTCCTAAAAGAATAGGAATTCCAATTTTTAATTAATTATAATATTTTGCCCGAACAAACACTGGAGTTCAATTCCCAATTTCAATTTCAATTTCACACCCGAATTCCATGGGAATCAAACAGAGCCTAAAAATTGTCTCCAAAAAAAAGAAAAAAAAAACAGTTACAATTATTTAAAAAAACACTATGACACGAAGACTTCATGTTAAGTCATATAAGTACAAGATAAATATTATGCGAATTACATTTAACTCCCTCAAATTTTGGTAAAATTATTGATATTCCTCAAGTTTTTTTTGTCAGTTACAATTACCTCTTAATTTGTTTTAGAACTTTTTTTTTTAATCAAGATAAATAACAAATAGGCTCACAAAATTGAAATTCATTTCTTTCCCTCAAATTGACCCGTTTGTAATGTCACTAAAACTCAAGGAAGATAAATGTAATTGTCAAAAAATTTGATGAGATATTTGTAATTTTACTAAATTCTAGGGATTTAAATGTGATTTGGCCTTACATCAATTTTCCATATAGACCATGACCCTGAAAAGTCCCTTGGTAATTTATTTCCATTCAAAGTTTGTTATTTCGTTTTCCATTGTATAAGTAATTTAAAAATTTTTTTTTTTTTAGAAAACAAATATTATGAAAATATTACATGTTAAGTACGAATCTTTATTTTCAAAACAAAATAAAAATATAAGCAAATTTAGGGTGTGCTTGGTTGTAACTGTAAGGTTTGGAAACGAGGACTGAGAAATGAGAATTAGAATGAAAGATCGGTGATTGATTGTGGATTCATTTCTTGAGCTCTACTTCCAAACCCTACTTTCCTTTAATCATTCAACAATTTTTTTTTTGTATATTTTATTTTAAAAATATTTTGAGTAGTAAAAACTATGATTATAATACATCTAAACATAAAATTGTATATAATATATGAAAAGTTTAATGTAGAAAAGAAAATTTAGAAATTATTTGTGATGACAGACCAAACAACACTAATATAATTATTATTTCTATTATCATTTCTCACTGTTATTATTCTTATTTCCATTCTTATTCCTTTTACGATCCAAGCACACCCTGAAATACTATTTCTTTACCACCATAAAAAATACATAAAGTTAACAAATCATCCTTAGTGAAAAGAACGCAAAAGTGGGAAAATATATACTCATTTCGTCTCAGATAAAGATTTTCATTTTTAAAGGAGTAACTTTCTATATATGAGCTGTAAGGCATGTTCGTTAAGAGATGGTTCTGAAGCATGTGTATAGAAAAGAAAAAAAATATTAATGTAAAAATGTATTGAAAATATAAAAATATGTAGTTGATGAAAACGTTATATCGAAAATAATGAAAAAAATGTTATGATATATTAAATTTACTGTAAAAAAAAAAAATCAAAACACAAACAAAATCAATAAAAACGAACATGGAAGTAACTTGTAAGGAACATACAAAACGTGAAAATCAGTAATCTAACACTACTTTTCTCCTACCTATTCATATACTTTCTAAGTATGAGTATGTCATTTTAAATATAAAAATTTTAAAAAATTGACTCTTTCGATGAAATAAAATATTTATAAACAAAACCTTTTTAGCGTGATTTAACGGAGTGCGTTGAAATAATTAAAGATTATATAAGTCTCATTAGTCAGTAAACATCACCATCATTCATGCTATGGTCGTTAGCAAGTCTTCAGGTCTAGTAGTGTCTGTTACGGTCTTCTCATTTCTTTAAATTTGACACACTTTCGTCGATATGGTCTCTCCAATGGAAAATTTTCAGTTTCACACTTAATTTCAAATTTTGACTCCCATCTTCAACTTTTCCTCACAATTTAGTGTAAATTTCATAACTCTTTCTCGCAAACATTTGTATTCAATGCATTTGGCATTCCAATAATATGCGTATCCTTCTGAAATATAAGAATTACGTTAAATCAACAAGAATCGCGTGCACCGCTTTTAGACGCTGAAATATCACGTGTATGTTAAAACAACAAATATCATATGTTTTCAAAACATACATATTATTTTTAGTTGCTGAAATATTGACTTTAGTCTCTAAAGTATTACGTTTATGTTAAAACAACAAGTGTTGAAAGAAAATACGTGTACACAAGACCTCCTCATGTTCCTTTTTCTAATGTTTTCTAAACTTCATATTTGATTTTTATTTTGATTCTTTTCTAATTGATGTTTTTCCTAGTAATATGCGTATTTCACGTCTTAGCTAAAAATAGCCAAATATAATCGAAATTTGAATTTACGGCCATTTTGGAACAACTTCTCAAGTTAAGGGATTAAAATGAAACACTTTTAGTGGACCAAATAGAAACAATATTCAAACTTCAAAGATCCATTGGAGATATTTAAACTTTGTTTTATTGTTTTGGTGAAGATAGTGCGTATTTTAATTCTCAAATTTTAATTGGTTTGGTCTGAAAATAGGAAGCTTTCAACATGATTTGATCTTATGCTAAACTAAAAACTGTTTTAACTAACATTAAAGATCTCCCTAGCTGAGAATTCCAAACAATCCCATCCTTGGAATTTCTACAGCTGAAGAGAGTATAGAGTAGAGACTCCTGACATAATATGCAAACCTGAAAAATACGCAAAAAAGTAGACAACAAGGTCCCACTATATATATGATCGACTATATGAATGACATTCCACCACCGTGTATGGTTAGAACAACGCTATAGGGCAAACTATTCCAGTACTGAGCTAGGACACTGACGAATGCAGACACCGAAAACTATTCTGCTCATCTCTAAAAGTGTTGGACCCTGAATTTCCATTCCCCCTCAACTGGATCATAACACACAAACTCGGCTCCTTGCTCTGCTGCCTTTTTCATCAGCATCTTTCGGAACTTTTCAACCTTTGGACCATCCACATATTGTTCTCCTGTATCCTTGGCGATACATTTGATATTAAGTAGAGTTACCTCAGCAGGTTTGTTGAGGCCTTCCCCTACTTGTGGTTTCCTGCTTTCATCCATGTATACAGTCACCTCCCGGTTGTTAAACTTGATAAGCGATTCAATGTCGAGGTTCCTCACATCTGTTTCCCCTAAGAACTTGATGCTACCATAACCCTTTCTTCCAACCACAAAGTCCTTCACATGGCAGCAGAATCCTGGTTCAACCCTTTCCTTTGCAGCCAGCTCCTGGATTGGAGGATTTATATAATAGTCCAGAGATTGCATCTTTGGCATCTTTTCTTCCAGCAATGAATTACACTCACCAGTCTCAACATCAGATGACTCGTCTTCCAGCAAAAATGAATAACTTGATTTTGTTTCTAGAGCTTCCTTCCCCAGGGGATTTAGAACCCAAGCCTTTGGATTTTGCCTTGGAATAACGGAAGCAGCGGCTTTATGTATCCCAAGTAAATCTTCTTCATAAAATGGAACCTGTTAAGAACACAAGCAAGAGAAACAATTGTATACTAGTGTTTTCTATCACTTCTCTTTCAAACTGCAACATGAATCTCACCTTTTGGCCATCATTTTTTGGCTTGTATTTCTCAAATGAGATCCTACTTCGGCCTAGAGTTAAGTTTCTAGCACTTAGTGTCGAAACTCTCCTGAAAGGAGCACGCTTCTCAGAAATCTGCAATGCATAAAGAAAAGAGAAAAGATTATTATAATGCATAGTAAGTATCATTATGCAATTTGCTGTCATGACTGGATTCTGATAGATCAATGTAAGAATGAATTGCAGAAGTGATGTAAACTAAAAGTAACGATGTGAAAAACACGCCAAAAAAACCAATGGATCAAATTATATGTTACTTGGATGATCAACCCAACCAAGACCCCTATCTCTAAGATTCCTTGTGCCTTCAACAACCAAGAGAAGATTGATTTGTTAACGTTACAATTCAAGTGGGACAATAACTTGAATCGATAAGTTTTTAAGAACTAATGAAAGCAATTAAAATTACTTCAACAAAGTTGAAAAAAGAATTTTTAAGTGAAAGACATAAAATCCTCACAAAAAAATATGCATTGAATTCTGAGAAAATAATGAAGGTCAAATCCCCTAATTATAGCTTATGGGGGCGCCGATACTAATCACCGAAGGAAAGAAACAACTTAAATCACTAATTTCCAAACTAAAAGGAAACAACCAAAAATTTTACTCCAATCCATAAAACAAAATCCTAACTGGACCATATTTATTCCACCAAAAATCATCACGGAACTACTTGTCAAGCAAAGCAGCATGCATGTTTAATTTGATCTGAGGGTTGACTCTTGAGTTGACCTCAGACTTCTTCATCAAGAAGTAAATGTATGAGTATTTGAATAAGTCTCCATAGTTATGCTAACACTCACTGGTATGCTTGAGATTCCGTGCTGCAAAGTGGTTGGGGGGATCAGAGGATCTACTGATGTCTGAAAAGTAGATTGCACACCAAAAGGACTTGCAGCTGCAGAGAGTGTGATGGAAATGTGGCTCTGACCATACCTGAGACATGTTGTGAATGTTAAAACTAATGAGCAGAAAGGGAAGGACAAAAATGAAAAAGGCAACAACCTCTAAACTGTAACATGATGATTGATGCGAATTCACTAGTTTTCTAAACTACATAACAAAGAGAAAATCAATTTAAGGAAAAGAAGATAGTGTGTGAACATACACATATGAAACTAGATAAAACGCGACAGACTAATATTGAGATCAGTCCTTGTCCAGTTAGCAATTAACGCAATTATGGGCCTGTTCTTTTTGTTTCGTTTTGAAAATGGTTTTGGTTTCAACAGTAAATTTAATATATTTTAATCATATTCCATCATTTCAAATACAACTTTTTACTATTCAGCATCTACTTTTTATATTTTCAATACACTTTTTACATTATAAAACTATTTTTCAAAACTTGTTTTCAAAACCGTTTTCAAAACGTTCAAAAAAACAGGCATCGGAAATGATGGTAAGATATTCCCTTCTAACCCTGTTGCATGCATCGGAAACATCCAACGACTTCCTTCCTTGCATAAAAATATTTTTTTATTCAGTTATTCTAAAAGAGAAAGATTAGTAAGCTTTGAAATCAAGTATAATATTTGCAAACTCTACTTATCTAATGATCCAAATAAGAGGATTTAAGGCCAGGGAACTATCAAAATACCATTGACTTAATACTAGATAACAGGAGTTGCGAAGAACATACTGTTGCATGCCAGTGCTCTGATTATGAGTCTCTGATCTCAAAGTTCCTGGAAACAGATACAACAGTAAAAAGTTCAGTAACATGGAACTATGGGAATCTGTCAATCCAAAACAATAAGAAACGCTAAAAACATTTTTTAGTTACCTGCTGGTGATTGTTCAAAGATTTTATTGGCTTCTGGGACATTTTGAGTTTTCTGAGGATCTGTGGAACGTTCAGGCTGCACAAATAGCAAGCTCATTACTATAAATTCATTAGTACTATGACAACCTTCAGTAATGTACGTTTTGTGAGAAACATGAAAGAACTATCATTTCTAGCTTGCTCAGCTAAGTCCATATTCATTTTGATCATGATAGACATAACTGAATAAAACTGAGGATATTTCAATCAACAAGTAGCCCAACAGACCAAATGGATTGAAGGTGACTAACCTCTGTCCAAGTAAAAGCAGCGGGAGTGCTCGTATGAATTTGGGAAGTAGTACTCGAGGGAAGTTCGCCCTGAGATCCTGGTCCAGTTAGCAGTGGACTTGAAGTTTGTAATTGACCTTTAAAAGTGAAACTAGGTGGTGTATTTGAAGGAAATTGGGCCCAATGTCCTGTTTCGATTGACGCTGCACTCGGTTCTTGCGGTTGGCTTTGGAAATTGAACATAGATGGTGTACTTGAGGGAAAATTGCCCCAAGATCCTGGTCCAGTGGATGTTGCACTTGGCATTTTTGAAGAAGGAAAAGCTCCCCAAGATCCTGGTCCAGTGGATGTTGCACTTGGCATTTTTGAAGGAAAAGCTCCCCAAGATCCTGGTCCAGTGGATGTTGCACTTGGCATTTTTGAAGAAGGAAAAGCTGGTATAGTTGAGGAAAAGTTTCCCCAAGATCCTGATCCAGTGGATGTTGCCCTTGACGGTGGTGAAGCAGGAAAAGATGGCATAGTTGAGGAAAAATTGCCCCAAGATCCTGGTCCAGTTGATACTGCACTTGATGTTTGCTGTTTATTGTTGGTGGTGACAAAAGCAGGTCCAACTGGAGAAATAGACGGTAAAGCTGCAATCAAAAGAAAGTCATTTCCTAGGAAAACCAGAAACAATTAAATATAGGTGGAAAAATAGAGCCATCGGCTTACCTTTATCAAACGAGGGTTGATAGTCTTCAAACCTCAGCTCTTCATGGTTCTTGTTTTGGTATGCGGGCATGGCAGAGATGGAGACTATATTTCCAGCATCAGCTCCTGGAATACTTTCGTCTCTTGTTGCAACATATGATGCTACTCTACTTCCTCGATGCGTGGAACTGATTGTTGATGGTCTAGAGAAACTTCCAAATGTTGATCCATGAGGCCCTGCAAAATAAATAAACATGCATTAATGGGGGAATTTAATGGAGTTGCGCATTGATATATTCTTTTATATATGCACTAATTATATAACAGGATATACAAAAAACTGACCTGTTGTTACACTGATACTTGCAGATCTTGGATGGTCAAAAATTGACTTCCTCGAATCAACAGGGGCAAGAGTTGAAGTAAAAGTAGACTGGGTTGAGCCAACTGATTTGTTTACACCGCTCCCAAACGAACTGCCAAAAGCTGTAACAGGAAGATTCATCAGTAATACTAATAACCAAAACCTTACAGAAGGATGAGAATGATCATAATTTGTAATCCAATAGCCTACCCCAAGTGTAATTAGGCTTACCTTTATCAAATGAGAGTTGATAGTCTTCAAACCTCAGCTCTTCGTGGTTCTTGCTTTGGTATATAGGCATGGCAGAAATGGAGACAATATTTCCAGCATCAGCTCCTGGAATACTTTCGTCTCTAGTTGCAACATATGATGCTACTCTACTTCCTCGATGCATGGAACTAACAGTTGATGGTCCGGATAATCTAGACAGGCTTCCAAATGTTGATCCGTGAAGCCCTGCAAAATAAACATACATGCATTAATGAAGGATTAACTGGAGTTGCGCATTGAAATATTTCTTTATATATGCACTAATTGTCTAATAGGAAATACACAAAACTGACCTGTAGTACTAGCACCAATCCCAGTTACACTTTCACTTGCAGATATAGGATGGCCAAAGATTGACCTCTCCGAAGCAACAGGGGCAGGAAATGAACTAAAAGTAGACTGGGTTGAGCCAAATGATTTGTTTGCGCCAGATGTTAAGGCACCACTCCCCAACGAATGGCCGAAATCTGTAACAGGAAAGATTCATGAGTAATACTAATAACCAAGTTTGCATATGGATGAGAATAATCATAATCAGTAATCCTGAGCTATAGCTACCCAAGTGCAATTAGGCTGCATTCAATTTTCAGGAGACCTGACAATGCACAAATTAATCACAACCAAATATTTCTTCCCTCCCATATTAAGAGTCATGTTTCTTATACTAAAAGCAACTCTTCTAGTGGGACGAGGGAGTATATGCTATCCCAAATCCTAACTTGGCATATTACATCCATATTACACCCAGATCAATAAATAGATTAAAGACATACCATATTGCATCCATACAAGAATTATATCCAAGTATCCAACTTATTAAATCATTTAAAAAAAAAAAAAAAAAGAAAGAAAAATACTAACCGCCAGAAGACAAAGATGAAGTTGTGCCAAAGGCAGAGAAAGAAGAACCAGTACTGGGGGCAAATGCTGGGGTTCCAAAACCAGAATTCCCTCCAAATACACCTGCAGAATTTCCAGTAAACATGCCAGACCCTGTAGAGGCACTAACAGGCGAAGGAAAGGAAAACGATCCTTCCCTAACAAAAGGGTTTCCGAGGTTTATGTTGCTATTTTGCATGAACATTGATCCAGACCCAAAAGGGTTGCTATTCCCAGACAAGCCAAAAGCTGTTCATAAAAATAAAAAAACTCGACGAGTAATGTTTCAATGTCTTGCTTCAATGATCAAAGAAGAAAACCAAATGACATACAAATTGCTCCACGACAAAAACACAAACCTGTTGAATTTCCAGAAGACATTGTCGCCCCAAAAGGGATTCCAGTAGAAGCAGTAGCGTTGATTGATCCAGGGCCGAAAGAATTACCATTGGTTGAATTTGTTTCCTGTCCAAACGCGCCCGATTGGCCGAATGCTGTTCATCACAAGAAACAAAACAAAAACCAAAAAATCCCACCAAAATTAAAGCTTTCCAATTCATGATGTAACCCAACAATAACCAGCGAAAAAGCTATGATCTATTTCGCACCACAATTGTTGCGACCGTAGTACAGCGTTCATCGCAGCAAAGCGAGAAATATAAGCAAGGAAGCACAACAGCTGAACCGTACTGGCCATTGATTGATTCTGAGTACGAAACAGAGCAATCGTGCATTGAAGTCTGAGAAAACTTACCTGGAACTGAAGAACCACCAAACATAACTATGTTCTTGATCAAACAAACTTGGAACAGCGATGAAGTTGTAGATTTTGCAAAGAAGATTCAAGAATCAAGAACGGGGTCCAGGCCAGGGGATTCTTGGGGCCTATATATATTGATCAGTTGGGGTAGAAAATTTGAAGAACCGAGTAGCTTTGTTTCAAAGCGCTTAGTTTGTAAGCCACTTTTTACGCGCTTATAACACTTATTTAGGGAGAATTTCTATTAAGGGTGAATTACATTTACGGATTTACCCAAAATTTGCTCAAATTACAAATTAATTCGTATGATTTTTAAAAAAATTATAAATATCTCTCTGAACCACTCAAAAAAAAAATTTTTTTTTTTTTTTTTTTGGTAACAGTAAGGGTATTATTATGGCGAATTGAACCAAGATTTGAAATATTTAAACTGTGATGATTTATTAAATACGAGTCTAAAATTCAATTCATGTTCGTTTATTTGTTGAGTAAATGAGTTTGAACTGAATTTTTACACAAACGATCCTGGACTTGTTTGTAAAAGTTTATGTTTGTTTTCAGACATAACTAACACATGTCAAATTTGTAATTATGACTAAATTACGGGGAGGAATTGGTAATTTGAAAAATTACGTGTACTAATTTGCAATTTGACCAAACCTAGAGAGTGGTAAAAGTAAATCGCCCAATCTTTTCCTATTTGCTGGGCTCCCGCCATGACCGTTATGACCCGGGTTTGAGGTTGGCCCATAATAAAAGTTTTGGGATACTGCCTTTCGTTAATTTGAAGGCCCAGAATTAATTTGGGTTGGGCTCGACAAGGCCCATTATGAAACGATGTCGTTCGGATCACATATTTGTTTTGTCTTGACTCCAAAATCTTGAATAAGTCCTCTGTAAAACATTTTCCCAGTCTCCGGCCAACTGAGTGAACTTCCCGGCAAAAGAATCCACCATGGACGGCAATTGGCGGCAAATAGAGTTGAAGTTTCTCGTTCTTTACGCGATCGTTTTCTATGGTTTCGTCATTCATAGCACTCTGCAACTCTCCCGAGGTACTTCAACTTTAACTTCACTCTCCTTCCTCATGTTCATCGCCTTGCGTTTACAATTGTAGTTGGATTTTTTACTTTAATTGCAGATTATCAGTCCCAGATTTATGGTTTGCGCCCTGGATGGATCGCTAATAGGTTCAATGTATGCCTTTCTCTCTTCACTAAAATTTGAAAGGATCTTTTGTTTTTCTAACTTTTAATTTTTTGGTATTATCTGAGTTTTCATTATTTCATTGATAATGCAGTAAGTATTGATTCTGGCAAATAAAAGGATTGAATTCTTGTCAAAGTATATGTAGAGCGTTTTGAGTATGCTGAAATTATGAATTTGAAAGCCTGGTCTTGAGCTACAGATCCATGAGTTTGTTTGTATCCATTAAGTTGATTCAATTTGTGTTGGAGTATTTCTTGATTGAATTTAATCGAGTTATGTTGGAATATTTGTTTTTTTGGACGTGAATGGAATGTTAAACACCAATTGGAAGGCTTCTATGCCCTTCAAATGAACTTGGCTTAATGATCTCGCTTTTGTCAATTTTGAAGATTGAGTTGGTATGGGCTTCTGAAGTTTTGAGATATTCTGGGAAATGCTGAATCTTGTCTTGCTTATATGTGTTGCTTTACTTCTCCATTTATAATTCTATAGCCTTGTTTCTTGATTGCATGTAACAATTTACGTTTGCCATCTTGCTGTTCTGGTGAATGTGGATTCTAATGTTGCTTTTTTTCTTCTGAGTACTGTTAACAACCAACCTGTTCTTACTGTTGATTCATGGCCTTGGAATATTTTAGACTTGATTCATTCCTATTGTACTCTTCACCTTGCGCCTTTTTCCCCTCCTTTTTCCTTTTCTCCAGGATTTGTCCGATGCTCAGTGGAGGAATTTCCGAGGAAATTTGCTAATCCTAACTGTGGTTTTCGGACTTTTTACGCTGATAGCTAACTTTTTTAGAGCATACTACGGTTTAAGAGCAAAAGGGATGGCAAATGTTTGGCTGGCTATTTCATTGGCTTACTTGTCATATTTGCATGGGGCTTGGTATGTTCCTCATTCAGAGTGACATTTTCTTACTATATTGCTTCTTATAGCCATGGTGTTTTTCCTTTCTGACATCTCATTTTTTCTTTTTCTTGCAGCATCATTTTTATTCTTGCAATTGCTACAGCTAATTTCCTTCTGGTGAAGGTATGTTTACTGAATGTGAGTTCTATTGCAAGTTTAACTTGTGAATGGTGCATACATGCCTGGCTAGATTTTTATAACTGATCATGATTGAGGTTGAGAATATTAAGCATCTAGTACCAAGAAAGCTCTATATTTTTTAACATTTTGGAAATTCGATTCCACTTGTAGTTAGGTAAGGTAAGTATTGGAGCTCTTATGCTCAACTGCTTTTTTTGCTGACATTTTGAAACAGTACAATTCTGGCTCTTGGCTTTGTTGAATTTCTGATCTTTGTGGGAAGTACAATCGCTCCTTCTATGTATGAGGAATAATAGTCTGAAATGACTATTTTCTCATCAATATAAGAATTGGTTTTTACCAAGGCAACAGCAATTATAGCATAAGATCTTTTCTCCTTCTTCTCTCCTCCCCACTCCCTCCCTTTTCCCGTAATTTTTCATTGAAAGCATGATTTCAATGTTATGCTCTCTTTTACACACTCATGCATGGTTGTCTCTGTTTTTCTTCCTTTCACCCCTCTCTTTTTCCATGTGATATACCTGTTGTATTATGACAATGCATGCTAGGTCTGTATGCATAGATGTAAGGACGTTGTCATAGCAACAAAGTCTAGTAGATAAAGCTTCTGAAGCAGTTCTAATCTAACATATGTTTCATTTTGCAGGTATTTGGCCGGACAAAGTACTTCTTGTATATGCTTTGGATTTTTAATTTGTCATTTCTGTTCAGTAATCGCGTGTACGAAGGATACCAATTTTCCAGTTTTGGGTGAGTAAGCTTCTTCATTTTCTTTTCTTTTTTTTCTTTCCCAATTTGCAGGTTGTGTAAGGTAATAGAATAGCCAATCTATGGTGACCAGAAGTTTTTTTTTCAAAGAATAACTATTTTGGTTGTATTTTCTTATGAGTAGGCAGCCTTTCGCTTTTCTGGATGGTTTTCGGGGTACCTTCAGATGGCAGATCTGCTTTAACTTTGGTATTTGCTTTGCCTTATTGCATTGGGAGCTGGGGCTCAATTACAAAGTATTTTCTTCTCTAGCTTCTTTCAGTGAGCAAATTCTAGTTATGCACATATGCAATGAAACATAATTATGCCAAACTTATCTGCTTGATAATTGGTTAAACAATTGGAACAAGTTTTCCCCATAATTGTTGTCCTGAGAAATGTTGGTTCGAGCTTTGATTGATATGTTTTTCTCACAGAAGGTTTTTAAGTGACAGGGTAGATTGAAATGCTTCCGAATCTGGAGGAATGCCTTTATGTTTGTTTTACTACTATTTAGAATTTGAGAATTGGGTGATAATACAAACTATTTCGCTTAAAAAATGACATGCCTTTGTTTTCATTTTGTACACCAATAATTCTAGGTTTCTCAATTCAGTGTGTCATTCTGGAATTTAGGATATACATCTTCACCTTTTATGATTTAACATTCTTAAATATTTCATCAGTTTAAGTTTTCAACATTTTTAGTTCATTCTCTGACAGTTGTATTGCGCATGATAAGCTATGGTTATGACTACCATTGGGCAGAGAAATACAATCGATTTGATCAAAAGGTGTGCTATAGCTTCAAATCTACTTGTGATGATTTGATTTCATTGCCAGGATTTCCTCTTCTTAGTTTTTTCTGTTGCTGGTGACTACAGAAGCACATTGAACGTTGCAGTACTTGTTCATGTGGAAGAACTTGCTATTACTTATTGCAGGTAAGCTTTGTCTTTTGCTCAAGTATGATATTCATCTCTGAGAATGTTGTTAGCCAATCACTTGTGTATAACTTTCTTTTTTTTCCTCTTAATTTCAGGAAAGAAGTGTTCAAATTGACAAATTCTCTTTTGTTGTGTATTTGTGTTACCTGGTTTATGCACCACTTTATATTGCTGGGCCAATCATTAGTTTTAATGCATTTGCTTCACAGGTTGGTGGCTGTATATTTGATCCTCATGCCATGTCACTGAATACTGTAGAAATCCCTAATTCTGCAGTAAAATAGAATCCCTCTGACTGTGCAGTAATTCACGATTAGATTTGATTTGGTTTTAATTAGAGATTGTAACTGATTTGGTGGTTTCAAAAGTTTTTTGACATGCCTTAAACTAACTATGGGTCTTAGCTAATTTCTCTGCAATATTTAAGGAAGTTATTTCCTTATATGTGTAATAGTATCTCTATATAGGGCAGCAGGATACTGTACATAAAATTTATCCCAAAAATGCAGAAAATTCCTTCTTTTTCAAATACTAAAATCATATAATTTAAAATTTGATTAGTTGTTCTGTCTGTCATATTGTGGCTAACGAATTTTGGTTTAGCTAGACTGTCATAATGTTAGATCTGGCCAGTTGTAACAGTGCAAGTTAGAAGAATTGGAAGTCATTTTGGTTTCCAGATGTCTCACTATCTATAGCTTTTATCAGATGCTTCTTTAATTTTTCATAACCCAACTTGAATCTTTTCATCTGTACTGCGGTGGCTCTCGCAGTTGGATAAACCTCAAAACAGTTATTCATCAAGAGAAATAGCTTGGTATGGTTTGCGTTGGACTCTAAATCTGTTCCTTATGGAACTAATGACACATTTCTGTTACTACAATGCGTTTGCCATCAGGTTAGTGGCTTACGAGTATAGGATCGAACCATAATTGCAATGTATTGTTTAAATGGTATTATTAAGTTATCTGATTTTGGTGCTTAGTGGTATATGGAAACAGCTATCTCCTTGGAGCAACTTCATCATTGGATACGGGGTAAGTTATGTCTATTGTAGCTATTATTCCGTCTGGCATCATGTTCCTTTCATTTGTGTTTTGAACAAGCATTGTGACAATGGCATATAGCATTTTTTCTTACCAGATTAGTTTGAATTTTATCTCTCTTATCTTTTTATGTTAACACTACTAACACATAGCCCCTTCTACTTGCAGGTCCTAACCTTCATGTGGCTTAAATTTTTTCTACTATGGCGATATTTTCGCTTCTGGTCATTGGTAGGTTTATGAAGCTCTTACTACTGAGCATTTCAGATGTATTTTTCTCATAATTGGTGTCCTGTTTTGCTTCTTATGTTGGATTGTTTCTAGGGTTTAGGTATTCTATTATACTCTATGCAAGGTTATTGTCTGACTTTATTATGATACCCATATAGATCAACGGAATTGAAGCCCCTGAAAATATGCCACGGTGCTTGAATAACTGTCACAATCTTGAAACTTTTTGGAAAAACTGGCATGCTTCCTTTAACAAGTGGCTAGTCAGGTAGAAGGCCCCATAACTTTTAGGGCAAATGACACCAGTGGCCACCCAACTATTCGCAATGTTCAGTTTTGGTCACTCATCTTTCAAGTGTGCGCGTTTGGCCACTCATCTTTCTAAAACGTGCCTGTGAAGCCATTCCGTCAAAAATGATGTCAAATTTGACGGAATCCATCAGCAAAGCATCAGCAAACGTAGAATCTGGTTGAATTTTTAGCTGCAATTGGTCAAGATTGAATTTTTAGCTGTGAAATGGTTCCAAAGAAAGCCGGTTAGATGCTATTGTGGTGAAATGCTGTAGTTGAGGTCTGGTTGTTTGAGTTTGTTTTGGTTGTCTTGCGTGAAATCGAAGTATTTAGCGGTATGCATTTTCACTGGAAAAGTTTTGATGAATTTGCAATGGTCTGTACGCAGACAAGAGCAGTTTGAGCAATCTGCTGCAGGAAGAGCTGCTCGGGCTCAGCAAGCAGCTATTGCCAAGCAATCTGAAAATCCGAACAAGGGCTGAAATCACTGAACCATGCTGCTATGATTGACAAGGAGGATCCTGAGATCATTTTTAACCTTGGGTTGGAGAATGCTGTTCAAAGGAATTTGGCATCAGCCTTTGATAACGCATTGTTGTACTCAAACATGGTGGGTGGAAGCTCAGCGAAAGGTTGGAAACTGTTAGCTCTAATTGCATCCGCTCAGCAGAGACACGAGGATGCAGAAGCCATACTTGACCTCGCGTTAGATGAAACTGGAGGGATTGATCAGCTGGAACTTTTACGGTTGAAAGCCATCCTTCAAACCGCTCAAGAACAGCCTAAGCAAGCCATAGAGACATACAGAATCTTGCTTGCTTTGGTTCAATCACAAACAGATTTGCAAAGACCAAATAGAGACGATGCGGTTGGTTCCACATCCAACCTTGAATCTTTCTATAAAAAGTAGGTTGTGATTCTGAGTGCTTTTTGTGTTTAATCACCAGGTGTTACATCTGAGAAGATTGGTAGGTGAAGCTTGGCTAGATTTGGCTGGAATTTATTCAAATCTTGAGTCTTGGAATGATGCAGAAATTTGCATAGACAAAGCTATGGCAACAAAAATTTTCCGTCAAATTTGACATCATTTTTGACGGAATGGCTTCACAGGCACGTTTTAGAAAGATGAGTGGCCAAACGCGCACACTTGAAAGATGAGTGACCAAAACTGAACATTGCGAATAGTTGGGTGGCCACTGGTGTCATTTGCCCTAACTTTTATGTAGTTCACTTTCAATCTTATCTTGGAGTGATAAATTTTCTTTGTTTTATGCGTATAGGTATATGTATATTCCACTGGGAGGCAATAAAAGAAAGCTTCTCAATGTATGGGTGGTCTTCACTTTCGTAGCCGTATGGCATGATTTGGAGTGGTATTATTAGATTCTTCTGAGTTTTGCTCATGGTTGCAGTAATCGTGCTTTGTTTAAATTGTTGTGATACGTAAAGAGCTTCTTACATTCACTTCAGGAAGCTTCTTTCTTGGGCTTGGTTGACTTGTGCTTTCTTCCTGCCAGAGATTCTTGTCAAATATGCAACTAATACAATTCAGGTGAGGTCATTTTCATCCAATTTAAACCATGAGTATTCCAGAGTAGGAGAAGTAACTTGGCTATGATATTCATGACCTCAGTTGGAAAAACCACTTTCAGCCATGAAAATAAAAAGTGCTGGGAAGGACTTTTTTATACATATATATTAAAATATGAGCATATTTAGTCAGGAATTTTTCAACCATGAAAGATGCTTATAAAATGCTGGATATAATTAGGATAAAAGGGTAGATTATAGGTGTTTGTCGAAAGGTTTCTCAAGTTCTAACACACCATGTGGAGAAAGAGGAGGAATACAGTAGAAATAGAAAATAATTTGCTTTATGGTATTATGTCTTATTAACCGTGTCATGTTTCTTTCTTTCTGTCATTAGGTGCAGGGTTCTTTAGGGGCATTTGTTTTTCGCGAACTTAATGCAATTGCTGGTGCTGTTACCATCACTTTTCTCATGGTTGGTCTGCTTCTTATTCATCCTTAAGCTGCAAACTTTTACGTTATTGTCTGTTTTCTTTTTCAACTTCATTTAACATGTGATTTGTTCAGATTAAATGATAATTTTGCTATGAATTTGAATCAAGCTGAAAAGTTAGAAAAATAGGGAGATAATAGTATCTTTAACTAAACTATCATGGCTTGGACCTATACTCCACCCTTCAGGAGGGCCTGTTCTTTATGTTGGGTTTGAAACAATTTTTGAAACTTGGTTTTGGACAAATAATTTTATAATCAGTTTTTATCATTTTCAATACAACTTTTTACTATTCACCTATACCTTTTTACATTTTTAATACACTTTTTACATTATAAAATTATTTTCCCAAAACCAAGTTTCAAACATTATTTCAAACCCAACATAAAGAACAGAAATCTTGTTTTTTGATCAATTAACATGTGTATATAGTTTCCCCCCATTCTCTCCTCCTGTGATTTCTGGTCATCTGTCAATGTAATTGCCTTCCAAAAATTTGTTGGGTTCCTAGAAGATAAGTCATGTTTTGTTACCAGTACTGTTTACCAAAATTATTTCCTATTTTGATTGAATAATGGAAGTGGATACTAGACTACATAGAATCCGTACTGAATGCATCATAAAGAAAACGAGAGTAGGCCAATAGATGAAAGAAGTCTGCGCGTTAGAGACTTTTAGATGTATCAATATGGGACGTAGAAAATAGAGTATTAATTCGACTTGAAAGGGTAAGGGGAAGACTATTCAGGAAGACATACTGCATGTAAACGTAAATGAAAATGTCAGTAAAACTAATTGCAAAATATGATCCATATAAATGATTTCACGTAGTAAGACAAAGGTTTTAGTTTTTTCTGTTGCACCTGACACTGTCTGTCAAGATTAGTTTCCTATTTTGGAAGAATTATGTATGACTCCTGAAGTAGTTAAAAAAATAAAGGTCATCCTCAGAAGCTTTCTGTTGAGTGAGTTAAATATTTATCCAAGTTTCAAAGCATCATCTTCTTATGGTATTCTTGATCAGTAGCTTTAGTTACCACAAGTAGACTGTAACAGCATTTTTAACTGTGATCTCCAGGTGGCGAATCTCGTTGGATTTGTGATTGGACCATCTGGCATTAATTGGTTGATTTCCGTTTTCCTTCAAAAAGAAGGTTAGTTTTTGTATCCATCTGCTGCTGTATGATGGTAGAGTATATAATGCCAAGTTAAGACGATGTCCTCTGACAACGCAGGACTGCCTACACTTGGTGGCATGCTCGCTACCTTCTACGTGGGAACAAAGGTAAAGGAGAGTGAATGCTTAGTAGTATAGACCTCTTTAATTAAAGAATAATAATGTGTATAATTGAGTTCCAATTGGTGCAACAGCTTATGTTCCACATTGATGATGCTCGGCAAGGTAAGCTTCAAAAGAAATGATCTAACCCTGTCCTACACACTGGAAGTGCTGATGTCCTACTGCTCTCTTTGAGTAAGATTTCTTCGGTCTTTTGGAGCAGCGCCACGCACACTGCATATGAGTAATGAGCTGATGTTCGTTAGTTACTGACAGATTGCGATTAGATATGGAGGCTGCTAGTGTGGGAGGAATTCCTTGATTGGGTTATTGAGAGAATCACTCTCTTTCAGTCATACGGAACTCATTTTTCCCAGCCCGGGTTGCCGTAATTTAGAATTTTATTTCACAACTGGTATGTATGAAGTATGCATCCTTTCCACGACTGAAATCTCATTCTTCAAGTATTCTAGACGTTTTAGAAACTGCCCCTGCCCTAAAAAAGCTATCTTTGGGCAATATGATGACATTAGAATGATGAAAACATTGCGCATGCCTTAATGTGTTATTATATCACTAGTATGTTGGTACTGGTTAAGTTTATGAGTGTGAGATTCTGATTCATTTGAAACTGGTTAGTTTTTTATGTTTTGAATCAAAACTATTTATATTACACGAGATTTCTACAGAAGGGATTGCCCCGCGTGTGCCTGTGCCCCTGATTTCCACTTGAGCTTTCTGGGATTTGGTCTTAGGACCTCTATGTTTTTGAGAGAACATACGACTTTTAAGTGCAATTAGGCTTTGAGATCTTCTGTTTACTCTCTCACAAGAGGCGGGTAAGCCCCATAATGAGACATGTAAATTCCACACCATCTCCATTGTGAGAAAGTAGACAAGACAATAGCAAGATAGAAGATCTAGTCTCGCAATGAGGTTAAGTGTGAAAACTGTGAATGGTACAAAATGAAGGTAAGTCCAAATGAACGACAAGAAACAGAAATCTAAATTACTTGGCCAGATTACCACAAAATGTCAAAACTACATGGAAGAAGGTTATATTGTTTCCCCCATCCATGCCCTACAAGTTGGATCCGACATCAAATATATTTATATACAAAGAACACCTCGAAGGGACTATTTATTCTACAGTCACTCCCATACAGCAAGAGAAACAGGAAACAAAAATGTAACGCTCCACCAATGAGCAGGAAACCATCCACCTACAGAAACATAACCACTTCACTTAATCAATTTAACAGAAACATTTACCAAAATCACAACAATAAATCGAAGAGAGCAACGTTTAATCAAGAGAAATGGGAAAGGGGGAAAAGATAACAGAAAAGGCGATATACAGGTTTGCAGGGAAGAGTCTCTGGTGTTCAGATTACAATACACTGCAAGCTTTATATCGACGCCCGCATTCTAGTGCATAATTCTTCATAAGGAACACTGCCTAATTAAAAAACTCCAACAACAGGAAAAGAAGTGCTAGCAAGGGTTCAGTACAGACTAAAGGAAAAAGCATGACACCCTTGGTAGCCACATAAAGCAACTCTAACGCTTCCTATAGCATGGCAAAATCATACTTTATACTCTGCGGCTACCTAGTGTTTTAGGCAAGATATCAAACATGTAAGTTGAAAAGGGCTTACAATCTACACTCTCTCAACAAATCTAGCATGTATACCAATCATTCCGAAAGAAAATTGTACAAGAACGGTACTGCACTACCACTATTCTAGTTGAACAACTACACTCCATAAGTTTTTGCACTAGCATAATCACATTTCTCAACAGGCAACTCTTCTAAAAAGTACGAAATATAAGGAACTTATTTTAGAAACAACTCAGCACAAATGTAACTCATCACAGTACAAACAATCATACCAGTCCAGGGAACAACTGGATCACCATCCTTTTAACAGCTCATACGAGAAGTTGATCATTTCTTCTTCTTCCCACTGCCAGACTTTGACTTCTTGTTACTACTTTGTTTCTCATTTTTATCTGTCGCATCCTGCGGTACAGGCATAAATAAAGAAAATAAAACATACAGAAATCATGAAGGGCTCAGAATATAAAGAAAAACATCAAAAGAGATCAGTTTATTAAAAGCAGTAGTATCACTAGTATTTTAGATAAGGAAATGCAGATTAGTCAAAAGAGGCTTAAGTAATGATAAAAATAAAGCATTTCCAGATTAATACCCAAGCTATATCTTTTTAAAGGCAGGAAAAATAGACTAATGGATGACTTATAAAATAAGCACTCATCCCAAGTTCTAAAGATTTACCTACTATTTATAAATCACATAACTACATTCAAATAACTAACCACATCTTCATTTAATGAGACGCTATTAAAGGAATAGAAACAAACACAACAACAATGAAGATCCAGGTTCACCAGGGTTTCTGAGCTTTATGTTCCAAAGCAGACAACTCCTGATAAAAGCAAAGACTGCTTTGAGGCCATAAAGAGAGTTGGCTGCCTCAGGTGGTCTGTCACCCTGGGCCTGGATTTCAGAGAAGCTTTTGCAAATTTCATCTCAAGCTTGACTATTGATTTTGGAGATCCAAGAATGCATTTGGTTTCCTGTGAACCAGTTGCATCAAATATTAATGTAACAAGAAACCCTAAACAGAAGTGTGCTGGCTTGCTAAAACAATGAACTATTTAGAACTCAAGGGTAATTGCTAGAATAAGGTCATTGACATCCTTTACTTTGGATATTGATATCAGCACAAGACCTAGTTAAGAATTCAGGTACACATGGAATATGTGATGCTACCATTTGAGATATAGTGTGATCAGTTGAAACTTATTCAACTACCTTATGGGAGGATACTTGAAAATTACTTACATTAAGTTGTTTCATCATCATAAAGAGTGTGTAAAGTTGAAGTTATACACACAAGAGAAGCTGTGTAAAAGGATTTAAATAGAAATCACATTAAGTGTTCTGGGGATTAAAGGTAAATACCATGTTAAATGGGGCATAGATGTTTACCAAAAACTGTGTATTTGAATATTCTAGAAAGTTAAAAGACGAGTTGGTTTGAAGAAATAGTAATTTATTGCTATATAACTCCAAAGTTTTGGTCAAAAGTTTTTTGTCCCTATTGTTACAAGACTGCTTCACATCAAGAAATCAAATTCATCTTGCACCTAAAGAAGCAACAGACAACTGAAGTCATAGAGCTGAATGGTACCTTCCGTTTAATAGGTGTCGATGTATTGGCAACCGGTTTGAAGAATGATTCTAATCTGTTGTAAAAGGAGGAAAAGTCAAGCTATTGTCAGTTAAAAAAATTATATCAATTTTATTCCCTCAATGAAGTAATACCTCCCCTGCGAAGACTTGTTTTTAGCTGCCTTGATCTTTTCAATTGACTGAATAAAAACGAGAATTTCACTTATGAAGTACACAAAACAAAAGAATATAGTGAAACTTAAGTAACCATAAAGATGATCACAAACATGCCTTTGTGACTCTGTCCATGTTGAACCCATTTTCTTTGACCAGAAAATTTATCAGCCCCTGGAAAAGCAAAGGCAATATTACAAAATTATGCATGAAAAAAAAAAAAAAAATCAATCGATCAAAATCATCAATAAAATATTAAACACTTCTTCATCTGGAGTAGTCCACTTCAAGTCAAGTTGGGTATCATCAGTGATCACTTCTGGTTCTTTGAAGAGTCGCCTAGCATCTTCGAAGGGCCAATCCTCAGGAATCTGGTACCTGCAAAAGTGTTAGGTTAAATTCAATGCACTGGGTTTTTCGATCTCCAAGCTAACTAATATAGCTTAGTATCCCAAAATAAGATGCCTCTAAAATGAAAACGTCCTGTTAATAAGTAAATATTAGGCAATAAATCAGATTGCCTCTTTGTAGATAAATGTAGTTCACAGTAACAGATGTAAAATTATTTGAAACAACTTAGCAAAGAGAAAAGTACCTTTCTTTGTTTATATTCTCCAAAATACTCTCTATCATGCCATGCTGACGAATAAGCTTCAATGCTGTCTGGGCCCCAATACCTGATTCACTCAGAAACACACAAAGAAAACCATAAAATTAGAAAATAGACAGCACACACAATATGCAATATATGACACGTATCCATGTTAAAATGTTTTTCAAAAAGGGGAGAGGAAAAAGAGAAGAGAGGGGGGGAGGTTGGAATCACTATTCTGGAGATTCCTCACTAACAATGTCAACTAGTACACATATAAAGATAAAATAAAGGCTAAAAAAAAATATGCAATTTATTGACTGGAACCTAATCCTAGGGTCCGATTATTTAAGGGACACGCATGCGTATCAGATTTAGAATCAGCTTTAATCCAATCAAGAGAAAACCATTTAAAATCTCGAGAGAGCATGTCAAGAAATTATTGACTGGAACCTAATCCTATGATCCAATTATTTAATTCTTGCATATGTTTCAAGCAAATCCTACCTAATCACAAGGACTCCAAGATGCATGACATCAAGTTGCATGTTCTTTCGGAAAGAAAAAATAAATAAATAAAAGGCATGTTTCCTATGTTTATCTTCAAAAGAATCAACAAAAACATCCATTTCTCCACAGATGCAAGCCTTCTAACTTATAGAGTCAAACAACTTTAACAAAAATGGTGAAAAGGGGGTTTCACAAACCACGAATACTGTCACAATAATCACAGCCGCATAAAATGCACAAGTCGATGAATTGATCCATAGTCAGGTTCAACTCCTCCAAAACCTGAAGTCATATTAGAATTAGAAAACAACTAGAAATTAAAACTTTTCTATATTGGACAGGACTTTTAATACCTTGGAAACTTCAATTTCCATCACTGGGATTTTTTTGGAGCTAGGATCCATTAAATGACGAAGAAACCTTGAAGCTCCAAAGGTCAGGGAATCCATGTCTTCAGAGGCCACAGCATAAACCTGAAACAAGGAGAAGTGCTATCAATTTTCCAAAACTTTAATGACTATCAAGCTTTACCTTAATTTAAAGACAGAATCTCATACTTTGTCCGCATAAAATCTATAGATGGACAAATGAATGAAAAAAATCACAAATGGAAAAACTTCCAAAGATGTAATATTTGCGCAAGTTTGTAAAACCATAATGACACCGGTATACATACATGTCCTGATTTGCAAAGGGCAGCACATTGAGCCTCTGCTTCTGAAGGAGCCTGGCACAAAGAACCAAGGAACTCGAATCTTAGATGGAAACCATAGGTCAGCCAAATTAATACCATTTCTTGTAAGGAGATTAGCAAAATTAGTGATGGTTCTGATTATAAACAACCACAAAAACTATGGAATTTTTTTTTTCACCTCTATTACAGGTACTCCCATAAGTCCGAGAAGTTTTTTGCAGTCATCATTGTGTTGCTTTGTAACCTTCACTGTTCTCTTGCTGAATTTTTCAATATCCTCCTTGTTCCCGTTCTGCAAAGATGAAGACATGGAAATGGAAAGTTTAGTAACAAAAATCACTCAGAATGGATTGACAAAGGGAAAGGGAAATGGAAATGGAAAATGAAATAGTCAATATTCATGCTTTCCAACCTTAATGGCTTCGTCAAGTTCCTCCGTTGCACCAGCTCTCTTTGAATATCTGCATAAAGGACCATTCATGTTTCAATCCCAAAATCAAAATTCTCAACTAGCAGAAGAAACCATTAAAAAAATCCAAACTAAATTAATATATAAAATAACACATACCGTTTAGCAAGTTCTTCTTTCTTCAAATCTGGAGGCTTCCCGTCGAAAACATAGCTAACATACAAAGGTAACAGAAAAATTTAGATTTACAAGCTTCTCGGCAAATAAAATGACCAGAAAAAGAAAAAATGTCAATGAGGGAAAGAGAAACATATTACACTGGCTTAATTCCAGCTTCTAAAAGTCTAATCGTCCGTGTGAACATTCCTTGCAAATGGCTACAAAAACAATACAGAAATTATCAAACACATTTTCAAAAAGTTCTTTGCTGATAATATCACTAAACTCTCTTCATTTGTTGACTTTCTTGATGCAAATTCATGACTAAATTACACCCAAAAAGACCAACATGTGTTTACCTAGTCACTTCGCCTGCTTCATTCGTGAGCATTTCAGTGCCGCTTCTTCCAACTACAATCTAACCATTCCATAATTTTCACATAACATAAACCACAGAAATAAAAAAATGCAAAATCAACACACATGCATTAACGCATACAAAGAAACAAATGACCAAGAAAGCAAGAGTGAGAATTAGGCAATGCTGCAAGAACACTAACAAGAAACTGGTAAATGCTCATGCTGGCATCAATGGCGATTTTCCTGCCGAAATAGCTCTCAAATTTCTGCTCTTTCAAGGACTTGGGAGCATTGTCCGCCAAAAGCTTCGTTAAACCCTAACAATTTCATGGAAGCAAGAAACCGATTACAGAAGTAAATTTTTCAATTGGAAAATCAATTCTTCATTTGCATACCTTGATTCCCATTTTGAAATTTAGCAGAGAAAAATTAAAGAAAATTTCTGAAAGATAGGGTTTTTAGAAGCTGTTCTTTCCTTGCTTTCCTTTCCCGCCCTATTTTAGTTCAGTGGGGTTAAATTCCAGTGTTGCCGGTTATATCCACCAAGCTTTGCACTCTTTTTTGGGTTTGCTACTCACGGACGGTCTCGGTTTCCGCTATTTATTGGGCCGAGTGTGTCGAAATTTTTGGTCCTGTTTTTCGACCCAAACCAATTAGAGCCCAAATAAGCCCATCTTGTACTTAGGCTTCTTACTTCAATTTTGTCATTTTTTTCAGATTAATAGTTGGGTCGAGACCAGGCCCAAGTATTTAGTGGACTTACCAGTAACAAAATTGGGCCTACAATCGACTCACCCAAATTACGAAAAAAGGAAAGGAAAAAAAATTGTAAATTCAAATTTATATTCCCTCCGTTCCATTAGAATAATCAACTTTGTAATAGTGTTCTACATATTCAGTAATCAGTAATGTGATAAATTGTGACAAAATAACTATTATCATTGTATTAGTAACTACTCCATCGGTCAGGATGGAAGAGTCGTGTTTGATAAGGGTGGTAATTTTTGATATCATACATAAACTCAACATGAATCTAACATGTTATAAATGAATTTACTAATCCCTAGACAATCCAAAAGTATCACCCCTAAAAGATAACTTACGGACATTTTAGTACGACGCGAACTAAAACAAATCTAAGATATTATAAGCGATTCGCTGATTCGAAATACGATAAGTATGCAAATTAATTTGTAGAAAAGGAAAGAAATTCAGTTGCCTAACAGCTTTATGGCTTTATTGCACTTTCCTGAAAGGTAGGGGTGTCAAACGGGCGGGTTGGGCGGGTATTGGGCTGGTATTAAATGGGTGTTAAGTTAATGGGTAATGGGTACCCATTATCCACTCAATTAATGGTTTTAACTCAAATGGGTAATGGGTAGCTATAGGTACCCATGGGTACCCATAATACCCATTATACAAAAATGTAAGGCTTATTTAATAGTTTATTAATAAAAAAAAATTTAAAATTTTTTTTTAATTTCATTTTAATTTTTTTTAAAGTGAATTTTAATTCTTTGAATATATTCTAAAATTTGAAATATTAAATTTTATATACTTTTATATTTAATTGTATGTAATTTTTTTTTGTCAAAACACAATTTTTAATTTTTTTTATATTTATATAAACCCGTGCATGCCCCGACACCGAAACTGGGCCCGAAGCCCAAAACTGATCCCGAGGCCCAAAACTGAGCCCGCCCCGAAATCGGTCAAAAATTGGGCCCGAACTGGGCCGGCCCGGCCCAGCCCAAACCCGGCCCTAAACCTGAACGAATTTTGAATTAGTATTATAAGTAGGTAATTTAAAAATATTATAAAAAAATAAATGAAAAAAAACGTAAAGTAATTGTAGGACACGAAAAATAAAGAAAAAGAAAAAATAAGTTTGAAGAAAAAAATAAAATAGGCACACTAAAGTATGTGAGTTGTTGGTTTTTTTTTTTGTTTAATACTTTTAAGGGTAATTGTGGATGGGTATTTTTGATACCCATGATGGGCGGGTTTTAGGGTACCCAATGGGCTACCCTAAATCCGGCCATTACATATTTAGCCCAAGCCCACCCAGCCCATTATTTTTTAAAGTGGGTTTTATTGAGTTAATACCCAATGAGTTTGGGCGACTTTTGAGTTAGTGGGTTTTTTTGACACCCCTACTGAAAGGTTACATATATAAGATATGCATGCATGATTCTGAGTTGACTAAACATTTTTAAAAAAAATTAATTAATAATTTTAAGAAACATTATAAATATATATATATATATATTCCATATAAAGTTGGCCTTTCCAAGATCTTCACCTTTAAATCTTTTATATCCTTTGTCGGTCTGTCTTAATTAATAGTGTTGCCATTGCCTTCACTTTTCATTTCTGATTGATTGTTTGTGGTTCAATTCATCCATCGTTTAATTCTATTTTATTTTAATTTTTGGTTGTTGGCATCCAACAATAACTGATCCAGTTGATGTATATGAATTTGATAAAAGAAGATTAGTACTCTTTGTAACTCATATTATCTCATACAATGATTTCAGTTATCAAATATACAACTTTTTATGAGTAATAAAGTATAACATATAAAATAAATAATTTAATATAATTTTCTTCTACTTGTGTTATTATTTTCTAAATAATAAATAATTGTGGACGAGGGAAAAGCATGAAAAGAAAAAATGGCTTGAATAATAAGATTCCTCACTCCAGGATGAAAGGGGTAATATCATAGGATGGTGCAACCAGATACAATAAGAGAAGACAGATTTTTAGAGGGAAAGTAATGTACATGTAGGAAGAGCATGAACCAATATAAATATGGATGACTGGTTTATAATAAGTTTATTGTACTATTTTTAATGATGCAGCGGATACATCTAATATTTTTCCATGAAGATGTGTTGTTAGGTGCTCCATTTTTTCGATTGAGGATGAGGCCGAACCCAAACCTGTACTCGAGAGATAATGCCATCCACATATAAGGGATGTATGGATTCTCGAGAGGAGGGGAACAACGATGGTCCCCCCCCCCCCCCCCCCCCCCCCCCCCCGCCTTCCTGAATCCCAGGAGTGAATCAAAAGTTAGATCTATTGGAAAATTAGGCCTAAGAATAAATCGATATAGATAACTCGAGTATTTTTAGGTCCCAAATTAGGTCCAATATTATTATATTAGTAAGAGTATAATCGGTACCAAATTCAGTTGTTGCTTTCCCACATCTGCTTCATCGATCAGATGGACCCCTTTCAGCAAATTTGTCCCAAATCATTGATTCTTTCTGATTTTCACGTCATTTGCTAAGCATTTCCGGCCAAAATGATATTCTAAATTATTATATGCAAATTAATTGATGTGGCCTTTGTTTTAGTTATATGCCTATATTTGGAATCGGACAACTATGATAATGTCACATTTTTAAACAGAATGATTTAATATTCTTGGAATTTTGTTACTGTCCATCTTATGTAGATGATGCTAACAATGAATTTGATTCTTAATTGGCTCCATATGTTTTACAATGCGTGTAATTTTAGTCATTTGTAGACAGTATTTTAAAATGTTTTAGTCGATCAATGTCTATTACTCTCACGGTTTTTAGTAGGGCTGCTCAAATGGAGAAATCCGATCCGACCCGACCCGAACGGTTCGGATCGGCAATCCGATATTTCGGATCGGTTCGGAGTAAATTATCTTCGGATTGGGTCGGATTGGACCCGATCCGAACTGCCTTCTTCTTCCTTTTTTTTTCAATTTTTAATTTATTTTACCATTTCTCAAAGAAACCTCACCGTTTCTGCAGTCCTTGCACAAACAAAACAAAAACTAATCTAGAAAATTCAAACCCAAATTAAATTTCCTAGATCATAACAACACCACCAAGCCCGAGAGTTGGAAATTGAACAAGGAACCCAAAAATTCAAACTTGCAATGAGAAGAGTTAGAGAGATTCATAGATGATTGAAGAGACTGGAGTTTTTTGGTAATTGGGTTTGTTGGGCGTTGGGTTATGAAGAAGAAGAAGAAGAAGGAGAAGGAGAAGTGACGAAGAAGAAGGAGGAGGAGAACTAAGAAGAAAGGGTTGGCGGCCTCATGAGATAGGCTAAGGAATGAGAAGATTAGGGTAGTTTTATTTTGATTTTTAAAGATAAGTTAAAACAGTTTTTTTTTTTTTTTTTTTTATGAAGGTTTCGGATCAGATCGGATTATGATCCGATCCGATCCGATTTGACCCGAAAACCGCGAACCGATTCACACCTGGTGATCTGATCCGATCCGATCCGAAATTTCGGATCGGATCGGATCAGCGAGATCCGACCCGATCCGCGGGTCAAGTGAACACCCCTAGTTTTTAGATAAGTGTTTTGTTTGGAATGAGCACATTAAATAAAGGAGGTGAAAGAAACAGTTTTTCTTTTACACCGATTTATATGTTTTCGTTTAACTACATATTAAATGAAAATTTATGGTATGTATGTACATTTGAAATGGCATTGTATCTAATAAATGCATATTAAATCAAATAAAGGGTAGAATTATAGCTTTTTAATTTTTTTCATTGAAATGTGGATGAAATTCTTAGCTTTATCAAATTAAAAGGGTGGGGATGACTCCATGTTAGTTTGGGGGTGGGGGGGGGGGGGGGGGGGGGGTTGTTGGTGGTGAAAGAAAATATCAATATATATACACTTTTGTAAACTAAATGAAAATTCTTGGACCACTTTTTTTTTTTTTTTTTTATGTAACAACTGATTAAGTGGTTGGGGAGTTTAGTGACCCTTTATTAAGGCTTTGTTTTTTTTAGTGACAAAATTAGGAAATTTTTTGGTTTGGCAAAGAAAATGTTTTTGAAGAAATTTTTTCTAAAAAATTGTGTAAGAGAAATTAAAAAAAAGTGTAATGATTTTATGTTATTTTTCTAGAGAATAAGGAAGATTTAGAGAGAATTTTAAATTTGGTAGAAAATAAAGGATTTTTTAATGTAATTTCTTAAAGAAAAAGTGGGGATTTTCCTAGAAATGATTGAAAAAGAACATAGCCTAATAAAGCGGTGTACAAGTACCGAATAATAAGAGCCAAGGGGAACATAATAAGTCTTACCTTGAAATACAGAAAATGCAGTTGCAAATGATGAATAAGTTTGAAATTACATACAAATTAGAGGAATTTTATATTCTAAAATATGGAAAACTACATGCATCCAAACCAACTAGTCCCCTAGGAAAATCATACATGGCGGAGTCAAGAAAGTAACTCGCCAACCTAAGCAAAGCGTCAACAATCACATTAGCTTCCCAATATACATGTGTAACAGAAAGCTGTATGAATGAAATTCTTAGACCACTTAAAGCTACATATTTTAATTTCATAAATTAAAAAGTTTACAATAATATGATAATCTCTTTAACTTAACAACGTAAATCGGTGGTTAATAATTAAACTACGTGGTTAATCACCAAGACTATCAAGGGAATTGCACGTGGATCCAGTTTAATTTGAAAAGTATCGTGTGTGTATATTATGAAAACATGAGTATCAATTTCAGGCTCTACTATATTAAGTATTGAGTTCAGTTTAATTATAATGTATCGAATTGACGTATCACATGCTCAAAAAAGTATTATCTATAAAATAAAAAAATAAAAATATTTATCGCTATAATATGAAAACGCGCATACCGATTTTATGTGATGAAGTATCCTTTATTTATAATTTAATCCCAAAATTGTTTCACTCAATCTACGTTTTTAACATTGACCTGTGACCAACTTACTTAAACGATAAATTTGAAGCGAACGATAATTCAGAAGAAACCAATATATAACTGTGTAATTCTTGTTAAGTAGCAGTATATCTATTGTCGATTCCCAGAATATTGTATCCTCATTGAAAACGAAGATTTTTTTTTTTGGATATAATTAAGAATAAAAAAAAATTTTAAAAAACGAGGATCTTGAGTTCCAGTTAAGGTGTACATACAATCCAAAAAAAAACACAAAGTAAGACAACAAATGTTTACTTAATTTAATTACAACTTACTCACACGATGTACACAAAATACTTTAATTAATGAAAAAAATTCGTGTAAACTAAGATCAATTAATAAGCGTGTTTTTTTTTCACCATCTGAGATATTTCTGCCCTTAAAATTGATCCACGAACTAATAATAGCGATACTTGTTATTTTAACGTATAATGGCGATACATCAGCAACTATAAATTCATAAAAGCAATATTTCATAAGCTAAATTTAGTATCCAATATATCAAAGGCTATACTCTATACATTAAACAGATTAAAATCAAACCGCCCGCGTACTTTTATAATTTACAAACTTTTTTTCGCTAAAATAGATGTGCGCGACAGAGCAGTCCGACGTATCAAAATATAAATTAATCAATTAAAACTTTCTTGTGGTGGATGCATGGACCATATGATGATGACCCCAATCATTTCAAAACTTTAGAACTTGGAAAAATTCGTAAGTTCATAACCGATAACAATAATATTCTTCTTCTTTGCTTTTCTTTAGGCTTGAATTTAATTATGCTCATGGCTCACCCCACAAAAAAGTAAAGGGTGAATGCACTATATCTATATTTTTTTGATACTTTAAGATGGGGGCCGGGTAGACAAAGTATAGGGAATACACAGAAAACAGCAATTCAGTTCAGTTGCAAAAAAAAACATATATTTTCCCACTAAATATTGTCTGTAATAAAAACTATACACATGTATAATCCCTCCGATCTAGAATAAGTGTCTTCTTAGAGGTTTTCAAATAAATTAAAAATTCATTAATAATTCATTTAAATGACAAATACACCCCCTATTTATTGTAATATGATACTATAAGGAGTCTATCAAACACATGATTAAACATCATTTTCTTTCTCTCTCCTTGTATTTTTATATTCGGCCTATGAATTTAAGATAATCATAAACTCTAGTTAGATAAGTTAAGGCAAGGGAGAATTGGAAAATATTTTATAGTTTTTCTAAAACGTTACTTATTTTAAAGATTGTTACTCCCTCTAAAATAATATTTATTCTGGATCGAAGGGTATATAAATGAATTACTAACAACATTCGAGATTTGTCTAAATTACTAAACGAACTTTGCAATTGGTATAACAATTTGTACGTAGCACACCATATTTGTCGCAGTAGTGTTTGTGCGGTATAATTTTTCCAAATTAATTAAAGGTAATCGAAAGTTCATTTAATGTTTTACAAATTTGAGAGTTCATTTGATAATTTAAACATACGTGACGTATTTTGGAAATCGACACTAGAAGAAAAAAAAGGGCTTACAGTTTGCACAATTGCACCAACACAAAACAAAAGAGGTACGCGACGTACATATGACAGAATGGAGGCTTAAGAAACCAAAATGTTACGTGCATAATTTGAGAGAGGACTAAAAAGAGAAGAAGGAGATTCAGTAGAAGAAGAATTGCAGAAGAAGGAGAGGATAATTAGTATTTCATTCATATCTCCTTTAATCGTACAATTAGCTATTTATAGTGAAATACAATATTAACCTACTACTAGAATTCTTATAATCTAGGAACACTAACTAGTAAATCCTGACACTAGTAGCTAAAAGTAAAACTTATCCAAGTAAAATTACCACTTAGACTAATTCAATCCAAAATAATTCACGTATCACAAAACCTTGGAGTACTTCTGTGAATCACCTGAGAAGGCTGGGATTCGTTTTCTGGACCTCACCCTCATATCCTACTTTCTTTTAATCATTCATTCCCTTTCATTTTGGGAAGAATGGGAATCATTCCTTACCAAAAAAAAAAAATTTTATGTATTTTTTATTTTCAAAAATTTTAATTAGAAAAAATTTTCATTATACAATATTTAAAAATAAGAGTAAAATGCCAAAAATATCACCTTACTTTTTCAAAATCTCTCATTTGGTCACTAAACTTTTTTTTTCCCTACAAATATCACTATATTATTAAAATTGGGCCGAAAGTATCATTTCCGCCGTTTGCTCCGTTTGTGGCTAACGAAATGTGAATCACAGGCAGCACACATTAATTTTTAAGGGCATTATCGTCTAGTTACTGTTTATCTTCTTCCTTCTATTTTCTAAGGGCATTTCTTCTCACTCCTCTTCTTCATTTTCTTGCTGTAGTCTTGACCAGATGATGATGGCGCCGGCAGTGGCAGGGCGGAATTTGGAAATTGGTTCGAACTTTTGACCCTTTCAGCCTCCTTGCTGCCGCATCGTAAGCAAGCGCAACCTCTTTAGTTGTGTCAAACATTCCCAGCCAATGGTAGTACCACCCAATACAGTCGCGAATCTCCGTTGATCGATCACCTCTCCCACGGCATCTTCCTCACCCCTCTATAACTCTTCTGAATCAACGGTCGAGAGAAGTGAATTCATCATCGGCATCAACCCTTGAGAGCTTCACAGCAAATCGAAAGTATGGGGTTGCCTAAAATTGATTGAAAGGTTGGTATTTGAAGCCATCGAAGACTTAGGGCCTGTTCTTTACCAATGGAACAAACCTAGGTTTGGTTATTTTTTGGGTTGAGACCCAAGAATTAGATGAAAATGGGGTGAAACCCATGTTTCTCACTTTCAAACGCAAACCCGAGTCTGAGAAAGTGTGTTCAGCCCAAAAATTCCCACTGTTCCTCCAACCCAGTTCTAATTTCTCTTCACTCACACCTTCTCTGCTCCCACCTTGTTCTCTAATGGCCGAAAAAGAGGAAGGGGCTGAGAATGGAGAAAACAGCGAAGAAGTGGAAAAGCGCTCCTCTGACAAGTCCATCGAAGATGAGCGGCTTGAGAAGACAACCGGAGAGGAGGAAAAATCGGGTTCTGAGCCGGAGACAAAGTCCGGTCCGATCGATTTGGGTCCAAACAAGTTTGAAACTTCTTTGGAGATGTATGATTTTTTTAGTTCAAGTTTGAAAATTTTGCCCCCATTTCAATCGAGATGTTCTTGGTTATCAAGCAAATTAATCGAATGGGTTTCTGCCGGAAAAAGAAGAAAGAAAAAAAAAATCGAGCTCGCGTGCTGGAAGAAAAAAGGAATGGAAAAGAACTGGAAAAAAATGAAGGAATGGATGGGAAAGAAGATGAACAGTGTCATGGACACTGTTCATCAAAGTTTTTGCCAATAGGCCCCTGATATTTTCTGTTTCTTAAATGACAGCCCCAACTTATTTTTTTCACAAAAATTAAGTTTGAAAATTTAAATATTAAACTATCTTAAACTAAAATTATTGTGTAAACTTAAATATATCATTAACATTAAAAACAATTACTATGGACTGAAATATTATTATAATGTGAAAATTAGTTTTTGGTTGAATATGTAAAAAATGAAATATTGGGGTTTTATTTGCTAATAAAAGTAAAAATTTTGGAACAAAGTATTGGAAAAAAAAATGGGTTAAACCCCATGTTCTTTAGCTTGGGCTGAGAACTGGGTTACAACCCAGTTCTCAGAACCTTATTTCTTAAAAATGGGCTAACACCTAGTTGGGATGAGAACAATTCTGAGACCTGTTCTCAGAACTCCCTAAAGAACAGGCCCTTAGTATTGCTTTCAGAGTTGATGGGTCATAGGTTTTGCTAGTTTTTAGGGAGTATAGGGGGCTGTGGTGGTGGGATTGTAGGCGGAGGGGTGGTGATGGTGAGTTCTTGAGGTTTCTCTTTTTATAATTTAGAAGCTTAATTAGAGTTGTTTCACTTTCTCTGAATTGTGTCGGATCAAAATTAATGGATCAACTTGTTTTTTGTTGGGTTTGTTTTGTTGATTGGAATTATGCGGAAGTTACATCCTTGCATCTCTTGTGGGTTTGTTTCGTTAATTTTGAGTCCAACATTTTTACTCTTGTACATTGGATTTGGAAACATGAATATGTTCAGACTTAATTTCCTTTGTTTGGTTACTTTGCTTGATGTTGTCGACTTGGTTGACGGCTGCATATGACCCAGATGAAAATAGCGTTGTTGAGCTCCAGCCAGCGTGAAATTTGGAGGCCCTGGTGGGTGGTGGTTTTTTGGGGTTGAGGGGGGCGACGGGGTGGTGGTGATTTTCTGAGTTTGCAAGGCTGCAGCTGAATGAACGAACACATGTTGGGCAGCCGATGGAGGACTGGCCGGCCGACAGAATGAACGAGCAGATCTTGAAGACATGAGTTAGGGACTGAATATTTTTTTGAGTTTGGGTTTTGTATTTTTTGGAAATGATTTCAATTGAACGGAATTTTGTGATTGAATTTTGTTTAGTTTTGTTTAATTCTCAGTTCTGAATTTTATAAACACAAGGAAGGAGATGATGAACAGGATTTTGGTGTATAGTAGGTTTTTGGACAAAATTACCCCTAAAATGTGGCATGTTAATGACACATGATGTCATTTCCGTTAACTCAAATAGAGCATATTGACGGAGTGACCTTTTTGGCCCATTTTTGAAAGTATAGTGATATTTATGGGAAAAAAAAAAGTTTACTGACCAAATGAAAAATTCTGAAAAAGTAAGGTGATATTTTGGCAGTTCACTCTAAAAATAAATAGTTCATAATATATTAAACGTTTAATGTAAAAAAAAAATTAAAATTAATTTTATTTGTGAACCAAACACCATCAATGATAATGATATTCATTCCCTATCACAAACCAAACAATACCAATGCTATCATTCCTTTCACTACTGTCATTCCCATTTACATTCCTATTCCCCTCTACAAACCAAGCGCATTCTAAGAGATTTTCTCTGATTAAAAATAAATAAAGAAAGAAATCATATGAGAGTTACAAAATGGCAAGAAGTTAGTTTATAATTATATTGTTTTTAGTATTAAAAATCGGATTTTTCTAATAAAATAAACGGAGTAATAGGTTTGTGGAATATCTTTATCTTTATTATCATTTTTTACTATGTAAAATCCCCAATAAATAAATAATAAATAATAAAAAAAATCATGGGTTCTCTTCTCTCTCTCAAATGTGTCCCGTATCAAGGAATATTGGTTGTGTTCTCTAATGCAATGGTTGGAATGCTCAACTTAAACTCCAAAGTGGTAAGAAACAAAGTTTATTTTGGGGCGTTAATTAAGGAGATTTTTCAAACAATTTTAGGACTAACGATAACAAGATGTTTGAGAATTAACGATCCCCCGCCGGGCCGCCGCGTCCTAAATTGGAGTCAGATTCTACTTTATTTCAATCTGCCTAATTTAAAACTCGATCCAAATACCATGCTTCCTTCCATTTACTGTACTATTCTTTAGTATCATTTTAGTAAGTAACTATTCTTTAGTTTGCGTAATTTCACATGGGATCAAATTGATTGTAAGATAATAATCGACAGGATTGGAAAAGTGAATCGTAACATTATACACAAATTGTGGATATATAAATTACAGATAAATTATAGAAACTACTATTATTACCATAGTAAAAAAAAGTTCGAAATAGAATCAAAAGTAGATCAATTTATGATCACTGTGATATTGTTGTTATTTTGTGTACAATGCACATAATCGATGTGACATATTTTGTCCTCCTCTTAAATAGATTTTTTTTTCCCTCCATCCCAAGTATATAGCAAAAACTCACATCAATGCGGCTGATCGATCAAACGACAACGTTCCAAGTCTAGTCTCTATTATGTCAAATTTAGTATGTGATGTATCGAAATTATAATATATATATATATTAAGACATAAGTATTGAGAAAATACATATAAAATTTAAATGCTAAACTATCATATGTTGGACCATCAGATGGTCGGATATGTAATAATCTCATTTTTAATTAATTAGGGAGACCCCTGCTAACTTGATCCATACATGCGCCATTGTTTATTGCTGTTATATGTACTTGAGGATGCAAATGTTCGGTCCAATTTCCTTCGAGTGACAAAATAAATTTATTTACGTTGTTATTAGACAAAATAAGATGGAAAAAATTAAATAGAAAATCCAAACTCGGTAAGTAGGTGCCGACGTTGAATTCAAGAACATATTCAAATCATGATCTAAGTTGAGTAAAGCATCCATTTCAAAAGACTGATGAATCTCTCATGGATTAACTCCTCACAGCTGGCTTAGATTTGAAAACACAAATTTAAGATCCCAAACTTTAATAGAAAAGAGATGGATGTATGTTAGGACAAATGATCCTATGAATTATAAATTAAGAATGAGAGAGGTGCAATGTATATATATAATTCCTTTTGATGATTGAAATTAGAGGTGTTGTTCTTTTCCACAATATTTGCCCCAGGAAAGAGACTACTCAGCTAGCAGAGTTGCACGAATGGATAACAATATTTGACTATTCAAGAAAATGCCACATCCCATTTGAACTTTGAATTGACCCCAAAAGGCCCAAAGAAAGAAGAAGAAGAAGAACAAAGAAGAAATACTTTATCTATCAAGTTGTTTCCTCCATCTTTTCATCATTATTTATTTATTTTTATTTTTTTTATTGAAATTTTGAGTTACTCTTAAAAAGTAAGGGGACCTGGAGGTCTTGAAATCAAATTACTAGAACCTGAAAGTGGATTAAAGAGGGTAACGCACTCCCTCGCGCGTATTACGGCATCAGCAGGCGACACAGACGCATAAGAATTTCCAGAGATAACAAGTGTAATAGAAATATAATATATATATATATATATATATTTTATATTAGTCAATCTCGCTCCTAAATTCTCTCTCCCTTTGTCTTGAGTAGAGTTCGAGCTCTCGCAACGATAGAATATAGACATAAGACATCCCACGCAGGAGGTGGGCACTCAATGGTGTTACATCCTTTGTCCATTTAGCACTTACAAAATGTAATTCATACCCTACGACAACAAATAAGATAAGGCCGCGCCCTGCCCTCCGATATAAATAAATTTCTATATTACTTTAGCATTATTGAATTAAAATATATGGGTTTGATTACTCGTTTTATTGAATGCAGAATCGAAATAAAAATGAAAGGAAATTAAAAAGCAATGAACTAATAAATTAATAACATGTGAAGTTTCATAGAGATTTTTAGGGAGAGTTCTCGTTGAATTTTACGTAGTTTTGTTTTAAATTGTTACCTTTTTTTTTTTTTTTTTGTTCGTTAGTTTTGAAAAAGAAAAATAAACTAATTAGAACAAAATATATAAGGAAAACTCTTTATAGTTATCATTTGGAAGAAAATGTATGTGCATAATGTACACATTGGATCACAAATTTTTATTTTTATTTTTTGAAAATAATTGGATCACAAATTATATAGTAATAAAGGTGTGTCCAATTATTTGATTGATTTCCAGATATTATTTTCCTTTTGACTTGAAGATATATTAGAAAGATTCCCAACCTTTTGGACATATCTTTTGTGGGGTCTATATACCTTAATCCCCATTGTTTAAGACAATCATCTTGAGTTTATAAAAGAAGAAACATGATTTTTAGTAACGTATTTAAATTATATAATTAACAATGAAGTTAGGATTTATATTTTTTAAAGCAAACTTCAATTTTGATCACTACTTTTTTTTATATTGTTTAATTTGGTGTCTAAGGAGGGGATTTTAATGAAATTTTGAAAAATCTATTTTCAAAAACATGCAAACGCACATGTGAGGAAAAAGAAGTTTTCAAAAATCTCTTCTACAAAATCTTGTTTGGTAAAGGAGTATGTGGTAAACGAGAGTTCCCCTTAAAATTTGAGTTTCGGGAAAATTAATTTTTGACGTCCCAACAAAAAGAAAGTTTTAAAAACTAGGTTTCGAAGAATAATTTTTGGTACCAAACAAAGTTTGAGTTTCAAAACAATTTCTGAAACCAAAAATTAAACAAAAATAGTATGTAAAACCTCCCAACGAACATGCCCTAACATTTGAAATGAACTCTTTTAATTTGTTCAGTAACTTTTACAAAATAAACATTTTGGTCCCCTATATATGCTCCTATTATTATTTTGGTCCGCAATATTTGAAATCGCCTCTTGTGATTCATAACTTTTACAAATTGAACGTTTTAGTCTGAATTTAACAGAGTTTGGCAAAGTACTTGTCTTATCAAAGTATCCTAGAAAAAGATTGAAGAAATCATACCTAAAATTGACTTCTGCTGTGAGATCGTGGAGTTAGTTTGTTCACATCAAACACATCTTTTTGATGAATTACTTGTTTGATTAATTATTGAAACGAAAAGAACAGGCAATTGCTTATTATTCACATCTCTCCCCTTTGTCGCTTTGATGCCAGAAAGACCAATTAATTAACTTCCCGTACAATTAATGATAGAGATGTGAATTTTGCCCATATCATTCAAAATATACATGAGATCGGATCTCTGTTAATTTTTTTCTCGGTCTAGTAAGGTTCACTGAGATTAAATTGACGTTACTTTGTCACTCATTTATATTTGAACGTATGAATAAGTGGTAAAATAACATTATTTTGCCTCCAGTGGACAAAACAGAACAAAGAAAAATAGACAGAAGATTCGGACTCTCAAAATAGAGTGAATAATCTGATATCACGTGATAGTTATCACTTGACCGTTTTAATTTTATAAATCTAATAAAAGGCACTCTCATTCTAAATTTTCATTGATCGAGTAAAATCATTACCGTCAAAACCTACCTGTATTCTCTTTGTAATAATTCCAATTTAATTAGTTTCTCAATTCAAAAGCAAAAAGGAGAAGATCATGAATTTCATGATAGAGGGAAAAACAATTGAAAAAGAGATTTTTTACTGTTTTATTTTCTGTTGTTTGTAAGTGACGTTTATAAAAATGGCATTATTTATTTCATTAAATAAAATGACATCATATAAGTTATCTTTTGCAAAAATTATAACAGTTTGCTCTTTTTGTCGAATATCATTTTCATTTAACTCTAAATCCGAATTTCATTCTCATTCGAATTCCACTTTGCTATTATACATATTCTAGTTGATGATGAACTAATTATTAAGTAGCCCTTACACTTGTTAGGTTGAAGAAATTGAAGCAATAATCAGGGGCGGATCTAAGGGTGGGTTGGTTTCTGAACCCCTCCAACCCCCTCCTCCACCCTTATTAGTCATGTATATTTTATTATTATTATTTTTTTATTAATATGTTGGACCCTTAAAAAAAATTTTAAAATGTATTTTATGAATCCTGACAATATTAATGATTTATAAATTAATGATATATAATATATATATGTATATTTTGTATCCAATTAGTTTTGCACCGTCAAAGGGAGAAATATGTGGCTTCTATTTTTTGGGTGAAATACATAATACACGGGAAATAAGTCACTTTCTTGTAATCTAGGACAAGATCATTTGACTTCAGAATATCAAGCACAACAACACTGAGAAAGGGACTGCTGACCTAACGGAGTATATATGTGAGAAAAAAATCATATACAATGATAACTCGTCAATGTGCAATTATTAGTAATTTTCATAAGATTCAGAAACACGATACGAACTTAACACGACATTATAAACGGGTTAAGATTGAGCATTAGTGGGCTCACAACTAAATGGATCAACGTGAATAATTAAACTGGTAAAGTTATGATTATAAATATCGACACGTGAACCTGCAACGAGTAATTTATACTACAACAAAAAAATAAGACACGAACCCAAAAAATTTGCAGGTTAAATAATTCGACACGAATAATGAAACGAATAAAATTAGAAGTAAAAAATGTCGACACAAATATCCGTCACCCGAACACTGCTAACTCGGACATGACATAAATCGCCACCCAAACCACCATGCATGATGCATACTAGGAAATCAGCCGTACATCTTTGGAAAGCGCAAGATCAGCAGTTAATTCAAACTGATCATTTGAATGTAATGGCAAGTTTGTTTAGCTAGATATTAATCAAATTGTGACGCAAACTAATCTTTTTAATAAATTATTTAACTATACTTAGGTTTTCATCGAGACCTTTTCGTTAAGTTATGATTAAATTAAAAGTAAAGTTCATAGAACAATCAGGCGGCAGGTCAGGTGATACATCAAAATGTGGGAAGAGGGCCCATGCATTCACTAATGATATTGAGAGAGGATAGCAGGTTAGATTATCTATCTAATTTATTCTGTTTAAATTAATAAAATGGCGTAATTTTATTTTAAAATTATGTTACTTTAATTAAAGTATTTATTGAAAAAATATAATTTTATTTTAAAATTATGTTATTTCATTAACTTAGACAAATTCATATATAATATTTTGGATAAGTAACCCTACTGAAAATTAAACCACAATCTACCTGCATTATTTGACCAAAAATAAAACCCAGAATTATAATGGAAGGCCTGGAGTAACTTGCATGAAATGGAAGCCAAAAGAAAAATACCTTTTCTGATTATGGCCGCGCCTTGTCTAAATATATTTTGAAACATCCTCCAAGTTTGGACAAATGTCAAAACAAATCACATAGTTTCAAAAACATCAAAACACACTCTCAATATTTATAAATTTTCAGAATAACCCTTCTTCCATGTATTATTCTTTTCCCAAAACTATATGGCATTTTCACAGTTTCATATAAATTCAGGGAAGCATAAGCCAATCAAGAGAGTGTTTTAATTTGTTTTAAACCACAAAGTTGATGCTAATATATACTCTTTTCGTTTCATTAGAAGAGTTCAGTGATACAATTGTTTATAAGTCACAAAGTGCAACTTCAAAGTAGACTTTTTATTAGACGAAGAGACTAAACTTTTGGGGTTTGTGAAACTTAACTTATAGATAGAGATATAAGGCTCTGTTCTCTTGTGGCTTTGGTAAGGAAATTTTGTTGGAGGGAAGTTTTTGTTAGAAATTTTTCATTTCGAAAACTTAAAACTTGTTAGAGTGTTGGATTTGGAATCCTTCATTGCAGGCAAAAGTTTGACCAGGGGGATTGACTTGATGCTTGGATTGAATTACTTAGCAATAAGACCGATGTAAATTCCATTCCTTCTTCAATCAGCAAACTGTGGAAATTGGAGACTCTTATTGTGAAGGAAGAAAGGGGATAGACTTTGATTGTTTTAGTTTTTCTGGATTTTTCCTCCCTTGATTATATGAGAAAACTTGGAGGAGGGATAGCAGTGGAGGGAGGAGGGAGTAGAAGGGGATGAATTTGGGGAGGAAGATGAATAGTAAATTTGGGAAAGAAATTAATGTTTGGACCACTAAAGAATATAGAAATTGTAAAAATGCCCCAATTATTTTTTTTATTCAAAAAGATCCTAAAAACCGTTGACCGCAAGTTTGACCATTAAAAACTTGCTATAACCGGTAATATGGACTGAAAACGCCACACTTGCAAACATAATGGACCATTTTCGCCACGCTGAAACATAAGGGACGAAAATTGCCACATGTCCAAACGAAAGGGACTAAAATTGCCATTTTTCCGAGGATAGCAGGTTAGATTATCTATCTAATTTATTCTGTTTAAATTAATGAAATTTAATGAAATGGCATAATTTTATTTTAAAATTATGTTACTTTAATTAAAAGTATTTATTGAAAAAATATAATTTTATTTTAAAATTATGTTATTTCATTATCTTAGACAGATTCGTATATAATATTTTGGATAGGTGCATGATCTTACTGAAAATTAAACCACAATAGACCTGCATTTGACCAAAAATAAAACCCAGAATTATAATGGAAGGCCTGGAGTAACTTGCATGAAATGGAAGCCAAAAGAAAAGTACCTTTTCTGATGATGGCCGCGCCTTGTCTAAATATATTTTGAAACATCCTCCAAGTTTGGACAAATGTCAAAACAAATCACATAGTTTCAAAAACATCAAAACACACTCTCAATATTTATAAATTTTCAGAATAACCCTTCTTCCATGTATTATTCTTTTCCAAAACTAGATGGCATTTTCACAGTTTCATATAAATTCAGGGAAGCATAAGCCAATCAAGAGAGTGTTTAATTTGTTTTAAACCACAAAGTTGATGCTAATATATACTCTTTTCGTTTCATTAGAAGAGTTCAGTGATACAATTGTTTATAAGTCACAATGTGCAACTTCAAAGTAGACTCTTTTATTAGAACGAAGAGACTAAACTTTTGGGGTGTTGTGAAACTTAACCTATATATAGAGATGATAAGATTACAGTCTCGTTATAAAATAATTGAGTTATTTGATCATGCATCTCGGCATAAGATTACAGTCTCGTTATAAAAATATTGAGTTATTTGATCATGCATCTCGGCCGTGTCATTATTAAATAATTGAATAATTTCGTAATGGGAGTAATCTTTTCTATATATATATATAATAAGAAAGAAAAAAAAATTAAATTTTTTTATAAAAAAATTGTATTTGGTGGCTAGTAGTGTTAGGTGCCCACAGCCCATATATTTCCTTTTTTAACACAATGACCTTTGTTTGAAAGTGAACCATCAAAACTTAGCTCATCCGCCAGCCACATCGCCATCATGAACATGATGGAATCATTAAAAAGATCAAAATTTGAGAGAGAAAAATAAAATGTCTGAACAGTAAATCCTTAGCTAGCTAGGGTACGTTCATTTAGATGAGATGGCGATCAATCTGATGCACACCTCGAACGTCATCTCCAATGCTCTTCCCCAATCCCTCCTTTTAGGCCATATAAGATCATAACTTCTTTCTCTCTTTTCCAAACACTGAAAATCCCACCGCTTCTAACTGCTGAGCAGAGCCATGGTGAGTCGTCGTCCTTACAGATTTTCAGTACGTTTCGCTAAAACCCCTGTTTGAAATTATGCTGATTTCTTCTCGTGTTTGGACAGGAGGAGTCTATGCAGACATCAAACATGGAAAGAAAAGGTGGATTTCGGGCTGCTTCCTTCGTTTATGGTAAGTTCTGACTGATTTTGGATATCTTTTTACTCCCACCCTTACTTGAACTTCATAAACAGTTATACCACTTAATTCTTAGAACGAGACATTAATGGTGTGCTGCGTACATGTGTAGCCTTGGTTTCGTTGGAGGGAATGGGTTTTGTTGCCAACATGGTGAGCCTGGTTCTGTACTTCCAGTTGCAATTGTACTTCCAGGTGTCCGAGGCGGCAAACACCGTTACGAATATGATGGGGTCAACTTTCTTGCTCTCCATCGTTGGTGGCTTCATCTCCGACACTTACATAGACAGATTCAAAACGACCCTCATTTTTGGTGTTGTTGAAGTACTGGTACGTACCGTAACCTGGCATTAATTATTAGCAACATTAGCAGTTATCTTCTTTAACCTTTTCATCCTTGAAGGTAATGATGATCGGTCATTATTGGAACATCATCTCAATCTCCATCTCCATCGCAAAATCCATCATTCCCTCGTTTCTTTAATAAGCGTCGTTTTATAAGATTTTACACTTAATTAAGGACGGAGTTAAATTGACATATCTAACTTTAATAAATGTTCAAAATGTAATTTTGGGGGAGAAGCTACAAGCCCAATCCCGTTAAGAAATCATTTGGTCTTTGTCTTTTGACTTTAAGTGCATTATAATGTAATTGCATACGCAATTGCATAGACTTAATTCAGTGACCGAATTATTTATTTAACGAACTGTAAAGTCTCACCATAATTTTGTTACATTATGGCTATAGTAACTTTTTTTTTTCTCCCTCTCAATTTATATTCACTCTTTTCAAAAACTTTCTCTACTGGTTGAGAGAGAAAAAAACTAAATAACGAGAATGAAGAGTCATAATCTTTCCCAAAAAATTATTAATAGATGTCACTATTAAGTCGATAAGGCATGGAAACTCTTTATTAACATTTCAAAAGGAAAAATGTCAAAAAGTTTGAAGGGGACGTAATTGAAACTTCTTTATGTCAAAATAAGTAAAACTGCACTTATTTGAAAACAAAATTTAGAGGTTAATTAAACCGCACTTGTTAAAAAAATATTGAGTAAACAATAGAACAATTAAGTTTGTTATATATATGTATATATCTCGCTATCGTATATGGTCAAAAACGATTCAATTTGTAGGGTTTGATGCTTATGACGATTCAAGCTCGGTCCCAAGACTTACACCCGCACCCGTGTGGGAAGCCAAGTTGCGTAACGGGTGGAGTAGCAGCCATGTTTTATGCATCGCTTTGTTTGGTAGCATTGGGGTCCGGTGGGGTTAGAGGTGCCCTTCCGGCCCTTGGTGCTGACCAATTTAACCACAAGGATCCGAAGGAATCCAAAGCTCTCCCTACTTACTTTAACTTCCTTCTGCTCAGCACCACCGTCGGTTCCACCGTCGGGAAAGCCCCCTCTTAAAAGTTATACAGGTAGAAATCTCGATCTACTCGTATTTTTAAATTACTATTACTAATGAGTTACAACTGTTTATAAACAATAAAGTTATAATTTTTAGACACGACTCATTCCTAAATAGCATAATTGGGAAAGAGAAAAGAAAATTTTTGCATATTCCTTGCCAATATTGTCCTATAATAGGGGATGTTCAACTTTACCATGATGACCATTATATATTATTTCATTTGTACTCATGCTTAATTTGCATAGGTTCCCCCTGCTGCTTTGGATTTTTGTTTTTATCCTTTTTTTTAAACCCCTCTTCTTTTTTTCTTTTTTTTTTTTGGTTCAAATCAATGTTCAATCTTCAATCTGGACAAGATGTAGAAGATGAGATCGAGCTGGACTAAGAATTAAATTATACTTCTTCGGACTATTTATTAAAAGAGTCATATTTTTAATATTAAAAATAATAAATTTTCACTAAAACGAAAACTTCATCCATTCTAATAGAAAAACTACTCTAATTTTATTAAACTTGTATTTAGAAACTCAAATATTCTTTATATGAAATAACAGGTGATAGTTGTGGCAATCAAGAACAGAAGTTTGCCCCAGCCAAGCGACCCACACCAACTCTACGAGCTAAATGAGAAAGAATTATCAGTCTCGTCAACCGATTCAAAGCTTCAGCACACTGAACAATTCAGGTGAGAATTATTAATATATACTATTATTTCTGTTCTAATTTAAATGTCGTTTTAGTACTTTTCGTAAAAATTGAGAAAATTATTATTTAATTTTATTTATTTGTGTGGTTACTCTCTCTCTCTCTCTCAACTAAAAATATTTTTATACCTCCAAATTTTGCCCTTTAAAAAAATGTTATTTAACAATTTTCAATGCAAAATATAAAGAAAATTCCAATATTATCCTGTAGCGATAAATTAAGAGAAAATTTTTTTCGTTAATCAAAAACACAAGTTTGTATAACAATTATGAGACTACATTAATTAAGGGTAAAGATGACAATCTTTTAATTTCTGAATTTATGTATTTTTTGCTCTAGCGACACTTTTTAGAAGAGAAATTTTTTGAACATAGGTACAATCATTTTCAAATAAAAGATATTTGATCCCAATACTTCTTTTAGTGTAGCTATAAAAAGTTATAGGGCCTGTTCTTTTTTTCTATTTTGAAAACGGTTTTGGTTTCAACAGTAAATTTAATCATTTAATCATATTTCATCATTTCCAATACAACTTTTTATATTCATCAGCATCTACTTTTTCATTTTCAATACACTTTTTACATATAAAACTATTTTCCAAACTTGTTTTCAAAATCGTTTTCAAAACGATGAAAAAGACAGGCCCATAATTTTCAAGGGTGAGTAGATACATTGAAAATGTGTACACTAATTGATTAGAAAGCTAATAAATAAGGGTAAATATGAAGATTTTTTTTTTTTCTTGAAATGTAAGAACGACACTACTAATGTGATACATTTTTTATGGTAAAACAACACGTGACATAAATAGTATATATGTGTGCGCACGCACCGTGAGAAGTCGATCTTTCAATTAGTTTCTTGAAATTATATTAGGTGGCTCGACAAAGCAGCAATTCTCCGGGACAACGACAAGAACCCGACGCCGTGGACAATTTGCACCGTGACCCAAGTCGAAGAAGTTAAGGTTCTTTCAAGAATGTTACCAATCATTGCCAGCACCATCATCCTAAACACCTGCATGGCCCAGCTCCAAACCTTCTCCGTCACGCAAGGCTACTTCATGAACCGTTTCCTCGGCAAATTCGAAGTTCCGGCGCCCTCCGTTCCGGTGATCCCCCTCTTCGTCATGAGCATCTTAATCGTAATCTACGAGTACTCCTTCGTCCCAATAGCCCGGAAGTTCACCAACCACCCCGGCGGGATCACGCAGCTCCAGCGCGTCGGGGTCGGACTGGTCCTCTCCGTCGTCTCCATGGCCGTCGCCGGATTCGTCGAAGTCAAACGTAAGAACCACGACATTAAATACGGGAAACCCCTCCACGTCGGCTGGCTGTCGTTCCAATACGGGATTTTCGGCATCGCCGACATGTTTTCGCTGGTCGGATTGTTGGAGTTTTTCTACAAGGAGGCGCCGGTCGGAATGAGGTCGCTCTCAACGTCGTTCACGTGGCTCTCGATCGCGTTCGGGTACTTCTTGAGTAGCATTTTCGTTGATATTATAAATTCCGTGACAAAAAGAACGTCGCATGTTAAGCGTGGTTGGCTTGAAGGGCAACTTTTGGATTTGAACCATTTGGAGTATTTCTTTTGGTTTTTGGCTGTTCTTAGCTTGTTGAATTTCTTCAATTACCTTTACTGGGCTTCTTGGTACAAGTACAAGACGGAGGCCGGGGACACTGTCCTGGTTGAGAAAACGTTGGTCCAGGATAAGGACCAGGCGAGTTACACTGGACCAGAATCAGTGTCGACTAATAGTGCGTTGCCACTTATACAAACCCAAGATGATGAAGCCACCAAGGTTGGTGTCACTTCTTCCAAGTGATGATGCTGCACAGGCCCAGGCCCAAGCCCAAGAGGAAGTTGCCACAGCCACTATGAAAAGTTAGAAGAATGAAAACATAGGGTTTTTTTATTTACATTTGAGGAAGATCTGAAAATTGTTGGAATTTTTCTTTTTTTTTTTGGGTTGTTTTTTGGTCTGTAATTGTCTTGTGAGTTGTTTGTTTGACCTTAAATTTTTCTTAGGGATATAAATAGGTATTTGGGACATTGTTGTTTGACATTTTTTTTTTTTTTTTGGGTGGGATTTGTATTAATTTCAAAAATAGATTGTATGTCGAGAGGTTTGTAAGGAATATTCAGAGTGGAGAAATAAAGAAATGGCAACAAAACAATAAAGTAGACTTCAAATCGTGCACAAGACACTTTCCTTTAGGTTTATTTCTTCCACTACAAAGTGCAATAAACTAGGAAGAAATTCCTGCATGATAAGATGAAGAAAAGTTCAAGAAGTTCTGCACTAAACTCTTATACTATAGAAAACAAGAGAGGGAAAGCAATGCTTTTACAAGTCTTGTAGATTTCAAGGAGACCCTATTTATAGAGCTTCGTGCCCCTTTAATGATCAGACACCACAATGGAGTTGCATCCTTTCATGAGTTGCTTCGTACCACTTCAGAGAAAAATGTCCCTTCGTTAATGATTTCCACTAAGGGACATGTTGGTTCATTTAATCCAACATGGCGGTGCTGAAAATGTATCTGTGATTTTTGCCACGGAGTGTGTTGCACTGTTGCAGCTATCTGTGAGCTAAGGATTGAAAAATCCATCTTTTCTCACAAGGTCTATTTTGGATGGATATTTGAGCTAATGACTAATAAAACAATAATATATTCAATGATTTCAGCTTATGCTTTGCAACTTTTTTTTAACAGCTAATTAAGTAATTGAAGGCATAGAGATCTTTTATAATAAAGTTTAAAGAAAAATTTCAAAGGAAACGCAACAAGTCTTACCTCAGTACTATGCGCGTATGTGCAAATTATGATCTCTGTAAAGATTGTTCATAATATCATTCAATAACTATCACATAGCCACAGCCACTGCCACTGCCACTTCCACGTAGTGAATCTAAATTTATACTCCATCTATTTTACAATAAGTGTATATTTTGGTACTCTAAAAAAATATATATGAGAATAGATTAAAAAATATATATATTCACCTTACTATAAATGCTAGGGTATCATCACTCGATCTAAATTTTCTATAAATTAGGATGAGAATTCAATATAAATTTTTCTTGTGCATATGTATCACCATTCGAGGGGAAAAATATGCAAATATAGAAATATTAGGGCTTGTTCTTTTCGTTTTGGTTTTGATTTTGGTTTTAATTTCAACAGTAAATTTAATATATTATAATTATTTTTTAACATTTTGAATATAATTTTTTACTATTCAGCTATACTTTTTTATATTTTCAATGCACTTTTTATATTATAAAATTATTTTTTAAAAATACATTTTCAAAACCATTTTTAAAACATAAAAGAACAGACCAAGCTAAGGCATGAAAGAGTCTCTAAAATTTGGACAGATTTAGCCCATTGGTGCATATTCGCTGAGATAACCTAAAAGGTGCATGGATGATCCATTTTTCTCAGCCCAAATCAATTGAAATCCTATTTTTATCTTTTTTCTTTTTGCTGAAAATATCAAATTTAATAAATCAAAAAATATAATATATATATATATGATTATTTGGTCAAGTCTTTTTATAACGACAACTTTGCCTCGTACAACGTAGGGTAAGACTCGCATAATACAAATTGTGTACCTAATATGAACGGTATATTCATAATTGTAACACTCTCACAGCACATAAGCTACTAACACACTTTTACCTAAATAAAAAGTTCTCCACCCACAAGCTCGTCGGGTAATTGCAATAAAAAGGGGCAAAAATACTTTCACCATCTAACGAATTTTTACAGTTGCATGAAAGTGATAACCTCACTCAATTTTCATATATTTAATTGTTGGAATTCATCGAATAATTAAAGATGATCACTTAAATAGGTGAATAATCAAATTAATAAGAAAAAAAAGAGTGACTGAAAATATACTAGCTATTTGATGAAAAATGGTTTGTTTGTCAGGTTTCCGAAATCGAATACGCGTTAAGGGCGGTTTGAGGGGTATTTACACTTATGGAGGTGGCTCCCAATTATACTCCGAATCGTAAGTTAATATCATGCAAGAATAATTTGTAGTCCATATTCACAGATGGATTTTGAACATAAGTTAGTATTTATAGGCAAGAACAATGTTCTTGGTAGTTGTTTGACTTGGTCTTTATCTAGTTATTTTATTCTATTAACTGTGTTAGCTCTCAAATGTGACGACTAAACTGGATCTTATGAGTTTGGGTCGTATTTCTAGACCTAGCCGGTTAGTGCATTTCGAGTGCATCACTTACTAAATAATTTTTGTGACATTGCATGTGGGGTTATTTGAATATTAGTTTAATAAGAAAAAGAAAGATACAAATGTGAAATGATTATAATTTGAGACGTGTGCTGTGAAAACCCACCTCCAATACTGTTCTGAAAACTTTCATCGGTTTTGCCCGCCTCGAATGTACTTATTGGACCCGTCTTTAAATGAGCGCCTCCAATAACCTTTTATGTAGTAGTGCAAAAAGAATCTTTTTAATTTGAAGGACTAAAGAATTCGTTTATTGAATTGTAAGGGGCCATTTTTATAGTGTTACGTTCATTATTTTTTATAAGAAATTAAAGTTGGAGCAGTTGTTCAAAAAGTTAGGGGCCGCTTGGTTCGTAGAGGGGAATGGGAATGGGAATGGGAATGATAATAGTGGGAATTATAGTAGAGGGAATGATAGTAGAGGGAATGATAGATGGTGTTTGGTTCACAATAAACTTTTTAGGATTAAAATTTATTTTATTTTTTTTTTACATTTAAATTTTGATATATTATAAACTATTTGTGTTAAAATATATTATAATGATGATTTTAGCACTTAAAATTTTTAAAAAATAAAAAATACACACAAAAGGAGGAAATCAAACCCATACCCCCCATATGCTAGGATTGGAGGATTCCCTCAAAGGAGTGAATCAAACTCATACCCCAATCTAACCAAACAACAACTTTCATTTCCATACCCATTCCATTCCCATTCCATAGTCCCAAAACCCCAAACCAAGCAGCCCCTTAATGGTTAATAGACTAAGGTTGTATAATTTTATTTGATTAAGAAAGAAACTATAACTATAATCAACTTCCACACACACACACACATATAATCTTGTATGAAATCGATTTTTATATGCGACAACATTAACAATGCACGGTAAATCTAATATTGAAGTTGACTGTTGAGTAATACTCTTGTTGTATACATGATACCTTTTTTAAATTTGAAAATGTTATTTTTTAACAAGAAAAAGTAATATTATGATACTTATAAGTTTGATGGTCTCTTGAAAATCAAAACTCGCAACTTGTAAGTAAGTTTGAGAGTTACTCTTGAACCAAAAGGAATACCTATTAATAATAGTGATTATACTATTCAAGTATGATAATGTTAATCTACTGATACTTGTACAATGTTGCACTTGAACCAAAAGTTATCCTTGTAAATAACACGACTGATCATACTTTGAAGTTTGATAGTATTAGTCTTGTGATACTTGTTAAATGTTACTTCTAAACCAAAAACAATACCCGTAAATAATACCAATGATCATTGATATATATATATATAAACTAATGTGACTTGAGAAAAGATTAACAATAAATTTAAATCTTACAAATTAAGGAACACCTTTTTAAAAATGGCGATAGGAATCTAAAAATATGCGACAAAAGTCCAAAGTGTAAGGCGAAGCAATGACTTCCCAGTCTAGGAGCCAATTAAATTAACCAAAAAAAGACGAAAAAAAGCATAAAAACTTGTGCGAGTATGGGACCCACAGCTGATTCATTTCTTATAATAATTGGGGTTTGACTATAGTCCCTTTGTGTAACCAATTCATCATTGAATATTAGTCAATGCAATTACATTAATAATATATCATAACTCATTATTCAATAATTGAACGATTCCATAAAGGGACTATAATATTTCTCTAATAATTGTCATTTCTTTAATTCATACTCCATTAATTATGCCTATTTTTTTTAATCCACTTTGATAGTGTCAATTTACCATGTTAATTATGTGTACTACGTGGCATTCTTGCCATTTTTGTAACTTCATTTTCAAAATTCTGACATCTATTAACTTAGGGCATTCGTAATGATTCTACTTCTAAATGAGGTATTTTATTGTCACTTCACCTAATACATTTAACCATATTTTTCTTTAACAATTTTACCCAAAAAAAAATTATTTTATTATCACATTATATACCACTATTAATTATCATCTACTCACAATAAGTATAAAAAAAAAAAAAAAAAGTGGCCCACAAGAGCTACATCTACCCAGGTAGAGAATCTCTACCTTCTACCCCATTTTCCCAAGAATAAATACCCAATTAATTGGGTAGATGTTGACTGCCATGTCAGTCTCTACCCAACCATTGGGGATGCCCTAGGTTCTATCTTTAAAGGAGGTATTTTGTTGTCACGTTATCTGTCACTTCACCTAATACTTTTAATCATATTTCTCTCTAACAATTTTACTCAAAAAAATAAGTATTTTATTGCCACATCATCTCTCACTATCAATTATTATATACATCTTATTTATATTTACTCATTTATTATATCATTTTTAATTCTGTATAATTAAACATCATTACTAATATTTTAGTGAACATATTTTATTTATAAATTATATATTAATAATATTTTAATAAATAAATTTTTTTAATAATATTTTAATAAACATATTTTATTTTTAAATTATAAATTAATTAAAGTTAATACATACATAATTTAAATTAAAAAATTCCTAAAAAAAATTAACTATAATTCCTGAATGCAACGGCCTAAAAACATCCAAAATGAAAAAGAAAATGTAAATGCATTGAACGAATAAAAAATAAAAAAAAGCATGCAACGGCTAAAACAACAGCGGTTGCATGCTTTACAAATAAACAAATAACAAAAATTGCAAAACCCAACAAAACCGCCCCCACCCCTCTCTCATTCCTCCCCTTCTACCCAGATAGAGAGTTCTCTACCTGGGTAGAGCCAACTCAGCTTCGACCCAAACATCACAGCAGCTTCTACCCAAAATGGGTGGGTAGATGCTGATGCCACGTCAGTATCTGTAGGATATAAAAATAATATATATCCAAAATAATATTAAAGACATTAATGCACAACGGAATAAAACTTCTTTGTAATAACGAACAATAAAGAAACCCGCACGCACACAATCTGTACAGCACACCTAAGCCGAAGCTTGGTCGATAAACAACCGAAGGCTATTCAGTTTCTCTCTAACAATCTCTGTAAATCTCTGTGATATCTTTGTGATTACAATGATCACCCAATGCCTTTATTTATAGGCTAAACTGTTCTTGAATCCTACCATTAATCAACAGCGGTTGCATGCTTTACAAATAAACAAATAACAAAATTGCAAAACCCAACAAAACGCCCCCACCCCTCTCTCATTCCTCCCCTTCTACCCAGGTAGAGAGTTCTCTACCTGGGTACTCTCTACCTGGGTAGAGCCAACTCAGCTTCGACCCAAACATCACAGCAGCGTCTACCCAAAATGGGTGGGTAGATGCTGATGCCACGTCAGCATCTGTAGGATATAAAAATAATATATATCCAAAATAATATTAAAGACATTAACGCACAACGGAATAAAACTTCTTTGTAATAACGAACAATAAAGAAACCCGCACGCACACAATCTGTACAGCGCACCTAAGCCGAAGCTTGGTCGATAAACAACCCGAAGGCTATTCAGTTTCTCCCTAAAAATCTCTGTAAATTTCTGTGATATCTTTGTGATTACAATGATCACCCAATGCCTTTATTTATAGGCTAAACTGTTCTTGAATCCTACCATTAATCTGATTCAGAACTATTTTCTAAAACAAATAGGATACCCAAAACAAACACTAAACCAAATAGAAAATAGACAAATAACAAATCCTACTACAATTATAATTACCTAATAAGTAAATACAAGTTTGGTTTAATTAATTCCAACATAGCCTCCCTTAAATCAAACTTGGATCAAATAAGCTCAATCACCATCACGAGCTTGAATCTCCATCGAAATCTCCATTGCTATGTAGGCAACGTGCAACACCAACTTGTAGGAGTTCTTCAACTTTACTTGCAAACTCTTCATAGTTACAATTTTGTATGTGCCATGGATCTTCTGTGGAAACTCCTCTTTAGCGAAGAATTTATTCATATCTACCCATTCTTTTTCATCCGAGTTCATCTGCTCATCAACCTTGTAATCAACCTTGCAAATGCCAAAAACATTCTCGCAAACTCGAGACATCACCTTTAAATAAGATGTGGACACAAACTTGTATTCTGAAAAAGCCTTATCAAATTTCTCAGTCTGATCAAAGAATTCACTGATATCTACCCATTCATCTTCAGAACAGAGCTTCCCATCGACATTGTTAATTTCATCAATGCCGTCAAACATAATAATGTCCTTGCAAACCCAAGGCTCCACTGTCACATTTTTAATATGGTCGGACACTCCGCCAAATAAGAAATCGACTTCACTGCAGTAGATCTGCTCCAATTCAACAGAGCTTTCAACAATCCCATGATCAATTTCATCCATGTGATCATCAACTTCAATATCTCTCTCTTGTTCTGATACACATACAATTTCTTCTTCTTCTTTGACCAAATCAACACTTTTAATGTCTTCATCCTCCTCGACACATTCTTGCTCAAAGATAATTCGGCTCTCTGTATTGTCGCTGGAAGATCCATTCTCCAAGCTTTCACCATCAACTTCAAGCACTGCCTCATCAGACTTCATCTCTATCAACTCGAATTGTCTCTTTAACTCTTGCAGTATCATTCTTTGAATTTTTTCATTTTCTCGATTGACAAACTTTAACTTTTCCCAAAACTCCTTAGCTGCCTTTACATCAAATAAATTTCTGCATACGTCTAATTCAACATTCGTTCTTAAATAATACAGAGCCGATTGTTCCTGATATTGATTTATCTTGGATTCTTTGCTTTCTGCAAATTCGGACTCAAAGTCTGTCTCAATCACGTGCCAGATTCCAATAACTCTAAAGAAATCTTCCATTTGTTGACTCCAGAGTTCATAATTATTTTTACCATCAAAGACAAAAACAGGACACTTCTCAATGATAGGTAAAGAAGACATCTTTAACTACTATAAGAACCCAAAAATTTTAACGCATTCTATTCCAGATGTAGAACCCAATTTAAACAGCCACAAAGATCAAACTAACGCTGCGATTCGAGCCAACGAACAATTGCCGACCAATTAATTTAATCAAATCTAAAACTGATCAAAGATTAATTCCACCAACAACTCAGAGCTTCAGCCAAGACACTCAAATCCACAATTAATTAATATTTTGATCGCACGCAGATCAAAGAAAATAAACAAATCCTTGCTCAATTTAAACCAAACTAATCAAGGCTTGGATCAAATAAATAGACCCCGTAGAATGAACAAAACTTGAAGCAATCAAATTATTGCTTACCAAAGCCGCAAGGTTTTGCTCGGACGCCACCAACTAGCCCGTTCCGATATCTTTGTATTTTCTGATGACGTCGAATGCTGTTTTTAAAGCACGATCAACAAACTTTTTCGGACTCCTCTTCTATTCTGGCTCTGATACCACTTGTAGGATATAAAAATAATATATATCCAAAATAATATTAAAGACATTAACGCACAGCGGAATAAAACTTCTTTGTAATAACGAACAATAAAGAAACCCGCACGCACACAATCTGTACGGCGTACCTAAGCCGAAGCTTGGTCGATAAACAACCCGAAGGCTATTCAGTTTCTCCCTAACAATCTCTATAAATCTCTGTGATCTCTTTGTGATTACAATGATCACCCAATGCCTTTATTTATAGGCTAAACTATTCTTGAATCCTACCATTAATCTGATTCAAAACTATTTTCTAAAACAAATAGGATACCCAAAACAAACACTAAACCAAATAGGAAATAGAGAAATAACAAATCATACTACAATTATAATTACCTAATAAGTAAATACAAGTTTAGTTTAATTAATTCCAACAGCATCTACCCACCCATTACAGATGCCCTTATGTCATTGCAAGCCAATTGATAATTTTATAGAGATTTGTGTAGTTACCAACAAATCAATAAAAGTAAGCCATAATATGATGTATCACATATTATATTTAGTTTTTGATATATTATGCACTAAAAAAACACAATACATTTAGCAAATTAAACTGTTGAAATATCAACGTCAAAATGTCAGGGAGCTAAACATATATAAGATTTCGTCTAAAAAATAATAATAATAAGAAGTAAATATTATTAATAGGAAAACTATCAAGTAAAATTCATGAGTAGCTAAGACTAGTAGGTTTTGTATGATTGATTCTTGTGCTACCCTAATAATGTTTCATAGCTTTTATGTGTTTGGAGTACTAATGCTAGTAGTGAGAGGCTAAAATTAATTGGGGCATGATATTTGCAGCGACGGTTTCGATATTTGCAGCGACATTTTTTTGTGAAAATACCGAAATACCCTTGGGGAAAAAAAATTAAAATTTTCAAATCCACCCGAGAGGCTTCTGCAAAATTTATAAAAAAAAAAAAAAAAAAGATAAAACCATCGCCGGTCGCCGGCGAACCATCGCCGGCTCCCGGCGATGGTTTTAAACAAAACAAAACCATCGCCGGATACCGGCGATGGTCATCCCCCCCTTAATTTTTTTTTTTTTTTAAATGCTGCAGCCCTTTAACTTTAATTTTTTTTTTTTTATAAATTTTCCAGCAGCCCGTGAGGGCTGCATAGGGGAATTTAAATTTTTTAAAATTTTTTTTTTCCGGGTGTAATCACAAAATCGGATAAAAATTGAGACGACTCGGATCGGAAAAATGTTAGTGGGGAAAGTTAAAATGTTTTGCGGTATTGTTTTAGATAGTTGGTTTGATTATTTTAGTTGTATTATGTCCGAATTTGTTAGTATTTTTGTCGAAAATTTTAATTTTTTACCGGATTGGCAAAGATCCGCCCGGTGGTCGCTGCAAATATCAAAAATGTGAACTTTTAAGGGGGGGGTGTACCATCGCCGGGCGCCGGCGATGGTTCTGGATTTTTTTTATTTTATTTTTTATTATTCCAGCAGATTGGAAAATTTTAATTTTTTTTACCCCAAGGGTATTTCGGTCTTTTCACAAAAAATGTCGCTGCAAATATCGAAGTCGTCGCTGCAAATATCAATTCCGAATTAATAATGAACGATTTGGACACTCGTCCTTAAGGCATGAGAGTTTTTCTTCTTAGAAGTAGAGGTGGCAATTCATGTCGTATCCGGGTTATCGGGTTCGGGTTGGCGGGTTCCCGTGTTGACACCCCTCAACCCTAACCTTACCCGTTTAATTATTCGTGTTATTTGTGTCGACCCATTTAACCCACGAATATTTCGTGTTGTGTCGTGTTTTCGTGTTGTAGTATAAATTTCTCGTGTCGGATTCGGGTTGATGGGTTAACGTGTCGACCTTCTCAACCCTAACCTTACCCGTTTATTTATTCGTGTTATTTGGGTCGACCCATATAACCCGTGAACCCGCTAAGGCTCAACCCTAACCCGCTTATATCGTGTCGTGTTTTCATGTCGTATCAGAGATTACCAGCCCTACTTAGAAGTACTGATTTTTAGAGTATTGAATATAATACTAATATTTCATCATTCTCAGTATATTTTTTTACTGTCAATTATATATTTTAATATTTTTAATACATTTTTTACATTAAAAAATATTTTTCAAAACCCAAATTTATATATTCTCAAAAACTCTTCAAAATTGACGCGCCTCATTAAGGGTATGATGTAATCACTATTTCAATTCGAACTGAATGAAAGATGTATCACTTTTTACTTAAAGAAAAATACTAAGGATGCTGTTAAAGTCGGGACGGAGAGATAATACTATGTACAAATGTTAAAGTATTATTTCTTCGTCCTGCATTTAGTATTTTTCAGTGCTGCGTTTACCCCACGAAAAATAATAACGAGGGAATTCAGACGTTCTGAGATCAACTCACTCAGGGTAGGTAACATTTTCGGAGATGCTTGGATAGAGATATTCGTCCATGCAAAGAAAAGTGTGTTTTGCTGGTTTCCCAATTCCCACTTGGCTAATTTTTTAGTTTAGCTTGGAAAGCTACAAACTCCTGCAACAAACAATACACCGATTGACGGATTCTTGTGTCAAAATTTATCAACTTTAATTTTACTCATTTAATTATTTATATTATTCATATCAATCAATTTAATTTACGAGTATTTTAAGTTCGCATTATGTTTTGTAAAATAAATTACTCGTATTGGGCTCAAGTTGATAGATATAAGTATCGATATTTTTAATTCTAACTATACTCGATTAATTATTCATATCGACCAATTTAACTCGCATACTCGCCAAAATCAATCCCAATTCGTGTATGTCATATTGAGTTAGTATCGTATTTTTAGTTCTGGAGTAGAAGACAATCCAGTACGCATCCAACTAAACGACACTGAATTCGCATTATAGTTCGGACGGGGTTCTGTCGGCAAGAAGAGCCAAAACTGTGGGGTTAAGCAGCCAGCCTGTACCCCCATTAGCTGCCAATTTCACCCAATTCTTCTGCAACACAAATATAGAAATTTATCATCATTTTGTATTTGAAATTTCTGTAAAATGTTCCTAAGTCAATTGATTATTTAAATGTGATTATAATAATTTATTTTTAAAACAAATAGTAAGTAGTAAATATGTGTGAGAGAGATTTTGTCCGAGGTGGTCTGAAGCATATTGAAAATGACACTTGTGATGGTTGCTTCGTTAGTTAGTGAAATTTTGACCTGCTAATACATTGATCAAATGAAACCTGTTATTGATGATCTTGACTCTCAAGTGCACAATATTGAGAATTTTGATATAAAATGAATCTATGACTAAATTCAATAAAATTAAGCTTGTCTAGCCTCCCGTCTGGGCAAATAGTCTGATACTTCTGCCCGTTTGCATCAATATATGATTTTATAAAAAAAATCTCGCATAAGAGTGTTCGTTATGATGTTATAAAACATAATTTTAAAAAATAATTTTATAATATAAAAATATGGCTGAAGAGTAAAAAAAATCGTAATAAAAATAATAAAAAATGATCATGATATATTAAATTTACCGTAAAATTCAAAAACAAAATTAAAAACAAAAAAAAAACAAAACAAAAAACAACAATGATAACGAAGAGGCCTTGCTTCTATCGTTCTTGTTGAGTGTTGACGGTGGTGACGAAATGGTAAGCGTAGACTCATCACTCATGGCGTTGATAATTATGTGGTGTTTTTCAAACCTTTTCATTATTTAACTAATTTTGTTCTCTTTCTCTTTATCATTATTACAAAGTGAAAGGTTTGGAATCAATAGGGTTCTCTTCTCAACAAACAAAGAATGTACTCAAGGTACTAGATGAAGAGATACTATTTTACACTTTTTAATTTAGCGTTTTTTGTCATGAGGGCCTGTTCTTTTTGTTCTGTTTTAAAAACGATTTTGGTTTTAATAGTAAATTTAATATATTTTAATCATATTTTATCATTTCTAATACAACTTTTTACTATTCAGCATATACTTTTTACATTTTCAATACACTTTTTACATTATAAAACAATTTTCCAAAACTTGTTTTCAAAATCGTTTTCAAAACGATGAAAAAGAACAATCAATGCCTCCCATACAAAATTTCACCTTTTATTTCTTTATATGAAATATTTAATTCAAGGTGTTGAAAATCGTTTAACGATATTGTTGAGAATATATAAATTCATGTAAAGATCGCCGTAATATCGAAAACACCCCAATTTCGAAAACACTCCAATTAAGGCTCATGAGTTACCTCTTATTTTCTGAATATTTGTAGATATATCATTTCTTTTTTACCAAAATAGTTTCAGATTGATGCTTACATTATACAAAGCATTAATGAAATTATGAGGGGGGGAAAAAAAAAGCATGAATGAAAATTACATGGCATTGAAATTGGTTAAATATCCTCTCTCTTCACCCATGAAAAGCGGGGTAAAATAAATATAAAAATTTCTCCTTACTTTTGATTAAAGTACAAAATAAATTTTAAGGTTTTAAAAAGTATAAAACAAATTTCGAGTACATAAAATTGTAAGGTCAATTTTGTACTTTGTTTGAAATTTTCCCTGTTTCATTAGAAGAGTCAACTTTCTACATTTTTTTTTTGCGCCAATAGAGGAGTCCACTTTCAAAATTTTTACTTTTCCTACTCTTAAAAAATAACCCACACTTAAAATGTAAGAACATCAGTGGAATAAATGGTGGCAAAATAGCTATTTTAGGTGTTGTACCATGAAATTCATAATAAGTTGTACACTCTCCAAATCAAACTCTTCTAATGAAACGGAAGAAGTAGTAAAATTTATTTTATACATTAATAAAATTCAAAGGGTTTTTGAATTCTTCCCTTGTAAATATTAAGTGAAAAGAGTTCACAATTTGCATTGCTCGAAGGGAGAAATGATTTAGAGGGAAAAAAATATTAGTAAAAAAACTCAAGAACTAATGTGATATTATATGACAACAGTCACTCAGTAGTTTTATTTTCAAGTATCCAATCATTTTCTTCTATATGGATGTCACATCAGCCTTTTTTTCTCGGGGCGTATCATTATTCGCCTGAAGGTAGGGGTTTCGAATCCCTTCTTGGGAGGCAAAAAGGCTCATTTTTCCCATTTAACATTTTTAGTTTGTACTATCAATGGTTATACGTGTACACAATTTGTACTCGTCCAAATCACACATTCGATCTAGAATAAAAGTCGTTGCATGTAGAGGAAGTAACAATCTTTAAAATAAATGATATTCCAGCAAAAAAAAAATTTATTTCCCAACTTATCATTGTGCTAACCTATCTAACTAAGAGTTATAATTATCTTAAATACATAGTAATAATATGACCAGGTATTTATTGAAGTTGTTGATATATACTGAGTTTTAATTGAATTATAATTTCAAAACTCTTAGTAGTAATAAATTATAATAGTCAAAAAATTTCTTATCATTTAAACAAATTCTAAATCGACTTTTATTCTGGATCGGAGAGAGTATATTACATGAGACATATATTTTTATAATAAAATATGGTGACGTTGTAAATAAATTTTAGACATGTACAACATTCAGATTCCGATTCAGATTCATACTAATAATTAAATATATTGGCACGCCATGAATGAGCTATCAAATTTAATTACAAACCTAAATCTAATACGGAATATTGTTATATTTATCTATTTTGTCAAGGACAAGTAAATCATGTGACCACATTAATCGTCACAAGAGGCACCGCGAGACACGTATATAGTGGACACATCACATGCAGACAGATGCTTTTTTTTTTTTTAATTTTAATTCAGTACTATTTCATTGAAGGCAGGAATCGTGAGCAGAGTAAGAACCAAGTTGGGTAAACCATCTGCAGGTCCTGTCAACCTGACAGAGGTAGGAATCGAATTTCTAATCTCTCAATAGCCCGCTATAAGTTACAACTGAAAAGACACTAGCTCGTTACTTAGATGCTTATTGTTGGATCCCTCCTTAGCGACGATCTCCCGTCACGTCGTCCTCCACCTCTGGATACCTGCTTTTGGGAAAAACTCCCCTGTTTCACTCCGATGGCAAAATTAGTATCGAACATGAGAGTATATCAGTTTGCTAAAGTGGAATCCAATTACCTGTTTATTGAGGAAACCATTGAGTATTTATATTAGGCCAAAAGTAGAAAATGCTCCAGCAACCTAAGTTAGATAATCCTGGTGTCATCCTCAAGCCTCAACACGTGTAATCTGCATGCTATAAAGGGGTGCTTGATATCCGCGCCCTTTGTCGCACACTCAGGGCACTGTAGCCGAAGTCGTCTCCAGACGGGGTCGGCTGACCGTCAACCTGTCAGCGGGAGACGAATTCAACCTTATTTCACGTCGTCATTATTATAATATCCAACACTTAGTTGTTTTGGTTTGGATGCTATCTGCTTTGCCTGTCTTGAATGACACCGCAGCACATTCAAACCGATAAGGGGAGATCGGAACTTCACCTCTCTTTATTTTATTCTTTTTATTGTACATATTAATTTTCTAAATATTTTAATGTTAAACCAATATGAAACCGTAAACCAAAACAAAAAAAAAAAAAAAAAGAAAAAGAACGGTGCTGATTTAAACCAAAAACCAAAACAATTAAGAGGCGGATGCATTGTGAAATGGAATAATTGCACTTTTAATCTTTTTTTTTGTTCAAGTTTGGTACTTTTGCATCTTACGCTTGTAATATTGGTCTTTTTCACTTGCTCTTACTAGCGGTAACAGAATTTTTTTTTAGTGAGGACACATATATAAATGTTAATGGTGTAGATAAGAAATTAAGGTTGACATCATTATAAATGAGTGAAAAAAGGTAAAAAAGAAAATTAAAACTAGATTGACGGATGACCTAACAATTATTAAAATGATTGACATAATATACATCTATTCGTTAAATAAAATAAAATTTGCATTATGAAAAAAGAAATAAAAATTTCTAAAAGTTAATAAATGAAATTTTCTTTTTTTTTTAATTTACTGAGACAAAAAAGTAATTTTTGCAAAGTTAGTGGGGTCCGTGCCCCTAGGGTGTAACAGCCCGGCCTTTTACCTCCCTGTTCGGGCGGGAGACGCGGTCGAACTGCTTGCCTGGTTCGCACCAGGACTCATTCAGGATACAAGAGCACTAATTAATTATACACTCAATTAAAATAAAATAGTTTTATAATTGAGTGTATAATTAAAATATATTAAATTTACTGTTGAAACCAAAACCGTTTTCAAAACGAAACAAAAAGAACAGGCCCAAAGCTCTAATACAAACTATATAAGAGTATTTCTATAATTATTACAATATTCTTACCTTACTTTCTTAATACGAGAGTTTGTCCTATAATTCCGACACTTTTCATAACGTTGTCCTTAATTCCTGTTACATGCAAAAGCTCTAGGGGGTGAGCTTCCATAAGCTCAGTGAGGTCGCACTATTAAGACATTACCGAATAAACAATTACCGGCATGTACCAAATATTTCATAAACACACAAGGGGAACACGTAAAGGGTCGAAAGAGTATAATCAGTAAGCTGTAGCGAGGATCTATGTGAGCCTTCGATAAGCATTACCAATTATACTTTACCTGTGCTGAAATGGAAAGGGCGGCGGACCGGTGTGTCCCCTCGTCAACTACGCCAGCAAACTTGTGCACATACACGGGTGCAAGAACAAAATGGTATACCTCGAGATAGTACCGAAAACGAACGCCCCAGTCATTTAGTCAGGCACTCCAACCCATAGTTGTTAAACTCGTACGATACACGATACGTATCGTACGATACGTATCATAAATCAAAGATTTCGATACGAATCGTATAAACGTATCGCATGTAGTAGTGAATCGCACAATTAATTAAAATTTTGTGCGATTCAAAGCGATTCGTATCGTAATTTAAAAAAAAAAAAATTTCTCACTTCAAAATTTACAACTAAACCACTCTAAATCAAGCTTAGCTCGGCTTAATTTTTCTAAGCTCAAGCCCAAGCTATCGTGGCTTACAAGCCGAGCTCAGCTCAAGCTTGATTGTGTGGGAAGTGAGCAGCCCGCCTCCCCTTTTTATAAGCATTCAACATACACAACAATTCACAAAATCTCGATGTGGGACAAACAAAGTTGGTTGTTCCCATCCGTTGCTCCCACTTTCCTATATATATAATATGCTCAGACATATAAAACAAAACATGCGGTTGGCTAATTGGTTAGTGCTCAGCTTCCCCACACAATCCACATGGGTTTGAATCCCATTGGCATCAAATTTGGAGATTTTTTTTAATATGCTCAAATTAGTATCTTTCATTTAATTTCCTTTCTAATTTTTTTTTAATTCATTGTTTTCATTTTATTCTTTTTATACTTATTTATATACAATCAAAAAATATAATTATGACATCTTTTTTAATATATGTTCAATATCTATAAAATTTATACTATATTATTATATACAAACGTATCTTGCGATACGATACACGATACGATACGCGTATCGTAAAATCGCATTTCCGATACACGATACGTATCTCGATTCGACAACTATGCTCCAACCCAATACCGACATACCCGATCTCAACAACTGGATACGCTTTGGGGACCCCAAATCTGACTGGCAAATAACAAGTAATAGGAAGCACGCAAACAACACGTAACATGGTGCACAAACACGGATGCACGAGACACTAACATTTCATACTTAACACTTAATCAAGGGTACACGATAAAGTTTAACATATATTTCACTTATACCATAACTCGCATTTACGAACAATCGTGTAAACATAGCACATATATAAGTATCTCACTTTCACATATAAAGATCATAACATACATTTTATTTATAAAGCATGTATTTCACTAAACATATCAATTAAATCAATAAAACATGCCAACTCATTTATTTACTCAATTAAAATATTTAACCCCTTTAGTAAGAACACTCACCTTGTATTGCTAGTATTTTGTAAGCAAATATGCATTAAAATAAGTTTGTTCTAATAAAGTAATTTCAATAGTAATTAAACTATAAAAATAACAACTTAAAAATAACTTATTTATAAAATTCCTTACTCCCAACTTTTCCCCAAATCTTGGCTAAAAGGCGATATCCCTCGCCCGCAGGGCCCACACCGCCCAGCCCCATGAGCCTCGTGTGGGAGGTAAATCAGGGTGACTCAGCGATAACCTTGGCAGGAGGACCAGTGCCTAGTGCCCACAAGGATCCACCCCCCACATTGGGGGGATGAAAATCCCACACTGCGGCTGCCAGGACTCGATCCTGCGTCCTTGGCTGCAATCTGCTGCCAAGTTACCAACTGAGCTAAGCCCCTGGAGGCAACTTTTCCCCAAATCTTAGTAATCTTTAGGTTTCTCTTTTTCTCAATTTATTTCTTTTAACCACCCGTGAGCCCCTTTTTTTCCGCTTTTTGCCCATAATCTATTTTTTCTTATTTTGTTTATTTCCTATTCTTCTTACAAGAACATGCATACAATAACTATATATATATATATATATATATATTCAATTAAAGCATGTATTTGGCCAAAACTTCTATTTCCTCTTTATTTCATATTATCATTAAACAAAATCAATTCTAACTAAACATATTTTTCTTTAATTCATTTTAATTAAAATCATTCCTATAAAATATATACATTTCTAATAATTCATAACATCTATATAACATCTAAAATCATATATTCAAATTAAAATTTAAGAAAACTCATAATTTTATAGTTTAAACTTATAGGCACCAAAAACTGTATTCCAAAATCAATATAATTATTATTATGTAATTCAAAGATATGAAAATTGTTTACTCATAATCAAATTTATTAATTTCATATTATATAAAAGCTTTGTTAGATACATAACTATTATAAATAATTCCTCAAATTTTACAAGAAAAGCTAAAGAAATAATACCTTCTTAAAAGCTTTGTATTTCCCTTCTTTCCTACTTCTTCACTCTTTCCTCTCTATTTCCCTTCTTCTTTCTCTCTTCTCACGGTTTTGCTGTTTTGTTGTTCTCTTTTCTTTCTTTTCATTTGATTCAATATAGTTATATGTATATATAGGAATGGTGGCTAGGTGGAGAAACCTCCACCGCCTCTTCCTTTCCTTTTTATTTTATTTTATTTTATTAATTAGTTAATCAATTAGTTTAGAGATAAGATAGCCCCTTTCTTTGATTATTTTTTTTTATTATTAATTTTCCAACGCTTATCTTCTCTCTTTTTTTTTTCTTTTTTTTTTTCAGCCCAACAATTGTCATTCTTCCCCTTCTTCTACATGTGTGTAACATGGTGAGTCATGTTTATTTATTTTTTTTATCTTATTTAATTATTATGTTTATCTTCTTCTTTTGTCTTTTCTTAAATATTTAATTGTAATTTTATCTATTTAAATTTTTAACATTTTGTTGTATCTAATCTTACACGACAATAAGAGTCATTTTATTTTCTCTTACTACACATTTAACTAGTTTTCTATATTTATAAATCTTAAAATCCCAAAATTACTCCTAATAGTTCAAAACTTAATTTTAAATTTAATATCTCATCTTTATTCGATTATCAAAAATCGTAATTTTACGTAGTGTTAAGTTCGGTTAGGTAGATAACTTAAGGATTAAACCTAGGGTTAAAAATACGGGGTCTTACATAGGGCCCCACCCTAACTCCCCCAATGCTGCTCTACGAAGTCTTCAAATCATTTGGAACCTTTATGATAAATTAATATAAATAAGTCAAGTGTAATTACAAAAATTTATAATACATTAAAAAAATTTACAACGAGATTTGTAAATCATATACTTATACCAAAATGTGTCACAATTGCATTCTAGTAATTTTCGTATTGCATTTTGGCAATTAACTACAAATTCTGATAAGTACATTTGAACTCCAACTTCTTTTTCTTCCTTCTTCTTCTGTCTTGCATAAAAAAATATAAAGGGAAAATTATACTACAGGAAATTAAATTATTGTCGGTGTTTATTCTTGGTCACTAAACTTTATTTAATCATTTTTGGGCACTCAACTAATGAAAAAGTGGCCACCATTGGCCATTCCGTTCAATTCATGAGAAATTTCGTTCAACTGTGAGACCAGATCTGCAATTTCAATTCCACTACATTCTTTTAACTGCATTGACCCAAATTTATGTACGATGAACTTATTTTCCACTCAAGATTTTTCTTTTTTTTTTAATGCGCCGGGAGTTTGCACCATGATTGCCCTAATTTTTTGTGCAATTTTCTTTGGCAAAATTGGATAGAAAAAAATAACAACAGATAGAGATCGGTGTGGACGATTTTATCCCTCAAGAACGCTGTGTATATGATATACTTAATGGTTTTCATTATTGGAATAACTATTAGTGACTACTTTCATTAGTTCAGTGATTTAAACTGAATAAAAATAATGTAGTGATCAGAAGTAAACTTGAACAATAACTTAATGGCGTATGCCATGGTATAATCTACTCAGATTTAAATGATTTGAAAACCTTTGATGTTAATATTATTACAACTATCAATATCTTCAAATATAGGGATAAAAATGTCAAACTAATCAGAAAAATAACCAGAAGTATTACGGACCAAGGACCAAAAATACAGAACTTCCTTTTGTGAAATTATGGGTCCAAGAAAACAATGAGCAGCGAACTGTAGACCACGACTTTAAGGCTCTGTTCTCTTGCCAACTTGGTTAAGAAATTTTTTGGTTAGGGAAGAAATTTATTTTTGAAGGAATTTCTTTTGGGAATTTGTGTAGGAAAGAGAAAAAAAAGTATAATGATTATGTTTTTTTTTAATTTATGTGAGTGAGTATTGAGAGGAAATTTTAAAATTTGAATTTTGAATTTAGTAAAAATGATGTTGTTTCTTTGTGTAATATTTTTTAGAAAAAAATAATACTTTTCTTGATTATGTTACTAAGAGAACAGAGCCTAAGGCATGTCAATCACCGACATCCAAGAAAACGTGGACGTCAAAATCCACAGAACCCGCTTATTGTTATGCCACGACAATCGCTGGTGAAATCTGATCATGAGGCCCGCTTTCGGCTTTACACCCTCACACCACACAAAAAAAAAAAGATACATGTATCGATTTGGGTGTAAGATTGGATTGGAAAATTCTACATAAAATGTGTTTATGTAAAAATACATATTAAATTATAAAAATTACTCTTATTTAAGTCATTTTATAATAAATTTTTGTAAGATCAGATTGGCCTGTTCTTTTTGGGCGTTTTGAAAACGATTTTGAAAACAAGTTTTGAAAAATAGTTTTATAATGTAAAAAGTAGATGCTGAATAATAAAAAATTATATTGAAAATGATGAAATATTATTAAAATATATTAAATTTACTTTTAAAACTAAAACCGTTATTAAAACGAAACAAAAAGAACATGCCCATAATATTGAAATCTTAGTATCGGAAGAGCCAATGATCCAAACCGGGATTTTGCAAATTATGGCCTACAGCTAGCTCCATCATATATTGTGTGTGCCTGTATCCCACTTCCCACCGTTCAACTTCTTCACCTTTCCGTTTCACTAATTAATGCTTTTCGATTATTTTCTGGAATTTTCTTTTCTTTCTAATTTTTGGAATTTTCCTCAGTTTTCAATTTAGTTTCACAAAAGCAATAGGATCCTACACAAATGAATCCCCACATGCATGTTCTTATTTGTATTTGTTCTTTGTGAATTATCACTATCATGTTAATCTTTTTAATTGGAAAATGAAATTGATTTTAATAGTGACATGTTAGAGTAAATATGGGGAGCATTTGGAGTAAAATGACATATTACTTTCGTCCCAAAATAACTGTAGTTTGAGCTTCCAAATTCTATTAATAAATGTCGTTTTAACGTTCCAATAATAATTTGTTCACATTGTTCCAAAATTTCCTTTATTTTATTATATTTTTATATTAAATGATTTTTCATAATTTCAATGCAAATTTTCTATTACTAGTGGTTATGATATCTTGAAATTCTATATATTTATTATTTAGTCCGTACATACACATGATTATACTTGTAATGTCTTTGGCACTTTACTAGGGTGACAGTTGTCCGGAAGAGAACTTTGATTCGACCTGCCAATAGGCGAGCGGTATGCTTATCTTGTGTCACAACATTGTAGAGAAAGCGGCGACCTAAGTGAGAAGTTTTAAAAAAAAAAAATTTAAATAAGAAATAGTGTGAATAAACCCTTAGATGACACTTATTTTAAGAGTAGTACTAAATCAAGGAAAAGTCATGAGTGAAGTGATATCACGTTAACGAGCGCATGCACAGCTGGAGATAACATGTTCACGAATGTAAATACATTAAATTTTGTTAAAGTATTTTGGGTAAATCATAATAGTGTATTAAAGTTTTTTCATTATTATACTCAAACTAAAATAGTAGTAAGGGACTTTTTTTTAGTACCAAAAAAAAAAAAAGTTATAAATGAAAAGTCACTTTTTTTTTTTTTTTTGGGGGGTTGCTAATAGTGAATAATTTGAGTAATCCTCTTTGTATGCATGTAATATCTAATTGGTGGACAACTTTCATATTTCTCTTGCAAAAATTATTTCTTCCCGCTTATATAAAAATTTCAACTTCCTAAAAAATTTCAACTTGAATTTATTTACATTGAATACATGCACTAATATAATAATGTGTGATCCACAATTAGACTATTTGGGACGGAGGGCAAGTTTGTTTGTTTTTTTTTTTTAATTTTAAATTTCGTTAACAACAAAATTCTAAACTTGAATTAAATCTTAATTAATTAATTAAATTAATCGAGGCACAATGGTCATTCAATGAAAACAAATGTGTACGCGTGACTCGTAAATTCATTATTGTAACTCCATGCATTAAATTCAACCTCTCTTTTTATGCATTTAATCTCATTTATTCCATTCAAAGCAATTTTAACAGTGCATTCTAGTTGGTATTGGGAAATAAATTTAATTACTCGATTTTCTTATTTCTAATATTAAAAATTGAATATCTCAACTCAAGAGAGAAGACTAATTGTATAAAATTTTATCTCATTTCACAGTATTTATTTAATTTTTAATTAATAAATCTTATTTATTTATTTATCAACATGCTGTTTTTCTTCCTTTGGCGACTATGCGTTTGTTGTAAGAGAGGGTATGTTTTTAGATACGACATATTAGAAATTAAATTAAGAGTGTTGTTTTAATATTTGTATTCTAATATAATTGCCATACATAAAAAAATCAGACTTCATACATGATACATAAAAAGTTGAATTCGATGCACGATACTTGATCAGCTAAAGTCATAATCACAATACAGCAACTAAACTTAATATACGAGATGTTAAATTCAATACTTGATGCACCATACTTGATCGACTAAAGCCACAATCACAATACAACAACAACTAAATTCAATACACGAGAGGTTAAATTCAATGCGCAATACATCATATGCTAAATTTGATACGCGTGTTTAAATTACATAAATGCGGTACTTTCAAAAGCTAAATATAGTACATGTGCCTTGGAATCGGCATATGTGCCATAAATAATTTGTCGGGTTGTTGTACCTAAAGCTTCCTTTCCTTCGTAACCCTCGAAACTTTTTCAGAGTAACTCCCTTCCATGCCTCATTTTAGAGGGCATTCGGGTCAACCCGGCGGCGCCTACAAGGAATGCGGCAAAAAGAGGCTCCGTAGGTTCGTAAAAGATTTCTCCTAGTTATCGGCGTCTCTAACTCAAATAACCCATAAATCTCCATCCCCCTTTACATCTCAAAAAAATCAGGTCTTCTAAGAAATATATATGTAACATAAATTTACTCATTCATTCAAGTAAATTAATTTATAAATACAAAAAAAAAAAAGAAGAAAAGAAATCAGAAGAAAATTATTTCAAAATTTCAATATTAAAACAATATTGTCAAAAAGGTAAGAAGAAGTAACAGCCAAATTAAGAAAGCGTCCGTGAATCTAGTTCTTTTGCAATTTGCAATAAAGAAAAAGGGAAGCCAAAAAAAGAAAGAAAAGAAAAAAGTATCCAGATTGGAATTTAAAAGTATTCTTAACGTGTTTTCATTCTGCACACTTGGAACATTATACCTTAAAATTAAATTATTCTCGTACTGCTTCACTCTCACGTTAAAAAAAAAAAAAAAAGAAGAAGAAAATCTTTAAATCAAATTCCAGATTAAAGAGAGAAAAAAAAAAAAAAAAACATACCTCCACAGTTCACTCCCCTAAATCCACAGTTCACTCCCCTAAATACAGTGAATATATATATATATATATATATGTATTCACTGTTTCATAGCAAATCCCCTTACAGCATTACCCCTTTGCCGGCCCCTACAACCCCCACCCGCCCCCACACCACCCCATCAAATCCCTGCAGAAAGAGAGTTTTTTTTGGTATTAGTAGTATAAATTATCTTCATTCCTTGATGAAAATGAGATTTCCTGAAATTTAGGCCCATTGCATGACACACATTTGTCATTGCAACCACATTGTTCCTTGTTGAGCTTCCTGATTTGAAAGGAAATCAGGGAAAACAACATATGAGGAGTACAAATTTTTAGGATTTAATTTCATATTTTTTGAGATTTGTGTGCTTAAAAGAGAAAAAGTTGAGAGCTTTAACAGTTGCAGACATGAGGAATCAGCTCATGGGGTTGTGGGGTTTAGTTCTAATTGCTGTTTTGGTTCAATTTAGCAAATGGGGTGTTGAAAGCTTTGAACTTGATGAGTTTTTTTACAACCAGAGCAAGGCTGGCTATGGCTATGGAGCTGCTAAGCCGCTAATGGTGGGTCTTACCCTCATTGAAGGAGCTGCTGCTCAAGGAGCTGGTACTTTTTCATGCTTTACTTTTTTTTTTTTTTTCTTCTTTTTTGGTGAATTTAAGTTACTTAAAGCTGCACAGATGCTCTTTTCCATCTCTGTAAACTTTTAGTTTCACATATGTATGTTCTTAGCTGAATTTTGTTAATGCCATCTCATGGTTTTGCACTTTTTTCTTTCTGGGTTGTGAATTTGCTTTATTGGGTTTGAAGAAATGATGTTACCTTTTTGTTTGATGAAAATTGCTCCTGATCTTTGAATTTGTAATTTTTACATTGATTTTGGAAATTTTTTAAAAATTTCATTCTACTCTCTGTTCTTCAAAATAAATTAATTGTCTCTAAATCTATTCTTTCTAGTTCCCTTCTTTTGATATTCTTACTTTTCTCTCTCTTTTTTAAGATTACTTGTTGGTCTAAAAAATCGGTTCTTTCCAAATTTTTTTGCTTCTTTCGATGTACCAGTGTTGTTTTGTTGACGGATGTTGTTCAACAGCTACGTTGAATTAGTTTACTCTTGTTTGGTTGAGTGTGATTTGAGTAACCTGGTAAGAGTGGTGCTTGTGGGTTTGTTTTTCCAAGATGGATTCAAGCCATGAGTCACAGTTGTCAATGGTGATAATGATGGCCACCAAGATAAGAGTCATTATTTTATTGAGGTGAGACTATAGTCCCGTTAAAGAAACTTCAGTCATTAGATTTGGCCAGGCCAAGGCCAAATCTAATGGTTTCTTAACGGGACTGTAGTTTTTCTTTACTTTGATAATGTTTTGTCTAATTTGTATACGTCTCTTCCTAATTTTATATCAATGCAAAATTGCCATAATCCTTGAGGGTTTTATACATTGTCTCTATAGAAGTTGTTGGAAATTTGTGGTTGATTTAATTTGTTTCTAACTTTTCAGTATGCTTGGACGGAACATTACCTGCTTATCACATTCATCGTGGATTTGGGTCTGGGGCAAACAGTTGGCTTGTTCAATTGGAGGTTCGTGAGAAATTTCAGCACATTCGATTGATTATCTTGTGTGTGGATTGAATCCCTTGTGGTTTTTATTTATATATGTTCTTCTTTGTAATTGCATTGGTCTTTATAAACTGTAATGACATTACTGCAAAGAAAAAGAATTACTTCCCCCTTATTACAAAGTGGCCTCTTTATACGGGACGGAAGGAATACTTGTTTTTCCAGTTCAGAGCAATAAGACTAGAAGAAATTTGTTGGAAAATTCATGCAGCAATTGATCTCCATTTTCTGCTGTAAATGATGCCGAAATTAGGCCTCAATCTAACTTGTGGAGACATTGTGACAGGGAGGAGGATGGTGCAACAACATCAGATCATGTGTTTTCAGGAAAACAACTAGGCGTGGATCTTCAAAATTTATGGAGAAGCTGCTGCCTTTTACGGGATTACTTAGCAATAAACCTGAAGAAAATCCAGGTTTTCCTCTTGTTACTATGATGCACTTTTACTGTTCTATACTGTCTACTGTGTGTTGAGAGGGTATTTCACTTTTCGGATTTCGGCTTCTGCCACTTGGTCCTAACTGATTGGTTCATTGTCAGACTTCTTCAACTGGAACAGAGTAAAGGTTCGTTATTGTGATGGAGCTTCTTTTGCAGGGGAAGGTGAAGATAAGGTTTGTAATTTTAATGTGAATTTTTAACGGAAGGTGGGAGTATTAGTTATTCTTGATTTCTCTGTATATGATAATAAGTTAATGGTAACTTTCATCCAGGTTGCACAACTGCAGTTTAGAGGACAACGCATTTGGCGGGCTGCAATCCAAGATTTAATGTCAAAGGGCATGCGCTTTGCTGACAATGTATTGTTTTATAAACTGAATCCATATTCTAACTTCCTTTTTCATCTCCTATTGTCCTTTCGATTTCTTATGTCATACTTATGTTTCAGGCCCTTCTTGCGGGATGCTCTGCAGGTGGTCTAGCTGCTATCTTGCACTGCGACCAGTTCCGGGAGTTGATTCCAGGAAATACTAAAGTCAAATGTTTCAGTGATGCTGGATTATTTATGGACTCGTAAATTCTGACTCTTGGTTCCACCCTTTCAATACTGCATTCGGGTTTTAAGGTCTGTTTATGTTCCTCTTTTTATCATTGGTAGGGTTGATGTATCGGGCGGACACTCGATGAGAAACTTCTTTAATGGCGTGGTAACCTTGCAGGTATACTTCCAAATGAAAGTTTTCGCTACTCTGTGCCTTAATTTACTTCCTTCACTTGAGCAAAATGTTCATCTATCTTTATGGTTCTCAGAAATTTAAGTATTCTACAATTTTTCTTATTTGTAACACTTCCAGGGTGTCGGAAAGAATCTACCGAGTACTTGTACAAACCACTTGGATCCAACTTCAGTGAGTCTTTTTCTTCTTACCACATGGATACTGTGGTTTCCCTATTCGACAGGTTTTCTGAGTTTTTTCTTTTTAGTGCTTCTTCCCTCAAAACTTGATCGCCAACATCAAGACCCCGCTTTTTATTCTTAATGCTGCCTACGATTCGTGGCAGGTAATGTGATTTCTGTCGAGACTTCTCATTTATGCTATAGCCAATGATGTATCTTAATGATGACAAGAACTGAAATTAATCATCTTGAGAGTTCCATTTTGGTTCAGGTCCAGGCAAGTTTGGCTCCCTCCGCGGCTGATCCTAATGGGATATGGCACGATTGTAAAATGAATCACGCGCGATGTACAGCGGCTCAGATCCAAATCCTGCAAGGTGCATAACCCCTGTACTAACTTGCTAGAGTTATTGTACAAATCTGGCTTCATGTTATTGAATTCAAAATGGTAGCCCTGACAGAGCCGTTGCATCGCAGGTTTTAGAATTCGGATGCTGCATGCAGTGAGAGGCTTCGCGATGTCTCGACAGAATGGCCTGTTCATAAACTCATGCTTTGCTCACTGCCAGTCAGAGAGGCAGGATACATGGTTTTCAGATGACTCTCCTGTCATAGCTAATAAGGTATATATAATAAGCTAGCAACCTCAATAACAGATTCTCTGTTCACTTACCATGTACCTCTTCTGTATCACATCAGCAAAGTGAGCCACTGTGGTACATGGTTAGCGATACAGGTGATTTGGCTTAGCATTCTCGCTGTTGTAGCTTATTTCAAGTGTTGTTTGGTCTGAATTTTGCAGGGAATTGCGCTGGCAGTCGGGGACTGGTATTACGAACGTAGCGGTGTTAAGGCGGTTGACTGCGCTTATCCCTGTGACAAGTCATGCCACAACCTGGTTTTCAGATAGAAAACTTGTGTGTTTTGCTCTTTATTGTCAGATGAATTAGGTCAATTTATGTGATCTGTTATCACATAGTGGTGAGAAATTTCACCCACCAATTACCATTTGTCACAATGTTTGTATTGAACCTAAAGTGTTAACCAATAAGAACAGTAATGGGTAAAGAGAGGATTACCTTTCTCTTATTGGCATAAGAATCAGAAGAAGCAAACAAGCACGACGGATCTTTTGTATCGCTTATCCTCTACTAACTATGGAGAACGACAAAGTAAGAGTTACTGCATAGTTAACGATATAGACGATCTGAGTTAGTGCATGGATATCGGTACATATGATTTGGTCTTGCTCTTATCCTATACTAACTATGTAGAACGACAAAGTAAGAGTTAGTGCATTGTTAAGAGTTAGTGCATTGTTAAGGATACAGATGATCTGGTCCCGGAAATGAGAGGAAGAAAAAATGTAGTTTAACATAGTGAATCGAAAATGTAGTTAACCAGAATTCACAAGCAGGACTTGTCTATTGATGAATGAAGTTCCTTTAGAAGATGATAAAGATTAAAGTAAGTTTATAGTTAAGAATAAAAACAATCAAAAACCAAGCAAAATTGGAAGAAATTCAGTCACAACAATGACTTCAGGGTTACAAAGCCTTTCCACTGTCACCGCCGCCCTTTCAGTCACAACAATGACTACAGGGTTACAAGGCATTTCCACTGTCACCGCTGCCCTTTCAGCTTTGTCCTGTAATTATAATTGCCAAATTCTTCCTTACTGAGAGGTTATTAAACACTAAAATTGTCCTTCGCATTTTAATGAACCATCCCTTTAATCCCTTAAATGAAAAATGAACTTTTCCAACGCATCACATTTACAAAGGTGGCCTATAGAGATTAATATTATGAATGTAAGAGACATAAATGACCATTCTTATAAACGCGAGGTGTTAAAAGAGTTTGTTTTAATTAGAGGAACAAAAGGTTTATTTTTTAAGAGGTAAGGGATTGAAAGTGTCTATTTTCCATTTGAGAGACTAAAAGGTTTATTTGCTAAGTTTAATGGATTTTTTTTTTTTTTTTTTTTTTGTGTGTGTGTGTTTGATCTCAAAAGGCAATAAACAAAACTAAGTTTCTTAATATGCCTTAGAATAAGAAAATAAATTATAAAAGATTTCCTTAACAAACAAATGAAATTTCTATAAAAGGGTAGGTCTCATTATACTTGAGATCAGTTGAATTTGTTAATACTTTATTTATTAGTGTGTACCATTATCAAAAAGATATTATTTCACTTTAAAATGTCACTATTTTGTTAATTGCATAGGGCAAGAAGAATAGAATTATTTAAATATATGACTTGGTCTTATCTAAGGCGAGTAATAATAAAAATGTGACTGAGTACTTTAAAAAAGAAAAAAAAACAAAATTAATTTAAATCAAACTAAAGAATAGAAAACAGTTACCTTTTCATCAATTACTTCTATTCATACACAAGCTAAGCAATTAAAATTTTTTTGAAATCAGAAAATTAAGAAATCATGATTTGGGTTTGGGTTTGGGCTTATTGATTATAATACCTATAATGGAGATGGTGTCAGGCAATGAGCCATCCCACATTGGTAGTGTGGGCTACCAATGTGTGGTTTAAAGGGGGAGTGTGGCACCCTCCTCTCTTGAGCTAACTTTTGAGGGTGAGTTCTACCTCACTCCCCTGGCATGACAAATGGTATCAGAGCCAGAGCCCCACCCTTCCCATACCGTAGTGGAGTTCGATTCCCACTGTGATCAAAGGATCGCCGTGGACGGCGGTGCGGAAGCGTGGTGGTGTCAGGCAATGAGCCATCCCACATTGGTAGTGTGGGCTACCAATGTGTGGTTTAAAGGGGGAGTGTGGCACCCTCCTCTCTTGAGCTAGCTTTTGAGAGTGAGTTCTACCTCACTCCCCTGGCATGACAGATGGGCACTTGGGCTTTCAAGCCCACTTAAAAAATGGCTAGTGTCTATTTTTTAAATTTATTTCTTGAACATGGATCCTCTTAAATCTCATGGGCATTGATAGTGCTCTCAAATTTTGAGGGGAGAGGGGTAAATGTAATTAACTAATAAAGTAATACTCTAGGTGTTGTATTACAAATTTTTTTTTGTATGACCAAAAACAACGCAAAACCTTGTATGAAGCGAGTTTATACATGTGACGAGATTTAAGATGCGAGTTTAGCGGTGCGCCCTACTACAACTTTTTATTTTATTTTTTATTTTTTAGTAAATTTAATATATTATAATAAATTTTCATCATTTTCAAAACTATTTAACCTTTGTTTTTTGGACATTTTTAATATATTTTTTACACTAAAAAAATTCTTTTCTCAAAAGATGTTTTCAAAATCATGTCAAAACGAAAAAGGAAGTAATTAACCCTAAAAGTCAAGGAAGAGGCAAACATAAGATGAGTTTTAAAAAAGCTGGTGAATTACATTTACTTCCCTAAACTTTGGGTATAACTATGAATACATCCCTGTTATTTTTAAAAATACAAATAACTTCCTACAATCATCGGACGGTCAAGTCAAAACGGTAAAAGTTGTAAAAGACCAAATAGCTAAATAAATTCCTGGAAGGCATTTAAGAAAAGAAATTGAAATAGCATGGAATTATTTGTATTTTATCGATTTTGACTTTTTTCGTCCGACGAGTTCATTAAATTATTTGTATTTTTCAAAAGCAGGAATAAATTCGTAGTTATACCCAAAATTGAGTAGGGAGGTAAATGTAATTCTCCCAAAAAAGTAATAATAGCAGTATATCTTCCATGCATGTTTGCTTGTTTGATTTTTTTGACTTTGATGTCCATTGGAATCTGGAAGGAATGAGAATAATGCTTAGGCCCTATTCTTCAATATCCCTCATGATTAGATGTGTTGATGTTAACAAATAAATTAGTCAAGTTGAATTAATTAATCAATCCCCATTTTATTAATTTCTTTTTTGTTGACAAATAATTAGATCAAATGATACTGAATATTTATATTTTATGCCCTCAAATAATGCCAAATTTCTTTTATTATTATTATTATTTAATTTTTTTTTTTGGGGGGGGTATATGACAAGTTGTGCCTTGTGGAATCAATATCAAATCATATCAATTCATTCTATAAATGTTTGAAAAATTGGAATGGGAAAAGATTGTCGCAATCTCCAGTTCATATGATCGATCAAATTAATCATTGGGATGAGATTAATTATTTGGTTTTTTTGCTGTTTTGAATGATAGTGCCTTTGCTAATGAATGAGGTCAAATTTTAATCGTTTATGTTCTTCAACTCCCTCTTTAATATTATCATTCTTTTTTTTTTGTTCATCACAATATAATTAAGCAAGTTTCTGTTGAAGTGTGTCAGGGGCGAGTTTGTGGGTTAAATGGCTCAAACTGTTAGCAAGGGTTAGAAATTCTGGCATGAGAAATGAAATATTAATGTTTTAAGTTGATAGGTTTGACTCATGAACCTATGAATCTAAACTCGTGAACTTAACAAAATACAAATCGTTACTCTTACTTTTTCTTTTTTGGTAAGGAGGAAACTCCATTCTAGTTAGCAATCTATTAGAAGAGGATAAATGTACATTTTAACCCGTGATATTTTTGGTTAGAGCCCATATAATCGTTAACGCTATATTTTGCCGGAAATGACTTTAACATTATCAGAAAAAGGACAATCCAGCCCTTTCTTGTTAACTCCCATCTACATAGGTGGAAAGAGGATGTTGTGGAGAAAAAAAAAAGCAATTAACATGACAAATTAGTAAAAACTCATAATATATAAATATAAATAAATAAATATATATATATATTGTTGATTTGACAATTTAATGTTGACTGATGAGAAGGGGTCCTTCTCCTCTTCGGGCCATACGACGTTCTTATTATCCAAGTTGAAGCCTAAAGCCGTACATCTTTATAGCTTTTGCTCTACTCTAAGATGTGACCTACCCTCCTCATCTTCAACAATTTATTTATTTTTAATTTAAATGTGCTCTACAATTTTACACACTTCAATTACTGTACTATTTTCAGACATTCCCATTTACTGTATTAATTCTCTCACAAATGAATCTTTGCTTTTACCCTCTTTTTTTTTTTTTTTTTTTTTTGGAAATAGAAACTTCTTTGGCTAGGTACCAAGAGCAGCTGTCACGGGTCTTTTTTCTGAATCCACTAAAAATGTGCGCCGTGTGATAAGTAATACATACTTGTAGTACTTTCGCTAAATCTCACAAGCACATCGCACTTAACATGTCACACCTTTCGAAAAGGAGGAAAATAAAACTCTCTTCAAATGTCTTGTAAATCGAAGATTGATTAATACAGGAGTGGGAGGTGAAGAATCAAATTGCCTAATGCTTCCAATATTAATCAAGTTACGTACAATCGACTATGATGGTATAGGACCCTCAAATTAAAGACGTAAATATTGTGATAATCTAAACGTTTGATTTATGTAAACGGTGCGCTCAGTTTGGCGTCGGTCGAAACAGTCGGCATAATGGTTCAAGTCAATATCTAAGGCCCATGAAGATTATACACACAAGCGAACTATGTTAAGTCCGAGACATAAGCGTTACGTTACTCACGTGATCATCGTGGACACCAAAAGGAGGAAAGTTTTGGGATTGGTTCCAACTAACTACCTGCCCATGATCGGGAGTAGCAGAATCGTTGGTTTGTGCTCGAGAAACTCGGAGGCAGTTTCGATAATCACGGGGTTGGCCAACGGGCTATGAGCCATCTTTTCTCTATGAATACAAGGATCAAACACTGTTTGATATGTTCACTATTATTGTACCAAAACTTTCCTCAAATTGTTCAAACTTTGCTAACTTAAATTTCGAAATGTAATTGGGGACACTTTCTCGCAAATGGGCATATTATACCTGTTCGCAACTCGTCCAACCACAATTAGTATCAGTATTGTAATTTAGATATATAATAAGTGATACTCCCCATGTTTAGTTAAAATAATCTTGTTTTTCAGTTTTTTTTGTCTCAATGAAAGAGTCAAGTTTATATTTCTTTATGTTACATGCCTTTACTAATATGATAATGTGTGTGTGATCTACAATTAACTAATACTTAAAAGTAAAGTACAAGTAAAAGAAATGATGTTAAATTATTTATTTTAGATGTTATACTTTAGAATTTAGAACCAGTGTTTTTAAACCCAGACCGGACCGGACCGGTTAGACCGGGAACCGGCCTAGAGGCCGGTCCGAGTTCTTCTTAAAACCGGCCTTCTAGAAACCCGGTAAGAATCGGTCAAAATCAGGGTCAACCCGGAAACCGGATTGAACCAGTTGACCCCATATTTTTTCTTTACATTTATTTTTTTTCTTCTTCTTTCTCTTCCAGATTTGTTTTATTTTCTATGTTTCTTTCTTTTTCATCTATTTTCTCGTAAAAGAATTCAAACTTTTGCCTCTAAAACAAAAGTTTCATACAGATCTTGTTACTTTTTATAAGATCATCTTTTACCCAAAGAAGAAAAATAAACAAATAACTAGAAGAATAAGACAAAGGAAGAGCAAAACTTGAAGGAAAAATGACGATGTTGCACCAGATGCAAAATTTCTTGCATCAAAGATGTGTTTTTTATCAATATTTTGTTATCTCCCAAGTATATTATCTTTATTTCAATAGAGATAGAACACAAAATACAATAAAATTACCAAAAAAAAAAAAAAAAAAAAAGAAAAAAGAGAAGAAGAAGAAGAATAGCCAATAGAGGAGAATGAGAGAAGGAAGATTTGAGATAAAGAAGATGAGAATTTGGAAGTGGCTACTGAGTTTGAGAAAAAGAGATGGGCTGCTAGGGTTTTGGACCTTTTTAAAGTCAAATGATACTTTGCTAAATTAACCCACAATTTTTATTATTTTAACTTATAAAGATTTTTTTTCTGCTTTTAAATTTTATTTTGGATATTGTTTTTTAATTATTAATTACTCTAAACGTCCTTTGACACTTATATTTATTTGAATATAGTAATTCATGTATTACTAATATATTTATATTAGTTATAATGTCATCCGGTTTTTTTATCCGATCCGACCGAGTTGACCCAGTGATCCATCGACCCCATAACGTTACCGGTTCGCTGGCTGAACCGGTTTTAAAAACATTGGTTAGAACTAATAAAAAGTTGTACCTTCAAAAGTATGAATATTTATATAATTTGGAGGGAATATTATTATTATTCTTCTTTTGGGGAACAAGAGCAAATATCTAATACTCCCTCCGTCCCCCTCAAACAGTCCACTTTGAAATGTGTACAACTTATTATGGGTTGTGAGGTACAACACATAAAATAAGTAATTTATCACCATATTTTCTACTTATATCCTTACTTTAAAAGTAATGGTTAATTATGAATCACATATTGTTATATTAGTAAGGGTATGTAATATAAATAATCTTTAAAGTGTACTCTTTAAATGAGACAAAATTTTTTTTTGAAAGTAAACTCTTTGAATGTAACAGAGGGAGTATAATTTCCTTTTTTTTTAGTCCGGAAATGGACATAATTTTAGGGGCTTTAGTTCCATTCGAAGTCCAAGTCGTCCTTGGGAACACTTGTCAAAAGGGGGAAAATGACAATTTTCAATTTCACTCCAATAATTAAATTTGTGTGTCACCGACAGTACACTTTTCTTTGTACTAATTAAACTAAAGCCATCCTTAATTATTTATTTATTCCATAAAGTCCAACATTGTTGAAGAAGAAAGAGATTGGCAATAACCTCATCATCTTCATATATATATATATATATATATATATAATTCTTCAACATTCATAGAGCAGACTGCATGCATCGCATGTTTGCTTGTCATCCAAAAAGAAATAGTAGAATCTTAAAACATATTATATACATACGCAAAAACTTATATGCTACGCGAATCTTCAACCACGTGCGTATTGAATTTAGTTTAAAAAATATCACGTGTATTACATATGACATCTGATGTACTGGGTATTAAAACAACAAGTATCACACGTAAAAAAAATAAAAAATAAAATTACGTTTACTAATTTTAAGAGCAAAAATATTGCTTGTCGCACTATCCGACCTTGAGATCATTGTAGCCGTCACCACCATCATTGATAATGTCTTTATCATCTTCCAATTTTCTTCTTCCCGTGTCCTAATTCTTTATTCATCCATACGTTAATTATCAATCATTTATGATTCCATTGTCCTTTTTAAACTTAGTTTATCATTAGAAAAATTGTGTAAATAAAAAAGAAGAAAAAAAAGGCAAAAAAAAAAAAACCTTTGAAAAGTTCATTTTATATTTGTATAGATGATACTTTGCTGCTTTGCCATCTCATTTTTTGATGTTTTTAAAGGACTTCCTTCCTCTCTTCCCGATCATCAATTAATTCCTTTGTTTTTGTTTTCTTCTGTGGAGAAAGAATGGTGGGGTCTTAAATAGAAGGACTCAATAATTTGCTGCACATGCGTTCTTGGCGGCAACAACATATATAAATTGTATTTGGCTACGTATGGTTGGAACTTGGGAGGAACAAAATACTAGCACTAAAATGTATGAATACAAGAAACGAAACAACTTGCATACGACGTATATGACGGTCAGATAGGTAACGTTTCAAGTTTAGCTGCTTAAATATTGCGATTATGTTGAAAAAATAAGAATTAAAAGACGTGTATCTGGTTTAGCCGTTCAAGATGTCAAGTTTAGCTGTTAAAATATTATGATTATATTAAAATAACAAGTATTGGAAGCTCGCGTGTCGAATTTTAACCTTTAAAGTATGGAGTGCCGAACTGTCAGGCGGTCGGACAAGAGACACATCTTCAAGAAATTACTCAACAAACTCTACACAGTCGGTCTACACTTAATAAAACAAACTCAGAGATTTTAGTTACCCTAGATGGTTCATTTTGTAATTTTTTTAAATTTTAGGGTTTACTTTGTAATGTTATACGAAGTTCATTTGGTAATTTTTTGAAACTTAAGAGTCTGTTTAATAAATTACAAAAACTCCATTGAAATATGCCTGAATCACCAAATGGATCCTAAGGTCTTAAAGAAATTACAAAAAAAAAAAAAAAACCCTACAAAAAGTTGCAATGTTTGTTTAACAAATAACCCACAAAGTTTTAGTTTCCTCTAATACTCCATTTTTGAAATTTCTTGAAACTTTAGGGTCTGCTTAGTAACATTATTAGACAATGGGGAGTTCAGTTGATAATTTTGCGAAACCTAACAACCAGTTTAATAATTTGAACAAAGTTAAGGGCCTTTTTGGGTAATTCACCATATATAGGCATAAATAATAATACACCCTCTTCATACTTAAAGAGTTTGGTTTAAAAAATATACAACTTATTATAAATGTGTGATACAACACATAAAATAAGTAATTTGTTATCATATTTTTCATATATATCCTTACTTTCTAAGCAAATGTTAATTGTGGATCACAGATTATTTACATTAGTAAGAGTATGTAATATAAACAAATTCAAAATAAACTCCTTCAATGTGACACGAAATTTTTTTTTTTTGAAAGTAAACTTTTTGAACGAGATAGAAGCGTACTATTTTAGTTGTCGGACTAGTGTTTGAAGTGAATTAATATGAGAGGGAGGGGCTACATGGTTGTGTGTGCACGTGGGCGCACACGAAGGTGACTGTTTGTGAATGTCCCACAAAAAAAAAATACTACATAGTTTCATCATTCATGCGTGGTTCCTCCATAGCCCAATTTTTAAGAGATGGGGCAGTCTTGAAATCTCCAAGGCTGAAATTTCCTCTGAATTATTTGGTTGTTCACCAGTTGATTTTTCAAAGATTAAATTGTCTCTTAGCTATTTACTTTTGAGGGATCAGGGACCTCCTCAAATTATCATCTTTGACCTTGTTTTTTACTCTTCCCGAACCGATCTTAAAGTGCGTACAACTATTTATAAATTATGGAATATAACTTTAAATGAGACTTAGAGTGTTATCCATGTACTTTGTGCTTAGGTAAAGTAATCATTCATGGTCCCTGCCTTGGCTGCTGATGCTGATTCCTTAGAGATGCATGACTGAATAGTCTGTACACTTTATGATCATATTGGACTAAATAGCTAGCATTTGGTTATATCATTTTCTTGGCATTCATTTTTTAGTTTAAAAAGTTTCATTTTTGTTATTTAATTTCAAAAAATAGTTTTGAATCGGTCCCAAACTTAAATTCTTCTAGCATTTGAGCTATTTCTAACAAGCAAGTTAGATTCACATATATCAGCATGAATAACAAATGAAAAATAAAAGATAAAGTTAAAAACACCTTTTCGCCCCTTAATAATTGGTTAAAAACTGTTCACGTCCTATTCGAAAACAAGTCTGATACTACCTAAATTTGAGTTTAGGACCCTCTAAGAATTGTTATTGAAGTTGAGAAATGAAAATGAAACTTTTACAAACAGAGAAACGAAAACAAGACCATGGTTCAAGTTAAGGGACTAACTAACGAAACTATTTAACTACGGTGTGTCTTTCAAGATAAAGTGAAAATGAAAGTCTTGGAGTTGGAAGTCAATTCCACAATACTAAAAGCTCACATCCCATGAACTTTAAAGGAAAAAAACAACAAAAAAGAGAAAAAAAAAGCATGCATAAGATATTGGTAGATCCTAGATTCATCAAAAGTTCAAGAAAACCTGCCTCCCTACTCTTCCTCCTAATCCTATGAATATTTTCATGATTCTGTCTTAAGCAAACCTTCCTTCTTCCAAGGCTTTCCAGCCAAGAAAAAACATTGGGAATTTTATCCTTTGCCATTAATTAACTCTTCTCTTTGAAGTATCAGCATCAAAGATGTGTCATGAAATTGAAAGGGTCCCTTCTTCCTCTGTTCATCCCAGAAGTAGTAAAAGTTCAGTGCCCGTATTGTACGTGTCAGTCGGTGTCCATTTCATAAAAACTGCATTCATTCATATCATATGGCCTCACCCCCATTAATTTCCCAACTCATTATGTATACTAGGATCTCCGTGAATCGAGCAGTGGTTCATACGTTAATCACAAACGAACTCATCAATTATCAGATAAGTCGGAAACTCGAACCTTACCTAAGGTAAAAAGAGGAGAATTTAGACGCGGGATCCGCTAAAATATGGATCTTCCACACAATACAACCCCTATTTCATCAATAGTGTGGTGTGTCTTTTCGTAACAATAACTAGTAAATACACCAGATCTTCTATATTTATGTATCTTATGTATACTCTTATTTCATCTCACTAGTGTGGTGTGTTTTTCCGTAACAGTAACTAGTAAATACACCAGACTTCTATATTCATGTATCTTATGTATACTCTTATTTCATCTCACTGGTGTAGTGTGTCTCTCTGTAACAGTAACTATTAAATACACCAGATTTTCTATATTCATGTACCTTATGTATACTCTCACATGGGGGTAAGAAAATTTAAACTAACTTTTTTACCCCATATGAGTAGGGCTGGCAATTCGGGTGGGTTCGGGTTGGCGGGTTCGGGTTGACGGGTTGGCGGGTTGGTATCTATAAACCCGAACCCGACCCATTTATTATATGGGTCAATTATATAAACCCGAACCCGACCTGTTTAACAATGTGTAAACCCGAACCCAACCCATTTAACCTGCTTATTTTATGAGCTAAAAATATATATGGGTTATATGGGTCAATCGATGACCCATATATCCCAATAACTTGTTAAATCTAAATTTAAACTTAAAAATTAGACAAATTTATACAAAACCTCTATCTAATTATCACAAATTGAGCGGTGGAGTAATTATCCAAAGAAACAAAGCACAGCTTCTCCTTGACATCATCGATCTCCAAATAATTGGTCAATGCCTTCCCTCCAAGATCCAATCTTTTCACTCCATAGTTTAAAGTGAAGTTCTGGATTCCAGATCTGGTCGGTGCTATCTTCTTCTTCCTCGTGCAGCGGTTCCCACTGTTGTCTTCTTCTTCTTCATGTCGTTGTTGGGGGAAGGAAGATGTTGGGGGAAGGGAGATGTTGAAGAATTGCAGGTTGGAAGTAAAAATTTGGGAGATGGATTTGTGCAGGGGAGAAAGGAAATAAAGAGAGAAAAGAAAAAAAAAAAAAAAAAAAAGGAGAGAAAGGAGGGAGTAGTCGGTCATGGAAATGAGGAAGAGGAAGGGAAGAAGAAGTAGTGCAGTGCAGGGAGAAAGGAAAGAAAGAGAAAAATAAAAGGAGTGAGGGGAAAAAAAAAAGTGAAAGAAGTGGGTGTACATCATTACAACATTAGGGTTAGGCCAATTTTTCATAATTACAATTTAACCTCATAATTTATTAATATTATTTAGATGGGTCAAATGGGTCATAAATGGGTTTTGCGGGTTGACCTGAATTTGACCCGTTTATTATACGGGTTAAACGGGTCGACCCGTTTGACCCACCAACCCGAAAACCCCTAACCCAAACCCGCTTATATCGTGTCGGGTTCGTGTCGTGTCGTCGTGTCGTGTCGGATATTGCCAGCCCTACATATGAGAGAGGATACAACCGTACATACATATAGGGGATTGATCCCACTAGTAAGTGTGTGTAGTCATTTTGTTTGTTTCTTTTTCGAATTTCAATTCGAAGGAAGGAAAAGCCTTTGATTCTTATAAAGATGGCAAAAGTTTAGAAAGTAAGATTACAGTTTCGTTATGGTACTATTCATAATCGCTCATTGAATGGTCCTTGCAACTACGTTAGTAATACATTAAAACCATTATTTTGTGACTGAATGGTATAGTAACGAGACTAGAGAAAAAAAGAAAGAGGGACTAAAGTATACATTGACGTGGAACATATGGCCTTTAAGAGATTGAAAGTCATTTTCCTTTTATCTTGACTAACAGTACTAATTGGACAGCTCCTTATGTCGTGGGGTTTTTTCTTTCTTTGCTTTCTCAGGGAAAGTGCCATCTTTTCTTGCAGCCCGAACCTATCAAATTCTGTGTTTCTTCCTAGGGCATTTTTTTTGAAGATGAAAATCTACCCTATGGGAATTACAGAAGTGACTTGAAGACTGTTAAAAAAAAGGAAAAGATGAAAACCATTCAATCTCAAAAGAAAGAAAAAAGAAATTGTTGTTTTTTCTGAATTCATATATTCTTTATCATCACTAATCTTGTGCCATGACACACACGACACGTTCATTTATAATTTCGACTTTAAAGCACGTGCGGCGTGACTAATTTGAAGTGCTTGTTTCTTTCATCTAATTACAGCTTTGTGAAAGGAGCCTTTGTACAAAAAACCTCTTCAGAAAACCCAAACAGATTTTTAGGCATTTCGCATTGCAGATAGTCACTATCTCAAAAAGAAATTCCCTTTTCTCTTCAATTTTTTTATTTATTTTTTATTTTTTTTTCCATCCCTTTTCTAAGATGAATGAGTAGAAGAATAAGAAGTGGTTACAACGGTAAAATCGCAACAGAAAAAGAAAAAGAAAAACCTTTTGATTGCTCAGCTCGACTCAACTCGAACAGAGTAAATTACAAAGAACAAATGATTTCAAACTTCCAAATTAAACAAAGCACAGAAAGAGAGAGGGATTGAAAGAAAACTTCTTGTTCTAGAAATCTTGACAGAAATCATACACAGAAATGAACATTCCACAAATTTTTTTCTTCTTCTTCTTCTTTCCTATGGGATTTGTATAAAGGACGAACACCTATTTACAGAATAAGAATGGAGGGAAAAGAAAGAAAAGAAAGAAAGAACTCAAGAACTCTACATCACACCGCTTTTTTTTTCCTTCTTCAATTAATTAGTAAAAGAAAAGTCAAGAATATTGTCCAAACGCAGCAGGAAGTCTTTGAAAATGCTTATTGTACAGTTCTTGAATTGTCGGTTGCTGCTGCTGCTGTTGATGATGATGATTCTGAACCCAGTTAGAATTTTCCGGGCCGGCGGTAAAATTCATCCCGGTTTTCGAATCGCTGTAAATATCTTGATTTTGGAGAGTGGCGGAATTCGCTAGCAAGAATGGGGCCTGGAGATATTCAGACCACTTAATATCTTCGGTGTCGGCTTTTCCCCATGAAAATCCATTATTATTATTATTGTTGTTACTGTCGAAGAATGAACAATTGCTCTGTAATTCGCTGCTGCCATTGGTCGTGCTGCCATTGCTGCTCATTGTGCACCCATCCCAGCTCTGAAATTTGTTTAAACTAAAAGGGTTTCCTCCGGTGACGGCAGCTCCGCCTCCGCCGCAGCCGGACAATGAAGTTTCTCCCGGAAGAGTTGGCTTTGACATGGGGGAATGGAAATCAGGGACCATTTCCGATGACCTTGATGAGTTCGGATTGAAGAACACCGCCGCCGCAGCCCCCACCGACGCCGACGACGACGACCCATTTGGGTTTACCGATAGCCCGATGTTGGTCGCCCCGTAATTCAGCTGTTGGAAGGATAAATAGTCTTGCAAATCGGGCGGCGGCTTGGGGCTGACGGCGGAGGAGCTTTCATGGCTGGAGAGGAATCTGTTGACGAAGAACTCCTGAGTCGGCGGAGTAGTTGTTGTCGTCGTCATGCTGTTGTTTTCCATGAGTGGGAAGCGGTCCATGGTCGTCGTCAATGGCGATTTCTTCTCAACGGCTAAATTCTGCTCACAACCAGTTTGATCAATTGCCTCAATGACATAATTCAATTCAGATGATTCTTTCTCGTTGATCTTCCCCTTTTCTTCATTCTCAACCTCAGAGATTGGCTGGTGAGTGTTTGGATCAATCCCTCTTTGCCTAAGCTTTTTCTTGATGGAAGAATTCCACAGATTCTTGATTTCGTTATCAGTTCGCCCAGGCAATTTTGCAGCTATCTGGGACCATCTGAAAGAACATAGGTACAAATTAATAAACGTGTTTGTGTTTTCATCAATAGGCGACACATTTACATCGGTGATAATGTGAAAATAATTACCTGTTTCCCAGAACTGCATGCAACTCTACAATCAAATTCTCTTCCTCAATAGAAAATGTCCCTCTTTTCAAATCAGGCCTCAAGTAATTGATCCATCTCAACCTGCAACTTTTCCCACATCTTTGAAGCCCTGCATCAAAAAATTTTCCAGAAAAAAAGAAGGTCAGCAATCTTTGTAACTTTGAAGTACAACTCTTTACATTAAACTCTGTTTTTTGCATTACAAACCTGCAAGTTTAGGGACAGAACTCCAGCATCCATGGCCGAACTTGGTTATGTGTTTGATGAGTTTTTCGTCTTCTTCAGGGGACCAAAGGCCTTTCCTCAGCTTCTGCTTGTAACAGCAAGAATGCCTCCCCATTTTTCCACTGGAAAACCTTAACAATGTTGGGAAAAGAAAGGAATTCAGACGATTTCGTAAAGGTTTCGTTTGAATTGAATGACGATGACGATGACGATGATGAAGAAGAAGAAGAAGAAAAAAAAAACAAAGGAGCCAAAGGAAGTCTAGAAAACGAAATGGTAGGCTGGTCGGGAATCAAAATTGAAACGAAGGAGCCTTAAAAAGGAGGTCGTATTCAGAGAGGCCTTCAGGGGAGTTGAATTTTATTGAAATTTATAATAAAATAAGATAAAATAAATTAAAGAAAAATACAAAATAAAAAAAAAGAGAATTTTTTTTTAATTTTTAATTTGTGGTTATAATTTTCTCCCAACGTGAAAATGGAGCTCCAAGGGTCTAGTATTGGAAATTAATGAGTTTGACAGCACTTGTGGGGGCGGAAGATGACAGATATTTATTTGGTGGAAAATAATGATTTCTTTGATTAAACCATGCTTAATCAATCTTATTATTGTTATTACGAAATCCCTGTTCTCTTCTTCTCTCTGATTAAAAGCTTTTTGATGGTACAACTGAAGTGATCATATAGTATGGGAAGCAAGCTGTCATATTGACATATAGTGTGAAAGGAGGAGGGGGGATGCCATGGCAATTACTTATCCAAGTTCTCGCGTTTTATTCTGTCTAAATTTGTGAAATGACGTCATTTTCACAAACTTTTTATTTTTTATTTTTATTATAGTAAAACGATTTTGTTTTGATATTTGGACAAAGCGAGATAGAATAATTTTGGACATATGACTTATTATCGGGTTTGGGAGGAAGGGTGGGGTAAACATGGATTATTTGTCCAAATTAACATGTTATATTCTGTTTAAATTAGTCAAAATAGTGTTGTCGCTAATTTTTTTTTTTTTTTGTGGTAGAACCATGTAGTTTTGATATGCGGACGGAACAAGATAGAATGGACCACTTACCCAAACTGGAGCGTGTTATTATGTTTAAACTAATGAAACTACGCCACTTCATTATTTCATTTTTTTTACGATGTAGTTTTGATATTAGAATATAATAGAATAGAATGATTTGAACAGATGATTTGTTCTCGCCGAGGAAAGGGTACCCTTCTCTTTTCTTTTGAGTTTGTGTCATCCATTAAGTAATCACCTATTTTTAACCAAAATTTGCCCCGGATTCTAACTGACAAACAGCAGTCAGAACTGAGAATAGAGTATTGAAATGGCTTTATATTGTTGATGGAATAATGGGGATTTCCATAGTGGTAATTAATAAGCATTAAAAATTGTGATAACAAAAGCTACAGCCTTAATTGCACAGTAAGATATTCTCTCTTAACTGGTGTATTTGATGTTTGTTTAACAAGTATAAAATGGATATTCTCCTGCTTCCTGTTTCCATTACTTTGTAACTTTTCTGCCAGTTGGCTTCTGGACTTTGTTTAAGCATTCTCTCTTTGGGTTGTAAATGAGTTGATACCTACGCTGATGTCATATCTTGTCGTGTCAGAAGTTGTCACAGTTCTTACATACGTGACAATTCTAATTATACATAAATTAACGTGTCACTTTTATCATAATGTTTCTGTGTAAGGTAAAAAATTGTTAATTATACTATAATTTTGTTTTATAGGGTCGAGCAATCCAATATCACTGGCGATATCGCCACGCATATAAGAGAATAGTTAGCTACTCCCTCCGTCCCATTAGTAATACCGTTTTCACTATTATGAAATAGAACAGATGATTATTGGACAAAGATGACAAGGTATCTTCTATTTCTTTATCTATGTTTCTTACAAAAATAAAAGAAAAAGAAAAAAAAATATTCAAGAATAATAATAATAATAACTGGTTTGATTAATTTTCGACCAACTCCATGAATCATTTTATCCTGTAAGAACGAATCATACGGGATTACAGTACAACTCTGCAAAAAACATGATTGATTTTGGATTTTTTTTAATCTTGAATTAATTAATCAAATTATTCATTCATTCATTTAATTATTTATTTAATGAAATAATTTTTGTTGGAAATAAGGGAAAATTTTTTCTTGCCTGCCACTAATCACATGTAAGGAGGACCAACATAAATATAAAATTATTATAATTAATGAAAGGAGAAGTAATTAATTATTAATAATAATAATAATAATAGTTTATGTACGTACGCGTATAATAATATGTATATAAACTCAGCCGACACTCACAATAATGTAGCTGTGTCTTCTTTTGGACCAATAAATTAGGAATATACATTTTTATTTTTAATTATTTTTTATTATTATACATTGTACTGTATTAGTGAAAGAAGCTTAGGAATTTAGAATACGGACAAAAATTAAGGTTAAATTAGTGTTTCTACTAAACCGGCATTTGTCTAATTGGGACTATGTACGTGTCTGTGTTATGGGCTTCGGAGAGACAATATTAAATTAAAGAGGACGCCTCCGTTCACGATGATATTTTAGTAGCTAAATTTTGATGTGCGAAATTCTTATCGAAATGTAATATATTATACTATGTAATTCAGTACGTGATAAATCAAAGGTAAATTAAATACGTGATACGCAATACTTCTCATAATTGAGATAGACCAAAGGTTAAATTTGATACGCGATATGTCGTAAGCTAATTTCGATGCGTACGTGAGTTTTTATAACCTACTTGTAAATTTTTTTGGGACTAAAATTGAAACGCACCTCGTCGAACCGTCATGCGATTGAACATGCGTGGTCGCTTAAATTAAATGCTAAATATATTTTCTACGGTGGAAACGTTCATGAAATTTTGGAACTGCAGATTTAAAAGGAGGAAAAAAAAAAAAACTACTGTATTTATTAACAAACTTAACCATTTATATAGTTTCAAAAAGAAGAAAAAATAAAACTATTTATACATAGTTAATTTCTTTAATCATAAACTCCATGTAACCATGCTAGTTTGAATTTTTCCTTCTTTTTTTTTAATAGAAAAAGGTATCATGTCTAACTGTCTAACACGCGATACTTCAACAATTAAATTTGATACGCATGATTTTTTTAAATATGTGATACTTGTTGCTTTAACATATCTGTGATATTTTAATTAAATTCAATAGTTGAACTCAAAATTTCAGCACCTAAAAAATTTACGAGATACTACAGCACCTCAATTTAATATATGTGATACTTGTGACAACATTTTTTATTTTTTTCTTAGGTGATAACATTTTTCTTTATAAAAATACTTCCATAAATAATTTTTGTAGAAGTTTGATCACACACAGTCTTATTGAAGTAATAAGTTTGATTATTGGGGATACAAGGGTATAAAAAAATAAAATTGTACATGGTTTTTAACTTCCATATTGGTTAGAAATGAGTTTTTTTTTTCTTTAAATAAAATCGAAATTCATTTAAACTTAGAAAATTTTATTTATTGTCATATGCGTTTTAAAAGTTATATATTTATCGGAATTGATTTGATTTATTAATAAACCAAATTGGCACATTTATTTTAATTTGAATAGAGTCGAAATCAATTGATATTAAGTACGACCTAACGCTCCTCTCCTATGGCCTCAAAATACAGAGGGATTCTAAAGGTTTGGGTCAAATTATATTTTGATCTTTTTAATTTTAAAAAATACGAAAAATGCCCTTAATTTGAACCATAAGATTTCAAAACATCTCAATTTCTCAACCGGTTATTTTACAATTTTTTAAAATGAAAGGAACCGGAATATAATTTAACTCAAACTTTGGGACCACTATGTAATTTGCCCATATATAATATCTTGGAACTTTGGAAGGTGTTATAGAAATTTTTCCATAGGGGGAATAGAAATTTTCCCCCCTGGGAAAAACTCCTATAAGCGCCCAACCTTCTCGTAAGGATTCGGCCAAACACTCGAAGTAACCGAGGTTCCCGTAACCCGGCTAAACAACGAGCACTGCGGAAGCAATTGAAAACAAGCACAAAGGCACGCACAAGAACACTTAGCCAAAATTGGTCCAACTTGGTTATATACAATTCCCCAACAATCTATATACACAAGGTCCTAACTCTCTAAGGATCGCACTCGCACAAGGAAGGCACAAGCCTAACTCACCGTAAGCTAGACTTTCTCTCTCTATAGCTACACTGTTTTCTTTTTTTTTTTGGGTAGGAGTGATACTCCTCCCGATTGAGAGTGATGCTATCAAATTAATTACAAGAGTGTCGCTCTCAAACTACAAAAGTGAGACTCTCACTCTTCTCGTTTGAGTGTAGCACCAATTTTTTATTATTTACAATACTTATACTTTCAGTACCGTTCGTATTCAAGAATAACATGCTACTTTTTCAATTTTATTTTTGTAAAAAATAAAAGAAATTATATTGGTTGTTCACATTAAGAGTATTACTAATACTTAAAGTAATACTCATCAAGAGTACCACTGATATTCTTGAATGGTATTACTGGTACTGTTCATTTAAGCGGTAACCGTTTCTCTTTTTTTGTAATTCACTTACAAGAGTATCACTTATACTTGTAAACAATGAGTATCATTTTTTCTTTTACTTCCCATGTATCAGTTTAAAGTTTAAAAAAAATAAAAACATGTATTATTCACATGAACAGTATAAAAGAAATGGTCGCACAATGAGAATCAGTTTCACGGGAGACCATCTCTTAGATAAATTACATATACTTTTTCTAGGTTTAGAGAAACTACCCCTACTCTTAATATATATAAATATATATATTAAACATCACTACTAGGGATGGCCACGGTTCCGGATATATATATATATATATATATATATATTAAACATCACTACTAGGGATGGCCACGGTTCCGGAATCGGCGGTTACGGTTCCAAAACAGCCGGTTACGGTTCATAAATCAGTGGAATCGGAACCAGAACCTTGGGGGGATGGCTCCGTGCCTGTTTCAGAACCGCCGGTTCCGGTTCCAATTCCGATTCTGTCACTGTCACGGTTTCGGCTCTGTCACGGAACCCATTCCGATTCTAATCTTTTTCGTTTATTTAACAATTTTTTTCGTTTATTTAAAAATTTTAACTTATAAATGTTATTTTATTTTGACTCAATTAATAACTCAATTATTTATAAATAATTAAAATTACAAAAATAAAATAAAATCTGTAGCGACGGTACATACATTTAAACAATTAAATAATTTATATAATAAAAGTTACAAAAATAAATTGTGAAAAAATATATATATAGATGAATAATACCTCAATATATTATTTTAAAAAAATCAAGAGAGTAATGCCTTATTATAAATCGTAAAAAATCAAGAAAGTGATGCCTTGAAGCATTGAAACTTTTACAAAATAAATACATCTTGAATATTTAATATAATTCATCTTCATCATTTGCGGAAGTTGCGGTTGGATCTAATTTAATTTAATTTAATAATTAATTAATTTTAATTTAATTTAATGCTTATTTATATTATATTAATAATATATATATATATATATATATAAAGTATACTATTAGTTTACATATTATTATAATATATATTTAAAAATAATTTATATATATTATATGTTAAACATATAATATAATTATAATTATAAGAAAGAAGTTCAAAAAAAAGTAAATAGTTGAAGTGGTTAATCAACTTTACTTAAAGTCTTTCAATTCTAACAAAGGGTCGCCGGTTCCGGGTCGGTTCCGGTTCGAACCGGAACCGTGGCCATCTCTAATCCCTACCCCCTTGATATTAAAAATTACCATTATTCCTTTGAATGGTAATTTTTTTTGGTATAAATGACAAAAATGTTCTTGATAGGTTGTGTACAATTTTTTCTTACTGATAGAGACGGAAATTTGATGAACCAATACAAGTTAACCGTTACATTATATATCTTGTTACAAAGTTGACAACAATTTTTCAAACGTCTAAGGAGAAGATGAAAATTTAGTGAAATTTGGTAAAAAAGTAAATGTAATTTACTCAAAATTTAACTGCAAAGTTTGATACAGCTTAACAGTTACAGTTTTCCCCTATACTTTGTATCAATTTAGAAAATAGAAATTCATTCATTTTAAATATGATAACTCAAACTTATATATATATATATATATGTGTGTGTGTGTGTATAAAAAAAAAAAAACAAAACTATTAGTCAATAAAATATGATTCATATAACAAATTATAAAATTTTGTCTTAGCTACGCCTATAATAATACAAATTGCACAATTTTAATTATTACTTCTGATGTATAGAATAATTTTTAATTTAGTTTACTATGACTCTCAAGCATAAATAAATAAATAAATAATTCTTTCTATAAAGTTGAACCAATGTGGTCTACCTATATTAATTTGTGTTTTCTTCTTTATTTGATTAAGGCAATTTTGGGAATGAATAAAAACTGGCCTGCACCGCCACTACTATTTCAATGTTATGGCTGTTTATTTTATCGTTTATCGACTCCTTTGTCATTAGCTTGAACTGGCTCAGAATTAGTCAAGCCTTTTTAAAAATATTATTATTATTATTTTAATTCTTCAAATTATAAATGATTGGAAACATTAGTATTATAAAAATTAATTAATAAACTACACCCAATCGTTTCTTCCTTCAGTGGAAATAGCTTTAATTCAAAGAGAATGTGCTGGTCTTTTTTTTTTTTTTTTTGGGGTAACATTTGGTCTAATTTATGAATTTTGCAAGTTCTTGTTTGCCTCTTTTTGTTTTTTATTTATTTATTTAGATAGGGTTTTACTTCTTAGGGCAAATCATTTGACCTCTTGATATCGGGCTATCATTATGAAACTAACCCTATTATCTTACAAAATTACAAAATATTTGTTTAACTTTAAAGAAGATAAGAAAACCGTTTAAAACATTAAACAATTGATGTGTCTCTCAAGGTATATTTTGTAGTGTTTTCGTCCCACAAAATTCATTTTGTAATTTTTACATCTTATATAAACTTCGTTTTTTCGAATGAACAATTTAGGGAAAAAATGTAAATGTAATCATTAAAACCAGTTAAATTAGTTTCGTAGTTCTGCCTAAAGCTCAGGATATAAATGTAATTCGCCCTACTTCTTAATTTCTTGTGACTGTTTCTCACATATTCCTCTTTGCAATAACATTAGCATAATATATATTTTTTGAAATCATATATAAAAGTTTGTGTGTGTGTAAAGTAATAAATAAAGTTTTGTGTGTGTGTGTGCGCGTGCGCAGACAGGCTAGGGTTGTCTTGTTGTATATGTAGAATATATGATATTCTTCTCGTCTCGTCTCATATAAATAGTCCAGTTAAAATAAATAAAAGAAAATTACTAAAATGGTTTTGTTTAAATTTGTTTACATGATAATAATATATAATTTTTTTATAAAATATCAAATTATTTTAAGTATTATATCTTACTACTTATAATAAATTGTATATTTTTAAAATCGAACCTTGTACGAGAGACGGAGTGAATATGATATAGGATAGTGGTATGAAATTATGAAGGTCCCTTGAAGAGGCTTGACCCTAACCCTAGGGATGTCCCAATTGGAACATCCCATCAAAAATCAAAGTTTTTAATATTTGGACAGATCCATGTAATCTCCATACCTCATCATCAAACTTTACTCTATCTTCTTATGTTTTATATCCTATATATTTCTTATTCCATATATACATACATACATACGTGAGCTGTTTCTTCAAGGTCAACTATGGATACCAATTTTCTCCATTGTACATGCATGATTTTATTCATATTCTATTTTTCTTTGTCTTTATTCTTTCTTAATTTTATTATTAATATATATACATTCAATTATTTGATTAATGAATTATTACTACTTCTCTACAAGTAATTAATAGTCCTATGTCCCACTTAAAGATTCTTTTTCGTTTTTTAAAAAATAAATTTACAATTTGTATTCTTGCTAATATGATTACGTGGTCAAAAGTTAATTTATACTTAAAAAGCAAAGGTATAAGTTGAAACACACTGGTAAATTATTTAGGCCATGCCCGTTATCAAATTTTAAAATATAGTTTTAAAGACAAGTTATTAAAAAAATATTTTTTTAATGTAAAAAGTATATTATAAGTGTAAGGAGGTATAGTTGCAATTGACACTAAAAAGCTGGATTAGAAATTGTGAAAATGTATAATAATATATAAAATTTACTGTAGAAACTAAAAACAAAACCAATGAAAACGAACAACGTCTTATTTTAAAACTTGTAAAAAAGTTATACTACCTCGGTATAACAGAAGTCTTATTTTAAAACTTGTAAAAAAGTTATACTACCTCGGTATAACAGAAGTCTTATTTTAAAACTTGTAAAAAAGTTATACTACCTCTGTATAACAGAAGAGTGTTGTTTCGAAAATATACAACTTTTTATTGGTTTAAAAGTACTACACTTATAATAATCAATTTGTCACAATTTTTTCCACCGATTTCTTTACTTTTTAAGTGTAAGTTAATTATAGACTAAGATAATTATATTATTAAAAAAAAAAAAAAAACTCTTCAACTGAAACTAATATAATTTTGAAATGGAACGGATGGAGTACATTTTATAGATTAGACTTTTTTCAATAATAATAAATACCCTTATGATTTGCCTTTCTGTACTTTTGTTTTTTCTTTTTTACACACATATATTCTATTTATCGATCAAGGTATGGTATGTTTAATTAATTGACACTTACATAATTGAAAGAACATTCGAGTACATATGTTTGTGTTGATTAATTCATTGGCGGCCAATTAATTCATAATTAATAGAGGATTAATTCTTGGAAAATAATTATTCATAATTAATTAAAATTATTAAAGAGTGACAAATAAAAATAATACTTGGTGAACATTTATTTGAGATACTGCCGCACCTAAAATTCTGGCAGGTTCAATTATCAATATTTTGTCCTGTAACTTCAAAGGGTATGATTATGATTATGTGATTTTAATACCAAAAATGTATTTAACATATATTTTACTGTTAATAAAGAAATCAAATATACTTCTGAAGGGTACTATTGAGACATGCCCAATTACAAGGAATTGGAGTGTTCTAATATGGGTTTGATTTATTTATTTTTCGAATCAATTGATATTATTTTAAAGTATTAGGGGAACAAAGTTGTTTGGATATGATTTTGATTTTCCAAGCCAAAGAAATGGAAAGTTTGTATCGTATATTGAGTTTAGCCTTTAAATGATCACATATTATTTTTGTGTTGAAATATTGATTGAATTTAGTTTTTGGGGCATTTTTTGTGTATTGAAATAATAAGTATCGTATGTTTTCAAAACACGCATATCATTTTTAAATACTGAAATATTGAGTTTAGCTACTAAAATATGTGGTTATATTAAAACAACAAGTAAATTAAACGCTCAGTATCGTGTATAGCGTATATCAATCAAGTGATGATATAAACAGTGGAAATTCAAAATGGATTCCCATAGTGACTGACATGACAACCACGCGAAAGAATGTTATTGGGTAATTAAAAATGTAACTGTCAAATGACTCTAATCATATAATGTTACATCAATTACTTAATTTTTTTACTCTACATTTTCACTCTCTTAATCATTTTTCATATCGATACAAGTGTGTTGTTTAACACAATATGACACAAAAATTAATACAAATAGCGTATAGTATATATCAATACAATTGTGTCATTTCACGCAATTTGAGATAAAATTAATTTCCTCCGTACGATTCTAGTATATATTATCTGATTTATTTATTTATTTTATATAAAGAGTTTATAATTCTGAAAACAGTATTTAAAACACGAGTATGTTCTAACGAGAGGGAGGAAGTATTAAGAAAAACAAAAATATTCAAACAAAGAGAAAGACAATTATTTATAGGAGAAGGGACCGTTGGAACTATTACCCCAGGATATATATATATATATATAGGGTCCGACTATCGTTCCTTAACGTAACCTTTCATATATATATATATATATATATATATTATATAAAATCCCTTGGCCAAGAATTCCAAATTCTTCTTGATTGGACAGTATTCTAAGACCATTCATGCATTGTGTTTTTTCCATTATTTTTTCTCAAAAATGAATTAGGACGAAATTTTGGTACATGCATTAGGTTCTTCTCTGTACAAATAGATTAATCATTCATTGTTCTACCAAAAATTAAGCACCGTCGTCTCTTTCTTTCTTTTTTATTGTCTTAAACAATTCACTGCATATGCGCCTTGAGATGAAACTCGTGACAGTATAACAATGAATTTCCTATAACAAAGAATGATTCTTAGACTCGAACCAACGAATTTGTGACAAGTTTACCGTGCAAAATTTAGTTGCCAAGAAGGATAATTAATTAATTAGGTCTTGCAAAATAAGACTAGATAACAAATTAGTTAATCATGCATGTTGATCCATAAAAATAAACGTAAGAGGAGTCTAAAACGGCATTAGGGGCAGTGGACCCTATGCTTATCTGCAACCAGAAAACAGGATCACAAAATGTTATCCTCGCAATTAATGAAGATTACATAAAAAAAAAAAGGGATTCTGGGGAGATCGTTTGTACAACTACATGTGATTCCTCTTCGTGTCGGTCCAATCTTTCATCTTTTTTGGATCATTCATTATACTCGATCTCCTGTTTCAAAATATGAGTCATTATGACAATTTTTGACACATAATTTTTGGATTTTCTCTTAACAAACAAATATTTAATTGACTTTATTAATTATTACTAGCATCTCAAATAATGTGATATTAATGAAGGGTTATTAAGTCATTTTGAAACCCTTCTTAATATGTATGTAGAAAGGTAGAATGCCTTATATTTGAAGACCGAAAGAATATACACACTCATAATTCATCTAGACACACAACTACCTCAAAATCAGCACACAATTTTATTAATTTGCCTCCTCATTTAATTCCTCCTGGTTATAACTCCGAAATATCAATATTATACCTCTCTCATACACATCGTTCATATATATATATATTGTCCTACTAAAAAAATTGTGTTTTTAGTATTGAAATCAGTGTTGAAATTATAATTCTTTTAATGGATATGAATAAAGTATGATTTTGTAATATTATAGTGCGAGGCTCATGGTTTTTACTTCTTATATGTGGAAGAGATAACATGCCAGCAATCTATCCAAAGTTTTCATCACCAAACAGAACCAAATTTAGGTAAATCAAATTTCAAGGTTAATTGAAATCTTGAATTCTTAAAGGAGGGAACTTCATTAGTAATGGGGATCTTGTAATTAGTAAAGTATCAAATATCTATTCTCTTTATTGGGTTGCAACTTACTCGACACGAATCTAATTTACATGTAAGTGACTCTGTACACATACTATCCGAATGATTGTCTCCAACACAACACAAAAATTAGGAATGAACCCAAAACATACAAGAGATTAGCCAATTCTTCAATCCATGACCTGTTTGTCACCCCACTTTTTTAAAAAACTTTTTTTTAACTTAGCACCACGTTACATTATCATCATATCTATTATACATTGAATGCAGGGAATTGAAAACTCTCCTGCCAGTTTGCATTCTAAATAGACAGAACCAACAAAATTAAGAACCGAACTCCGACCCTAAATGACCCTCTACACATCACAACTAGTGAAGCATTGGCTCGTTCCTTTTGACACCCCAGGCCACTTAAACCATATTTTTTTGGATAATTAAAAACATGAAAAACAGAACGGTTTACGTGGATCTAGCTAGTCCAAATCAAACTATTATATATGCTTTAGAAGAGAAGAGGAAGAAGAAGGAAAAAAAAAAAAAAAAAGGTGTCAATTCAAGATGTGGTGGGGGGGGCGGTGGAGAATTATTGAAGTCTTGGCAATAAGTAGGTATTATGTGTAGCAATCAAAAGAGAAAGGGCAACTGGCAAAGAAAGAGCAACCCCATCAAAGAAGTCAATCTCTATTAAATGTTAAACTAAAGGCCAATATCTGAATAAGTGAAGCTGTACCATGAGACTACCATAGATAGTACGAGAATAGACCATAACCGAAGATGGGATGCTTCTTTTATCCAAGAAACTCGCATTCTATTCAACCGTTTCTACCTCGTTTAAGCTCTTGTCTTTCGATTTCAAGGACCATTTTATTTATGACTATATATTTCCATTCGAATCCACCGCTACCCATCAGTTTTTACCATTATTGGGAAACATAAGAAAACAAGAACACTACAGTTTTTTTTTTTTTTTCTCGTACGCGCATGCATGTCTATCTATCTATCACACCTCATGTGGTCATCAATTCATCATCGTACGTGCGTCTGTCTACATGGACATATATATATATATATATATATATATATATGTGATTGACATAATGAAAAAGATTTCAATGATTAATGTCACTATGTTAATTTATTCGCATTAGTTTTTTACCAAAACGGTGTTTAAATGTTGGTGTCTTTTGCTCATTTAGTAGCAGTACTGATATATAAAATCGACTGGGAGAGTGAAAAAAATTCAATGATTGATGTGATATCAATTACATGAGAAAAGCCACTTAACGGTTTTAATTCTAAATATTCGGTAATGATTGTGATATTAGTTGTAAGAATTTACAATAAATTTTCATTGTATATATCATCACTCGTATATACATTTAATGAATTAGGGTTGAGGGAAAAAAACTATCTTGAAGTTATTATAAATATGGATTAGGAGCTGCATAGTTTCACCTTTACTAGCTGCTGATGTTAACAAAATTTAGTAAGTATAAGACTATCAAATGTATCTTTTTAAACCCAAATTGGTAAACTACAAAATTGATTATACTTCTAGAAGACAAAGTGTAAGTAACTAAGCCTAAATTATACAGTACTATTTTTCTTTTTAAAACAGATTTTTTTAAAAAAAATTCTTTTATCATTATTTGTTATAAGACAAATACTATAACTTTTTTAATAAATATTTTTACTAATGTAATTATAGGATGAGACAATAGTTTACAATTAAAAAAAAAGTAAGAGAATAAGTACAAAAACATAATAATGTGGTATAATTTTTTAAAATAACAAGTTGTATAATATTTTTAATAGTGGACTTTGTTTATGGCTAGAGAAATTAATACGACTTTCGCTAAACATAAAGCAATCTCAAAGCAAGTTTGATGAAATGTGCATGATATATATTTCACTTCTACATAAATTTTTTTTTTTTATTCTTTTAAGTCTAATGATTAGTTTCTTAAAGAAAATAGTATTAGTTGGGCAACTTTTGCGTTCCCATTTTGTAAATTTAGTAATGCCAAAAAAAAAAAAAAAAAAAACAAGAGGAATTTCTTCAACACCAAGTTGGAAAAAAAAAAAAACCAAGAAAAGAAAAATCACCTACCGAGTTGTACTCTAATATATACCATTCTTGATTATAATAAGCACATTGATAAAGAGATAATATAAATTGCCTTACTTTGTAAAATCGGAGGGTTCATATATTCCTTTGTGGATGGTCCTTTTTGTAATCCAACGGCGATCATATTGAGTTTTTTTTTTTCCCCTTAACTGACGTCATTCTATTTGAAACGCTACCTTTTTGCACCGTTATCACCCGCATATGTTATTCAACAATACGTAACACTGCGGTTGCAAAAAAATCTATAGGATAGGGCTTCTCTTTGATCCCGCAGAGAAACTTCCAACAATACAACAATAGGGGTTATCGGGGGTAGGGAAGACTGCTTCGGGGTACCGGCATAGAAGTTCATCATTGATTTCTTGTTTTAAATCATCTTTGTTAGTGTAAATAATGAAGTTAAATATACTAATATATCCATGCTGTGATGGTATTAAACTATATATATTCGACACAGTTGTCTCACTTTTTATTTAATTTGGAGATTCCTTTGTTTTATAAAATATTTATTTATCTATTTGGCAGAGATTTATTCGTTGACAAAACATCGACGAATCAAATTACAGAGCTAATTAATTGATTTCTGAAAATAAATAAATAAATAATCATAGAGAGCTATATAATTTTGATTGGAACTGATATGCGTAATCTCTAGTTAATTGTGATGTAATCATAGATGCGTCATTACCAATCACTTCAGACTTTGAAGGTTTGGTAATATTAATTTCACCCCTAGCTAGCTATGAACGTGAGTCTACTTCATTTTCTCACTATTTATGTACGATTAAACATGGTTTATTCTCCGAATGGTAAAACGACGTTGTTTCTTGTTTTAATAAATGATACATAATTTTATTCGGGTTTTTTTTTTTTCCTTCTTTAGAGCTAAGATTATATTTCATTAAGTAAGAGAGAAAAATAAATACAACTGTAAGAATTTAATATGATAATAATCAAACATAAACACGTATAAATATACATAAGCAAACCTATACAAATTTGAATTAGTAGTATTTCATATAACATCATATATCCAATGCATGGTGCACTCGTTGCACATAAGACTCTTTTTTTCTATTATTAAACCGAGCAAATAATATTTAATTAAATTTGACAATAACATCATACAAGTGTTGAACTAAATAAGAAACACTTACGTTTTTATAACCTATTTTTTTCACTTTTTAAAAAAAGTTTAATTTAAAATATGACTATTTATATAGTACGGTGAGACGTTTCATCGTTACTAGCGACTGGTCTTCGCTATGTTGTTTAGAAAGGGAAATTTGGCAGCAGTGAAAGTGAATGGAAAAGCAGTGTTTGGTCGGAAAGGGTGAGAGTTCCTGTTGTTGAAGGACCAATTTCGGACTTTTATTCAAAGTCCTGTCTTAATCCCACGGACGAGGAATTCCATTCGCCTAAAATCTTCATCCAAACTTTTAATTAATTAACACCACAGCCAATGGTACATCTGTTTACGAGTTATATAAAGTACAATTTTAAAACAAATTATTCTAATGACAAAACATACGATATAATACAAATTGTAATTAATAATCCCAAAAAAAATTATAAAGAAAATCATTAAAAAAAAATGTTTTTCATACTAAGGCTTTACCCCCTTTTTTTCTAGGGATGAGAGGTATGAAATATATATAATATATAAAGTCAAGGTTTAATTACTTTCTATCCCATAATTTTACTCCCTCTGTTCTATTAGAAGAGTCTATCTTGACAAAAGTACACCATTTATTACTATAAAACACGCTATTAGATATGGTTTTGCAACACACCCCCCCCCCCCCCCCCCCCCCCCCCAACCCCAACCTCCATTACTACAAAACACTCTTATTGGAGGCAGGTGCCAACAATATGGCGGCGCCCATATTGGAAGTGGAGGCATCGCAAAACCCGCCTTCAATAGCTTGTTTTGTAGTAGTGATCTAAAATAGTAATTTGACACTATTTGTTTCATTTATATATTTACTTTTTAAGTATGGGTTAATTATGGACCACACACGATTATAGTAGTAGGGATATGAGGAGTAAAAAAAATTAAAAATATCCTCTTCTAATGGAACAAAAAAATTTCTCACAAACTCTTCTAATGGAACAGAGGAAATATAAGGATAGTAGTCAACTTTGTCCAAATTATCACATCTTATTTCGTCCAAGTCTTTCACTAGAAAAAATAAATTAGTTGAAGGATGTGGTTGCTAATGAAACAACGCCGCTGTACACAATATAAATATACGAGATGATAATTTGAACATATGATCTTTCTTGTCAATTTTGTTTTCTGAATTTTTAAAATATGTTGTTTTTTCATTTAACCATAAAAAATGTCTCTGTAAAGTATTACTAATATTAATAAAAATAAGGAATAGAAATAATGTAAATAAATCATGACGATTCAAAGGGCTAAAGAATATATAATAAATTTTATTTTGAAGGATGAAAAATAGTAAAACCTAAAATAAATTCCAAAAATGAAAAAGTTGTGTACAAAGATCGGTTGGTGTAGCGAATTTGAATGATAGTGTTAATTAGGGTTTGATAGGGTGCCCACTAGTGTTGTCCACTAGAGGGGAAAACAAATTACGCTAACTCAGCTGCAAAAGTAAAGGAAGATTCGAATCCAGAGAAAGCAACCACAATTAATTAGTATTTTTTTTAATAAAAAAAAGTATTGAAATTCTTCCGGTCACACATAATGTGACTCAAATAAAATGGGATAAAACTTTCGACAAGACAATAATTAAGGGGTCATTGGGGAGAAGAAAAACTAAATTGGGATGAACAATGCATGCACGTTATTGTTACTTATAATTGCATGAAAATTACAACTTGTAACAACTAAGATTTACAATATATATTGTCCAATTGCCTCATTGAACGTGTGAGAAAAGGGAAGAAAAATAATTAAGTCATCCAATTAAATTAATTAACCAGTTAGATTAATTATTCCATTAATTATTATTATTATTATTATTATTATTATGATTATTATTCTTTTACATTTCCCAACTCATCTTTTCTTTTGGAGAGACATTGAAAGCTTGATGGTGACATTAGTCAACAAGAGATATATAGCCAGGACAAGCAACGTTTAGCATCATAATTAATTCCACACAAAACTTTTTAAATTATGAGATTGTTGAAATTAATTAATTATGAGGTTAATCAATTAAAGAACAAGAAAATACAAAAAATAATGATGTGACATTGTGAATATAAATATTTATTTAATTAACTAATTACTTGTCTTTTTATTGTGGGATTTGAAATATGTAATTTTAAAAAAATTAAGCTAATTAAGTTGGAAGATATTATTATATTTATGATGGTGATGATGAATTAGTGATTTGAAATGGGAGGAAACATAATCTAAGTGTCCTTGAAAACAAGTGGTAAGTGCCACTTTTTTGGTTATTCTCAAAGCCCATCTAATCCCTAACACACCACTAAGGGAATAAGAAAGAAAACTACTTGACAAGAAAGAGTAACTATATACACATCTATTTTAATTACCCTTTATGCTTATGCTTAGTCTTCATCACCCAGCTCGTAGTTGCATATAAAGAGTTCTGTTTTTCAAAAAGTACGTAGATACAATACCTCAAATAAGAATCTGACACTTTTTTCCTTTTCAGATGCCCTTAATTTTTACGTATGAGTTTGTTGTGAATAATAGAATATCACATTTGTAAGGGGATTTAACGTGAAAATAAAAAGATAAAAAAAAGAAAAGAAAAGAAACTCTTCTATTGAGATAAAGAGAAGTTTGAGAAATAAAGCTCTTTTTAATGGGATGGAGGGAATAGTATACTTGATTATTTAGCACAAAATTATTATTTTTTTTTAAAAAAAAATAGAAAAGATTTTGATCACCAAAATAGATCTTCCAATTCATTGAATTCCAAGCAAAATTCTGGTAATCCCCAATTTGTTGTCCCTTAAAAGAGAAACAGTACTTAATATACACTAACACAAAGGTTTCTTCAATTAAAAGAAAGTAAAAATTTTCTTTATTTGTTTCATTTTCTTCAAACATGCATGCACAAGCCGATGGTACATCCCTCTTTTAGTATTTTACTCGTGTTTCAAAAACAAAACAAAATAAATTTATGTTACTAGTAAAATAAAGACGAGTGACAAAGTAAAATTATATACTTTATGTGTCTCAAAATATAAGACATTCTAAAAATTTTAACTTTGTTTTAATATAAGGTATTCTAACTATTTTTTACACTTGCTTTTCAGATTTGCCCCAACCAGTATCTCACATGATGTGCTGTTAATGAAGGGTTTAGTAGGTTATTTTGAAGCCTCATAATAAGTATGTAAGAAACCTATAGAATGTTTGATATTTTGAGATGCAACAAGTATTAGCGGTTGTGTAATACTAAAAGTGAAACCAATGATCTTATTCTCAGTCACACACATTAATATAAATAATTAAAAATTTTCTTTCTAAACTAATTTGAAAATTAATGCATGGAAAACCAAAAGATTAGGAGAAATTAAAATTTTTAAAATTATTTTTGAAAAGAGAGAAGTGAATGATCAAGAAAGTTGTACAAGTACAAACACGCCACATTACTCGTGGGGAACATTGAAATTGAAAGACTTTAGAAAAGAGGGTCCATTTATTGAGATGACCTTAATACATCTATTTAAGATGGACCATTAGTAGGAAACATAACCACATGGATATCATATAAACCTTACTTATTTCACAACTAAAAACTTAATTATCTCCTCATGTCTTGTCAAATTTCATCAAGCCATTGATCATGACCACTTAAACACCTTTGCTTTGCTTTACTTCACTTCACCCCCCCTCTTGCCTTGCCTTGTTTACCATTTATAGAAACTTAAACATCTACAAAACAATCATTAGCCGTTAATCACTTCGATTCGTTCCCCTAATTCACCCCTTGGCCACCCGATAATCGCGAATTATTTCATTTTTTGAAGGGGTTTTGAAGGAAGAGGGTCTTTTTTTTTTTTTTGGTCTTTTGACTTTAATGAGAAGTAAACATGCATTGCACTAATTAATTATATGAAATAATTAACTTGGAAAACCCCTTTGATTAATTTTTTTAAAAAGGCTAAGTACATGATAATTTACTTAAAGTTATGTCGTTGAAATGCTATCCTTGTCCCCCTACTTTGCATAATTACATTCCTACTTTTTAATTAGCTTTGTGGTGGCAAATTAATGATGAAGAACTTTCTTCTCAACACTAAAATGATAACCCCTTTTTTCCAAATTCATTTTGGGGGGTGTGCTTATGCCCTTAAATGCACTATTTGAGATTCTAATGAGGGAGGGTTATGAAGGGTGTGGGGCTCTTGAGTTGAGTCTTGTCATTAAATGTTAGGGTAGCTGTTGAGTTTCTATTTATTGAGACTTGTAAATTTGGACCAAAGTGTCTTGATGCATTTTCATTGGGGGGTGGGGGGGGGGGGGGGGAGTAGGAGGTGGGGTGGTGGGGTGGGGGAGAGGTATAGTTATAGGGGTATTATTGTAGACACTTAACATCTAATCCATTTCCTATCATATGGATTAGAAGGGCACCCTCCACAATTTCATCCCTTGATGTGGCTCAACCACCCCCATCTATTTCTTCTCTTTTTCCTTTCATCCTTTTCCTCTTTTAATTTTCTTCCCTATTCTATTTATTGTTAAGATTTTTTTTTCTTCTTTGGTTTCCCTCAAATCTTGTGGTTATTTACTTTGAAAGAATAAAGGGGAAAAATGAAAATGGTAAATAAAATTTTCCTAATCTCATATAGGCAATGGTCATATAAAATATTAGAAATATGATTTTTTTTGTTGGTACGAAAACAGTATAACATATGGATGGTTTAACTTCACTATATATTCTTATGTTATTGGCTTTTTACTTTTTACCCTCTTCTGTTATATAAAAAAAAATTGACGATTTGCCGGTTCAACCAGTAGTCAAAAAAAAAGAAGAGAAAATAATAAGAGAACACAACCAATTAATTTTCAATATAGATATTATTTGTAAATAGTGTCACTAACACCAATAGCAAATGGGATTTAATGTAATTAAGCCTAATTATCAATGAAAGAAAATATATATTGTATAGGTTTCAAAGATTTAATGTTTGCCATTAAATTTCTTGAGTTTAATTAACAGATGAATGAGGACATTTCATCAATTGATGTGAACGAAATTTTCTTGAGTTTATGTTAGGCCCAACATAAAATCCTTTTCGGGCCTTAAGCCAAATCCAATGAATTATGAGTATTCATTATCCAAATTGATCCAAATAAGAACGAAAAGGCTTTAGGGGGAGTGAGACAAAATGGGCTTAGTCAATTTTAGCCCATATGTTTTTGGGCCTTTAGGCAGTGTTAATTTTGTCTCCAATTTTTAAAATATAATTTTTCTTCCCTTAAATGTTTTAATTTTTGATCCATAAATTGATACTATTGCCCATACTTTAATATTATAAATACTTGTTAAGGACTATTGTGATAATAAAAGGATTAAAATATATATTTTTTAAAAAAATTAATGGTCAAGTCAATTAACTAAGGCATTAATAGCTAGTATTTTATATCCAATTTTGTTTGTATTTCTAATATAATTTTCTTACAATTACAAGGAAAAACGTTTTTAGAAAGACCCATTTGATGTGAAACCTTGCCTTCATTTAAAAGCTATTAAAATGAATTTCACTACTTGTTGGGTTGTGAGGATTAGACCCCTAAACGCTGTTGTTTAAGTTAATTATTAGTTTGTTAGTAAATTGTATAAATATCGGTTCTACCCTCATTGTAGGGTATTTTTTTGATGAATGAAAATATGAGTTTCTTCCCCAATTCTTCTTCTCTCCCTATCTCTATGTTTTCTCCCATTTCTAATTCTTCTATCTTCCTTATCTGACTTTCTCCCTCAATTTAATTCTTTTTCACTTTACTACCTTAGAGCATGACATGGTTATATAAAATTGGGTTCAGCCCCATAGTTGAAACTAGGTCCAACCATCCATGGGAAAATAAATTGGGCCTAGAGTTGGCCCATTCACTACTTTATAAACTAACTCTCTCCACTGCCTTTGGTTTGAATATTCATACGATCATATCGTGTCCGGATTGGTAGGTTATCATGTCCGACCCCAACTTTAACCGTGTTATTATTCTTGTTGAATCATTTAACTCTGAAATACACTGAAACACAAACCTAACATGTTTATATCGTGTCAAATTTGTGTTGTGATTTCCCATTATATCAAAATTTTCTTCTATAAGGGTTTACAAGTTTAGGTTAGCAGCTTCACTATAGGCTTTCTCAACCCTCATCTTATATGTTTAATTATTCATGAAATACGCGTCAATCCATTTATCCTACAAACACACCAAAACTCAAATCTAACTTCTTTTCTTTTTTTCTTTTCTTTTTTTTATTATGTCATATCGAGATTGTATCGTATATGAAATTGCCACTACTTTATAAATTAACTCTCTCCACTACCTTTGGTTTGAATATTCATACGATCATATCGTGTCGGGATTGATAGGTTCTTATGTCCCTCGACCCCAAATTTAACCGTGTTATTATTTTTGTTGAATCATTTAACTCTAAAATACACTGAAACACAAACTTAACATGTTTATATCGTGTCAAGTTTGTGTTGTGATTTCGCATTATATCAAAATTTTTTGTGTTTGGGTTCTCAAGTTCAGGTTGGCGGGTTCACTATTGGCTTTCTCAACCCTCACCTTAATTACATGTTTAATTATTTGTGAAATACGCGTCAATCCATTTATCTCACAAACACGCCAAAACTCAAATCTAACTTGTTTATATCATGTCGAATTTGTATCGTATAAGAAATTTGCACTTGCCACCACCAATAGGTTTATGAATAATGCGAAATCAGAGAAAATATTTGCAGAATGACAATGCTCAGAAGGTTCAAGACAATTTGATTCTGATATGATGATTGATGGGGACAGATTAGTAGTGTTATTAGTTGCCTGATTACTCATACTAAGTTTACTATGATTTGGAGTAATTATTGTTGTTTGGAAACTGTAATCTAATCCTTATGTAATTAATTTTTTTGGTATCATTTTAATGTATATTTATATAAATCCCATCAAGTGTAATTTTTACTTAGAGGAATACTAAACGCAGTAACCGTTTTACTATTCGCAATAACATTCTCCAATGAAAAGACAAAAATACCCCTGGTCAAAAAAAGAAAACCAGGTACTGTTCACACATGCGTGAACAGTACACGGTTAAAAAAATTTGCAGAAATACCGCCAACCACCGGCTGTATTTTCCGGCCAAAATACCGCCACTCGCCGGCGGTATTTTCCCCAAAAATACCGCCGGCGAGTGGCGGTATTTTCGGGGGAAAAAACCGCTGGCGAGTGGCGGTATTTTCCGGGATTCCGGCCAAAATACCGCCGGTCGCTGGAAAATATCGCCGGCGGTATTTTCCCGGATTTCCATTCGGGGAGACAGTCTCTCCGGCCGAAATGTTGCAGAAATAGAAAAAAACGTCAGGATAATCGCAGATCCGGGAAAAAAATCCACCCCAACTGGGTTTTTTTTCCCGAAAATTATAATGAAGGAGTTTATAGAGAATTTGTGCAAACTAATTTAAAGTAAAAAAATAAATATAGTGTTTACTTATAGTGTAATATGGATCGTACTATGGTAATTCAGACTTTTTATAGGGGAATGTTACTGCGTTTAGTAAAACAGTTACGGGGACACCGGCGGTATTTCTTCAGTTTTAATCTAACCAGGTATTGTTCAACGTGCGTGAACCGTACTGTTCACGCACGTTGAACAGTACTCGGTTTTATTATTTTTCTTTTTTATTTTAGGCCAAGGGCATTTTTGTATTTTCACATAAAAATGTTACTGCGAATAGTAAAACGGTTACTGCGTATAACAATTTCATTCATTGATTATTAGATAATGATATTTTCTCTCTCAATAAATTGGTGATATAGTCTTAAATTTTTTAAAATAAAATATGGAATATTGTTGGATATTGTATTTCTCTTGCAACTGCTTATTTAAATTAAGTACATGCCAATCTTGGCATGCAATTTTTAACTAGTCTAAGATTATGAACGAATTCCAGCTCTGAAACAGTGTAGATCCGAGTGGTTTGGCAAGAACTAGTCCCCCTGAACTAGAGCATCAGTCACTGCATTTACTCCTCAAAAAATGTGCGATTTAAATTGGACAACCTTATAGGAATTCAAAATTTTTCCTAAAGCAATTTGTAAGGCGCGAAGGTATCTTGAAAACTCGCTTAAACGTATTAACTAGTGTTAAAGAATCTGACATTCCTACAAGGAGAAGGGCCTAACATTCAACGTCAAAATTGATCCATATATATTTTTTTCTAAAAATTTGATGGTGGGTATTTAAAATTGAAAATCACTATTTTGACAGCTTGTCTTAAAATTCATTATTGTCCACTCAATTTAATTTATCAATATATGAGTTGGACTTACTATAATATTAATAATATTCATATATTTTGAAATAATTAACTAACATAAACAAACAAAATGTTGAATGTTCATATATAGCTATAATAGAAATAATAAAATAATAACAAGAAGGATAATGTATTGCCTCCTACCCATAATAGGAAATATAGAAGAACAAGCCAACTACTCTTCCTCATTTAATGAAAAAGAAAATTGAAGTCGGTGATGCTGAAAATGATGGTGTTCATTAATATATGAAGGATGAAATATAAAATTTCTCAAGTTTATTTAAATTATCAAATGAATTTTATAGTTTTGAAAAATTATTGAATAAATCCTCTTAACAAATTCGACTAATTGACATGTCGAAAAGCACAAAAAGATTTAAAATTAAGTCGAAAACTTCTTGCTAACCTTTTAGGCCGGTTTGTTAAGGCGTTTTAAGGAGATTTTAAAGAATATGTTTTCAAAACATATTTTTCGAACGCAATCAAATGAACAGGTGAAAAATTTTGCCTTCAAAAGCTATGTTTAATAAGAGAATTTTGAGAAATATTTTTTTCAAAATCTTATTTAGTAAGGGGGTACGTAGCAAAAAGGATTTCCTATTCCCTCGAGGTTTAGCTTTAGGGAAAAATAATCTTAGAACAAAATTTTAAACTCAAGATTTGGGTTTTAATTTTTTTCTTTTTAAACTAATAATCAAACCAAAATAACCAACAATAAATAAATAAATAAACGGACATGCCTTTAGGCTTTTTGAGTTTACCGACTGGTCAACTGCCTAGATTTATTAGTCAAATGGTTATTTGGTAATTTTAATAAAGTACAAAGTGTTTTGACAATTGACTCATTTGTGACTACTAGCTACTAGTCAAATATTATGGAAAAAAAAAAAAAAAAGTTCTCTCTTTTTTAGGATAACATTATAGATATCTCATTGGGATAAAATAAAATATAAATTTAATTTTAATGCTTACTTTTCATATTATTATTACGTTTGTTTTATTAGAATAATCAACTTTTAAATTTATTTTAATTAAATAGAAGAATCAATTTTCAAAATTTTACTCATCGTACTTTATTAATTTAATAATGTGTGGTTCATAATTAATTCACACTTAAAAAGTGAGGACAATGGTGGAATAAATGGCGATAAATTAACTACATATTGTAGGTATTGTACATTAGCATTCATAATAAGTTATACATTTTGAAACCCAACTCTTCGAGAGAAGGAGAAATTATTGTATGAATCTGTTATATCCTTAAAAATAGTACAGCAAACATATCATAAACAAGCTATTCATTTTATATTAATTCATGGGCCCCTTACATCACCTTTCTCCAAAAATAGCACTTTCTCTCTAAATGTATTTAGTTGCATAATCATACGTGGTACAACAGATGCACAGAATAATATCTTAAATGAACGGAAGGAGAATTATTATTATTTTTTTTCTTGGAGAAAAAGAAAAGAAAAGAAACCGACAACATAGACAACTGTTTGCCAAAAGAATTAGGCCGTTAAAAACACCTACCATGACCCCTGGTCCTGGTCCCCCATAAGTCTGTCACTTTTGAAATGCCAACCCCATTTTCCTAATTATTTATAACTTTTTCAATTTTTAAATACCCCTTTTCTATTTTAAATTATAATTACCACCCCCTATTTTTCTAAATTAAAATTTTCAGATTTTTTCTAAGGAACCATCCTTCCCCTCTCCCCAAAAAGACTGGCTTTGACAGATCATCAGCCATGTGAAGTTGTGAGCATTATTCACACACACACACTCACTACACAACCTTTTGTGTGTGTGATTTTTCTTTCCCTTTTTGATTTATTTATTTGAGGATAATTATACTTAGTCCCTAAGTTTGCATATAATTACGAAACTAACCTTAATATTTAACCAAATTATTAAAAAATCCCTTTACCTAAAAATTATATAAAAAGAACAAGCAATATTTGACACAACACGATATAAGCAGGTTAGGATTGAGCCTTGGCGAGTTTATCGATTATATATATGGGTAGAACCATATAACACGAACAATTAAACCGGTAGGGTTAGGGTTGAACATATTGACACTCAAACCAGTTAACCTGAACCCGACACAAGTAGTTTATACTACAACACGAAAGCACAACATGAACCCAAAATGTTCGCTTGTTAATGGGTCAACACGACAAACACGAATAATTAAACATGTAAGGTTATGGTTGAAGAGTGTCGACGCGAGTATCCGCCAACCCAAACCCGATAACTTAGTCACTACACAAATCGATACCCCTAAAAAGAACTACGAAATAGAGTATAATTTATATGTCCAATGGTGGTTTTTGGGGTGTGAACAATTCTGGATGGGGTGTAAATGCAATTATCTAAAACAACAGAGTTGATTTCGTAAATATACCCAAACTACAGGGGGTATGTATGTAATTTTTCCCTTTTAATTTCTTTTGAATGTTAGCCTATAGAGGAAGAGGGGGTGTGGTGGTGATGTAGTCGTATTACTTTGTTGAGTTTGCTTTGGAGCTTTTATGTTGTTGCCAACCACACCATTCTTTTTCCATTCTTGTCCACTTCTTTCTTCCTTCCTTCCACTTTTCTTTCTTTTACACTCATAATACTAACTACTACTACTACTACTCCTTCAAACTCTACTACTCACATCATCATCATCATCAGATTGCTTCTTCGATTCTTCATCAATCAATCCATGGCTTCTTTAACTGTTCCATCAGATCATTCTACTCCGGTCCTTGAGGTAAAATTCTTGTTTTTTTCTAACTTTATTTTGGTTTCAAATTTGTTGCTTTACCTTTGATTTAGTACTATATACTATTACTATACTTGCTTATTTTGGCATGCCTTGGCAGACTAAGGTTATGTTTCCTTAAGCGATTAGGACTAGAATTTCTTTTAAGTATTTTTCCTTTCCTTCTAGGATGTCAGCTTCGTTCAACACCTGATAATAAATCTTGTTGATTAAAGACCCTAAAGACAGTGTCTTTTAATGTTTCGTGCATTTTTTTCACTACCCCATCTGGTAAAATCTAAAGATTGAAATCATGATAAACTCAAGAAAAAAAAAGAAGGAAAGGAAGTGTTCAAGAATCTTCCCATAAAGATCCATAACCTGAGGGCTCTGTTTTGATGAATATGAATGCTATGCTTCTGCTTTTGTTATGATATTTTGTACTGTTTTTGGCTTAAATTTTGCAGCAAGTTGCGAAAGATGTAAAGGAAGATGTGAAGATAATTGAACAGGAAAGTGAAGGGAATCCAAAAGTTGAGGACACCCCAAGTGAACAACAGCCTTGGGCTGAAACAGAGGAAAAAAAGTTGAGGAGAAACCTCTAGTATAGAACCTGTTAAAGCTGAAAGAGGAAGAAGAAAAACCCAAGATTGAAAAGAACAACAAGTTTGCCCATTTCTGCAGATGAACCAAAAGAAGAGGTTGATGATAAGCACATCGAGCCTCCTGCGATCGAAGAGATCAGAAACCTGAAGAAGAACCTGGAAAGGAACCGGAGGAGGTAGAAAAAGATGTAAAGGAAGATGTGAAGATAATTGAACAGGAAAGTGAAGGGAATCCAAAAGTTGAGGACACCCCAAGTGAAACAACAGTTCCCTTGGCTGAAACAGAGGAAAAAGTTGAGGAGAAACCTCTAGTTATAGAACCTGTTAAAGCTGAAGAGGAAGAAGAAAAACCCAAGATTGAAGAAGAACCAACAAGTTTGCCCATTTCTGCAGATGAACCAAAAGAAGAGGTTGATGATAAGCACATCGAGCCTCCTGCGATCGAAGAGATCAAGAAACCTGAAGAAGAACCTGGAAAGGAACCGGAGGAGGTAGAAAAGCTGGAGGAGAAGCCAAAGGACATTGAAAACATTCCTGAATCTGCAGCAATTGAGGCTGTTGAGGAAAAGGTGGAAGAGATACCGGAGAAAACCGATGTACCCGAACCAGCAAATGATGCAACTGAGACAAAGACAGAGCAAGTAGTAGAAGAGGTTGCAGAGAAAGTTGACATTCCTGAATCAGTTTCTCAAGTAATCCAGGCGAAAGAGGAGGAAGTTATCAAAAAAACTGATGTTTCTGAAGCAGAAGCAAAGGAAACTGTGGAGGAAAAAGTGGAGCAAATTGAAGAGCTGAAAAGGGAAATTTGACATTCCTGAGTTAGCCCCTCAGGCTGTGGAAGCTAAAGAGGAAGAAGAAGAGGCAGAAGTTTCCGCGGCGGAGCAAAAGAATGAGGAAAATCCAGGGCCAGTTCTGGGAGCAGAGGAAAAGCCAGAAACTAAGGAAGAAATTGAGAAAGAATCTGTGGTTATTGAGCCTAAAGAGAAAACAGGTCAGGTTGAAGAAATAAAAGATAAAGATGTAGAAGTTCCTCAAGCTGAAGTTGCAGAAAAGACTGAGGAAAAAGAAACTGAATTGACTCCAAAACTTGAAGCTGAAGAAACATTAGAAGAAAAGCTGGAAAAGCCTGAAGAAAAAGAAGAAAAAAGCAACACTGTTGAGGAAAAACCTGAACCTGAAGCAACAGGAAAAAAGGAAGAAAAAAGCACCATTCCTGAAGAAAAACCTGAACCCGAATCAACAGAAGCAGTTCCTGTCCCGAATTCTGAGAAAGCCCTGGAAGAAGAAACCACTTCCAGGGACATTGAACTTCCTGTTGTTGACAATGGGAGCAAGATAGAGGAAACCGCGGTGGCTCCTCCATCTGAACCAGAAAAAGATGCAGAAGTTGAAAAGAAAGTGTTAGAAGAACCCCAGAATCCTGAAACTGAAGCAAAAGCAGAGGAATCTGTAGAGGCAGCAATCAAAGATGGTGCTGAAGAAAAGCCTGAGGCTCCTCCAGTTGAAGAATCCAGGGAAATTAGTGATTTGAAGACAAAAGAAGACGTTCCTGGGAAGACTAAGAGTTCAAATAACTTGCTATCAAAGATGAAGCAGTCCCTTGTGAAGGCTAAGAAAGCAATCATTGGAAAATCTCCAGCAAAAACAACAATCCCTGAAAGTAAAGATGAGGTCAAAAGCTGAGGAGAATGATCCATTTCCAGGGATTTATGAACATAATAAAAGACAAATGGGATACTATAGAGATTAAAGAAGGGGTAAGTTTCTTTAGTGTGTGATATATATTTTTCCAGATTGATTCTTTTTTTTTTTAGTTGTTTGTTTTTTAAGTGTTAAACAAAGCTAGGGAAGATAAGATTGTATTTTTGTTTCCGTTTTGTTTTCTTCCTATTCTATTATTCATTCAGTTGTGTGTATTTGCTTTGAGGAGTGAATTTAATTAAAATCAGTTTGTTGAAGTTGAAGGCGTGTATAGATTTGTGACATTGGGAATACACTATTTTATCTATTGAAGTTGCCTGTGCTGTTTTCCTTTTTTTTTTTTTTTCTTCTGAAATTCAATAGCATTTGGTTGCGATCATACCATCACTAATGCATGAGATTCCATTAGAATTCCGAAGTTAAGTATGCTTAGGCGAAACTAGGATTAGAAAAGGTGACCCCTGGGAAGTTCTCGTGTTGTACCTCTCTTCTTCCTTTCAGGGGTAGAGTTGAAGGGGTGGTTTATGAGAGGACCTAGTAATTCTGTGGCAAAAGTTTGATTATTGGGGATGCAAGGGAAATTTTTTTTTAATGTCATTGTTTTTAGCATAAATGGAAAATTATAATGCTAGAAATTTTTACCCCTGTCTCAATGGATCAGATCACATGTACCACTTAAATATTAGGCGGTAGAAATGGTGACTCCGGGGAAGTTCTCATATTGTACCCTCTTCTTCCTTTTAAGGAGGTGCAGTTGGGATGGTGGTTAATGTGAATTGCAATTATGAGATTATGAGTTCGATTAATGGAGATGCAAGGGGAAAAAAAAATTCATTGTCATTTTGTTTATAACATAAACGGAAAATTATAATGCTCAAAATTTTATTCCTGTCTCGATGGATCAGATCACATGTATCCCTTATCACTTGTATATTAGGCGATACAAAAGATTTGACTGGAGTCATTTAGGCCCTATTTGGAAGAGATCCTGAAACATGTTTTCGAATTGCATTGGGTGGGCCCAATGCACAAAATTTCTTTGGAAGAGCTTCCCTACTCATCTCATCTTGGAATCCACTTTTCAAACTTGTTTGGCAATACAGTGTAGAAAAACAGCTCAACACATCTTCCACTTTTACCCAAAATTATTAAGGGCATCATCTCTTCTCCTGCTAAAACTCCCAAAATTGGAAGAATCTTATCCAGATCGTTGATATTTTTTTTGGAAAAACATATTATAAACTAAACAAAAAATAAAAAGAAATTTAAAAAATTAAAAATATTGTTTTTTCAAAAAATATAAAATTTGTAAACAGTATTTATGTGGTACTATTCAAGGGTATCGGAATAAATTATTTCAAGTTTATAAATAAATAATTAACCTAGAAAGAAAAAAATATCAAGTTCGTATAATCACCAATAATATTAGTAATTTAAAAGTATCGATGATAATTTTTTTTAAAAATTTAAAAAGGAAAATATAAATAGTAATTAAAAAAATATTAAAAAATATTTTAAAAAATTGTGAGCAGTAATTATGCGGTACTATTCACGGGTATCGGAATAAACTATTTCTTAAGTTTAGAAATAAATAATTAACCAAGAAAGAAAAAATATCAAGTTCGTATAATCAGCAATAATATTAGTAATTTAAGAGTATCGTTGATAATTTTTATAAAAAAATTAAAAAGAAAAATATAAATATAAATTAAAAAACATTTTTTAAAAAATTTAAAATATATATATTTTAAAAAAATTGTGAACAATAATTATGCGGTACTATTCACGAGTATCGGAAGTTGAAGGTAAATTTGCAATGCCATACAATATTCAGAAACATATCTTGAAACACATTCTAAAATATATTTCAAGAACACATTCCAAATAATAACTCAAAATATATTTCAAAACGAATTTCAAAATATTTTTCAAAAACACATTCCAAACAGGGTCATAATGTCCAGGACATTACTACCAAACATGATACAACAGCTACTCTCTTTTGACCAATTTGTCAAACTGATCAATAGTTGCTGTCATAATCAAGCTGTTCAAGTCTTGTTTAATTTTCAAAAGGACCAAAGAAATTCCTTTGACATACTTAGACCAGTTTTGTCAAACTCTGTTTAAATTGGTTAAATTCAGCCAAAATTGAGATTGAACCCAATAAATTAGGTTTAAAATATATTTTCAATTGAATGTAATATTTTTAGGATGTATTATTATTATTTTTTGAAAAGAGTTCGTCCTAATGAATCTTATAATTTACAGTGCCTTGAATTTGTCCTCTCGAGTGAGATTTGAGCTCAAAACCTCTGTGATGCTCCTTTCATGCGTTACCGTTAAAGTAACGCTCACTACCCGTCAAAATTTTAAATTTAATTCGATCGAGTTGATCCTTTTACCTTTTTCTCTCATCCAGGCTATCCGATTTGGCTACATAACAACACTGATTCAAACCTCAAAGCAAGACTAATGTGATCATATTCCATGATTTAACATCTAAAACAGAGACTCATGGCAGATATAATTGATAAGCAAAATTGAAAAAAAAAAAAAGAAAAAGAAAATTCATAATTAATTCTGACCAGAACAGGTACATAACAGTACGATCTTAGTTGTAAAAATGTGTGTAAATAAATCCAATTATTAACTGTAAAAATAAACAATTATTGATTCTTTAAACGTCAAAAAATGCAAAATCTGACAGGATATATTTTAGATTATTATTAAAGAATAGTGGTGTCCAATTTCAGGCTGGAAAGTAAAGTGAAAAAGGTGGGCTTAAATCTTCCAAAAATCGTGGGGACACAACGGCACATTCCGCCGTTACTAAACAGCGACAGATTCATTTGCCGCACCACTACTATCCAACAAACAAGGATATTTTTTTTCTCCTTCCGGGTTGGCCCTATTAAAATTTTCTTTTTAAACTCGGTACTGTTCTCTAACTATTACATAGAATGTAGGGAATGCGGGGAGAAAAGAAACGAAGTTGGAGAGTTTCCTGCAAAGTCCTATTAGTCTGCACTCTAAATAAATAAAACTGGCAGAAGTAAGAATTGAACATCGACCTTTGAGTAGCCCTATATGCATAGGCACTTGCTCGTTTCTACCACATTAATATTTAATAATATGGCTACGTTACAAATTTACAATCAACTTTCTATCAACGGTGAAATTTGACCAAATCCAGGACCATTTTCAGATAGCTGTGTTGCTTCTCTTTCCTCAATAAGGCAAATCCCTAGATCATACATGTATAACCCCAAGAATGGTCTGCAAATTGCACATGTACCAATGTGAAACAGATATGGCGATTCGTGTCATGTTTAGGTTAACGAGTTGTTATGTCGACGCTCTCTAACCTTGACTTTACCACTTTAATTATTCGTATCGACTCGTTTAACTCGAGAACGTGCCAAGGTACAACCCTAACGTGTTTATATTGTGTCTGTTTCATGTCGTGTTGTATTATAAGTTACTCATGACCTTGTTCACAGGTTTGGATTGATGGATTTACATATTGACATTTCAAAGCTGACTTTACTGTTAATTATTCGTATTATTTGTGTCGACCCATTTAACCAACGATCAAACCTGCCAAAATCAATTATAACTCATTTGAATCGTATCGTGTTGGGAATTAGAATCCTAATACAAAACACATGAAAATATATCTCCCATCCCATTCGTATTCTTTATTTTATTCAAAATATAAGTGAGTAACGAAATAAATTAGACAGAGAATTCGAAACACGTAAACATCATGTGCAAGTATGCAAATAATCATCACACATGGAGCAGGAGAGCAAGTCCATACGCACGATTATTTCAAAGATAAGTCTTGCTTTCATCCATAATATTTCACCACAAAGTAGGGATTGTTAGAATTTCATAGACAATGCTAGGTCGTAACTATAATGTTGTGCCTAGCTTGTGTCACTATCAAAACGTTGTCGTATCACAATTAAAACGATGTCGTTTTAGGCCAAAATGATGTTATTTCAATAATAGCATACAATAGGTACAATGACAGCGCCCTTACGAATAAGGGTGATCCAACATGAAATGAGCTTAACAACAATATTACAAAGTGATTCGTTGAACATTATTACAAAGTGAATTCGTTAAATGGGCAACAAAAATTGCAGAGTTTCATGAATTTTGACTGTTGTTTTCTTCATAAAACAACACATCAACAATACATTATTTCCTTATGCACAAACTTTGCCAAAAATGTATTAGGGGAGGGGTGTCAACTTAATAATCAACCAAAGCTTTTAGTAAACATGATTTATACTCAATTCATTTCCTATGTGGGATCAGTAGTAGTTGCTCCTACTACATTCTACAGTCCATTGCTAAGGAGTGTACATGTGAAGATAAAAACCTGTGCAGCTCTCCTAATTTACAGCGCTGAAACCTCGTCCTCAATTTTAGCCTACAACACAAAATCTCATCTCGATAATCATAGGTTTTAGCCAGACAGAAGAGCAGCCTTTGGTGTACAAGAGTCTAAAATTTCATGCCACCACCAAAGATTACTCTCCCAGTCACTGTTATTCACCGCCTGCAAAATGAAACATATCGCCTTTCATTAATACGGCTTTCAAGCGACTCGCGCTAATTCCTAGTTGGTGACAGAGAATGAGAAGGTGTGGTACCAACCTTTGCTAGATACAGCAACATCATTTGTGGTGGTCAAGTTAGCCGCTGTAGCACTGACATTTGGTACCTGATCTTCCTTTGATGCCGACTGGTCAAAATCCTTGTTTGTTGCTTGTGGCTGTATCATGAGAAAAGAGAGCTTACGATATGGCACAGGAAGACTAAGAAAGATGATCAAAAGGCCAGGTTACAAGCATATAATTATTTGTTTCCACTAGCTCATTTCATTAGGTACTAAAGAAGAGGAAGCTAAACGCGGGAAAACACTCTTGATAAGCTAAATAAACAGAAAACAAATGAAGAGAAAAGCAGAGATTATAAAGGAAAAGTATTGAGAGTTACCAGAAATTTTATTACTCCATGTATTCCATTAGAAGTTCAGTATTGAGAGTTATCAGAAATTTTATTACTCCATGTTTTTATTACTCTAGTATTAAAAACTGAATTCTTCTAATAGAGCAGAGGGAGTAACAAGTATAAAAGTTTATTCGTGAAACAACAAAATATTAGAAGGTCCTCAACGAATCCAAAGTTCAAATATAATGGACAAAACTTGACATACAAAATGTGAATTTTCCCTATTTGCAGTATCTGCAAAATGTTGGCTGAATTTAAGGGCGAAAAAAAACATCAAATTGTATTCTTCCAATAAAAAGGTGTACAAATATGCTTACTCCGGTAACGTACAAACCTGGTTAGTGGTCTGATTTATTGCGCTGCCAGCATCCGTATTTCTAGTTGGCTGTGAATTTTCCTTCTGCCGTGGGATTTCAGAATCAAAGTTTGGAGATGCACTGGGAGATTCCACAGGAATCCTGATTCTCGTGGTATTCAAACCCGCGGCTGGATTTATGGGAGCCTGACTCATCCGGGGAACCAATGGTGGTCTTGGTACTGGCATAGGGAACCCTTGACTTGGATGTCCAAATACCGGAAGGTTTGCTCCAGCCATTCCCGGGAAAACAGAAGACCCCATATGCGAAGGGAAATGCGTTCCTTGCATATGTGGTACTGGATAAATTGGAAATCGTGGAGGTCCAGAATTCATGTCTAGCATTCCCATCCCAAAACCCATTCCCATGCCCATTCCACTAGCAAAGGACGGAAAGTGTGGCATATGTGCAGGGTGCATGTGCTGTAATCCGTTTGGAAACATCATCGGTGGCATACACAAGCCAGCTCCCATTGACATCATCTGTGCAAAAGATGGACAAGCCAAGTATGGCAGATATTTTAAGGTCAGTATTCTGAAATTTAAGAAAAATAAGCAAATCCTAATAGTACTTTGCAGAAACTTACAACCTAAATTTCAAGCTCATTCCGTAGTAGATTAATGGGAAGGAATGCAGTGATACAGTTTCCGACATTCAAACAAAAAGAACACAAACCTCTGTCATTAGTTCAAACAATTTCAAGTAGTGGTTACATGCTAATGGTACAGCCCTCTTAAGAGATTTACCTATCCATTCAAGTAATGGTTGCATACTAGGGATAGAGCTCTCTAAGAAACAGACCTCGAAGGACTAATGTAAACTAAATTCACAGAGAATTCTCTTGCCAGTTTCGTCCAATATATCCAAAATAATATCAAAGAGACAAATGACAAAACCTAAACGTGTAGACACTTTGAATATCTTAGCAAGAGGAGATCTCCATATATCACAAGTACATAACACACTTCTCAATCATGTTGGATAGACAAAATGGATAACAGTTTAAAAAACCAAGTGTAGTAGACAAGAAAAAGGAAGTCAAGAAGATTATTTTTGCTTCACCTTACCTGTACTTGAAGCTGAAGGGTCTTCAAATACTCAATGGCTTCATCAAGCATCGATGCCTTGTCAGCCTTGAAACGATGGTAAGCATGTCAATGAGTTGGAAAAAGAAAACAAAAATCAATTTCACTACGCTCTGTTATTTAATGCCACTACCACAATCTTCTTATGTCCCTTGGAAGTCAAAAATAAATTTCAAATTTTAGTAAAAACATAAGCATAGAGATAGAAGATACAGGTTGTAAGCAGGAAAAAACAATTCAACTTCACAACGAAATTAACTTGCATATTAAGCTCTTCGTACAGACCAGGTTTTAACAAACTTAACAAACTTCAAAGCATCTTTTAGCACACAGTTTATTTCCTTCTCTTAGGATAGAGGCATTCAACAAAATCTCAGGTTCTGTTGTTCTTGCTCATATACAAACATATCCTATCATTTCTGTAGAAATAAACAAATATTTAATTCAAATCCAGAAGATCCTTTTACAAATTAGAGCAAAATTAAAACCTAAAATGACTATTAACTGTTCACAAATTCACCAGTTAAGCAAAGCAACATTTCGAAATAACAAAGGGCCTGCTTGTTTTGGAAAGTTTTGAGAACATGGTTTGGAAATAATTTTTAAATGTGAAAAGTGTATTGAAAATACATAAAAGTGTACTTGAATAGTAAAAAGATGTATTGGGAATGATGAAGTATTGTTATATAACGCAAAAGCTTAAAAACATGTTTTCAAAACCAAGCAAACACATAAGGCTAAGTGTACACCAAAAGGCCAAAATGCAAATTACCTTATTGCAGTTAGGAATCAGTTCTTGTAATGCACGCATCTTTTCATTTATCCTATCTCTCCGTTTCTGTTAATAATCATGAGCAACACGTATTAAAACTAGTCACCAGAACATAAGGGCTAACCAGTCAAATTTCTGTATTCGCTCACCCTCTCAGAGAGATTATGCACTTCTGCAGCTCGGCTTCTTTTTGAACCAGCGCCTCGAGCATGAGATGGTTTCTTTCCCCCGACAGATTCTTCTTCATTGTCCTGCATGTGAAATTTAATTTACATTACAATTACCAAGAGGAAGGAAATGAATAAATATTAACAAATAGTTCAAAGTTATGCCTTACTTCACTTCGTGATTCAGATTCATCATTATCCCGAACTTTTCTCTTTGAATTTCGTATCTGATCATTAGAAGTTCTTTCACCACTATTCCCAGAGCATACAGAAGAAGCAGCAAAAACATTTTCAATAGGTTTCTCACCATCTGTCACTTCCCTAGTGGTGCCAGCACCGATCGCTTGGCTTGGAGACTTAATAACATCTTCCTGGTGATGTGCATGAAACTGTTCAGCAGGGCATGACTGCTCAGGCAGCTTAACAATCGAGTCTCTTAAATTGACCTTGGTTGGGACTGGTTTAGGTTGACCGTGGAAACAAATTTCCTTTCCTGAGTTGCTACACTGTTTAACGAGCGCCAAGGATTTCACTGGAGTAGTACTACTTGCAGCAGAGAACTTATCATTTCCCATCTTTTCTACACCTGATGAACCAGAAGCAGTCAAGCAATCAGCTTTTTCCCGACTAGCTCTGAAAATGGCAGCAGGTCTCGAAAAATGGGAGAAATTCAAGAAACTGGTTCCACTTCCAGGCAGCCCTGTATTCTGTTTCTGAGTTTTCATGCTATTGAAATCATCAGCAGAAGCTTGGCCCCCAACAGAACTCCCAAAACACGCATTTGGGCGGTTGCTAGCAGTATTTGCATCTGTATTCAAAATTCCAGATCCAGATGAGACAGAGATTTGACCTTGTACTGGAAAATATGAATTTGAAAACCCTGTCCTGGAAGAAATCTTTGCTGCATTTCGCACCTCCAAATTTGCAGCATTATGCACAGGAACTGTATGTGATTGCTGAAGCATCTGATTAAAACTTTCGTTACCCAAAGACAAGAAACTGTTATGGCTGGATGGATTAGTACTTGTGGCACCCGATATTTCAGAACAAAAAGCCTGTTTAAAGCCATCATCTTCAGGATAATGTAACCAAGGCACCATCTCATCATCTTCAGCTAAATAAACATCTCTAGATGGCACAGACGGTGGAGCATTTCCTGTGTGCCTATCTTGAACCCGATGAGGCTGCGATCGAAAATCATTCAACAGAGGGCTCTTCTTAGCCCTGTTAGACTGACCCTGACCTTGCATCATAACCTGACCATTTTCCCAAACTAGTTCAACAAGCTCATTTTCAGGGCTGCAACCAAATGCGAAAATCTCATCACAGGTAAATCAATCATGAACAAAATAGTATAAACAGACATGGCTCTTCAATTGTTCTGAATCATAAAAGTACAGAAAGACAATATTGGAACAAATATACAACTTACCCTGAAGGGATTTCCCCAGGAGATGGAGTCTTTTGCTGTGAAGAATCAAGCTTCCCCTTAAACATATGTAGAAACTCACGGAGGGGCATAATGGAAAAGTCACTCAAAATTTATGCAGACAGATGAAAATGGATGCTCTCCGACAACCTAAAATTTCAGGGCTTAAGACTGAAACGCCTGCAAACAAATGAATGACATCAAACATCAACAAGTGACATTTACACACATGTAAAAAACATACATGCGTTTATATACTGATGTCTCAATAAAGAAATAAAAAAATTAATTAATCAGTCAAACCACTTGTTTGAGGAAAAGGGTAAGCTAATTAACAAACCTAATAACCAACAAATTGAGCTACTGTAGGTTAAAAAATTCGAATCTTTTAATACAAATTCAATCATTAGATGATAAGCCCACGCGAGATTTCCTAAATTAATCAGCAGCAACCCTTATTTCCACATCACCTGGAAATAGTACCAACCAAGAGTAAACCTTCAAAGCAACACAACAAAACAAAAACAAAAACCCACCTCTTCAAATGAACTCTAAGCACCAATCTCAAAGATTTCGCAAAACCCATTAGTCCAATCACTCCCATTTACAGATTTCAGCTTTGTTTTCTCTCAGGAAAGGTCCTAAATCTTAGAAAGATATTCATTCCCAATCTGAGCTGTGATAAACGCCTTGAACCCACCAATACTTTCTAACCCACATGCCTTATATATATGGCTTCCCCAAAAAGTAAAATCTTTACAGATTACAACCCACTCTCGCTTCGTTTTGAGCTCCAATCAGTGGCTAAAAGTATTGTTTATGGGCTCAGACGAACGAATGAAGATTGACAGGTGGGGAGAGAGAGAGAGAGAGAGAGAGAAAAGGAGGGTGTAGAGGCACGTAGAAGACGGCGAAAGACTTGCTGATTTTGAAGTTGGCCGAGGGAGGAAAAGCCAGAAGGCAGTTACAATAATGAGTATTGAATTTCAAGAAGTGAGATGAGAATATAAGAATACGCTGCAGCAGCAGCAATGCAACAAACTCAAGACTGCTTTTCTTTTTTCTTTTTTTTCTGAAAAAGAAAAATTTTCTGCTTTTAAACAAAAAGAAAATCTCCAGGGAATTTCTTATGATTTTCTAAAATTTTCTCAACTTTTCTTAAGTTTTCCTTTTCTTTTCTTTTTTTCATTGTAAGTTTCTTTATTTGTTGAAATGGCTACGCATTAAATATAAGAATTTTTTTTTTGTTTTTTTTAAAAATATTTTATTAGGAGAGTCTTATTTGTTTACTTTTTATTTTTCATATTATTACTGGTATAATTATAAATGTTGCAATGAATAACGCCAAAGTACTTATATTAAGTATTGCATGTTAAAACTTTCAAAAAAAAAAAAAAAAAAGAAAGTATTGCATGTTAAAATCTTAAAAGAATTAGACACTTGAAATCACTGAACTCATTAAATAGTCTATTTTTGCCCATTGAACTTTTTCCGTGCCCTTTATTTACTAAACTTTTAACAACACATCAATTCATCATCTCTTTCAAATTATAAGGTTTATAATCTCACGAAACGTCTTTCAAGTGTGTTGCAGCCGCTTCCCCTTCCCCTCCTTTGCTTCTTTGAATTTCATTATCATATCTCCCTACTTCCCCTCCTTCCAAAAGGTCAACATATGCAAAAGCAACATGACATTTGTTGGTGTTTAATACAAATAAGATGAAGCTAATATGCGATTTTGTTTATTTAAACGTTCGTCCCAATTGGGAGATGTTGTTTTTTCAAGTTGAATACATTGTTTTCTCTCATTTTTGTCCTTTAAAGATACGATTGCAACACACGTGGAATCCGTTTCGTGACAGCAAACCCTAAAATTTAAAATAAGTGACTCTCTCACAAGAAAAAACCTTGCCGAGCAAAGGACATAAGCTCATTTTTAGTTTTCTAAAATAAATAATAAATAAATTATTTTTGTGGCAATTCCAAACTAGTGTACTTCCTAGTTTCCACTTTCCACTAATTTAATTGTGGCACGAGTAACTTTTGTAATTTTCAATGTGGGTACTACAATTGTACATTGTTAGACTTTGATTAAAGTAGGTTGATTATGACTAATTATCTCAATGATAATCATAAGATTTAATAGTAATAAATATTTTTTATTTAATAAAATAAAAATTAAAAAAAGGACGAAAAAGTGGTTCGTGAGTCTCCTCAATCTTCATCATCCTTGTGACCCTTTTTTTCTAACCGTACTCTATTTATTGAATTCAAAAAAGAAAGGCCAAAAAAAATATTTTATTTATTTTCTTGGTGAAAATTGGATATCTTTGTGGGCCATACGTCTATTGTTCTCTGAATTTGGAGCACCAAGTCAACATGAGGTTGATTAAAAATCAACCATTCTGGACCATGTTTTGGTTTTATGGAACACGGCATTTTCATTATTCGTTGGTGCTTTGGCTCTTTTTCTCTTTTACAAAAAAAAATTACTTACCGAATCTAATAGAAAGTCACGTTTAGATTTATATATTATAACTCATAAATAATAATTTTTTTTTTTTACCGAAACAAAAAGAGTATCACTTATTCAAACTCAATCATATGTTTAAAATGTATAATTTTATATGAGTTTGAATTTACAAACTTAAATAAAGCGGTTCACCTATCTTACAATAAAATTGCCTAAGGACCTTGATCCCAAAACCTTCAGCCTAAAAGCTGTATTTGGTGAGCAGAAATGAGGGGCATCTTATATATATGAATGGATAAATTCTCATTAAACGAATTTTAAATTATTTTTAGGTAATATAATAGTTCAAATTATTAGATTCTTATACGCACCAAACATAAAAATTTTAATCTTAAGAATTAGATGTTCATTTCTCCATTTTCATTCTCGTGCGCTAAACGCACCCGGCCCAATGACTCTAGGCGCAATGATGGCATAATCGTCTATCTTTAATTGTGGAAATCCAAAGACGTGGGAAGAGCCTCCAATCACTTGACATTGATATGCTCCCGTTTAACCCTATTGTTTAGTCGTTATAGTATGTAGGGTATTATATTCATCACTCTTCAACTTGCTTCTCAATTTACAGTTTCTTAATCTGTTGATCTTGGTTTTGTGTGTTGACTGTTGAGCCAAGTCATCCTTAGACGTATAAGGAAGAAAAAGAGGAAAATAAGGAATGAGTACTTCCTTTTACTTTTTGTTTCGTTAGAAAATTTTTATTTTAAAATTGTATTTTGTAGGAACGAATCAGTGTTCTGGAGGTTGTAAAGCATAGTGAGTTATTCAGAGGTCGGAGGTTTGATTTCTACACAATTTTATCATTTGACTATTCTTAATAGAATAGAGGGATTTTTTTTTTTTTTTTTTCCAAATTCAAGAGATTGATCAATTGATAAGATCAACGTGTATGAGTTCTCTAGCACGAGAGATCAAATTTAGGTAAAAGGTTGGTTTCCGATAATTACAGTATACGAGGTTAACGTTATTGTCAGAATAATGATTTGTTAAATAGTTTATTTTATTAAAATAAGTAAGTTATTATTCCGACTATAACATTACTCTTAAACAAGACTCACGAGTTGGAAATTTATTTAGTACCGTCCTTGTACAAGACTCACTTGTTTAAATAAATAAAAGTGAATTAAAAAAAAAAGTGTAATACACTTTTTTTTCAAAAAAAAATTTAGAAAAAAGAAAAAAAATTAATACATTTTTAGTCTTATTTGTTTATTGCATAAGAAATACGGATACAGCATCCACAAGTTGTGTGATAGTTAGAAATTACAATTTTTTAAAAATTAAAAAAAAATCCTAGTTTGAAATTTTTTTTTTTTGTCAATTAAAATAGTAATTGAATAAAGTTTGGTCTTCTCCAAGAATTCTGGCAAGGTGCACTGCACGATGACTCTGTTCTCAGTATATCTTATCCTAAATGTTTTTACCTAAATTTAGACACAATAACGAAAATGACATTTACAAGTACTTACAAAGAAATTAATATATACATATAGATTGTTCTCTCTCGTACAGTGTTATTTCGACCTCTTAATTTTAATGTTTTTGACGGGCGAGAATGAGCATCTGAATAAAAAAATTTAAACTATTATATCTTTTAGAAAGCAATATAAGATTTTTTTTAATAAAAAATTTATCAATCTCAGAATATGATATGTCCTCAATCTCACTCTCATTTCTATGCGCCAAACGCACTTTTAGGTCGAGTCTTTGACTTACACATCACGATTTTAAGATTTAATAACTTCTTTGGTCCCCCAACTTGATGCATTAGTTTTAATTGGTTCCCCATGTTGAAAAAGTTTATATTTGGTCCCTAAAATTGATATAAAGGTTTTAAATGGTCATTTTTTTGGGAAACTTATATTTGCACGAACAAGATTACTAAATGCAGACCATTTTGATATCTTAAGTAATGAAAAGACAAAAATATCCATGCTACCATTGGATAAATCTTTAACCTTCTCCTTCTCTTTCGTGCTGCTACAGGAACTGAAAACGAACGAAAATGAACTGAAAACGGACGAAAGCACTGATTGAAAATGAATTTAAAACCATGAGCGATCGGAAATTGCGGAATATCATTACTGCAATTTCCGATCGCTTCTGCAATTGATATTGGAAATTGCAATTTCCAGCGAAGAAGGAAACCTTCTTAAAAGAAAAAAAGAAATATAAAAAAAGAAAAAGTGGACACTCAAGTCCATTTTCGTCCATTTTCAGTTCAATGGTCACACGAAGGAAAATATTTAAGATTTCTCCAATGGTAGCTTGAGCATTTTAGTATTTTCATTACTTAAAATTTTAAAATGGTCTGCATTTACAAATAACAATTTCTTAAAAAATGGACCATCTAAAACCTTTATATCAACTTTAGGGACGACCAAAATAAAAACTTTTTCAACATAAAGGACCAATTAAAACCAATACATCAAGTTGAAGGACTGCAGAAGTTATTAAACCCGATTTTAATAATTCCACTTTAGTTGCTTTCATTGTTCCACCGACTTTTTTAGCATATTACTGTTTAGGAAGGCGTTAAACAATTTATACAAACAGTCTTTTTCTTTCAGGGAAAATTCTTATTAAGTGCGTAACATAATGTAAAATTCCTTAAAAGGGTGTAAATTTTTAAAAATTCCTCTAAAGGGCATGAAAATATTTTAAATGTCCACTTTACCCTTTGAAAAATAAAAGAAAATATTTCATTTTTTCTGGAGATAAACGATCGGTTGGATTCTAACCTGGTAGGATTGTTTCACAAACAGCAACTTAAATGGTTTGAATCAATAAGATAAGATAAAACCGAACTCACCCTTTAAATTTTTTTCTGCAGCAACTTGTTCATCGTAAAAAAAATCCATGATAAAACAGGGAGATATGTGCACCATGAGCAAACTTTAGCCCAAGAAATAACTTTGAAGGATGAGTTCGGTTGAAGTTGCTTGTGATATATAGTTGTTTTATTTTTCAGGACTAACACATCATCTTTATAGGTAGACATTGGTTTAGAATTAATGCGAGAAGATTTTAATCTGAAAAAATTGAGGGAAGCAAATGAATCTGGAAAAAGACAGAAATTCAGTTTGTGTGAGACTTGATTTTGCTCTACGAATTATGATAAACATCAAAGGGTATAGTCCTCCTTATATCTTATATCCAGTTAAGCAAATCGAGTCTCCTCCCTTTCCTTCTTCAGTTCACAAGAAGGCTTGAAATCATACTTTCTTGGTTCCATGAAAACGGCATTTGAAGACAAATTCTGAAGCCTTCAAAGATAGAGGGGAAAAAAAACAGGAAAACAAATAACCCACCAAAATCCAACCTTTTTCCAAATCCAGATCAAAGAAAATTAGTTCTCAAATCTAAAACGATTACTGAAAGATTAAGAACCATCCATTTCTCCATGTGAAGGCAATGGAAGTTCTTTATTTTTCTCCATACTCAATCAAGAGACGTATGATTAATGTAGAATCCTAAAAAGGAGAGAGTTTGTTATCTATTTTACTAGATCTTATTGAAAGAAATAAAAGAATTAAATATTTACATCTCTTAAATGGGTAAAGTGGTCATTAACAATATATTTAAAGCATTAAAATATTCTCATGCCCTTTAGAGTAATTTTAAAAAATTTACACCCTTTTAAAGAATTTTAAATCTTGTTATGCCCTTAATAAGAATTTTCCCTTGTTTTTAAGCTTTTGATTGTACTCCACCTGTCTCGATATTGAGCATACACCTCAAAAAGTAAGATTTAAATTTTCATTTTCATTCATCTTTGGTTAAGGAAAAAAAAATTTAAAATAAAGAAAATTATTTTTTTATATTCAGAAATTGATAAATCTCTCATTAAATGAATCTTAGATTATTTTTTAGGTAATATAATAGTTCAAATTATTATATTCATATACGTACTATACATATGAATTTTAATCATAAGAATTAAATGTTCATTTCTCCATTCCCATGCGCCAAACGCACCCACCTAATGACTCTAGGCACTCTGATGGCATAATGGCCTATCTTTAATTGTGGAAATCCAAAGACGTGGGAAGAGCCTCCAATCAATTGATATTGATATTGCTGCCGTTTAGCCCTATTGTATATAATATTCATCATTCTTCAACTTGCATCTCAATTTATAGCTGTTGAGCTTGGTTTTGTGTGTTGAGCCAAGTCATACTTAGACATATAAGAAAGAAAAAGAGGAAAATAAGGAATGAGTATTCCTTTTTTGTTTTCTTTTTGTTTTTACCTTTGCATCCCAAAAATCAAACCTATGAACTCGGGGTTACAAGGCCCTCCCATTACTACCCCCAACTCTCCCCCCATGAGTATTCCTTTTAATCTATCTGTTTCGTTAGAAAAATTTTATTTTAAAGTTGTATTTTGTGAGTCAAAAGCACGTAGTTTTATCATTTGACTATTCTTAAAAGAATAGAGGGATTTTTTATTTTTGATTTTTTCCAAATTCAAGAGATTGATCAATTGATCTTATCAATCGGATATGAGTTCTCTAGCATGAGAGATCAATTTTAGGTATAAGGTTGGATTGAGATAATTATAGTATATGAGGGTTAATGTTAGAATAGTGATTCGTTCAATAGCTTATTGTCGGAGCAAATGTACACATATAATTATATACAAATTTTTTTTTTAGATAATACATAATTGTTTCGATAATAAGATCACTCAGACTCACGAGTTGGAAATTTTAGTTTTAGTACCGTCCTTGGACAATACTTGCATGTTTAAATAAATAAAAGTGAATTTTTTTTATAAAAAAGTGCATTTAAAAAAATAATAATATTTAAATTAACAAAAGATTTTAATACATTTTTATTCTTATTTGTTTATTGCATAAGAAATACGGATACAGCATCCACAAGTTGTGTAATAGTTAGAAATTTACAATTCAAAAAAAAAAAAAAAAAAAACCTAGTTTGAATTTTTTTTTTCTTTTGTCAATTAAAATATTAATTAAATAAAGTTTGGTCTTCTGTGGCAAGGTGCAATGCACGATGAGTCTGTTCTCAGTATATTGTGGCTTTCAATTATTTTTATTAATTTTCTCTTGGTTGCTATTTTCTGAGTTGTTAATATCTTATCCTATATCTTTTTCTCCAAATTTGGACACAATAATGAAAAAGACATATACAAATACTAAAAAGGAAGGAATATATACATATATATTATTCTCTCTGGTCTTATATAAAGAGTGTTATTTCGACATCTTAATTTCAATGTTTTTAGAGCGCGAAAATGAGTATCTGATTCATAATATTAAAATTCATATGTTTGGTACATACATGAATATAATAAGTTAAACTATTATATCTTCTAAAATGCAATATAAAATTCTTTTAATAAAAAATTTATCAATCCCCGAATACGTCCTTATTCCCACTCTCATTCCTGCACGCCAAACTCACCCGTAAGTCGAGTCTTAATGATTTTAATAATTCCACTTTAGTTGCTTTCATTGTCCCACCGACTTTTTCAGCATATTACTGTTTAGCAAGGCGTTAAACAATTTAGAACAAATAGTCGTTTTATTTTAAGCTTTTGATTGTAGTCTACTTGTAACAATATTGAGCATACACCTCAAAAGTATGATTTAAATTTCATTTTCGTTCATCTTTGGTTAAGGAAAAATGGTGGTCCTAATTTATAGAAGAAAAAGTTCTTTCTAATTTTCTTTCAGGTAACAGTTCATTGTATAGACAGAAATTTACTATGAGATAAATTTGCCGAAAATCAGAAAAGCCTTCTAGAAAACTGTTGAATTTTCAATGATTGTTAGTCAATTGGGCATCAAACAATGGCTGAATTTACAAATGATTGCTGAAAATTTTGAAGAAAATATAAAACTGAAATATTGTTAACTCAAAACTAAAACGGTATATTACAAGAATAATGAGAAATGACATCTAAAATGGACACTCCAATATATTAAAAAAAAAAAAACCTAAAATAAAAATGCCCAAAACTGCGAAATTGTCCGTTTGAAGACCTAAACAAATTTGACTGAAAAGCGTTGTACGTCATGGAGAAGTAATGGGTTTTGCCCGTTCTGCCGTTTCCCATCAGATTAGACCTAAAGAACCCAAAAATTGGGCGCTGAGCCTCGTCAGCCGCGCTCTACTTCTGCCGATCAATTCTTTTCTTCTTCTGAAAATGTCAAAGTCACGTCATCATACTCCACATTAGTAAGGTACACAATTGTTATTTATATCCTTATAAATTAATTATACATCTTCCAAGGTAGGAGTAGTAATTGGTTGATTAATAGTTGTGGTTTTGAAGACAGTTATTACTCTATTGAAATTTAAAAAAGAGAGTGGCATCAAATCAGGTTTATTTAGATTATTTCTATGCTTGCGAAGGGGGAAAAAACACATGATTAAAGATGTAATCATTTTATGGAAAAGTGATTAATTAGAGTGAGATTTAAAAGTTTAATTTAAACCACACAATTATATTAAAGAAATGATATTAGCAAAGGAAGAGAAAGCAGCTATATTATTTAATTAAATTGACCAAACGGCCATAACTGCCCTTAATTTTTCATTTATTTGTGATTAATTCCTAATATATTAGTATTAATAATAAAATGTAGTACATTATATAATTTAATTAATTATTTAGCGACAAATAAAGTCGTTGCCTTTTTTCTCTTTCTTAAACGTAATTATTATATGTAGGTCCAAACAATTGTCGTCTAAACATGATTTTGGTAGTGGATAAGAGATACGCTCTAGCATTCTAATTGATTTGCTTAATATTATATAAATAACTTGTTTTTTTTAATATTTAATAAATGTCACATTTTATTATTCAAGGCAGAACCGTGAATACATTTGTAAATTAGTTGAGAAAATCTTGAATCAAACATATACAGATCTAAACAAATAATAATTTATACATTTTTAACTAATTGAACAAAGAATCGCCATTATTTAGGACAAATCTCGTATTAAATTATGAATTTGATTTTGGATTTGTCATTAATCTTTCGATGAAAGTCTCCAATAAATTGGATACTTCAAAATAATAAAATACTAATTTATTTATATGTGGAAGAAACTCTCACTTATTTAGAAACACAAAATCTCGGACTACAAGAGAACGGAAAACTCTAATCAAGGATGATGAAAATTCAAAAATAAATAGAAAAGTGTTGAAAAGAAAGCCATTTCCTCATCCTTCTACGGTAGAAGGTAGAAAAGGAAAATTAGACAAAATAGAAAGGACTTATTATTCCTATTTTCATTCTTATTCTAGTGTGTCAAACGAACTCTTCGGAGTAATGACATGTGTGTAGGCTTGTGTATTCCGTGCGTACTGCTGTTGACACGGACCTACCTAAAATGAAGATATAAGACCACTTTATTTATCATCATATACTTCTCGCTAGATAATTATTATTTATTTGTACTCACTCCGTTTTATTAGAAGGTTCATTTTATATTACTTACTCTGTTTTATTTAAAAATTTTATTTTGAAATGTGTACAACTTATTATGGGCTGTGAGGTACAACACCTAAAATAAGTAATTTATTATCATATTTTTCACTTCTATCCTTACTTTAGAAGTAAAGATTAATTGTCATCTACATATTGTAATATTAGTAAGATTATGTAATATAAATAAATTCAAAGTGAACTATTTAAATGGGACAAAAATATTTTTTTTTCTTCTGAAAATCGACTCTTTGAGTGGGATGGAGGGAGTACTAAAAATAGTATTATACAATAAACTCTTCTAATGGAATAGAGGAAGTACATGTTAAATTTTCAACTAACTCAAGTTAATTCTTTTCTGAGTAGCCCTCCTAAAACTAGCCATTTTAAATTCTAAGGGCAATTAACAATATCTATGAAGAATATAAATAGGAACTTCAACCTTTGACTTTGTGACTAAAAATATCCACAACCCTAATGTTTTATATATGTTGTGAATGTAATTATCTTGTTAATTTGCTTATTGCTTATGACAATAGAAGTTGGAGAATATTTCAAACCTTCTATATCAACTATCATATATTACTAATTAAAAATAATATTCTCTCGTTCCATTAAAACGAATTATTTTGTCACGAGAATAACATTAATTTATGTGAAAAATAAATTTTTTCCCCTTAAATGACACGGGATTAATATATGATAAGTGTGACAGAAGATCGAAAAAAAAAGAAAGAAAAGGGCTAACTATGAAATTAATCATGTTATTTTCCTAAAATAACCTTATTACTTTACATAATTTCAAGAAGTCCGTACACTATGTTGTTGTGTTGGGAAAGTGAGATATAAAAACACAACCTGGTTACTTCACAATACACATGGAATGTACAGAATACAATAGTACTTTTCCTTTCAAATAAAGGAAAAAGAGTATTAATTAATTTTGATGAGGTGTGGGTTTTAGTGGTAAACAATTAGAGGGACCCCACACCCCATTTGAGCCTTGGTGGTCTTCCACGCGGACCTTTTCTCAAGCAACCAACTGATTTCCTGCTATCTTACTGATTTCCTGCTATCTTAGAGGACCCCTGGATTTGATAGCGTCACCTCCCTTGATAGTGGTGGTGGTTGGGGGGGGGGGGGGGGGGGGGGGGGGGGGGGGGGGGGAGGATTTTGGGGTGACTACTTGTATTGCATTTGGGTTAATGGGTTCGAGCTGGCTGATTATCGTGTGTTAATCTCAATCACCTTAATCAATTTATATTGTGTTTGATTTTTATATTCCATTAGAAATTTGTTATATTTAGGTTAGCGAGTTCATGGATTAACCTTTCCAACCTTGACTTTACATGTTTAGTTGTTAGTGTCGATTCATTTAAATTCGTGAATTTGACAACACTCGATTTTATTTCATTCATATCGTGTCCAATTTGTATAATATAATATAGCGCCACCCGACCTAATCCTAATTTTGAGGTGACAATTTCTTATACAATAAAATTACGACAAAATATAAATAAGTTAGAATTGGACATTGTTGGATTTGTGAATTAATAAATGGTCCATATGAAAACTAAAAGGTAATATTAGCGTTAAAAAATATCATCACATAAACTCACTCACTAATCCGTGACATGAAAATACAACATAAATCTGAATTCATATTAAATGTATTAACATGAAGACTCGACAGTCGACACACGAATAGTTATCCGTATCCTGATTGCGGCACCACAGGCACCGAACCCAATCAAATGAACCCAACAAGCGATGGATCATAGAGTCACAGAGCCGGTGGTGGTGCCAGGTGGAAGTGGGGTTGCCCTCTAATTTGTCTCCATTTTCATCCTGAAACCTTAGCCAAAACTCCAGGAAATGTCCCTACTTTAGCCCCTTATTCTCGTGTCTTTTACCAAGTGGAAGGCCAAAGTGACGAGGTCAGGTGTGGGATTTGACGTGCATTTGTGCATTTCCCGTGAATTGTTTCCTTTGTCGTAAGAATAATTTTCATCGGACCATAGCCCAGCTGGCTCTTCACTAATTTGCTTTGCTTTTGTGGTCTCATCCTGAGAAATGGAAATCCTTGTTTGGTCCGAGGTTACATCTTTCAATACTTGTGTGTAGTCATTAATCATTTCATTAATACTCGTTAAAATAGTTCAGAATTATAATTATTTGTGAGTTTTAAAATAGGGTAAATTACCTAAAACCTCATGTGGTTAGCGAAAGTTATTAACCGGCTCTCTATGGTTTAAAAAATTACGATGAGTCCCGTTGTGTTTTTCTGATATCTGTAACCGTTAAATTTTTTGTTAACTTTAACAGTAGTCACTAGAAGTTTTCTCTCCTGAAAACCTCTAGCGCCTCACCTCTTGGCTCTACTGTTCACCGACTTCTGCTTGAATCTTTGTTGATTTCTCGGCCGGCCAGTGATCCCTCGTCACTCTTTGTGGATTTCTGGGCGAGCTTCGTGGAGTTTTCGGCTTCTAAGGAGATCTACAGCGCCCGCGCGCTTCGGGAATTTCAAATTTTCAAAATTTCAAAATCCCGATCGCGCCCAAAGACCCACATACCGGAACGATCGCGCTTGGCATTGGGTGTTGAGGGAAGGCCCAGTGGGTCACGGCCTCTGCGCCGGCAACTAGGTGAAGCCCTAGTTGCGCCGCCGTCGCTGATTTGAAATTTGAAATTCCCTAGGGTTTCTGGTTCATCCCTTTCCCGCCCACGGGGAGGCTTAGGGTTAGCTATTATCGGTCTGGGCATTTCAAATTAGGCATCAACGAGTTTATTCCGTGCCTCCGTTGGTGGCATCTCTTCAGTGCTGGTATTTCTGCTGAAAAATCCAAAGTTCCCCGACAAGTAAGCTGGACGTAATTGCAACCTGATACGCACTCAGGGAACTTGGGGTTTTTCGCGTTTTTCAGTTATAGAAATATTGATCTTCTGTCTTGCTTAAGCATTACTGGCTGCAGGAGGCTCAAGATTTCTCGGGTTTCATGCAAATATTGGCCACTTCTAAACAGGTTTGTCTATTCTCTTGCACTAATTTGGGCAACGAGTTAAAGCCCCTGTTTGTTGTGAATGTTTTGCGTTTAACTTGTGTGGGCTGCCGATGTTAATGCCTTGTTTTAGTTAATTTGGCATAGTTGGTTATAAGTTGTTGCAAATCCGTGGCTGTGCTTGATTGCAAAAACAGTGCAAATTGTACAAACTGAGACCCCTTTGAATTTCTTCTTGGAGCTGAAGCTGGGATTTCTGGCCTTCGAATATTTGGGTCAATCGGTTTCTACTGATTCCTATTTGTTTGGGCTGGTTTTCTTCTGGCTGATATCTACTTGGTTATTCTTGGGGATTTTGGTTTTGGAAGTTGGCTCTCTGTTTTTGTGTTTGGCATTGTGGGATATAAATTGTGGTGAATTTGTGGCTGAGCTGGATTGCAGAAACTGGGCAAATTGTACAAACTGAGGCCCCTTTAGAATTTTCTATTTTGGAGCTGGTACTGGGATTTCTAGCCTTTGAATATTTGGGTTGATCGGTTTTTGCTGATTCCTACTTGTTTGGGCTGGTTTTCTTCTAGAGAGCTCTGCTTTGGTTATTATTTTGGGATTTTGGTTTTGGAAGTTGGCTGTCTGTTTGTGTGATTTGGTTATGAGTTCGGAGATTTTGGCTTTGTGAAAGTCCTCTGCTTGGTGCTTGGATTTTGGTTGGATTCATTTCAGGTTACATTTTGTTGGGCTGTCACAGTATGGCTGAAGCTGTGGACCCTCGGCCCCCTGATCCTCCGGATAAAAGTTTGGCAAATGGTGACAAGCCATGGGTCAATCTATTCAAAGACAATAGAAAGTTCACGGAGGACCTGAAACTGGATTTCTTTCCCCCGAGTTCCCAGAACTCAGTCCAACTGGAGAAAGAGGATATAAAAGATGTGAACAAAGTATGGAGTACCTCCCTTCTGGGCTGTTTTTCGGGCAGATTTTCAGGAATGAAAGTTGTTAATGACTTGCGCCAGTCGTGGAAGGTGGAATGCAAGATTAAGCCTTGTCATAATGGTTGGACTGTGTTTAAGTTCAACTCAGAAGAGGAGAAACAGAAGGTGTTAGCAGGTGGGCCTTATACCATCTACGGGAGAAGGCTACATTTGCAAGATGTGCCAAAGGGCTTCCGGTTTGAAGCACACACATTCTCGAGGCTCCCAATTTGGGTTCAGATGCCAAACTTGCCAATAGAGTGCTGGACCTCGAGAACATTAGGAAAAATTGGCTCATTAATTGGTAAGCCAATCTGTGCGGATAAATTGACCCTTGAGGGTGAAAGAACAGCATTTGCAAGGATCATGGTCGAGTTGGATGTGGCCACCAAACCCCCTAACTCTATTCATGTAAACATGCCAGATGGGGAGGGGGAGTCCTTTGATCAGGAAATCCGCTATGAGGAGTTGCCAAAATTTTGTGTCAAGTGTCGCAGATTTGGGCACTATGTGGAGCATTGCAATCCCAAGGCTGTTCAGCCTAAAAAACAGCAAGTTGTGAAGCCACAACTGATTGAGAAAAGCAAATGGACACCAAAGCCCCAACAACTTGATGTGCTGGCCTCAGAGAAGTGTGCAACTGAGGTAGTGGATAATCCCCAACAGCAAAAATTGGTTATGCCTGAACCAACCAGTCTTAAAGAAGATAAAGGCAAAGGCAAGATTGAAAATAAGGAAGACCAGAAAGGTGCTTGTGATGCGGAGGTTCTGAATCATATTATTTCAGCCTTGCCATAGGAGAAGGATCTTCTGATGTCGGAAATGGAATTGGAGCAAGTAGCGGTGGTAATGGATGATATATTTCCTAAACTACCACAAAAGGCCACAAAGAGAGTTGAACAGCTGAAACCTGGCAAAGCTAAACCCAGGAGCTCCTTGGTAAAGTTGGGACCAGCTGTTGGGGGAAGTAAGAAATTCTTGACGGCAACAAAGCCACCTGTGCACCCTGTGGCTTCGTCCAGGGCATCTTCTACCTCGTCCAGCCAAAGTATTAAAGGAGGAGGTAAGGGTCGGAAAGAGGAATCAATGGGCCAATCAAGCAAACACTTGAATCTATGGCACAACGGGAGTTGCTTGATGATGTTCAAGAAGATGATCACTCGGATTCCTCGGAAGATGTAAGTGAGGAACAAAGGAAGACTAAGAAAAAAAGCCGTAGCCGTAACAGGAGTAGAGGAAGGAAGCAAAAAAGTCACCACGGATGTGAGGCGGCCTCGTCTGCCTCATCTTCCTCCATATGACGATTGGTTTTTGGAATATAAGGGGGCTTAATCAAGCCCTCAAGAAAAAGGAGCTGTCGGATCTTATCAAAAAGAAGAAAGTCTCCCTTTTTGCTGCTTTGGAGACTAAGCTTAAGGAAGGTAGACTCCGGCTTTTTGTTGAGAATTACCTGCCTGGGTGGTGTTTCACCAGCAACTTCAATGCTATATGTGGGGGTCGTATTGCAGTTTTTTGGGACCCGAGAATGGTGAATTGTTCAGTCATTGATATATCTGAGCAGGCTATACATTGCCAAGTTTTTTGCAACTCCACGAAGTTAAACTTCTTTTGTACGTTCATTTTTGGCTTGTACAGTGTTGTGGAACGAAGAGATTTGTGGAACAAACTTGTCTCTTTGGGAAGCAACTTGACTCTCCCTTGGATCCTTCTGGGGGACTTTAATTGTGTAAGGTTAGCAGCTGAGAAAAAGGGTGGCTTGCCACCTACGGAATACCAAATGCAAGATCTCCAAGGTGTTTGCCGCTCCTTAGGCCTTGAGGATGCAAACTCTGTTGGGAATTTATACACTTGGTCGTGTAGGGATGTTTTTGAAAAGCTGGATAGGGTCCTTGTAAACCAAGCTTGGTTAGACTAGGGATTGCATTGCCTCGCTGATTTCATGAAATCGGGGCCCCTCTCGGATCATTCTCCGTCGGTGGTTTCCATCCTTCAGCAAGATATTCGGGGAAATAAGCCTTTCAAGTTTTATTATATGTGGCAGCAACATGCTGATTTCAAGAATGTCTTAGAGGCATCGTGGCAGAATTACTTTGTTGGCACCAAACAGTTTGTTCTTTGCAAATTGTTACAGGCAGTGAAACAGCCAATGAGGGCACTTGATAGGCAACACTTCAGCCATATTTCTGAAAGGGCCAAACAAGCTGTGGCTGACCTTGATAATGCCCAAGAATCTCTTGTTCGGTCTCAGGGGAATGATGGGAATGATGTGCTGATTCAGAGGGTGGCTGATCTGCGAAAAAAAGGCTGCTTTTCTTATGGAAGCTGAAAGGTTATTCTTTGCCCAGAAAGCAAAGGAAACTCATTTCAAGCTCTCAGACAAAAACAATAAATATTTTCATGGCTTGGTGAAAAAGAGAAATGCACAGAACGTCATTGTGTCCATAGAGAAAGAGGATGGCACACACACAACTTCTCCTTCTGAACTTGGCCTGGAGTTTGTGAAATATTTTGAATCTTTGTTGGGGCACTCCTTGCCGGTTGCTGAGATTGACAATTCTATTATTGCAGAGGGCTCATCTTTAGGATCAGAGGATATTGAGTCTATGTGTGCACCTATTCAGCTTGAGGAAATTGAGTCTGCTCTCTTCTCAATTTGTGATGATAAAGCTCCCGGCCCCGATGGCTTCCCGGCTAGTTTCTTTAAGAAAAATTGGGATATTGTGGGTGGAGATGTTCAGGAGGCTGTGTTGGAATTCTATCGGAGTGGCAAACTCTTGAAGCAGATTAATCACACACTTATTGCCTTGATACCAAAGAAGTCCAATGCTCTGAGACCTTGTGACTTCAGGCCGATATCATGTTGCAACATTGTGTACAAAATCATCACAAAGGTGATTGCGAACCGTCTCAAGTTGGTCTTGCCAAAGCTAATTGACACTGCGCAATCAGCCTTTGTTGGAGATAGAAACATGTCGGATAATTTTTTCTTGGCTGAGGAAATCATGAGGGGCTATGCCAGAAAACGCATCTCGCCGAGATGCATGATGAAAGTGGATATACGGAAAGCATTCGACACGGTAGAATGGCCTTTTCTTCTAAGGCTTCTCTCAGCTCTTGGCTTTCCTGACCGCTTTGTTGGCTGGATTTCAGAGTGCATCACGACTCCCTCATTCTCAGTATCAGTTAATGGAAACTTGTGTGGATTCTTTAAGGGCAGAAGAGGCATTCGACAGGGTGATCCAATTTCTCCATATCTGTTCACAATTGCTATGGATTACCTGTCGAGGTTATTGAAGAAGCACACAAGATAAGGTTTTAATTTCCATCCGAAATAGGAGATGCAAAGAATCAGCCACTTATCTTTTGCGGATGATTTGTTACTCTTTTCTCGGGGTGACGAGGGATCTCTAAGCATTCTCAAGCATTGCCTTGATATATTCAAAGGGGTCTTGGGTTTGTCCATCAATCCGGAAAAATTTGAGTTCTACACGGCAGGTATGGTTGGCTATGAACTTGACAATTGCATGAGTGTTGTAAATTTTCCTCTAGCCAGTTTGCCTGTTAGATATTTGGGTCTTCCCCTTGCTGCCAAGAAGCTTAACATTGTACACTACGATTCTCTTATTGACAAGATTTCGAATCATTTCAATGCCTGACGTGCAATGACTTTGTCATACGCAGGTAGGCTAGAATTGATCAAATCGGTCATACAAGGAGTTGAGTGCTTTTGGCTACAAAACTTGCCCCTCCCCTCCACGGTCTTGGATAGGATAAACGGCCTTTGCTGTAAATTGTTTTGGGAGGGTAGATCATTGGTTGCATGGCTTTCAATGTGTTTTCCATATGAAGAGGGTGGGCTGGGTTTACGCCATTTGGCTACTTGGAACAAAGCCTTACTCTTTGGGCATCTTTGGGACATTCACCTCAAAAGGGACAGCCTTTGGATTAAGTGGGTTAACCACTTCTATCTTAAAGGAACCTCTATTTGGGATTGGACACCACATGTTAGGGATTCCTCCATGTTCAAAATTTTGGCATGTATTAGTGACTTAATTGTTGGCAAAATGGGGGGCAAACGTGCTTGCATTAACCTCCTTTCTCAGTGGCATGCATCAGGAAAACCATTGACAAAAAATGATTTATGATCTTTTAAGGCCAAAGGGTAACACTCCATTTTGGGCTGGGCATATATGGAAGCATTTCACCCCACCCAAGTGTTCAATGATTCTTTGGTTATGTTTCAGGAACCGATTGTCCACAAGGTCTACCTTGACCTTTCTTGATATTGATCATACTTGTCCCTTTTGTAATTTGGAGGTTGAGAATGTGGATCATTTGTTTTTTGCCTGCGTGCACACTAACTCTGTTTGGTATAGGATTCGGCAGTGGCTTAGTATCCCCAGATCTATGTCCACAATCCGGAGCACAATCAAATGGATTAGGGAACTGAAAAGAGACACCAAAAGGTATAGAGCTTTAACAATTGCTTTTGCCCTAACGGTGTATCACTTGTGGATTTGCAGGAATGCACTCATTGTTGATTCGGTGCATACCTCTGTTGACTCATTGGTATCCATCATCAAAACCAACACTTGTCGGCTGATGTTCGATCTCTACCCTCCGGGCAGTGGATCCAACAACGCAGTCACTGGCGGTTAAGCAGTGACCTAGCCCGATTATTCCGGTGATCGGTAAAGGCTACTCAATTCTGTCATTGGCTGCCCCTTGGCCAATAAGGGGAAAGGTGGTACAGACTACTACGTTTGGGCCTACGGTTAAACGGCTTCCTAGCCCGATCCACCAGTGTCGGTAAAGGCATCCCAATCCCGGTCATAGCTGCCCCTTGGTTTATAAGGGGAAAGGTGGTACAGACCACTACGTTTGAGCCTACGGTCAAATGGCTTCCTAGCCCGATCCATCGGTGTCGGTAAAGGCATTTCAATCCCGATCACAGTTGCCCCTTGGCTTATAAGGGGAAGGGTGGTACAGACCACTGGGGGTTTTATGGTCACTGGTGCCGTTATTTCAGCAAACCCTTCCAGGAGATCTCACCTTCACTTGCAGCCTGCCAAAGCTTTGTGCTAAGAGTGGGCCAGCAGCTGCCTAAGCATGGTGCATCAGATTCATGGTAGCACTTCCACACAACAGCTTGAAAGCATTTTTGTGGCAAAGATTGCTTACAAACATGTGTGGGTGTGTGTATATATAGTGGCAGTATAGAATACATTATTCATATGGGGTATGCCCCATTTGTTCTGTAAAGCATGTGATTCAACATTGGCGCATTTTCAGCGGCGAAGGTGCAACACTGGCACAATCATTGGTGCATATAAGCCTGTGATTCATCATTGCGGCATTTTGAGCGGCGAAGGTGCTACATTGGCGCGACATTGGCGCATCTAAGCCATCATACAGTTCGGCATTGGTGCATTTTGAACGGCGAAGGTGCAACATTGGCGCATCTAAGCCATCATCCAGGAGCAACCCGGCCTTACCGTGCTTGCTGACCTGACTGCTATTCTGCGACAGTGTGTAATATAGCTAGTGGCAAGCTAAGTTGCATGCTGAATGTCCATCACGTAGTTTAAGTAGTGGCAACTTAGATCACGATTTGTAACATTGGGAATGCCCCATTTTGTTGTATTATTGATCTGTTACACCCACGAGTGTAATTTGACTCTCACCGGCTTTTTAGCCGAGATATTTTTCGAGGAATAATATCATTTAACTTTCCTCAAAAAAAAAATTTAAAAAATTAAAAACACTTAATACAAATATTCACACGCCACATCCAGCAAAAAAACCTCCACCGCACACATCAACCATCACCATCACACACCACCAAAACACACAACCTCCACAGCACACACCAACCGCCACCATCACAGTCCCACACACGACCACCACGATCACCATCGCACACACGATCTCACCAGATCTGAGAGTGGGCAGATGGCGAATTTGAGCAGAGCTTCAATATGGAGATGATGACGTTGACGGATCTGCGCCGACGATGGTGATGATGACGACGGATCGGTGGAGATGATATGATGATGACGGCAACGGATCTGCGACGATGGTGATGATGTGGGTTTTTAATTTATTTTGAAACTTCTATTTTTGTGGGTTAAGGTGAAAATGGAGTGATTGGAGTGCAATCAAGCAATCTTTAGCCAATCCATTTGTGGTTTTGCTGGAATTGTTCTTGGTTTTTTACTTTGTTGTTGTTATTTGATAATAAATTTGGTACTTTTTACTGTATTGTACTATGGATACCTTGCTAATGTAAGGTTGGATTTGTTGTTGTAATTTTGAATTGTTCTTTGAGAGATTGTAATGAAGGTTGTGATAGTTGTGTTGATTTTGGATTGGTGGTGGAAGTCCAGCAATGGTGGTGGTGGAAGTCCGGCAATGGTGGCATTTCTTGCAATTAAGGAAATGAATAAAGCAATTAAGGAAATGAATAAAAGAGGGAAAAAAGGAAAGCTTTAATTAAGAGAAAATAATTAAAGAATAATAAATAACATTTGAAAAAAAAAGGAAAACATAATTAAGTTATAAGAATAAAATTAGGATTTGTAAATAAAGAAACCAGCTTTATCATTGAGAAAATTAATTTTAATGTAATGATATAATAAAACTAAAAAGAAAGAAAAAATAATAATTTATCAACATTGAAAGAAAATTAAACAATTAAATTTAAAAAAATAAAATAAATATATATACATATTTTTATTAAAGTTAAATTTGCCCTTTAAATGAATAATAAATATGTTATTTTATTTGTAAGGGTAGATTTGTCATTTTAAAGAAAAAATGAAATAAAATAGTTGACTCTTTAGGTTGACTGTTAAAGTTATAACGGTTACAGATATCGGAAAAACATAGGGGGGCTCATCGTAGCTTTTTAAACCATAAGGAGCCGGTCAATAACTTTCGCTAATCATAGGGGTTTTAGGTAATTTACCCTTTAAAATACAGTTCATTTAATAAGAAACACCAAAATAAATAAATATTATTTCTTGTAGTAATGGAAGAAATAAATATCCTAGAAAATACTTGTAAAACTATATAATTAGTATTAGGAAAATTATTGCAAAATACAAAAAAAAGGAAAAAGAAAAAGGAAACGCGGTAACGAAGCAGCCCAGGAGGGGGACCAAAGGGGTGGGGTTGTTTTCGGGCCTTTCTAATCCCCTCCTCTATTTTTTTTAGCGGTATATATACTAGTGATTTTATTATTAAAATACTCACTCCGTCCCACTTAAAAAGTCCACCATATTTTTCATTTATATCTTTACTTTAAAAGTAAGAGTTGATTATGAACCACACATTGTAATATTAGTAAGGGTATGTAATGTAAATAAATTCAAAGTGGATTCTTTAAATGAGACAAGAATTTTTTTTTTTTAAAATGAACTCTTTGAGTGGGACGAAGAGAGTATATGTATTTAATTATCGAAAACCTTTATTCATATATTGGAATTCAAAAAATGGATCCTCTTAAATCAATCCACTTTCACTAGTCCAATATCAATAGCAGAGTCACATATTAGTTTGGTGGATCAACTGTCCCACCTCATTTTTTTGAAAGTACTCTTGGTGTTAAGTAAAATTTACAAAAATAGCTACTCGCCAACAAAAATTAAGAAAAATAGGGACAACAATAAAAGTAAATCAAATTAGTATTTGATTAGAATTTTTTTATAAATATTTTGCCCACTAATTTAGCTTCGCCACTATCAAATATCTTCCACCAATTTCTTCTTTCTTTGGTAGGTGGGGATGTCAAGTATAGCATTCATCATCTCCATAATTTGTTGCAGCAACCCGAATAGTAATTAAGTGGGTAAATTCTCGTGACTTGATAAATAGAGAATTTACCCTCACGTAGTTTGAAAGTAGACAATTTACCCTCGCGTGATTTGAAAATGAGCAACTTACCCCCATATGGTTTGAAAATAGATAACTTACCCCCTAATGGTTTGAAAAGGGACAACCTACCCCTTATATTTTAATCCCTTTCCAAACTATGTGATATAGGGATAAATTGTTTATTTTCAAACCATAGGGAGGTAAGTTGCCTTTTTTTAAACTACGTGAGGATAATTGTCTATTTTCAAACCACGTGGGAGTAAGTTGTCAACTTTCAAATTACGATAGGTAAATTGTCTATTTATAAAACTACAAGGGAGTTAGTTGTACTTTACCATAATATATATATATTATATAAAATATTGAAACAATGTGGATCCGGATACTGGCGGGGCGGTTCTGAAAATTCTGATGACAACCGCATGCAGCTGCAAGAATCACAACAATAACCTGAGAATAATGGACAAGCCTCCGCCGGACCGGACACAAACCATCATTAATTGTACTTTGGAAACAATGTAAGATCACCTTCAAATTTAATCAGAATCACATGATCCATCATGTCAAGACAACCATGGTTGATGTTCCCCCCCCCCCCCCCCCCCCCCCCCCTGGTGTTCGTGATACGAATCAAGTCGAGCTTCAATGCAATGACCTCTCCTTAAGACTCTACTCATTTTCATCTATTAATTTACTCAATCTTTTTGTCCTATATAAAAAGTTTGATTTCCCAAAAAAGGAAAATTATCTCACTAAAAGAGTCTAGTTTGAAATCCATAATTAACTTTACCATTCTCAATAAATTGTTTATATGAGACATAAAGAGTATTAGATGCACGAATTTGAACGAATCTCAAATTTGTGCATGAACCTTTGTGTTCGTTATCAAATTTTGATCAGAACTTGCTGAAAAAAAAATGTAATAAGTATTAGTAGTAATGACGCAGAAGATATGGGAAGGACAGGGTGAGACAGGAGATAATGTAGATAAATATAAGGAGCGCCCACCAGCTTGATCCCTCATATGTGTATTAATATGCATCTTGGCTGGGGAGCCTGCCTCTGCCTATATAATTTAATTGCATAAATGCACCAAACCAAGACTCGTTTCCCGTGAGATCTTCCGTTTACCCAACTTCTGTCTTCTATATTTATTTTTTTATAGGGGAGAAGTGAATTTCGTAATGTGATATGTGGATCTCACTTTTCATTATGAAAGAGTAAATAGACAGAAGATCTGATCTCGACTCGGGTTCGTTGTTGTATAATCTTTAGTGCTGTTAATTGTGTCTCTGCCTCCTCCTGCAATCCTGCACATGTCCACTACAAAACAAGCATGCAACTTGATCCTATTTCAGACGTTTGTATTGACCAACATTTGCAATCATATATCTATATCTAAGTTGGTAATCTATTAATCTATATATCTCATGATCCAACTACTGCATTAGGAATTCTTTAACATACATAAGATACATATTAGATTGGAATTCTGACACAGACACGAGAACAGGAAGTAATTTCGATATGATAATTAGGGTTGAATTTTGGCGGTTTCGCAGGCATGAATTATTAAACATGTTAGATCAGTGTTGGGATGGGAATGTCATGACTCGTGAACCTGCTATTCTGAATGATCGTGGATACATACGCAAGTTATTTCTTATACAATACTAAAACACTATATAAACTATATTTTAGAATTGAATTTTGGCGGGTTACAGATAAGGTAATGGTTAGAATGTCAACACGAATAAAGTTAGGCTTAAGGAGCGTTGAGACGGAAACGTACCAACCTGGATTGTCAGCCTTTTTAAGATCTAAGCAGCCGAAAACAATTTCTTCATTAGTTCAGATTCTCCGTCAAATTTGTACGATTTTATTCTGTTCAGTTACAGCGAAATAAATTTACTTTGGTATGCGCAAGCATCTGTGTATATATATACCCAATGATTTGGTAGTATCATATCATAAGGGATTGATTATGTGAAGGAAAGAAGACATTAAGAAACAAGATAAGATATAGTGCTCAATTATAGAACCGACACATGAAGATGTGGGAAAAATGCCATTCCCTTATTATTAATTTTTTTAATAATGTTTCATGTCCTTTGACACATGACAATTGTGATACATAAAAGCAAAGAATCAATCATGGGAAAGTTACAGGCAAATAATAGAACAAGATAAATTAATTAGCTAGTGGCCTTTGCATTTGGGATTTGGCAGAGAAGGAAGAAACTTCTTGAATTTGAAGAAAGGTCCCCCACCTGATTCATTGTTCAATTTACACTGAATTATGATCATTTGCAGGATCACAAAATTCACTCAAAACGAAGACTCTACTCTTTTCTGAGTAAATGTCGTTCGGTTATATGAATCATAACTTGTTTTCGTGTATAGTAATGCCAAGATGAAATTATGACTCATAATTGCGAGCAGAACCCCAGCTGGGGGCGGGACCAAAAGGCGAAATCGGGCAGTTGGCCTCCCCAGAATGGTGCCAAAACTTGCTCTATTCGATCTGCACAATATTGCGAGCCTGCAAGATGACAGCCTCAGCATAAATGCATGTCAGAGTCGACTGAGATCTCATGTATTTACTATTTATGAGTTCTCCCGCCTGCCTTAGCCTTATCAACTATTTATTTTATCCCGAATTTTTACTAAAAAAAAAAAAAGTCATGTTTCTAATACTGAATGTCGAGAAGGGAAGGAAGGAGTAAATTAAAATAGCATGCACGCAATGCAAGTCTTGATAGTAGCATGCTCCTTTTTCCAATACGATCATTAAAGGCACTACAAAGAAGCCATAATTTTGGACCACCCAAATCATAACTGGGATTCGCTTAAACATAGGAAAGGTACCTAAAAACATAGGAAGCCAAACCTAGCCAGCTACGCTAGGCTCTCCTAGCCTAGTCCCAGGCTAGGGTTTGGGCCGGGCGCAGTCACGAGGCGTGATCCAAAGGTACGGACTGGGCCTGGACAAAACTGGTTCGTCAATCGAGCCTGTTAACTTTAAGATGAAAAAGTTCATGGAATGCAGCACTACAAATTAGTATAAAGAAAACTATACATACATTATACGTATATATGGTCCCCAACAGACCCACAAAGGCTCTGTTTGGTTGCTATCTAAAATGGAAGTCCAGTCAAGCTGCATGCACAACTTGTGAATTTCACAGATTAAACAAAGTATCTAATTCTCTAAAGGCATTAATTCTTATATTTTCAATTTTAACTTTTTGCATGCATCGATCGATCACTAGTACCTCTATCTGGATTTCTTGAAAAGAAGATGCAGCCATATATAATAGAATATCCTACTCAAGGCTTAAATCATCACAGAACTAATCTCCCGTTCAAACAGTCGTATTTTGAGTTATATATGAAAACTTGTAAACAGTTATACTACCGAGTTATTTTAGCAAACATAAGTAATTATAGGAGAAATGAGAATCATATACCTCAAAAGTCTTTGCTTCCCTATGAATTTAGGCCAGGCCACATTGTGGTCTTACCCAGGTCAACCTGGCTGACACGCGACCTACTGGGATTTAGCCGATTTTATTCAAGAATTTGATTTGGTCGAATCTGGTCAAAATTGAGGTTGACTCAAGGCGGAACCCGACGAGGGTTGAACAATTATATTTTATTTTATTGAATGTAATGTTTTCACTTGTTATGTACTAACTAAAGGGTTGGGATCGTCTGGTCCAAATCAGATGCATCCCAACCCATTTTGAGTAAAAACAAATCAAGGGGTGGGCTGTTGTGGTGGGATCCACCAACAATCTGGTCCAAAAAAGATGATCCCGACCCCTCATTAAAATTATTTTACAATGTCATTTAGTATTTTCATCAGACTCGAGTAAATTGACCCTTCACCTTTTCTCCATACGATTAGTTTTCCGGTCCAATTCTGTAAACCTTGCCAATGTAATATTTATATGGGCCCTTTTACACTATTTATCTTCACACTGCATTTCATAGTGATTGATGGCGCAATGTAGACATTACCTATGCACAAAAGTTCACTCTACACCAGAGAAAATGAAAAAGGAAAGAGTGAATTGAACAGAAAACAAACAGAAAAGACATTAGACAGTTTCTTTCATGTAATGAAAGTAAAAGAAATTGCATAATTGATCAAAATCATAATACCAAAGAGACATAATAATGTCAGAAACAAGGTTCATGACTCTGGCTGAGATTCTTCTTTATGCAGGGTAAGTTTTTCAGGGGTTCTTGACATCAATCCAGCTATACTCTCTTCAGGTTTTCCAGAGTCTCTACATGTCTACAAGAAGCATATAGAATCATAACAGCCCCAGAGATCGCCGTGTAAGCCTCAATTCACACTGTCTACGCAAACTTCCTGGCTTCTTGCAAAGCTCCAATCCACTTGTTCCTGCATCATTAAGTAAGAAAAATCGTTTACCAAAACGCCCAAAGATAAGAGGCACACAGATCCTCAAATGAGAAAGCATTACCTGGTTTACACCGCCGTGTTGTTGGTAGCTAGGCTGATACTCTTGCAGCTTAAGATACCGCATTCCAGTCCCTTGTGCTCTTTTAAAACCTTATGAACAACAGCCAACCCCACATTTTGCATGCATTGTAACTAATGAGCTTGCGCTCATACATTGGGACAAAACCAGACTGTAAGCTTACAGAGTATATACAAGTACATCAAGCCATTAAGAAAACTCTTTGCAGGCTAATGACTCAATTGATGGAAGCCTCCATAAAGATGTTTTACCATAATAATCAAAGATATAACATCCCTATCCACTAAGGTCTCAGACTCAAACAACTTAGCATCATCTTGAGAAAACTCATATTTGAAATACATGTCAAATAAAGAACTACACCTACTACAGGTACCATTACATATACAGTTCTGGATTTTCTCGGGATTGTATTAAAGGTACACCATCTTCCCGCCATATTATCCTCTCTTCACATAATGCTGCTACAACATCCTTGTACAACTTGTGTTCCTAATTACAAAAATACATGTCAAGAGGGGAGCAAAACATAACCCAAAAATCGCAAGGTAAAGCTGTCAGGCATGCAACAGCAACATTCAACAATGGCTACTCGAGAGATCAAAGTGCCATTTCAGCATCTCTACTTTCTGTGTATTTTGTCCAAGAGAAGCTTGAAGCATTTGAATGGGAGAGTTATCAAGCAGTAGTTCAGCGAGAACTCAAAGACAAACAGGTTTCTAAGTCACTAGAAATTCACAATCAGTAACAATAAAGTCTAGAGAAGCAAGTAATAATTATCGTTTTATTGGAACAGCTATTAGAGCATGTTGATAATTTTAGGGGAAAAAAATGCATTTTTAGTCCACATTCTTTACTTATGTGGCAAATGTAGTCCACTTTGTTTAAAAACTAGCAAATGTAATCCACATTTTTTAAAAACTAGCAAATGTAGTCCACAATCTTTCCAGTTTTTTGCAATTTTAGTCCAATTGACGGATAATTGACTCAAACCAATTGGACTAAAATTGCAAACGAATGGAAAGATTGTGGACTACATTTTCTAGTTTTTAGAGAATATGGACTACATTGGCTTGTTCTTAGAGAATGTGGACTACATTTGCCACTTAGTTAAAGAATGTGGACTAAAAATGCAAATTTTCCATAATTTTAGTTTACCACTGCATTGCATCACATAGTTAACATGAAACTGAAGGTCATAGTTTAGCACCTCATGGAGAACTCTTCCAGCTAGCTCTTCAGCGGTGTCATTAGCAAGCACAGGAACAATCCTTTGGGCAAGGATGCGTCCTCTATCATACTCCTCATCTACATAATGTATAGTTGGACCTGAGAATCTGTAGGGAACCCAAAAAACAGATAATCACTAATTGTACAGCATCTAAATTTGTTGAAAGGGTTAAAATAATCAGGTAATGCTCGCTGTACGACACTTCCTACAAAGTTGATTCTTGACAGATGGTCAAACAACTTTGAAGCTCATTCACAAGAGTTGATTTGGGCAACAAAGAATAGTACTGAAAACTGTACTGCAATTATTTCAAAAGTTTTTCTACCCTGTTATTATTTTCTTGAATCAGAAGACAGAGGAATACCAGAAAGGACCAAATGAGTGATAGCAAAAAATGTTAGAAGCGGTAGGATTCACCTTGCTCCTGAAGCAATGACTGCTTTATGAACCTTCATACCATAATACCCTTTGCCTCCAAAAGCAGGAAGAAGTGAAGGGTGTATATTGAGTATGGATCTTGGAAAAGCTTGAACCAATTCTGCAGGTATGAGCTTCAAGAATCCAGCTAAGAGTATAAAGTCGATGTTGTAGCTTCTGTCAAGCATAAGGCACATTAGAGTAGCAAAAGAAATCACAAACAATGTGCAGCCATCAACTTTTCCTTCTAAATTATCATCTTGCTATATTTATAATTTTCTGTTCTTCCTTGATTCCTTCCCAACCCCTCCCCCCCCCCCCCCCCCCCCCCCACTATTGTTTTAACGAGAAGAGCCAATAGGAAAATGCCCTGTGGATGATTGCTGAACTTATTGACAATACAAAACAACTTAACCAGCATATAGAAGTGTTTCATGAATATATTTCTCCATTATAAAACTATGCTACATTGACACATGTACATAAAGGCAGATCAGGCCATGATTTATGGGTTATTAAAGCAAAGCCTTGCTAGTAACATAGGACGCTGCCTCTTACATTACTACACTATCATATCTTGCCTTTTTCATGTTTATTTCTTCACCCTTCTTCATTTTCTAAAGTAAAAAATCTCAATATATGACATTATGATCCTTAAAAATACAGCATTTGCTCACTCTATTTCAGAAATATACATTGACTATGGTTTCCAAATATCTTTATTCTCCAACGAGGAAAGGCAAGGGAGATAGAAAAATTAACCATAGAATTCAATGTAGTAGGTTCTTTCAATTGGAAAAAGAACGTTCAATGAATGGCTAATTTTCACCAACTCGAACTTCGTTTACGTTCAAATCTCATGGAGGTGATAGAATTGCAGAAACCAAGTTCTTTCAATCGACAGTAACTAGTTCCTCCAGTTAAAAACTCACAAAACAAACAAGTACTTCCAGCCAGAGCCTCTATACACCTTATTCCTAAAAACAAATTCACAATCCAGAAAAGACAAGGCTTTCAAGGATTTCTTCTTATGACATGAAACACACAAAATCCATATTCAATTAACTAAATATTCTTGCATAAAAATGCAGTACCTCAGAACATTCACAAGATCTTTTGCAGATAAACCAGGTCCATCTTTCACTTTGGGGAACAAAATTACAGGGATGCCTTTCTCTCTAGCATACTCTGCACCCCCACAGTCTGCAGCAGATGCATCAAAATTAGAGTTTTCAAAATTATGTTCAGGAAACAAATAGATTGCACTTCCAAAAATCGATGATCAACCATTGCTTCATTAGCTTGAATTATAAATCAAATAAAAACAGAGTGAAAATCCAAACAAGAAAATAAGTGCATAAAGAAAGTATACCAGCTTTATTAGTGACCAATACATTGATATCCCCATGAAGGAATCCATCAACACTTGCCTCATGTAGCGATTTGAAATTCGAACCACCTCCAGAAACAAAAACAGCAAGATTTTTCCTTTTAATTTCTGCCTTCCAATCATCTTCAGCAAGATTAAGAGCTCTTTCCCTCTGTACTTCCTCAACAGAAGCTCTACTCTTACTCTTCAATCCTCTCTTATTAACCAAAAAATTCGAACCCAAACAATAATGGGCTTTAAAGGAAACTCCTTCAGAAGACTTGGTAGGAGGTAAATATGATGGGGTTTTACGATTATGAATTTTGGGTTTAGGAATGGTGGCCGGAAGCTTGAATAGAGAACTTTGAGCATCCATTTTTACCACACTGTTGTACAGGAGGGGTAGATTCTAGGGCAGCTTGTTCCAGCTGAAAGGGATATGGCGGTTCAAAGGGTTGTGGTGTGGGCCGCCGGGAGAGGTGGGAGGAGCAGTGGCTCCGGTATCGGCGGGGTAGGCGGCGCTGGTTGTGGTTGTGGTGGGGGGAATTGTGTAATAGAATACATCATTGTACCGAAATTACAATTTTAGACATAGCCGTATGGAATTGTTCAGAATTTGATTTCAAATCTAATTATACATTTAAATAACTTTTTAAATTATTTTTATAATTTTAATACACAATTTTATTATTTTTTGAAATCAAACTCTATTATTGTAAATACGTTCCAAATTTTATAATGATGAATTTTGTCCGTTAATTTCGTAATGAGTTACCAATCGCAATGGCTTAAGGCTCTATAAATTCCTATTTTCTTTTATTTTCCTAATTTCTAAATTTTCAATTCCTAACTTTTATCTAATCATTTTTTAAATTAAATCAGAACTACATATCTTTTGGGATTCAATAAAATGTTTAAAGTTTTTTTTGTTTTTGAAGTAGTTAAAAATAGAGAGCCAACCTTTGATATGGTAACTCTACGGTGAGGGGAATATTTTATTTTGATTAATAAAAGAGTGATAACCATTCCAAGCAATCCATTATTTAGCGTATGAATGATAATGTCATGGCATGGTAGTCAGGAACGAGGCCATGCTCCAACAGTTGTGTCGTATATTAAGTCACCCAGATGTCGATGATTCGATTCTGACATGTCAATTCTGCCTATTTAGAGCGCAGACTGTCACCACTCTGCAGGTGGCTACCCACCTCAAGAACAAAATTTGATAGGCATGTGAGAAAAAAAAAAAATATATATATATTAATAAATTTTTTGAATTTAATTTTGAAATATTAAATAAAAAAGAAGTTAATAAAAAAAAATCAAATGAATTCAATATCATTCAGATTGAAAATAAAAAAATAAATCAAATAAGATTTGTAATATTATAAATTAAATATTCGTGGCACGACTTACGATTTGTTTGTTATGTATTACAACCGCATTTTCTAGATCGAGTTGATGAATATTTAGTCCAGCAAGCCGCATGCCATGAGGCCATAAGTGAAACTTCAACTTCAATCTAGTAATTCATAATTAAATTAAGCAAATCACAACGTAACACATTCATACCTTTAGTTTTCCACATTCCTCATTTCCGCCTAATATACCGGCAAATCGCCATCATTCTTACCACTTATTCTGCAGACTCTGAGTGTTGTTGATGCGCAATCGACCAGTCCCACTCGAAATTCCGAGAAATTATTTAGTGCATCGGATAATTTTCCATCGTCTTTCGATCTCTGCAGGGTTAAAAATTTTGTTGGGAGAGGAAAAATGTCAGACGGCGCGGCCACTTGTATAGACATTCTCTTGGCTATCTTCTTGCCTCCCCTTGGTGTGTTCTTCAAATATGGCTGCAAGGTAAAATTAAATTAATTCCTTTTATTTTTTTAAATTATTTTTTAAAATTTCTTTTGGGTTAGATTGTTCTTACGTTAATTTTTGTGAGAATTGATGGATGTGGGATCGATCGAGCAGCCGGAGTTTTGGATCTGTTTGTTGCTGACATTATTTGGATACTTGCCTGGAATCCTTTTTGCTGTTTGGGCTATCACCAAGTAGTTCTTCAAACTGATCGATCCATATTCTAAGGAAGGTAATTCATTTGATTTAATTTTATATTTTATATTTTTAATCAAACTATCTCTATTACACGGAAGTTTATGAGCTGGGGAAGGGGATATTTGGCCCTTCCCTAACGCATATGAGCTCGTTTTTTTCTGCCCGCTACGTGAAAGGATGCATTGTAACCCTAATATCATTTTGGTATTTGCATGTTTGTAAACTGCAAATCTGGTCTTTCTTGGTGAATTTTAATTTAGCACCATTTTAGGTCTTTTACCAAATGCATGATGTTTTCTATTTAGTTGGATTTTGTGGGTTCTTGTTCTACACTTCATATGATATCTCCGATTTGAAAAAGTGTGTTGAAACTATGTTTGAAAATGATTTTTTAAATGTAGAAAATAAAGCATTAACATAAATTTAAATTGGATTTCAAAATAGGGTGAAATACAATTTAGTTTATCCCACGTGGTTTTGCACAACGAATAATTTACTCTGTGATTTCAAAACTGACAGTTATCCTCTGTGGTTTATGACTGAAGTATCCAATTAACTAAAAGTATCAAAATTAACGGCGTGTTAGATTGATTTAGTACAGATTAAGAGTATGAAACTATAATAAGTTACGAAAAATGCAATATTTCCTGATAATTATTAATTTAAAAATTTTAAGTCAGTAGGAGTAACTTCAAAACTGTTTCTAAACCACAGAAAGTAACTGTTACTTTTTAAACTATACAAGAAAAACGGTCTGTGATTGCAAAATCAACTGTATTTCACCCTGCAAAATATTGGGTTGAATATATAGGATAACATTCAAATAGATTGAGATCTTTGTATCCAAGATTATTTTCTTCTATGTGGGATAAAAATGTAATTTAGTCTCCTAATGTGAACCGTATCAAAAGATACAGATCGAGGTTGTCATTCACACCTTTACTAATACAATCAGTTCATTAATGTTAACCTTAAATTTTGTTTAGACTATCTCCTCAATTTATCGTATTGATCCTAATACGATGACAAAATTTGAATTAGACAAAAAATTCGAAAAACTATAGCCTTAATTTACCATGAAAAAATATTGGGTCGTTAATAATCTTTCGCTTTTGGACAGGTGGATGATGACATGCCGAGGTGGCCGTAGAAAATCTTCTGGGGTACTTGCTACTGCTGCTGTTATTTTCAGGATCGATGTTACTGTGTGCTGCTGTTTCTCGATTCCTATATTAATTTTTCCAATGTTCTAACGTTGTTAGTGTGTGTGTGTTTAGTGTTGATTATGCCTCGCTCGCTATTACTTTTATTTTGATTTGCATTAGAGTAGTTGAAAATTTTAATCAGAAAAGAAACAGAAAATTTGAATAGCCAACTCCATTTTGTCATTATCATCGACTAATCAGTTCTGAAAAATGTTGTTTTTATTTTTTATATCCTATTCCTCAACCACCCCCCACCCCCACCCCTCCCCCCCCACCAAAAAATAAAAAAAAACTATTTTGAAGTTTCTTAAAGCCTTAATAAATTTTTTTCCCCTCATATTTTCAGATTAGTTATGACCTTTTTTCCCTAAAATTTTAGAAAGGAAATGATTGGGACTCAGGAAAAGTAAAAATATAAGATGAAAGTGTAGATTGAATGATCGAGATGATTTTGAAAAACATCTATTGTTGACATGACCACGGTCCGGCGGTTTTGAAACCGGAGCCCCCGGTTCTCGACTTAAAACCATCTTAATTATAATGCTCATTTGCCCAAGTAGGGATTTTTAAATTTTTTTTTGGTTTTGGATGAACCAAGCAGGGATTCAAATAGGCAAACTAGACCGTTAAGTTTTAAGGAAGTTTGGTTAACCAGACCAACTACTCCTCCTTTTTTTACTTTTTATTATTATTATATTATACATTTATTTATAAATGACATTACATATATTATTAATATATATATATAGTAATCGTTAAGTTAAATTAAAGCATATATATATAAATGTAAACTAATGATTAAATTAAAGTTGTTTCGACCAGAATGGAAAATGTGACGGAATCGGAACCAGCCGTTCTAGAATCATCTTGGAACCGTCTTCCCAAGGTTCTGGTCCAGGATTCAGTTCCACTTTTCATAAGACTGGGTATTGATGATTTCGAAATCGTAACAAACGGTTCTGGGATGATGGTTGTTGAACCCCAACTTAGCACCGAGCTCGCATGACGTCGGCCTTCATCTTCGGCTCCCTGCTTTCGGGATCAACTCCCTTGTTTAACTCTTATGATTAAGTTAGAAGAGAAAGAGAATAATATCTCAAAGCTAAGCTGGAATTCAATCCCCTTCCAAATGAGAGGATACCTGGGTATTTATAGCAAAATAAGGAGTGAGTGGATACAGTTGTCCAGTCAAAGTGTCATCTTTATGTCGTAACACGTGTCAATGATGCCACCTGTTGAGCATCTGCAAATCTGGACTTCAGGTCTTCCAAGGACGAGGTCAGCAACCAGGTCGTCAATGGATGTCGTCCAGCCACAGGTCGTCAACGGACGAGGTCAGCCCCCCACAGGTCGTCTAGCCACAGGTCGTCCGAGGTCAACCCCCAAGTTGTCCTAGATGGGGTCAGCCCTTAGGTCACCTCGACATTAATTTAGTATTCCATCTACTTCAAACTTCATAATTAGAATTGATGGGGCATTAGTAGCTAGCTCTCTCACTTCTCAAACATCAACAAACATGGGTAATTTAGTGGCACACACTGGTACATGATAGGTGGAAATTTTTTGCCCTCTCAATGTTTGATGTAGAAATTTTGCGACAGGTAATTCCCCTCACATTGGAGGGAGTCCCACAAGTAGTCCCATGTGGGGCCATTTCCAATGTGAACCTTTTTCTGATGTTTATAGTACTAAAAAATCATCTCACATCGTACAGAATAATAATTAGACATTACTTATAAATTTTACATTTACCTAAAAATATTTCTTATACAAAAAGTTTAGCATTGCAGGTCTCATCATCGTAGAGGTTGCACTTCTGTATAGTAAACATTCATTGCACATGGATCAATGACTCAGAGGAATTGCTCATATATAATCAAATAATATAATTTTAACTTAAATAATGTTAAATAAATTACCCAAAAAAGTACTCCTAGAATTACATATTCTGTTTTCATCACACGAACAAAATGTGTTTTTATAAGAAATCGTAACGTTTCTTTTACTAATAAGAGTTAATTGATAAATCTTTTTAATTACCATATTAAGACATTCATGAAGGATCGATGTAATTAAACAAAATCTGATATTGTTAGTCCAAATGAATTACTAAATAGGAATTACGATTTTATATTAAATCCTTGTATTGTTAATTTTTATATGTGTATATCATGCACATATTGATAGCTAGCTGTCCTTCCTTCATTTTTAATTAATTAAATCCCTCGTTAAATTGTTTCGATCATACACATTTGATGGCGACATATAATCAATATAGTCAACCTTACGAAGTGAGATGACGTTTTCGTTTAGTTGTTATTGTTTTTGTAAATCTCTCGTTGAATGGAGAAGATACATATATCCGGAATTTTATTTTTTCTTTGTGGCAAGGTTCAATATCAGAAATTTATTCTCCTTAATTAACACAATTCTGATTTTTTTATAAAAAAAAATGATTTTTTTTTTTTGCATAACGAATACTATAGGAAACCAATTTATTTCTCGAATATTGTATTTTGTTATGATTGAAATAATTTTCTTAATATCTTTTTCAGGTGCTGTAATTATTTACCAACAAATACGTTGCTAGAATCTATTTAAAAAAATGCATTTCACCTTTAAAATACAATGAATTTATATATGGTCGATCTACTTTAATAAGCTAGCTAGTCAGATATTTATGTATATACATATAAATATATATATATATATATATATGTACACACATAGATGTATGGCTTAATATATTACCTTTTGCGTGGCTCTTAATTTGTAGAAGGCATTTTTTGCCTCTAAAATTGTACGTGTTTATTGTGAAATGACATTATATATCGATCGTCAATAATATTTACTGACATCAACTCTATATTTGTAGAGGCAAAAATGTTATATTCCAATGAATAATATCAACGCAAGATCTAGTAATACTTTCTGAAAATTAGAGGGCAAAGTCGAAACTACCCAAAACACATGGGATAAAAAATAATTATGCACATAAAGAGGGGCGGATCTACATGAGCTGCAAGAAATTTTGAAAAACTAATTCGATATAATATAATTTTATGGCATTTTGGTACTTCTTCCCCACCAAAACTTAAATTAAGGGAATTAAAGTTTTTGAAATTAACAATAATAAATAAAAATTTATTAGATATAAACAAATGATTGATTTTTTATTTAAGAAATTATTCTTAATAAAATGTCACTCTACTAAAATATTTTTCGGAACTTGCCTCCGCCCTGCACTAAAATATGAGTGGACATATTAGTTAAATTCCTATTATAACCATGGGTGGATCCGGGGGATGGGGTGGTCCCGGACCCCTCCACCACCCCCAACTCTTATTAGTAGTGTATTTTTTAGTAGAAAAGAAATTTTATATATGTATTTTACACTTAAAATTTGTTCATATATTGGACCCTTCAAAGATTTTGTTCTAGTTTCGCCACCGATTATAACACACTAAACATATATAATCTTTCATGCATTCAAACACAACAAACATACCAAAAACAAAGAACAAACATATGCTAAATAATAGATTTTGATCTATGCATTGGATGAAAATCAGTAAAAATCTCTAACATTAATGTCCGAACATGGAAATCTCAGTATTTATATAGCAATCACCCCTTTGAATCAAGAAAACCAAACCCACAAAGTAGTTTTTTTTCCTTCCATAATTCTTCCCTTCCCTTCCTTTGCCAGCCATGACAAGGAAGAAAGTGAAGCTCGCCTTCATCACTAATGATTCGTCCAGAAAAGCAACATTCAAGAAAAGGAAGAAGGGTCTGATGAAGAAGGTGAGCATGGTGGGGTGGTCTCGGGACCCCTCCTCCACCCTAATTATTATCTGTGTATATTTAACTGTTAATTTTATAATGTATTGAATTGTACATATATTCATATGTTGGACCTTCAAGAATTTTTAAAATATATTTTTTGGGGCCGTCACTCAAGGCATTGGCAGATCCAAGGGTGAAGTGGGGTGGTCTCCAGACCTCTTTAACTCTTTCACTTTTATTATCTATGTATATTTAACTATTAAATTTTTATTTATAATGTATTTAATCGTCAAAATGTTTTATATATTCATATGTTGGATCGCTCAATAATTTTTAAAATGTATTTTTTTGTTTGGCCAATTAAGGTAAGTGAACTCAGCACCCTTTGCGGGATTGACGCCTGCGCCATCATTTATAGCCCTTACGAAACACAGCCGGAGGTCTGGCCGAGCGCCGTCGGAGTCCAGAAGGTGATTTCTCAGTTCAAGAGGATGCCGGAGATGGAGCAGAGCAAGAAAATGGTGAACCAGGAGAGCTTCATCCGGCAGAGGATCGCGAAAGCCAACGAGCAGCTGAAGAAGTTGCAGAAGGAGAATCGGGAGAAGGAGATGACGGAAGCGATGTACCAATGCCTCGCCGGAAAAGGGCTGCAGAATATGGCTATGGCGGACTTGAATGATCTTGGGTGGCTTCTGGATCAAAAGCTGAAGGAGATTTACAAGAGGGTTGATTCCCTTAAGAAAATGGGTTCTCAGCCACAAGTTGCACCTCAACCGCCACCGCCCCCACCACCGCCTCCACCGGCTGTGCCGGAGCAGAAGCCGTCATTGGATTTGGCCGTGGATGGGGTCCATAAGCCGCAATGGTTCATGGATTGGATGAATAATCCGAATGATCAAAACATGGGTTTTGGCAATGGGGATGAGATGATTATGCCATTTTCTGATAATCATAACACAATGTGGTCTAGTGCTTTCTTTCCATAAGATTATATATATATATATATATATATATATAAGATCGATCTAGATCTGATTTATTTTGTTTTAGATACATATATACTTTGGTTCTTGTTTATGTGATGATCAGATCCTTGTCTTGTGCAAGATCTTAATTAAAATTGTGTTTTAATTCCAGTTTGTTGATTTTATTTTTTTATACCATTGTTTTATAAATCTTATATGAAATTTCAGTGATCCATATGTGAACTTGGCCAATCAACGTTATGAAATGTTAAAGTGAAAATTTTCGGCTCTGTTGTCTACCAAAAAAAAAGAAAAAAAATCTAATTAGTTGCGCGTAAAATTTTGTAGGAAGTGCAATGAGTATTGGATAGATGTGCGACATTTGTATTTGATATGTACAATTAGTATTAGATTGATGTGCAATTTCTTTATTTGAGATGTGCAATCAATGGTAGGCTGATGTGCAACGCTCAATATTGTGCGCGAAAAAATTTGACATGAATTTTATCATCCGCATATATAGCCCTTCAAGTGCTTTCAGTCTATCGGTGAGTAACTGTGGACCGTGCGCTCAACCGTTCTTAGGGCCTGTTTTTTACTAAATGTTTGAGACCAGGTTCAAAACCCAAAACAAAACCAAACTTTTGTTCTCTAACTTAGTTTTACAACCTAATTCTCAACCTTTTTTTTCCCCAAAACCTCTTCACTCTCACCCAAACTACAGCCGCCACCCACACTGCCGCCGGCAGAATCTGAACCTGATCGCATCACGATCATCAAAGAAATAGCAGCAGCTTCTCCATGCCAACCTACGATTACGCTTTCAAAAGCTCCTCCCACGAGAAGGAACAGAAGACGTATGGACAAGCAGCGTCTTTAGCTACGAAATCAGAGACGAGAAACGATGAGGAACTGAGCTTGAAGCCTCATAGGTCCTGCACTAACTGGGGCAAAGGTCAAACGGCTAGTTATGAGCAACCAATATCTATCATTTTGCCGTTTCGCATTAAATAATGAGTTAACGAAACGCCCTCTTTTTACCATTGAACTTCCCAATCTAATTCATAGTAATACTCATAATGTTCAACTTTATGAAAATCCCATTGTATTTTGAAAATTCGTGGCCTTGGACTAAACTAGGTGGGTGCTAGTGTGGGCTCCAGCCCCCACCAAGTTCACCCGAGAGTACATGGAGAGCTGCTATATAGTCCAACCCCAAAGCAACATCAAATCTCACAGCCCCCATAGTTGCATCCCAATGTTATTTTATTTATTTTACTCATTAAATAGAAAAAAAAAAATTTATTTTTACTCTTTATAGAGTTGAATCATATCATAACTTTAAGTTCTTACCCAAAAAAAATAATATCTTGAAAGGCAAATCATAAATTCATGTTACTGTCATAATATTATAGTATTATTATATATATATTTTTATTATGATATCCACTTATTTGTATCATGATGAAAGTGCGTGATTTCATCATATATAACAAGCTAGTAACGTTGTCCGTGTCAATAACAAACTCGTAGAATACAATTGATTCTTCTCTCCCTTTTATTGCCCGAGCATGAACTATACTTATCAAGTTTTTTTGTTTTGTTTTGTTGGGTTGAAAATAATACTTATCAAGTGTTTGTATAATTGTATATACCACTACCCAAAAAAGGTCTATTGGAGGCGGGTTTCGCGACCCGACACCTGCCTCCAATGCGGGAGCCTCCAATATGGGCACCCGCAACACCCGCCTCCAATATCATGCATATCGGAGGTGGGTGCATGGAGCACCCGCCTCCTTTTGGTGTTTTGATAATGGAGGAGGGTGCATGTGTGCACCCGCCTCCAATACTCACCGAGTGCAAAATTTAATTTTTCTTGCTTTAATAAGAATCGAACTTGCGCCAACAGAAACACTTGACTCTTGCACACTAAATTTACCACTAGGCTACTTATACTCATATATTTAAAGTTAAAATCAAAAGTATAAATTTATATATTTCCTTTTAAAACTTGTGATTTTTATTGCCTACTAATTTATCGCCTTGCTCGAATCTCGACAAATTTTCAAATTCCTTTTTAACTTTCTACAGTCCAAAACTGAAGAGAATTTTCGAAACACTATTGGAGGCGGCTGCAAAAATGCACCCACCTCCTTTTGGTGTTTTGGAGGCGGGTGCATGTCCAAAACACCAAAAGGAGGCGGGTGCATGTAATAATCTGTTACGAAAATTTTCATTGGTTTTGGAGGCGTGTTTTTGGAAACCCGTCTCGAATGCACCTATTGGAGGCGTGTTTTTGGAAACCCGCCTCGAATGGACCTATTGGAGGCAGGTTTCAAAAAACCCGCCTCTAAATGGGCACCTATGGCCCTTTTTGTAATAGTGTACTGAATTGTATCCCTTGTATAATTGTGGATTTAATTTTCTTTTTTACATTAATACATTTAATTAATCATAAGCTAGCTCCCACACGAATTTTTTTTTTCTGGTTCTGCCACTATTCGTAGCATCGGTCCCGATAAACCCCAATTTAGTGCTTCTTCTCCAGCAACTTCCCCTACGTCCTCAACTTGATTTACAAAAAATAGGAATGAAATGTTTAATTTTTTTTTTTTTTTTGGGCACTTCTGACTTGCCAAAAAACGTATATTTTCTTATGATATGCAACCTCTGTATTCGAAATGTGCAATTAGTAATAGGTGAATGTGCAACACTTGATATTATACCAAAAAAACTAAAATAAATTTAATTTGGACACTTCTAATCAATCGTTACGAAACATTCACCAAGTTTTTCAGGACTACTGCTTTGACAAAATAAATAAACAAATCTGGGCTAAAATTGATGGATGATAATTAACAGGTAAAATAAATTTGTTTGGGCGAGGATGAAACTAGGATGGGTGATCTCTTAGAAAGTGCTCATATTGTACCATTTCTTAGGAAAAAAAAGAAAAGAACGTTACGTAAAAATTGATCAAGCATTGAACAAGGTAAAATTATATTCGCATTCAAAAAGAAAAGAAAAATATTTTCTGAATTTTAGTTTACATTGGATGTGAAGATTACTAAAAATCTTTGCCATTAATTTCCACACTTGGAATATCTGTAATTATATAGCAATCACCCCTTTTGAAAGAAGAAACTATATATATGATCACAAAGTAATTTTCAAAATAACCACAAACGTTCTCTTTCAATTGCTTATTTGATTTTCCTATTACCATGACAAGGAAGAACATTTTTAATTTTTTTTAATTTTTTTAAATTTTATAATTCAACACTATTACATCAAGTTTTGTTACATTATATGCAGGAGTTGTGGGAAGGAGAAGAACGAAGTTAAGAAGCTGTTTGTAGAGTCCTGTCAGCCTGCACTCTAAACATGCCGAACACTCTAAACATGCCGAACTGACAAAGATATGAATCCAATTCTCGACCTCCGAGTGAATCTTTCTAATTAGAAATAGATTAACTTGTCAATAATGATATGTGTTAGTTTGATTATAGTTTCATTTGAGACTAAGGGCTTTAAGAGAAAGATCTATTAATACCCCTCCCCCCATCCCACCCACCCACCCACAATACCCCAAGCCCAATCCTAATCCCAACCAAAGCTCAAGCTTTAAGACCGAGGGCTTGATTCTTATATTTTCAAAAATATGTTTCTAAAATATATTTTAAAGAATATGGTAACGAACACATTTTGAAACATGGTAAGAAACATGTGGTATGATTAAGGGGCTTTAAAATGCGCTCACTAAAATTCGTCTCGAAGCCCACAACTGAAAAGCCCAAATTAATTGAAGCCTTGAAGGTGGTGTTCATAAAGCCCGCCAATTTTTGGCTGTTCATAAAAGAAATTAAAAAAATAATAAAATAATGGTCATTGTCCATGTTTTTACATAAGATAAGGACACTGCTAAACGCAGAGAAGTAAAGTGCTAAACGCAGAGAATGAGAGATAGTATTTTCAAATTATATCCAAAATACCCCCCACCCCTAATATTGCCTACCAGCCCCTGCCCCACCAAAACCCACCCTTAGGCCGCCTAACCCCCTAACCTTTAGGCCGCCTAACCCCCAGCATATGGTTAGACAATCTAACCCTTAAGCCACCTAACCCCATCGAACAGGGTTATGCGGTCTAATCCTTAGGCCGCCTAACCCCCCAGAACAGGGTTAGGCGGGCCACCTAACCCCAATTTTCACCATTTACGAGTATTTTCGAAAAAACTCTATTTTTTCCGACAAATCCTTGAACGAGGCTCCCGAACTAAAGAAACCCAGCAAGTGAATTTGATATATCAAACCCACTTGTTGGGTTTTATATCATGAAACCCATTTGTGGATTTCATGATATAAAACCCATTACTGGGTTTGTAATGCTTCTCTGCGCATTAGAAGCAGCCAGATTTGGCTGCTTATGGTCAGATCATTTCCGCCACCCAAATTCAGTAGGAATAAAGGGTTGGGGTATTTTGGGTATAATTTTAAAATACTATCTCTCCTTCTCTGCGTTTACACAAACCGTAAGATAAATCATTTATGAAGTTAAAGAATTCCGATTATATAATTCCGGTCATTGTCCATGTCGGGGTTCGATTCCTACCTCTGTCAGTCCTGTCTATTTATAGTGCAAAGCTGATAGGATTCTGCAGGAGGCTTCCCACTTCGTTCTTCCCCTCCCCACATCCCCTGCCTTCAATGTAATAGATTAGGATTATGAATAAGAATGAAGAATTCCTTCAAAAAAAAAAAAAAAAATCTAAGCAACTAATAGAGAAACTCTAATTTAAAATTAGACATTTGTACTACTAATCGCAAATTCCCCATGTGAAAAAAAAGAAGAAAACTTAAACTACACAATTTTGAAGTTAATACACAATATATTTATTTCCAAACTTACGAACCATACAATTATTTTTCCTATCATAATCTCATTTTTTGCCATATAATGAGTAGGTAGTAACAAATGTGTGGTAGATTGTCATAAAGAGGAACGTTATGAAATAAAATGAGAAGCAGAGAAAGTGTTCATAATTATTAAAAAAGGAAATTTACGAAACAAACACTCAATTTTAGAGAAAGTGTACCCTTCCTAAGGTCGGGTATATAAGAAACGCCTAGGGTGTGTTTGGTGCTCGGGAATGGAAATTGAGGGAATTAATGAGCATCTGATTTTTAGGATTAAAATTCCTATGCTTGGTGCGTACGAAACTCTAATAATTTAAACTATTATATCATTTAAAAGGCAATCTAAAATTTCTTTAAGGAAAGATTTATTCATTCTCGAATATGAGATGTCCCTCATTCCCATTCTCATTCTCATTCCTATTCATCTGCGCTAAACACACCCTTATTCTTTGTTTTGTTGTATGCAAGAAAACGCTTTATTTCCCAGTTCCAACGAAAGTTTACACATAATAGTGTCAGCATGGCCGACCCTTCTTTCCTATTTTAATTCTTCTATGTTTTTTTTTGTTCTTTTATGAAAAAATTCTTGTTGTGAACATAATAACATTTAAAATTATAGGGTGTTCAATAATTTTGTTTTGTTTTTCTGTTTTTGTTTTTGCGAGTGTTCAATTTTTAAATTCCTCTTACGGATAACTATTCTAATACTTTCAATTAGTTGTTGGTGCTCATTTTACCGTTTTAAAAACGAAAGGAATTTTCTAACGCGGTTTACAACACAATACATTTATAGAGTACATTAATTGACAGTACTGGCTTGGCAGCCAAGGTTCTCCAATTGGATGAATAATACCTAGATGGTATTTTAAGTTGCTCACTATTGAACTCATAGTTGAAGTGATAAGTAGTATACCATATGTAAATTATTCGCGATACCTTGGTTAAGATTATATTGGTGAATTTCAGTCACTAGACGTTGTTTCCCTAGTAATTCCCTTCTTCTTTTCGTGTTTTTTAACTTTGTCCTTCATGCTTTTTTTTTTTTTTTGGGTTTAAATATGCCCTCTACGTTTGTAAAATAAGTATAATCATAACCCCTTATGAAACCTACTTGCAATGTAGTATTAAAACGACTTATTTGGCAATTATGACATGAAAAGAATATGTTGAGTTTGATAATTTTAGTTGTTTTACAATAAAATCTTTCTGTCCTATTTTTGAGAACTTTACCATTACTGTCCCATCAACCAATATCTACTTCCGGCTGTTGAGACCAAATCCATAGAGAACACTACGAACCACCGGTGCTCTGCTTCTTAACCTAACGTCTCCAACCCTGCTTGAAAGCCTTTATGTAAAAGTTGTTGACTAAACTGTGCTCCATTGAGTCACGGCCTCAATGAATCCTACACCTTGTGGATTCCCACACCCTAAGAATCAACGATCGCCACCTTGGCATCGAAACCATACAGGAAGCAGTGCGTGGCCTGGAGACGTTATTTCAGGTTGTTATCAGGAGCCCACTAAAAATGGTTATCGACTGTTCATCTCTGATGAGCCTATGTTCCCCCACCAACAATATGCAAAGACAACAGTTGGATTAAAAAAATTGTTGAAAATAATGATAGACACTAGAATTAAAGAGGTAATAGCTTATTCCAAAAATTAATACTAAACTAATTGATTTATGTTAATTAGATTACCTATCAAGATCTGGGGTGCATGGTTTGGGTCATGCCGTTATATTGATCCACAGTAGAAAGAAACCTTAAAATATTGTTACAATTCAATGATATTTAGGGCAGAAGGATTTTTTTTTTTTTTTTGTAACAACTAATTTGACCCAACATTTTTTCCATGTTATTGTGCCAAATAATTCATTTTAATCCTACATGTCGCAGCTACGTTTTATAAGAGGTCATGGTTATACTTATACTTATCATATATACGAGGTCATATTTTTGAACTAAAAAAAAAATTACGAAGTCAGAATTGAATCGTAGATGAAATCATAAGGGCAAAAATGCACATTTTTCCCTTTCTCTCCCTGGTTTAGTTATATAAACCATCGATTCTTGTCAGTTGAAAAATAAATATAAACCTTCCTTCAAATTTACTTGTCCCTCATTGAATTGAGTATATTCATTTATCCTCAATTTTAAAATACGTTTTCTGTAAAACTTTTTCTAAAATGTGATGTATTTTTAAAATATTTTTATTAGGTGCTAGCTGTTAGCCATACTTTTGGTCATTAATTTACGAAAGTTAATGTGTAATTATAATATTTCTAATTAATTAATATCGAAAGATACCAATTAAATAGGAAAAATTAATTATAACTAGAGATGATGGAACTTTTAATATTTTATATTAATAAGAGATTTTTTTAAAAATAATTTAACGTAACGCTTAAATACGTTAATTTATTATTTATCACAAAAGACAAAGATCTTTCAACATTTAATATTAATAACGAGTTAATGAATTTTTATCTTTAAATTAATGAACATAAATTTTAATTAATTTAAACATGTTTTTCTTTTCCTATATATAGAACGCTTTCAAAATCATTTCTTCTGAACTTTGTCATTCCGATCGGTCAACAATGACGAAGTACAAGGTAAAGATCGAGTACATCGCCGACGAAAAAGCCAGAGAGAAATCATACAAGAAACGGAAGAGCTCCGTGCTGAAGAAAACGGGCGAACTCAGCACGCTCTGCGGCGTCGAAGCTGCTGCCATCGTATACAGCCCGTACGAATCCGAGCCGGCAGTTTGGCCCTACGCCGCCGGAGTCCAGCAAGTGATATCGAAGTTCAGAGGCTTGCCGGAGCCGGAGCAGACAATCAGAATGGAGAATCAGGAAGGATTCATCCGGAAGAGAATCGCGAAATCCCGCGAAACGCTGGAGAAGCTACAGAGGGAGAATCGGAAGATGGAGATTAATCAGCTGCTGAGTCAGTGCCTGGCGGAGAAAGAGGCGGTGCAGAACGTGGCCACGGCGGACATGAATGAACTGGCGGTGTTCGTGGAAGAAAAGCTCAAGGAAGTGAACAATCGGATGGAATTCCTTAAGAATCAAGTTGCGCCATCGGCTCCGGAGGCTGCCGGAGAGATGGTGGCGGGAGGGTCGTCATCATCATCGATGCAAGAGCCGCCGCCACCGGCTGCGGAGGCTGCCAGCGAGATGGTGGCTGTAGGGTCGTCGTCATCATCCATGCAAGAGCCGCCACCACTGGCTGCGGAGGCTGCCGGCGAGATGGTGGCGGGAGGGTCGTCGTCATCATCCATGCAAGAGCCGCCGCTTCCGGCTGTGGAGGCTGCCGGCGAGTTTGTGGCGGGAGGGCCGTCGTCATCATCGGTGCAAGAGGATTATTTCTTGGATTTGATGAATGACCCTAACTACGAAGATGACATCATAGGGTTTTTTCCGTAGATTTGTTTACAAGATCGTTCTGATCTTGTTTCATTTTATCATTTGGATTTTGATTTGTCTTTTTGTTGTTGAGTCCAAGTTGTGTGTTTGAATATCTCCAGTTAAATTGTATGAATCATTTGATCTATGATGTTTAATTAGTTTCTATGTTGATTAAGAGTTCAAATATGTTGTTTCGTTTATAATTATTGTATCATTCATAATGTCATGTTCTTCAAAACAAGTTTTTCATATACTTTTGAGGTAAAATGACAATATTTTACATCATTAGTACACCATCAGCTAGATGAGTGAATTATGTAACGATTGCTCTCCATTCATATATAAAAGAAAAATTAAATTTAAAGTGTGTATATATATAATATATACGCAGTTAAGGAGTTGGGATTATATAAATTCTAAGAAATTGATAGAGAAATTCTAATTAAATATTGAAAATGTACTTCAAAAAAATGAATTTAAAAGCATCATATATATCATATTACATAAATACATCATTTACTGCTATGGTGAGACTAATTAATTTAAAAGCATCATATATATCATATCACATAAATACATCATTTACTGCTATGGTGAGACTAGTCAGATTGCTAATGACTTGCAAATCGAAGGCGTGATTTTAAAAGTATTTTCAATTCAATTGCTTTGTTATTTACTTCTTATTGTCTTTATTAAACTTATAGATATGATCTTTAAAAACTTGAATATAGAATGAGTATATTTCTTAAATGCAAAGTTTAGATCTATAAACCTCGTTTACTTTGTTGATGTTTATCTTAATAACTGTAAATGATCATTAATTATGTACCTTACAGATACGTTTCAATTTGAATATATTAAATGCATGTTGTAACGGAACAAGATAATGGTAGATGGTCATAAAGAAAACCGCTATAAAATAGAATGAGAGAGGTAAATAACGCGTGATCATAAAACGGAGTGTTGTGAAATGAAATGAGAGGTAGGGAAGGTTAATGTTATGAAACAAAATGACATAGATGTCTAGAGAAAGTGATCACAAATAGAATCAAGAAAAAAAAAAAAAAGAAAAAAAAAAGAGTTGGGAAAAGTGGTTGTAGAGAGAAACGCGGTGAAACAAAATGAAAGAGAGCGTATTCACAACCATAATACAACATATGATGATAAAATGAGACGAGAAAAGTTTTTCGATGCACAGTTTTTCTAAGAATTATACATTATAATCTTTTACCCTTTATTTGATTAATGTCGAGCATAGTTAATTGTTTTGTGCCCAATAACTAAATCAACTAAAGTGTTGCTAGTTGTATTTGTCAATTTGTTACCTTCTTGCTTCTTTGTAATTTTGGAATTCATTTTTTTTTTTTCTTTTGGATTGGCTTGTTTTGATTTTGGTGTATTTTATGTAATGGGCTAGTATGCTCCTGGAATATGACTATCCGACCCCTATGGCCTAATGAGAAAAGTACAACCTGTAAATCCGACATGAAGTGTGGAAGGTTTTGATCATTTTGTTTATGGAGGAATAGTCTCTCATCACATTGAAACAGATACATATGGCATATTAACAGGGTTATTTCATCTTAGCGTCTGCTTGAACCGAATTCCTATAGTGAAAAAATATGAGCGCAATTAAAATTTTCGAGGAGTTATACATTTGTGTATTTATAAGACAATCAACAATTTCTTGAAGTTCGATCTCTCCCCTGGATGAACTATATAACCAAGAGAAACCATGAACCAAAATAGAAGAGGTTACCCCACTCATGAATAAATATTTCATTGTAGTCTCATTAGACACGAATATGATTTTTTAAATTTTATTTTGTAGTTTTACTTCACTACCACAGAAATGTTCAAAGGAGGCGCCCTTATGGAGGCGGGTTTACAAATACCCGCCTCCAAAGTTGCATTGAAAAACGCGGGGTGGTATTTGGAGGCGGGTGGAGCCTTCACCCGCCTCCAAATAAAACACTAATGAAGGCGGGTTAAGCTAACACCCGCCTCCTGTAAGCTAACAGCTTATAGGAGGCGGGTGTTAGCTTCACCCGCCTTCATATAATAGAGCTTTATGGAGGCGGGTGAAGCTAACACCCGCCTCCTATAAGCTACCAGCTCATTGGAGGCGGGTTGTAGCTTCACCCGCCTCCATATAGCTCTGCTAGCTACAACCCGCCTCCAAAAAGCTGTTAGCTTATAGGAGGCGGGTGTTAGCTTCACCCGCCTCCATTAGTGTCTTAATTGGAGCAGTCGCGGATTTCCTTCCCTCCCACCTCCAAAAAGCGGATTTCCTTCTCCTATTACACATTGTATTTCCTTTATCAAATACTCATTGTATTTGTATCATTGTTAAGGTAAGTCAAATCCAATTATGAATGAATTTGGATTAATCTTCTCCTATAAAAGCATGTCAGAGTTTCATTGTGATTTTCATTCTCCTATTCCGTGCATCTCTATACTTAAATTTTCCGTAATCATCAGTTGTTCCTTGAAGTTTGCGGGTATCTCCCACATTTTTTCCTATCGAGTGCTTTAGGTGCTGAACACCTCATTGTTCATTGTGGACTTATAAAATACTGCAGGTTACATACTTCTTACATAATAATATTTTCCATACAATTGTATTTAGCATATTTTCCAAACTTTTCTGTTACATATTTATTTGTGTTATATTAGTCCACCGTTCCTTGACTTATTATTTTTAATAGCCTTCATAATTTTAAGAATCTCCATCATTAATGATGTACCTTCTTGAAAATGTTAAAAAAGTTATTTATATATATATATATATATATTATATAATATTATATGGACAAATTACATTTTTTCGAGGTAATAAAGTTATTTGTGTATATTTCAATGGTAGTATGCATAAATGTAATGGTATTACATATTACAGTAGCATTCTTTTTGTCACCAAGTACTCCTGTCCCCACGGGCATATACTACTTACATTGTGGCATTCTATTCGTTCAGCATTTTATTTCCATTACTCCGTTATATATTACCCCCCCTTCTGGGGGTTTTTTTTCCCTATACTGGCACAATAATATGATTCGGTCTGAAACTAACATTTTACATATGTTGGCGTTCCTTTAGGCTTTACTATAGATTTATATGTTACTGATGCAGGCTGCTCAAATTGGCTATGGATCGTAACACGATAATATTTGGTGATCGAACCGCGCCCTCCTATATTGCACTTGTTGACCAGTTTGTTGCCATCGCATATGAGAAAGAAAAGTATGGAATATGTCCGTGTAAAGATTGCAGAAATATAGCCAGACAGAAGAACCCTGATGAAATGCGATTGCATTTACTGAAGAGGGGATTCGATCCCACGTATAAGATATGGAAGTGGCATGGTGAGACGCCAACAAATCCTGTGAATCTAAATCTCAATGACACCCATGAAGAATTGATTGATAGTCCCGATGATTTGGAGGAAATGGTTGAAATGGTTGGTAAGTTCGCCGATGGACCAGATGTCATTGCGTCTTTAACAGGCGACAGTGAAGTGCCCCTCTATAACGGGTGTACGAAGTATACACGGTTGTTAGGTGTTTTGAAACTGTTTAATTTGAAAGTCGCACACGGTTGGACCGACAGCAGTTTCACGGCATTGTTGACGTTATTGAAGGATATGTTGCCCGAAGGTAATGAACTCCCAGGTCGTACCTACGAGGCGAAAAAGATCTTATGCCCTCTGGGTATGGAGTACAAGAAAATACACGCTTGTCCTAATGACTGCATACTATATCGTAATGAACATGAGAATGCATCTTCATGTCCCAATTGTAAGGCATCCAGATACAAAAGACAAGAGAATTGTGATGACATCAACATTGAAGACCAGAGGGTCGACCAGTCGAAGGGGGCACCAGCGAAGGTCTTATGGTATCTCCCAATAATTCCGAGATTCAAACGGTTGTTCGCCAACGTAGAAGATGCTAAAAACCTCACATGGTATGCAAATAGACCCTCCCCAATTGATAACAACATGATAAGTCATCCAGCAGATGCATCCCAGTGGCAAACCATCGATTCAACGTACCCATCTTTTGCCTGTGAGAGGAGAAATTTGAGACTTGGTTTGTGCACAGATGGGATGAACCCGTATGGGAGTCTCAGTAGCCAACATAGCTCTTGGCCAGTTATGTTGGTTATTTACAATCTTCCTCCTCAATTGTGCATGAAGCGCAAGTACATACTGATGTCGTTGATGATTTCAGGCCCAAAACAACCAGGAAATGACATAGATGTGTATTTGGCACCCCTTGTTGAAGACTTGAACAAACTTTGGACTGAAGGCGCAATTGTTTATGATGCACATCGCGAGGAGTCATTTAGGTTGCGTGCCATGCTCTTCTGTACCATTAATGATTTCCCTGCATATGGTAATTTATCTGGATATACTGGTAAAGGGCCTAAAGCTTGCCCCATTTGCGAGGAGGATACGGAGAGTATGTGGCTTACGCATGGAAAGAAAACAATATACCTTGGGCATCGAATGTTCCTTGACGCACGTCATCGTTATCGCCGCTTGAAATTGGCATTCAATGGCCACCAAGAGCATAGAACTGCCGTTAGACCGTTGTCTGGAGCACAAGTGCATGCGCGGGTTAAACACCTTCAAGTGCAATTTGGGAAAAATAAGAGAAGTGACTCTGATGCGCCGACCCAATGTTGGAAGAAAAGGTCCATACTGTTTGACCTTCCGTATTGGGAAACCTTAGAGGTGAGACACTGCCTCGATGTTATGCACATAGAAAAGAATATATGCGAAAGTTTGGTAGGTACACTCTTAAACATCCCTGGTAAAACAAAGGATGGTCACAACGCAAGACTTGATTTAAAACAAATGAAACTACAGCCCCATTTGACCCCCCTGGTTGAAGACGAGAGGACATATCTGCCCCCCGCTTATTATACCTTGTCTCGAGCAGAAAAGCACATATTATGTTCAACCCTTAAGGGAATTAAGGTCCCTTCGGGATATTCTTCCAATATCAGTAGAAATATTTCAATGAAGGATTTGAAGTTGGTGGGATTAAAGTCTCATGACTGTCATGTATTAATGCAACAATTTCTGCCTATATGCATTCGGTCGATCCTCCCAAATCATGTTAAGGGTTGCATAACAAGATTGTGTTTTTTCTTCAATGCCATTTGCTCAAAGGTTGTCGAGCGGGCACAACTCGACAACTTGCAGTCTGATATAGTTCTAGTCTTATGTCAGTTGGAGATGTATTTCCCCCCCCTCATTTTTTGACATAATGGTTCACTTGGTTGCTCATTTGGTAAGGGAGATAAAGATTTGTGGTCCCGTTTACTTGCATTGCATGTATCCATTTGAACGGTATATGAAAGTTTTCAAGGCCTACGTACGAAGTCGTTCACGGCCTGAGGCTAGTATTGTTGAGTCGTACATAACAGAAGAGGTCACTGAGTTTTGCAGTACCTACTTATCGGGTATGACCCCGGTAGGAATCCCCCAATCTCACCACGGGTGCAACAGAAATGGGAGAGGGACACAAAGGGTTTAGTCTTTTGTTTGCCTGATGCTGTTGGATGTAGTATATGGCCTGAATCAATGCTACCTAAACTGATTGGATATTCTGAAAGGTTACTCTGATGTTTGTTTAATATGAACTTCTATTCTCAAATATTCTCTGTTTCTTTCCCAAGAGCTACTTGATTATCAGTTGATTACTTTATTGTAGCTCCCGATGATCTAACCACAAGGGATTAAAATCCCACCAGTTGAAATGATTCTTGTCCTCAAGGATCAGATGGAGCACTGCGGTTGTCTACTAAGGGAAATTCAGGAAATTGAGCCTGAATGACACTGACATCTTCCCAAGTCGTGTCTTCAGCTGCATCTTCATGTCCCATTACTGTCTCTGCAGGCCATTCCCTCCGTGATAGTGCGTCGGCCACCACGTTTTCAGACCCTTTTTTGTAGACTATCTCACAGTCTAATCCAAAAGCTTGGCAAAACACTTGTGCTGCAATGTAGTGGTTAGTTTCTGGTCCTGCAGAAATTTGAGGCTGTGGTGCTCTGTTTTAATAACAAAATGGTTGCCCGTCAGATAGAATTTCCATTTAACCACTGCCATTAGGACTGCGAGGAGCTCCTTTTCGTAGATAGAGCAGCCTAAATTTCTCTCGTTCAGTGCTCGGCTCAAATAAGCTACAGGTTGCCTCATTTTCACTTTTCCTTTTCACCTCATTCTAAGCAAATTTATATCTTGCAATATTTTCACCATTTCTAAGATTTTGTAATTGGCCATTCTCACTTTCACATTTTCTTGAATTTCTTGATTTAATCACCACTATTCTTTATTTGATGTATGACCTTTCGATGCTTCTAATATCAGTTTGGAAAGCTGTTTTAAAATATAATTTGGTGTTCCTCTGTCATTTTAGAAAAACTATTTCCCATAACAGAATTGTTAATTACTTGCAAAATCTAATATGGTTTATTTTCATTGTTTCGCAATCCAATAACATAACCTCCATTGTTAATCCTAGTATATTCCTCGTTCCTCCCCGCCTCCCTCCCCTCATGATCATTTAAATCTCCACCTATATATATTTTTTATTTTTTAAATTTAAATCCCCACTTATGTAATACGCATTACTATTAAACTTGTATGAATCTCTTGATGAAATAGCTTCTAAATCTGAGGGATGCTATCCGTTTGTTGTTTGCTCTCCTTGTTGACTTTTTATATGGGTCATGGTTTTGAGTTATTAGTTTGTGGTCAGATATGCACTTGTGGTTACTATTTTGTTTCCCACTCGGTTTTGCATCCTGACAGAAACCACTCTTGTCATTTAATGGTAATGTAACGGTTTGCCTCATAATTTGAAAACATAATTAATTAGTTGTGAAATGTTGACTCTCTATCTGGTACAATTCGCATACTTAATTATTCTCATTATATGTTCTTCTATTTTCTATTTGTCTGTATTGTTAATTTTAATTTAATTCTTTCTTCACGTAGTCAATTTCCTGTTGTAATATTGAGGAGACCTTAATATGAGCCGTAAGAAACGACATATGGACGACCCCAATGCAGACCATGGTAAAGAGAGGGAAAAAAAGGGGAAGAAGCCCCGAGGGGGAACAACTATGGATGACATAGTCAGGGACCGAGAAAAGGGCATAAAGCACACAATCCGGTTTAATGCGGATGGTGCCGCTATATACAATCGGAGTAAGTGGGCAAATTTCGGGGGCACATTAACGCGCGCACATGTGGACTTCGTGAAATATCCTACCTGGCCAGAGGTCCCTGACACACTGAAGGAATCGATATGGGAAGAGATGCAGGTTAGTAAAGATGTGATTATTATAAGTTTTCCTGTTGGTATAACTTTGTAATTCTCAGCAACGGTTGCTGTTGCAGATGACTTTCATTTTTACATCAACTGAGAATGTGAAAGAGAAATTCTTCGTGCTGGCCGGGAAGTCGTTGCGGGGATGGAAGAATAAGCTCACAACTTATGTTGATGGGTGAACAAAGGCATCAACCCCTGTGACACATTTAAGTTCCTAACCCCAGATTTATGGGAGGCTTTTAAACGATCCCGGACAACACCAGAGATGATGGTAAGGAAGTACTAAATTCCTGCTAGTATTGTTTTTCTTCCTGTAGATGCTTACACTTATCCGTATCTGATGGTATTGGGGTTTTATACTTCAGGTAATACGTAGCCAGAACAGTAACAACGCAAAGAAGAATAAAACTCCCAAACACTTGGGGGCTACGTCATATGCAGAGATAGACGTTATTATGTATGAAGATAAACGAAAAGCTCAGATCAAGGAAGCCATCACACAGGAGGGGCGGAGCGAGGCAGAAGCCGATGCAATACCCCCGCCTTCCCCGGTACACCGGTCAGACCGGTGGTTGAGAGGCCACACGAGACGAGACGGTGGATATGCTACCGAAGATAATAGAATCATCTGTGAGAACATATTAAGTTTAAAATTGAGCTAGGTTGTATACACGTGTACTGAATTATGTGTTTTAGATGTGTTTGTGTTTCCATATCTGAAGATGACTGTGTGACGTATGTAATTCGGTGGGTTTTTCGTAGATCGAATTGCACAAACGTAAAGCAGAAGGAAGTTTTGTCCCGGAGGGGAAGAATGTTGATATACTTGTGGTTGCATCACAAAAAGGAGATAAAATATGGACGGTATAGGGCATGTTCAGAGCTAAGCGGTATTGGTACCGCTTTTCCCCTTCAGCCACGAAAGCGACAGAGGAAAAAGAAAGATCCCGCCGAGGCCCGGAAACAGAGGTATGCGGCCAATCCGACCCAGGTAGATTTACCCTATCTACAGAGAGTAGGAGAGCAACCATCGTCGCACCACCTGACAACTAAGTCGGCAAGTTACAATGAAGAGGTCGGGCAGGATGTTCGCAGTGGCAGCCTGCATAGCCAACCCGACCATCTGGGATCATACAAGGTAGGTGACACTAGAGAATATCTGTAGAGGTTTTCAATTACATCAGGTGCCAAATTCATTCATGGGTCTGATTTGCACAGGGAGATGAAAAATGCAAGCTATTTATATATTCCTCTGCCGGTGACAAAATTCATGTCGCAGATGGTGAACTGTCGGTGATCGCCATGCATCACGGTAACCCTGTTAAAGACGGTTGTGCAAAAGTCACAGTAACTAATGTCCGGGTTCCGGATGCTCAACTACCAGTGCCAGACCCGGAGACAGACATAGTAGCGGCCACCCGGGGAATGTTTATCCAATGGCCAAAAGGGTTGATCGTGAGATGTGTACATCCGACACATGAACAGGTATGTGCTAGGAGAAATGTACGTATTTCGCTATTTGTAAGTACCACTGTGTCAATTGTGTGAAATAATGCTGTAATTGTAATTTCAAACATCCCCCTTTTAAGGCACCTTTACAAGGGATAAGTGATAGTTTGCATATGCCACACACTGATGGCAATGGAGGGAAGGATATTGCAACATTGGGCGAACACCTAGATGACGACAGGAGTTATATGGTATGTAAATCTATAATTACCAAGGGATTTGCATAACGTTTCTGATATCCATAAAATGATGTGTGGTTAAATGCAGGGGTCCCAGCCATTTGTAACACAGAAGATGACTGTCGGACCGTCGGCAACACCCACAAGTCCTCCGAAAGACACAATTAGTGGTAACACACACGGGCGTACGGTTGAGCAACCTACTCCTGAGGTACGCATGACTATGATGTAGCAATCGGTATGGAATTCAATTTATAGTAACGTGTTTCATCGTACTGAAACTTTTCTATTCATAGTAGTTGTTTGATAAAACTAGTGTTGTTAGATTGGAACGATCCCTTCCCTTTCTTTGCCATCACTGTAGCTTTTGTTCTGTTCCATCTTTTTCTTTTTCCCCCTTCCTTGATGGATCTATCGATCCATCATCAGTGCTAATTTGCTTGTTCTGATGATGAAGTCCCAAGTTTCAAGTATCTGGCAAAACGTGTCAACCCGATTTTTTGGGATTTTCTTCACATGCCATAGCGTTGACCGATTTTCAAACAAAAAAAAAAAATCAAAAAAAAAAAAGTGCAACAGTCCCAAATAAATCTTCCCTATGTACTTCAGTATTCCTCCTACATAGGTATAGTCTGGAATGCCCTCTGGTGCAAGGGCTAAATTGGCTATCACATCTCTACATACATAATCCTCTTCATAGCTACGAATAACCTCATGTACCCACTGAGGTTGTACCGACGATATAGCCAGCACTTGGCCGTGCTCCACTGTCTATGCAGGCCATTCCCTTCGTGATAGTGCATTGGCCACCACATTTTCAGACCCTTTTTTGTAGACTATCTCATAGTATAATCCAAAACCTTGGCAAAACACTTGTGCTGCAATGTAGTGGTTAATTTCTGGTCCAGCAAAAATTTGAGGCTCTGGTGGTCTGTTTTAATAACAAAATGGTTTCCCGTCAGATAGAATTTCCATTTAACCACTGCCATTAGGACTGCGAGGAGCTCCTTTTCGTAGATAGAGCAGCCTAAATTTCTCTCGTCCAGTGCTCGGCTCAAATAAGCTATAGGTTGCCCTCTTGCATCAATACTGAGCCAATACCCCTGCTACAAGCATCTGCCTCAGGATGCCTCTTTAACTTATGTGATCAAACTGCCTCCAGAAATCTGTAGACTTTGGACTAATGTAACGTGGAAAATATATATATATATATATATAGTAAATACAATAAATTGACTCTTGAGTTATTATTATTATTGTTTTTTTACAGTGACTCTTTAACTTATGTTTTGAGCAAGAAAATATGTCTAGTGGCATGGAAGGAGTTTAACAGTTAGTTTAAGTTGCCAAACTTAGTATTTTCAACCTTTCAGGATGCCTTGGGACCACATATCCAAATGATCCATGACAAAAAATGGATCAAGTAAAAAATTTGGAACAGCAGCATTGATCTCTTAAATTTTTATTATATATTCTGGCTTAGCTCCTTTTTATTTCTTAGCTAAAATGCATTTGTAGTTGTTTTAGCTAAAATGCATTTTGTATTTGTTTATCTTCTTTATTGTTAGAGTGAATGACTCGATTGTTTCATTAGGAGTCAATCACTTGTGAAACATATGTGAGTTTCATTTCTTATGGATTTGTTTTCCAGCACATATGTCCAGGCTAAAAGTATCACTTTTGATTCTCTTAATTTGCATTTTAGCTAAAACATCGAATATACATCTACGGGAAAGGAAAAAAAAAACAGGTTCATTACCTTTTGGCCTCTGTATTTCAACATTAGTTTGATCTATACAAATAATTTTGAAAAATCCTTCTTCAGTTCACCAGCGTATTATTACTATTTAAAGCTTCTTTTGAAACATATGTGAGTTTCATTTCTTATGGATTTGTTTTCCATAACATATGTCCAGGCTAAAAGTATCACTTTTGATTCTCTTAACTTGAATTGATATCGTGCAACCCATAGGATAAAAGCATCAGTGAGGGTTCGTCAAAGAGCCACCCGCTGCTAAGTGATTTGGATGTCACTGGAGAGTTGAAGGCATTGTATGATATGACTGTGGGCCACGATCCTACGCACATGTACAATTTCGAGATGCCCCCAGAGCTAGTAGGGGTGGCGCTGAAATGCAATATGGACAAAACCGAGTTTGACAATTTATGCTCGTACAGAGAGATTGGTTCAGCCTGCATTAATTTGTGTATCAAGTAAGTAACTTAATAAGTAAATGCAAATACTCTCGGTTTACATTATTTTCTTATGATGTATGGGTTTAATAAGTAGTTTATGGCCCTACAAGTTATGCTAAAAATTTCAATATGAAATTGTGAATGTCTAAAAGTGTACAGTTGTAGCACAATGAGGGAGAGTATTTGTGGACTTTCAAGTTTGACTACATGAAAGAGTTGCGGACTTTTGACTAGGGTGGTATTTCGAGTCTACCGTGTTTTCGAGTCGTGTCAGAATTGAGCAAAAATTATTTTTCATGAACTGGGATTTCAAGTTGTATATAGCTTGATGGATTACTTTAGGGTGTAAAATTAAAATTGTGTTGTGATTAGTAGCAGAGTCTATTCCTTAACGACTGATGGAGCAAAATATTGAAAGACTACATATTGAAATACTAATTTAATTTATTTTTATTTTTCTTTTTATTGTTTTCTCAATTTGCGTATGACAAAGTTGGTTGTTCTTCAATCTGTCAATGCAACAATTTGGTTTTGGGAATGAGAATAAGTTTAACAATAAATAGATAGTATGCGCTGTTTCCATTTCAAAATTATTCTTGTAAAAGTTCTCTTACGTGTGATCAAATAACTGCCACTTGTTTGTCGTAGTGGGGCCGATTAAGTCGTGTAAATCTGTTTAAATATTACCACGGGCCATCGCAATAACATTGATATTTGTGTTTGGTAGGGGGATTGAGGAGAGTGTGATTGGCACTCCCGAAGCGAAGAATTACCGTTTATGTTTCCTCACCCCGGATAGACTGTCCACGCTATCACATTCATTGACGGAGATAGCAACATACATATATGATAGAATTTCATGTTCAGGGGATAAGAATTTGTGCGTTATGCCATATTGTGAGAGGTATGTTTGTGCTCTATATATGTTACTCTTTATGTTCATTTCACAGTCAAGCCCAATACTAACCGATAAACCGAATGTATGTAGCCGGCATTGGATGTTACTTTGCTTCAGACCAGGGGATGATGATGTGTTTTGGTTTGATTCGCTTCATATGGGTCCTTCGCGGACATTGCAAGCACTGATGAATAAGTAAGTTCTATAAGCCATGTGCTTTTGAAAAGATATGTTAAGTAGGAGTATTGGGTAACTAGTATTGATTATATAACATGCAAGTTTGAAATAATGATATGTCTCCATTTATCCATTCAGTACTTTGTTCAAGTATAATGCTTTGCAACCAGAGAAGCCAAACCGGCCGAAGAGTAAGAATAAGAAGATCAACTTTGTTCATATGAAGGTAAAACAAGTTATTAAAATTTTTTTCCCAACCCTCCAGTGTATTGACATTATATGTTTGCGTGTAGCACAAGAAACAACAGAGTGGTTGGGAGTGTGGATATTATGTCATGTACTACATGGTGGAGGTAGCTAACTTACATAAGACACCAGGTCTCCCAATAAATGTGGTATGATGAATGCACTATTATCAATTTGCAGCTTTATTCTTAGGTGTCTCCAAAGATAGTTACAATTGTGTTGGTTGGACCTAATAATGTGGTTGTTTTGGGTATTGTATGTCTGAGCAGCGATTCCCAAGAGACGTGTCGGCATTGACCAGAGATGAGCTGAATGGTGTGCGACAGTTTCTTGCCTCGTATATATTGTCTCATGAGTTGGAAGAGTTTATGGATTCAGATTACTATGTATAATATTATAGTAGTAAGAATAAATTTTGGCCATTATGAAGGCAACCCCAAATTGTAGATAGTATTGCACATATTTGTTGTTTAATATTAATGGTGTTACATGAACTGACCGTCTCTCGCAGTAATTTAAATTATAGCATATAGTTGATATTGAGAGTATATCCATACAATTAAGCGCTTTCATGGAGAAAATACCAACTATAAATTGATGGCGGGAGAAATCGGATAATGACCCTCCTCCAATAATCAGTTAATGGAGGCGGGCTGACCCTTCCTTAGATATCTTGTTGGAGGCGGGTGAGAGCTGCACCCGCCTCCAATGAGGTGTCACTAGAGGCGGGTGCAACTCCAATGCTCTCATTAATGGAGGTGGGTGCGGGCCCCTCCAAATGGAGGCGCCCGCAGCCATGCAGCACCCGCCTCCAATCCCCCTTAGGACCCGCCTCCTAAGGGGGATTTTGTAGTAGTGCTTCTTTATGTAGACTCAACTATAATCAATTAGACTTTCTATATGGCAAAAAGATAATCCTCCATTCGTCTCAAAAGTACCCTACTTTTAATTTTTTTTCCTTGCCAAAAAAATTGAAATTATTTTAATCAAAATATCGTTTCAAATATAGATGTGCTGTTGTACAGTTAAAAAGGAAGAGTGAATTAAAAAAATATTATAAACAGTTAACTTCTTATATTTTGAGAATGAACAACTATATATATATATATGCACACAAAAAAAAATTGAATATAGAGATATAATTTTCATATATATCTCCACAACTAAAGAATTTTGTAGGTGATAGCATCAATTTTGGAAAATCTCAATTATGAGTTCGAGGCTATTCACTTTGAAGGTTGAATTATAGGAAGAATAACCTTGGCTAAGCATGTTCTATCTCTATTATTCGATGTGTGCGCTTAAATTTCTTGTCACCGTGATAGATGAAATAGACAAAATCATTGCACGGTTCATCTAGAGAGGGGATTCTAAAGGATAAGTTATGCATTTGGGAATCTTCCTGGCCTTTGTTTCAAGGAGACTTAGGTTTACGCTCTGCCTAAAAAAATGAACTAGACGTTACATGCCAATTTTGCTTGGAAAATCATAAATGAAGAAGATATACTGTTTTCGAGGTTTTTCGGGGTTGAATATTGTCGCAACACGAATTTCTTACGAATCTCTACCGGGGTAGGGAGGATGTTGCAAGGTAATTTGCGCTAGACTTGGAAATAGTAGGAGGATACGCATTTATGTTGAATGGATTCTGGTATATATATGTAATCCGCAAATGTATGGTTATACGGTGATTACACAACAGACTGATTTGACGATGTCCAACCTCATAACACCAACAAACCAATTGTGCATTCCTTTGCTGAGATCGAGTTCTCTTCCCCGACCAAATCATACCACACATTCTAAAAACGCCGTTGATTTCATCACAACATGAAAGACAAGTTACTGTGAAAATTGACTCCTTCGGCCATCCATGTAGCATTTGACTATAAATACCTTTATGCAATTTTTTTAAAAAATAGAGAAAAAAACTCCTACTTTTTTATTCTCTCACAGTTAATCAATTTTCCATGAAGGGCCATGAATTACATTTTCCTTCCCCAGGTTATGGTATAATATTGTAAAATGACCCTCATTATTTGGTTGAATAACAAAAGAAAACTCTTTGATTGGTGGGCGAATCACATTTACTCCCCCTTGCGATTTGGATACATATTACAAATACCAATGGAAAGGTGACATAGCTATATATTTGGAAAGACTAAAGCGCAACTCACTTAATTTATCTAAAATTTGCAGACCAAAATACCTTTCTCAAGGACAAAAAGGAGCACATAAAATCTCTAATTTATTATGCTAAGCCAAAAGAAATATTTTTCTATTTCTCAAACAAAAGTATATGGTGGCTAACAATCTTAAAAGAGGGCAAATATGATAATATTATCAATAAATTTCTTTCTCAACAACAGTAAATTAGGTGCGGAGTCTGTAACAATAATGCATTGTAGAAAATTCTTTCCCCTCAATTTCCAATATATATATATATATATATATATATATAGGTTATTTACTCCCTTTGACCACTGGTCAAAGGAGTTAGAACTAATAATACTCATACCTTTTACTTCATATTGTTAAGGTTTGTTTGGTTAGTTTACCAATTTTGATTGTCTTACAATACATTATTACTGGCTCTAATATTTTGGTTGCCTTACAAATAAGGTTTAGAGAGAAATTTTTTCTTCTTATTTGAAATTTACTCTGGCAGCTAATTGTAGTTTTGAAAATACCAATAAGTAAACCGTAACGTTTGGTAATACCAACAAGGCGTGTAGAAGGGAAGTCCCTTCCACACACACACCACCCCCCCTCCACCCCACAATGAAGTTATCCTTCTTCCTCAATAACTCCCGTTCTAGTAGAATAGTTTGATTTAAAAGAAAAAAAAGTAAACGGTAACGTTTTTCTTTTCATTAATTAATATATCTTTTTTACTTACATTCATTCATTCATGTTTTCTTCATTATCTTTTAATTAGTTAATGTGTTATACACAATAAATACGTGTAGCGCAATAATTGGTCACTCAAGCTAGTCTAGGGGAGGAAGACAAAAAATGTTGATGGGGAGAAAAAAGTAATAAAATAAAATAAAGAACTGGTTTATAATTTCAGTAAAAATAATACTTTGAAATGAAATATAAAAGAAGAAAAAATATATCACGCCATGTGTGAATTATAATGCAAATTGTTGCGTTCTATCACTACTAAGTTGACTAAAAAACATTATAATCTTATTGATCTAAAAACATTAACAATCTAGAACAAGTCATCATAGTAAAAGAAGGAAAAAAAATGTTTTCTTAACATTCCGTTTGTATTAATAGAAGAGTTCGCTTCGGTATAGAGAGATGGGTTGCAACCTTGAAATGTTTTCGAACCTAATTGGTTGCAAGATAAATTAAAAGTGTTTTTAAAAAAATTTTCATCAATATAAATTAATAAGGCAATTAACTGACAGATAAAATTAGCAACACTTTTTTAAAATTTTGGACATGAAACAAATAAATGGTAAATAAAAAGGGCTAAAAACATCAAAAGAAGCCTATTTTGAAAGAAAACAAAAATCTTGTCTCTTTTTTCAAAAAAAAATTATTATTTATAATATGGATATATGTGTTGTTGTACAATAAAAAAGTAAGAGGTCATGTGTAAAATATATTTTAAATAGTTAATTTTAAATATTTTGATTCAAAGGGAATTTCATTTTCATATTTCCATATTACAACAACGTCTAAGGAATGTTTGTTGTTTGCAATAAAACACTGTAGCAATATTTCAACAAAAGCATAGGCATCGAGTAACTATAACGCATACTCCTTCTTTCCGTTCCATTTGAAAAGTCAATTTCGACAAATGTACAATTTATTATTAATGCCAACACTTAATTCTCCTTAACCAGACTCGAAGGGATAATTGTGACATTTCTTGGCCAACTAAGTGACATCTCTTTCCAACCCTAAAACTTTGGAACTACAATATTCTCCTTCTTGTTGCGGCCCAGTACACACGGAAGGCCCAAAGTGAACTCGTTTAATAGTACATAACGAATATTTATATATATACTAGTAAGAGTGAATTACCTTTAATATACATTTACTTTTTGATTGTGTGTGCTTTGATACTATATATATATTTTTTAGCCACGAATGTATTTATACTAATTTAAAGGTACAAAAAATGTACTTGGCCGTTAACTCCGGTTAGTTTTGACTGAATTGTCTTTTTTTAGAGGTATTTTCGTCCCTTCAATATTCCTTTTCTTCTTTTTCACTGTTCATCTTCTTCCTCCCCAAATTCCTACACCCTTCCTCCTCTGGCACCGTCGGCCTCTTCTCCATCCAATTAAAAAGCAGAAACAACAACATCAACAGCTAAACAACAACCAGAAAGAAAATGGAAAATGAAGCGAAGAAACAATATTTCCTAGAAAGCTATGCAAATGTAATCACCTCGATTGCAGGGTTCGATTGACGGCAACGAAGAGAGAGGAGGACGACGGAAGCAGTGTTCGACTGTAGAACCGAAGTTCTGCAATCGAAATTGCAGAGCTTCGGTTCTGCAATAAAAAAATTGCAGAACCAAATCTAAGCAATTGCCGGCCAAAAATAAGAAGAAAAAAATATTAAAAAGAAAAAAAGAAAACAACAACCTTTGCAGAAGATGACGACGACGACGACGGGAGGGAGGAGGACGACGGAAGCAGGGAGGAGGGAGAAAGAAAAGTGTCAACGGCAGCGGGGGAGCGGGGGGGGGGGGGGGGGGGGGGGGGGGGAAGAGGAAGAATACGATGAACAGTGTAGGAACAAAAATGCCCTAGAAAAATGGCATGTGAGTTGCGTGTGATGTTAATTCCATTAAGTCTAACGGGTTAACGGCAAAGTATATTTTTTGCCTCTTTAAATTATTATAGGTACATTCGTGGTTAAAAAAAAGTATAGATACTAAAGCGGACACAATCGAAAATTATATGTATATTAAAGATAATTCACTCTACTAGTAAACCAAATAGTTAGATATACTAGCCAGTAAAAGAAAATAATTCTTCCGTTGTCTCACATTAACCCTATTTACAAAATTTTCACAGTGGGAGGGTTTTTAGTTTTTTTTTTTAAATAAATTTTTTATATTTAATGTTTTATTATCTTGTAATTTTAAAATTTTTGTAATTATATTGTAATTAGAAAATGTAATAATGCCAAAAATCAATGTTTTAAGCACTGGCTGTGACGACGAATGGCTGCAGGTTACTATGCGACGCCGCCCATACAGGTCACTATATTTACATCAATTGAATAAAATTAAATGGATAGTTTTAAAAATAAAATTTAAAAACATTAAGTGATAAACAATAAGCTAATTTTATTACTTAAATTGTTTTTGCACGAAGTAAGCACGGTTATGGAACAGACTCTTACTTACATATGTACGTAACTAAAACACTAATTACAATGTGTGAACTCCATATCTTCAAATTTAATCAACAAATTAAAGAAACTCAACATCATATATAGATTAAATGTTTTATAGTTTAAGAAGCTTTCCTGATCCTCCATTAATTCTGTTGAGTTGCTCCGCCTCCGGCACCGGCACCATTTTGAACTTAGAAACCACCTGTTGAACTCCGGTGGCGGCATCGGGGCGAACCTCCGGCTCAGATTTGTGAACGATGGCAGCAGCTTCGATGCCGCAAAGAGTGCTGATTTCGCTGGCTTTTTACAGCACGGAGTTCTTCCGTTTCTTGTAGGATGCCTTTCTGGCTGTTACGTCTGCGATGTACTCCATTTTTACCTTGTACTTCGTCATCGTTGACCGGAAAGTCACATCGGAAGACAAATTCCGACAGCAAAACTGGAATATAGCGAAAGGTAGTGAAGAAATTATCTTTGTTAAAAGAGTGCTTTTTAAAGGTTATTATTGTGCATGTTTGATTAATTAAAATTTATGTTATTATTTTAAAGATAAGTATTCACTACTTGTAAAAGATTCATTACTCATTGAATTGAAAAGATACATTTATCCTCGATTTTAAAATATGTTCGTTTGAATGCTTTTAAAATATGTTTTCTCTATCTAACTTTTTTTTTTATTTTTTAAAATGTGATAGCCATACATTTTGAAATTCAAAAATTTGGTCATTAATTTACCAAAGTTAATGTGGAGTTATAATATTTCTAATTAATTAATATCGAAAGATACCAATTAAATAGGAAAAATTAATTATAACTAGAGATGATGGAAATTTTAATATTATATATTAATACGAAGAGATTTTTTTTAATAATTTAACGTAACGCTTATATACGTTGCTTTATTATTTATCACAAAAGACAAAGATCTTTTAACATTTAACATTATAATAATTAGTAAATGTTTATCTTTAAATTAATTAACATAAAATTTAATTAATTTAAACATTTTTTTTTCTTATATATAACAGCCTTTCAAAATCATTTCTTAATTCCATACCGTTCTCTTTGAGTTTTGCTGTCGGACTTTGTCATTCCGATTGGATTTTCCGGTCACTGATGACGAGGTACAAGGTCAAAATGGAGTACATACATCGCAGACGAAAAAGCCAGAAAGGCAATCAGCACCCTCTGCGGCGTCAAAGCTGCCGCCATCGTCTACAGCCCGTACGAATCTGAGCCGGCGGTTTGGCCAGACACCGCCGGAGTTCAGCAAGTGATATCTAAGTTCAGAAGCTTGCCGGAGGCGGAGCAGATCATCAGAATGGAGAATCAGGAAGGATTCATCCGGCAGAGGATCGCGAAATCCCGCGAAACGCAAGCCAGGCTGCAGAGGGAGAATCGAATATATAAGTGAAGCATGTAACGATTGTTTTCGATTCATATTATAAAAGAAAAATATAATATATATATATGTGTGTGTGCGCGCGCGCGCCCGCAGTAAGTGAGTTCGGATTAGTATTGGACAGATGTACGGCATTTGGATTTGATATGTGCAGTTAGTATTGGATTGATGCGCGATGTTTGTATTTGATATAGATGTGCATTTGTATTGGATTGATGTGCGATATTTGTATTTGATATGTGCAAATAGTATTGGATTGATGTGCAATATTTGTATTTAATATGTGCAATTAGTATTGGATTGATGGGCAATTTTTATAGTAGAGATGTGCAATCAATAATAGGTTCATGTGCAAAGCTCAATATTGTGAGAAAATAATTTTGACATGAATTTTATTATGCCCATGTCCATATATTATTTTGCCTGAAAAAGGTAAAAGATTATATATAAAAGTCGTCTAATTAGTTGCAACTAATCGTCCACAATATCACAATTTATTTGGTATATATTGTACTTAACTATATTTTAATTTCATGTCCAAATATATATACTTAAAACAACAAATATATACTTTTCATATATAATATTATTTATAGTTAACTTTTATTAGCTATAAAATTAAATAATATTTTAATAAAAATTAATGTATCATATTTAAAAGTTCTAATTTATATTCCTTTTAAATTTAGAAATTGAGTTAAAAATTTAATATTTCATTTTACAACAAGAAAAATTATTTTTCCAGTTACTTTTTTACTCATCTGAATTCTCGCTAATCAAATCTTTAATTTTTTAAATTTATATTAATTTTAGATGAGTAATTGGCATGTAATTTAATTTTAAAGCTGTATTTTAATTTATAATTAAATATTATTTAGCTCTTATTTAAGTTAATAATATTTTTATGAGAAAGTTATTAAGCTTAATTCGAGGGCACATTTGATATTTAGTTTAGTTCACGTTTAAATTCCCAAATATATTTCTTAAACAATCCAAACAAAAAATATATATATTTCTTTTTAACTTTACTTTGCTTATCATTAAATTCACAGAAATCATATTCCTCAAAAACTTTACTTTCTCGTGAACCAAATAGGAAGGTCTTTGTCTTGTCCAAAATCTTAAAGCTGTGTTTAATTTCCGTTTGCTACTTAATTTATATATCATTTCATATATTGAGTTTCTATTAATTTTAAACTTTTATGCAAATTTATTAATTTTATATACTATTTCCATCTAAAAAATGTCTTATTTCTGTCAATTTTAGTTTGGGCTGGTTTTCTGCTAGATTTGGTCATTTTTTAAATAAATTTTACAGGTAACTGGATTGTGGTTCTTTGTGCTTGGTAGGAAGCAATTTGGAAGGAAAGATGAGCAGAAAATGAGTTAAAGAAGGATGTCAAGCACTGCAAAAGAATTGAGCCAAAGTTTGAAAAATAAAAAGCCATTATTAGGAAATATATATATATATATATATGTTTTATTTTTCAAAAACAAATTACAGTACTGTAATTCTTATTAAAAAAAACAAAAAATAATAACGACATAATAATGAGACGTAAAACTCTATAATCACGAATATGATTTTTTTTGAGTATTTCTAATAATATCGAGTCTTATTTCTCTTTTGACCTTTTTCATTTCAGGAGTTTTAGCGAGGATTGATTAACAAGGATTAGACAAGCTTTTTAAATGAATTTTTTTTTTTTTTGGTGTGTGTCTTTTCAGAACAATAAGGAGAGAAAAATAATTGGATCAAAAGAAAATGTCATTTTAGCGTTCTATAAATAATTTGCCTGGATAGGTGGAGATCCTTTATTTTTTAAATCTGTAACCATTAGAATGAGTTGACTTGGTAACTTGCAAGCCCAATTACAACGGATATTTTAACTGGTTCAATTAGTTGTAAACTTGTAGAGTACACCTTTTAACATTATAAATTGGTAGAGCTTTCTTGAAGGCCCAAACCTCAAAAGTCCAAATTAATTGGAAGTGTGTCACGAAGAACCCAACACAAAAGCTAATTTATGAGGAAAAGAGCCTAAATTTCTTTTATATCACACAGGAAGCTTTTATACATTTTACGTGAGATACATGTTCACGACAAGGTGGCCGTGTTCATAAAGCCCACAAGTTTTGGTTGTTCACAAAAAGAAATAAAATACTCATATTCAAAGAGTTCACTTGGTATTTCTAAAAACAGTAATACAAAGTGAATTCTTTGAATGCATGGGACAGAGAGAGTAAAAAAAAGTTTAGGGTAATTATGCTTGGACAATTTCGTGTATGCACTACAATAATAATGGTGGGGGGACAGAGAGAGTAAAAAAAAGTTTAGGGTAATTATGCTTGGACAATTTCGTGTATGCACTACAATAATAATGGTGGGGACCATGGTTTGTTAGAATCGGGCCTAGACTCGTAGAATCGGCCGATTCTACGAGTCTAGACCAAGGAATCGAGCCAAACTCGGGTAGAATCGTATTAATTTTAGAATCGCATCATCCCTTAGAATGGCCTAGAATGCCTAGAATCGTCCTAGAATCGGTAGATCGGGTAGAATCGACTAGAATCGCCCTAGAATCGGCCGATTCTACCCGATTCTACCCGATTCCACAAATTTATTGAATGGGCTCCGAAATTGGACCAAGTCCACTTAATATGCGATTTGGAAGGCCTAAAATTTGGTCAAATTTAGGTGGCCCAATTTACAAGTACACTTTTTTGATAGCTCAAATTCTCAATTGCAATCATTTTCCCCTATCTTCTTCAATACTCACAACTACGGGTTTTATTTCATTCAATTTAAGACTTCATTTTTAATCTTCATTTTTTTTTGTTTGCCTTAACTCCTTTATGCACTACTTAAGTCTTGATGGATTGAGATTTGACATTTTTATTTTGGTTTTTATTGAACAAATATGAGTTTGTATGATATTCATTAAGTTTATGATATAATTATAGTTAAATACATGTGTATTTTCTATTTTCCGATTCCAGTATCCGATTCTACGATCCGATTCTACGATTCCGATTCCAGGCATAAAACGATTCTATCCCAATTTACGAGTTTAACAACCTTGGTGGGGACCATGATGTCAGTGAATGAGACATTTCTAAAAAGTCCTTTGTAGTCGAATTCCACCTCAGCATTTCATAAGCAAAGAACGATAATCTCATCTAAAAGCATATTGCATTGAAATTCCACCACAACATAGAAGACTTTTGTGCATGGACTAAGTTATGGCATGTTAATTTGTTTAGGTATCATTTCAAAAACAATACCATGTTCACAACTTATATATAACATCAATGCGACTATAATAATAAAAGTAATTCATGGTGCTACTACTATGTTATGAAGGTATGTTTTATTTATATATATTTCTAATTTTACATGCGTGTTGCTTCTTGTGGTCAAATACGAAAGTCAACTTTTTTATTTTAAAAAATTATGCAAATAACATCTATACCCTATTAAAAAGGAATCCATTTAAATGTTTTCTACTTTTCTCTTACCAGATGCTATAGTAATTTAAATTTTAAACTTAACATATTCTTAACTTTTTCCCCACCAAAAAAAAAAAAAAATCTATTTTCTTAATTAATTTTATCTTTATTGTAGGATATCCTATTATAGTGCATTTTTGCAATTTTAATACTTTACATTAATTATAATTTTTATTTAAACACTATTAATTTCATGATGTTTTATTTTCATACTTCTCTCTCATTAATCATTATCTTTATCCTTTTTTAATAATTATATAAAAATATTTTTTTAAAACTAAAAATAGATAGTAAAGAAAAGATCATATCAACACCTTTTACCTAACACAACCATCTTCCCCACTAATGGATGAGCACAAATGACATCAACAATCCATCCCAAAATCAAACTCAATCGTTACACCTTATTTTTTTAAGATACACCTTTAAGAGCAGCTTTATTTCATCGCCACCTTTTTCTTCTTCGTTCTCTTCTTTCTCAGATCTACCCATTTCCTCCTTCTCTTCTCGTAGCTTTACTTCCTCCCCTCTCCTCCTCCTCTTTCTTCTTCTCTTTCTTTCTCATATCTGACTTACCCTGCCCCACTCCTTATTTCTCATATCTAAGTTGATGAATGAATATCATAGGAAGGAAGGCTACAGTAGATGGCAAAAAATCGGGCTGGAAAGAGAATCGAACGAGTCTTTCTTCTTCTTCTTCTTATTATTATTTTATTTGGTCCATTCAGCCATGGAAGACATCTTCATCACAAGAAAAAAATAGATCTAAATTAATTGGAAGAACCCAGATTATATGGGACTTTAATGCCGTTTGGTAGGGGAGAGGGATGGAACAACACCACTGGAAATGAGACAGGAGAGAGAGAGAGAGTACAACTAGGACACATTAGAGGTATCAAAGAGAAAATTTTATATCGGTGGAAAGATATTTACTCTCATTAAGGTTATTTGCGTAAAAATTTATAGCCTTCAAAAGTGAATCCCTCCAAATTTGCTTTAGTGCATGCACGAAATTGTCCAAATAGCAAGAATCAAAAGTTTAAATGAAAATGATCATTCTCCATGTTTTTACATAAGAAAAATCATTTGCGAAGTTAGAGTTCAGATTATATAAATTCTAAGCATTTGTACTACTCATCGCCAAATTCCCCATGCGAAAAAGAGGGAAGAAAAAACTTAAACTACTCAATTATCAATTTTCAAGTTCGCCTAAAAAAAAAAAAAAATCAATTTTCAAGTTAATACACGTACGTTATATTTCCAAACTTACAAACCATACAATTATTTTTCCTATCATAATCCCATTCTTCGCCACATAAGGAGTAGGTAGTAACAAATGTGTGGTATATAGCCATAAAGAGAAAGTTATGAAACAAAATGAGAAGCAGAGAAAGCGGTCATAATTAATAAAAAATGAAATTTACTAAACAAACACTCAATTTTAGAGAAAGTGTACCCTTCAAGGACGTTGGTTGTATGTATGCAAGAAAACGCTTTCTTTCCCAGTTCCATTGAAAGTTTAGACATCATAGGGTCAGCATGGCCTACCCATCTTTCCGATTTTCTTCTATGTTTTTTCTGTTCTTTTATGCAAAAATTCTTATTAAGAACGTAATAAGATTTAAATTAGAGTAAACTTCAATTTTGATCCCCTACATATGGTGTTTTAATTTTTTTAGTCCCTTACATTTGAAGACGCTTTTTTTGGTCCCTAACATTTTAGAAAACGAACAAATTAGTCCTCTGTCCGTCAAATCTAATAGAATTTGTTATATTTCAGCATGTGACCCTCAGGACCCTTACTTTGGAGGGCAAATTCGTCAACAATTTGTGACTGTCCCTAAATTTCCTGTGACTCTATCTCTAATGCTTTTAGGGTGGTCTCCCAAGTGAGAGTTTTCGACCATTGCCTCCTACCTCCAAACTGTGACTATATCTCAAGTCACATGAATTGAAGGAATGCTGTATAACAGAAGCCATACCCAGTTCCAGTGGGAAAGGTTCAAAACGCAAGCAGAAATAGTCATAGCGGCCAAAATAACTGAAAACCTGAAGAGGAAACAAAATGATCAGTGTCTTCACTAGCAACTTATACAGAAAGAGGATAGACAAATGAAGTCGACGCTATAATGCAACGCCTCTCCGCTTCAATAATGGCCATCTTACACCATTCTTTACTGATGTGTCTTTCCAAAGCTGCCGCATAGCTATTGCAAATCAAACAAAGATATGAACTTGTTTCTAATTCCATGTCCATTGATTTCAAAAAAATATATTCCAAGTCCATGGAGTGAAATATAATAAATCTACATCTATACACAATAAAATCCACAGTTTTACTTTCTTTCTGTTTCCAGTATCATTAATGTGTTTTGAAAGGAGAGGGACAAGGAAAATTGGTTGACATACTGACTATTAGGCATTGGAAATTGTTCGAATTAGAGAATATCAGGTTACAAAAGAAGGGTAAAAGCAAACATAGAAGAAACGCGAAACCAATTGGCTTCTTATGGCTTCATGAAAAAGACGAAGCATCGTTAAAATTGTGCATATGCCCATGACTGGGATTCCGCCGAGGTAAACAGGTGGCCAATGTTTAGTACATCGGAGGGATAAAGGATGCGATGATCATCTTCGTGATTCAGACGTGGTCCATTTGCAGCAACAAGAAGTTGGAACAGCAAGCGAAGAGCGCGTTGTTGAAATCAGCTCCGGCGCTGCTTGAGAGATGAGGCAAAACATTGAGCCGGCTAAGAAAACAAAGAATGGCCAACCCGTTGTTGAAATCATTCCGGCGATGTAATATCCATATGTAATGGCGTCAAGCTTGAGGTCAATAAGATGGTGGCTCTTGAAATCAAACTTTTGTTCGCGATGCCTTCGAGTTTTTGGTTGATTACTGAACAGTTAGGGATTTGGATTTTTTTGGAAGGGGATGCTTTAGATTTACCTTAATGGATTCTGGTGGAGGAAGAAAAAAAAAAAAAAAAAAAAAAGAAAAAATTTGCCTCCAAAATAAGAGGTTTTTTTCCCCAATATTTATATTGGGGCCAAAAATTACCAAAATAGACAAAAAAATTTTTTCATTCCAAAATATAAAAAACGAAGTTGGGAGATTCGTTTTCATTGAAAACGAATCTCCCAACTTCGTTTTCCTTCAAGAATAACCAAAAAAAAAAAAAAAAACTTTAGAAAACGAATTAATTTCATTATTCAAAGAACCCCCGTAATTCGTTTTGAGTTGTGTGAAAAAAGACAAAATATAATTATATAATGAAATTTTAATTTGTAATTTAATTAAAATTTTAGATGAAGGAATTTACAGCATTTTTGAAATGGTGGTCAATTACCTTTATCTTCTTTAGTCTCTCCATTTTCTATATATTATCGCGCCTGCGCTAATCCCACCTAGTATTCCTGTGCGAGCTCATTTAAACTAAAAACAATTAAAAATAGAAACATCAATATCGGTCTAATGTTATTTCTTTTTTAGAGAAACGAATTTAGAGTTTTATTTTTAACAAAATTAATTATTTTTAAAAACGTAAATGCGTGACAAATTTTCAAAGATAAATAAAATCCCCAAATTCATTTATACGGAGATTTTATGTATTTCAAAAAATGCCGTTAAAATTACTTTTCTAAAATTTTATTGAATTACAAATTAAAAATTTCAGTTATATAATTATGTTTTACCTTTTTTTAATTTATAACAACTCAAAAATGATTTACGGGGGGTTCGTTTCGAAAACCCTAAAATTTGTTTTTTATTAAATAATGTTTATTTTTTAAAAATGAATAAAAACTTAGAAACATATTGGTGAACTGTTTTCAATGAAAATAATTATTTAATTTTTTTAAAATTCGTTTAAATATAATTATTTTTATTTATTTTTAAAATCATTTTAGTGGAATTCGTTTCTTGATGAAATAAATAAATTAAAAAAAAGAAAAAATTAATTATGAAATTCGTTTATTAAGGAAATTACTAAAAAACAAAAAAGAATGAAACGAATGCATGGAATTCATTTTCAAAAGAATTGCATAAAAGAATTCCATAATTACTAAAAAAGAAAACGAATTCCATGCATTCGTTTCCTTCGCGATTTTTTTTTTTTTTTGGTTAGTTTTGAAGAAAACGAAGTTGGGGTATTCGTTTTCAGATGAAAACGAATCTCCCAATTTCGTTTTTTATATTTTGGAAATTTTTTTTTATTTATTTATTATTTTCGTATTTATATGTGGCCAAAATGAATATTTGGGGAAAAAAAATCCCAAAATAAGGGTCATCTGTTGCCATATACCGGATTCCGTTAGAATAGACGGATAGGGACTAATTTGTTCGTTTCTAAAATGTTAGGGACCAAAAGAAGCGTTTTCAAATGTAAGGGACTAAAAAAATTAAAACACAATATGTAAGGGACCAAAATTGGAGTTTACTCAATTATATAAAAAGGGTGTTCAATAATTTTCTTTGTTTTTTTTGTTCTTGCGAGTGTTCAATTTTTAAATTCCTTTTACGGATAAATATTTTGATACTTTAATAAGTTGTTGGTCCTCATTTTATTTAAAATTAAAAGGAATTTTCTAATGCCGTTTACAATGCAATATGTGTATCTATATATATATATATATATATATCTCTAGAGAGTACGTTGACAGTACTGGCTTGGCAGCCAAGGTTCTCCAATTGGATGAATAATACCTATAAATGGTTATTTAAGTCGCTCATTGTTGAACTCGTAGTTGAAGTGATAAGTAATATACCGTGCGTAAATTATTCACGATACTTGGTAAGATTAATATTGGGGTTGAATTTTAGTCATTAGATTTGTTTCCCTAGTAATTCTCTTCTTCTTTTTGTGTTTTTTAACTTTGCCCTTCATGCTGTTTTTGGGTCAAATATGCCCTCTACGTTTGTAAAATAAGTATTATCATAACCTCTTATGATACCTAGCTACTTGCAATGTAGGATGACTTATTTGGCAATTATGACATGAAAAAGAAAAATGTTTTAGTCAAATAAATTAAGATTTTTTACAATAAAATAGTCTGCCCTATTTTTGAGAACTTTACCATCACTATCCCATTGACATTATCTACTTCCGGCTGCCGAGAGTTACATTCACCAAATCCATAGAGAATACTACGAACCACCGGTGCTCTGTTTCTTGACACCTCCGACCCTGCTTGAAAGCCTTTCTGTAAAAGTTGCTGACTAAACTGCGCTTCATTGAATCACGGCCTAGACGAATCTCACACCCTAAGAATCAACGACCGCTACCTTGACAGCGAAACCATGCAGGGAGAGGCGCATGGCATGGAGACGTTATTTTAGCTTATTATTGGGAATCCACCAAAAATGGTTATTGACTGTTCATCTATGATGAGACCATATTTCCCCCCACAGAGGTAGGAATCAATAATATGCAAAAACAATCGTTGGATTAAAAAAATTGTTAAAAATGATGATAGACATTAGAATTGAAGAGTTAATTACTTATTCCAAAAATTAATACTAAACTAATTGATTTATGCTAGATTACCTATCAAGATCTTGGGTGGTTTGGGTTATCATGGCGTTATATTGATCCATAGTAGAAAGAAACCTTAAAATATTGTTACAATTCAATGATATTTAGGACAGAAGGATTTTTTTGAAAAAAATAATTTGACTCAACATTTTGTTTCCATGTTATTGTGCCAAATAATTCATTTTGATTCTACGTAGCAGCTGGGTTTTACAAGAGGGCACGGTTATACTTATACCTATCATATATACGAGGTCATATTTGAACTAAAAAAAAAATTACAAGATTCATAATTGAACCTTACAAGAAACTATAAGGGCAAAAATGCACATTTTCCCTTTCTCTCCCTGGTTTAGTTATATAAACCATCGATTCTTGTCAGTTGAAAAATAAATATAAACCTTCCTTCAAATTTACTGGTCCCTCATTGAATTGAGTATATTCATTTATCCTCAATTTTAAAATACGTTTTCTGTAAAACTTTTTCTAAAATGTGATGTATTTTTAAAATATTTTTATTAGGTGCTAGCTGTTAGCCATACATTTTGAAATTCAAAAATTTGGTCATTAATTTACGAATGTTAATGTGTAATTTATAATATTTCTAATTAATTAATATCGAAAGATACCAATTAAATAGGAAAAATTAATTATAACTAGAGATGATGGAACTTTTAATATTTTATATTAATAAGAGATTTTTTTTTAATAATTTAACGTAACGCTTAAATACGTTAATTTATTATTTATCACAAAAGACAAAGATCTTTCAACATTTAACATTAATAAGTAGGGGTGATCAAACCCAATACCCGACCTGACCCGACCCGGAACCGACCCGACCCGGGCGGGTCCAGGTCCAATCAGGACCCGACCCAGTTGTTCGGGTCGGGTCGGATCTTTTTTTTTTTTTTTACCCCTTTGTGCTGTCCTCCTCCTCTGCAGTAACAATTAGACCTTTGGTCTTACTTAATAAATTTAGGCACAATTGTTCCAGCTGCAGACTTTCATACACGAAGTGCAAGGTTATCCGACTTGATTCAGATATGATAAATTAACTGAACTTTAAGGCTCTGTTCTCTTGTGGCTTTGGTAGAGGAAATTTTATTAGAGGGAAGTTTTTTTTTTGGAGGGAAGTTTTTTTTGGAAAATTGTGTAGGTGAGAAATAAAAAAATGTAATGATTGTGTTTTTTTTTGAATTTATGTGAGTAGGTATTTAGAGGGAATTTTAAATTTTTAATTTTAAATTGTTGAAAAAGTAAAGTTGTTTCTTTGTGTAAAGTTTTGAAAAAAAAAAAGTGATAATTCTCTACCAAAGCCACAAGAGAACAGAGCCTTAGTTTATGCAGCTAAGTAATATAACCAAGTATTGACGTTCAAATAAAACACACTCATATGCTTGCTCACGCACACATCTCACTGGTCTTATAATTATTAGGCAAAAAGAAACAAGTTTTTTAAGTGTCTTCAATCAGTTCTGCAGATCTTTGTCAACTACAGAAGCAGGACCACACCAAAATTGAGAACTACATAAATGCAAAGAATTTGACAAACTAGAATGCCCTTGAGATTGTCAAAAGAAGCTCAAAGCCTCCCAAGTCCAGATCAATCAATTAATGATAACTAAGAGAACATGTAACAGGATGGAAAACAATAAACAAACATAAAAGGAAGCAAGCATTATACACATAGCTTTACTCAAATTGACATTAAATAATTAGAGAAACAACAAGATTCTATCACATTTGTATCAATTAAGGAACATTTATTGACAAAAGACTAACTATATTCTGTTTATTATGTCTATGAAATGACTAACATCCTCAACATATGTACCTAAACGCATCAGAACATTACTTCATAAACCATGCCATGAAAATTTTAAGATCAAGGCAAAATACCTAGATTTTTTATGTGGTTCCTTATGTTCAGAAACAAGCCCATCAGGGTTCAATTTTCTACTTATTTCAGCAGCTCTAGCTGCAGCTAACTCAGTTGCAGATTTCATGCTTGCTGCTCGGTTGGCTGCCTGCTGTTGGGTTAATGTTTGCTGCATTAATAATGCCTGCTGAAATTGCATCTGCTGCATTGCAACTGCTTGTTGCATCATTAAAGGGAGTGATGAGGAAGTCAGTGCCGAACCCAGAATGGCCGGTTTTGGGGGAAGTGATTTTGCCATTTCCACATTCAAGGGGCGACCTGCAACATCCATGTTGTTCAAACCCAGTGCAGCAGTAGCTTCTTCAAGCTTTGAGTATTCTATATAAGCAAAATGTTTTGAATCAGTCACGCTGCATTCAACAACAGTGCCATACAAGCCAAACAGCTGCTTCAACTGATCCACTGTAAGAAGCGGGCTAAGGTTGCTAACTTGCACAGTTTTTTTTAGGGCATCTCCTTTTCCCTCTTTTTCAGCTGATCCTAGCAAAAGAATAGAAATAAATAAAGGATTAAGAAATAGTAGGAAAGAAACAGGGTAAGAAATCAAAGGAACCTAAATACCAGAAAAAATTCCATGCCTAGCCCAACTGAATAGCAAGATAGGCCAAACTTAGGAGACCAAGTAACATCATCAATATTTATGCAAGAAAAAAAGGAGCCAATGGCGAGAGAGAGATGAAAACCACTGATCAAATTCTCAAGTGATATATCAGAGAACATTAATTGCCTATTATCTTCATTGGTTAAATCATGAACAGTTATGGAGCTACTAGCATTCCCAAAAGAATCCAGATACATTAAGAAAACGGACTATTAAATTATACTACATGCGTGGCATAAAAAGTACCAGAAGAATCTTTGGCAGACTGTGCTTGAGCAGCCTGCGCTGCATGGGCTTGCATAACTTGAGCAGTAACAATTGCATGAGCAGCCATTGCTGCAGCAGAAGGTGCCATTGGAGCCTGGTTAACATTACCCATCGAGGTAGTGGCTGCTAAAGCAGTCATCAAAAGATTGTGTGGGGGGTGACTAAATTTGCAATCAGTTTTTGCACACCGTCCACTGAGATATTCTCGGCAAACTTCACCCAGAGAGGATCCAATTCCAGGTAAAACCACACCACCTGAAGCCCCTGGAACAATACCAGGAATCATCCCAAGTAACCCAGGAAATGCCCCAGAAACAGAGCCAGAGTAATTTGGCATGTTGGGCATGCTTTGGTTTACCATATTTGGAAATGTAGGAGAGGGAGCCATGCCCAGCAACCCTCCAGTCGCGGCACCTGCATAGAAATTCTCTGAAGTCTCAGTCAAAAAGCTCCAACTCAAGATGTCAATTTTATCATAGGAAACAGAATTAGGTTAATGTAAACACAATGCCAGACTCACAATGAAGAATATGTAAACAAATAACAATATCATCTTTCTTAGGTTGCTGTAAAAATTAAGGAGTTAATGAATTTTTATCTTTAAATTAATGAACATAAATTTTAATTAATTTAAACATGTTTTTCTTTTCCTATATATAGCGCTTCCAAAATCATTTCTTCTGAACTTTGTCATTCCGATCGGTCAACAATGACGAAGTACAAGGTAAAGATCGAGTACATCGCCGACGAAAAAGCCAGAGAGAAATCATACAAGAAACGGAAGAGCTCCGTGCTGAAGAAAACGGGCGAACTCAGCACGCTCTGCTGCGTCGAAGCTGCCGCCATCGTATACAGCCCGTACGAATCCGAGCCGGCAGTTTGGCCCGACGCCGCCGGAGTCCAGCAAGTGATATCGAAGTTCAGAGGCTTGCCGGAGCCGGAGCAGACCATCAGAATGGAGAATCAGGAAGGATTCATCCGGAAGGGAATCGCGAAATCCCGCGAAACGCTGGAGAAGCTGCAGAGGGAGAATCGGAAGATGGAGATTAATCAGCTGCTGAGTCAGTGCCTGGCGGAGAAAGAGGCGGTGCAGAACGTGGCCACGGCGGACATGAATGAACTGGCGGTGTTCGTGGAAGAAAAGCTCAAGGAAGTGAACAATCGGATGGAATTCCTTAAGAATCAAGTTGCGCCATCGGCTCCGGAGGCTGCCGGAGAGATGGTGGCGGGAGGATCGTCGTCATCATCGATGCAAGAGCCGCCACCGGCTGCGGAGGCTGCCGGCGAGATGGTGCCGGGAGGGTCGCCGTCATCATCCATGCAAGAGCCGCCGCTTCCGGCTGCCGAGGCTGGCGGCGAGTTTGTGGCGGGAGGGCCGTCGTCATCATCGGTGCAAGAGGATTATTTCTTGGATTTGATGAATGACCCTAACTACGAAGATGACATCATAAGGTTTGTTCCATAGATTTGTTTACAATCTTCTTTTATTTTACCATTTGGATTTTGATTTGTCTTTTGTTGTTGAGTCCAAGTTGTGTGTTTGAATATTTCCAGTTAAATTGTATGAATCATTTGATCTATGATGTTTAATTAGTTTCTATGTCGATTAACTTTATTTTTAGAGTTCAAATCTCTTGTTTCGTTTATATTGATTGTATCATTCATAATGTCACGTTTTTTAAGTTTTCGATACACTTTTAAGATAAAATGATCATATTTTACATCATTGTTACATCATCAGCTAGATGAGTGAACTATGTAAGGATTGCTCTCCATTCATATATAAAAGAAAAATTAAATTTAAAGTGTGTATATATATAATATATATGCAGTTAGGGAGTTGGGATTATATGAATTCTAAGAAATTGATAGAGAAATTCTAATTAAATATTGAAAATGTACTTTAAAAAAATGAATTTAAAAGCATCATATATATCATATTACAGAAATACATCATTTACTGCTACGGTGAGACTAGTCAGATTGCTAATGACTCGCAAATCGAAGGCGTGATTTTAAAAGTTTAAGTAGTTTCAATTCAATTGCTTTGTTATTTACTTTTTATTGTCTTTATTAAGCTTATAGATGATCTTTAAAACTTGAATATAGAATGAGTATATTTTTTAAATACAGAGTTTAGATCTATAAATCTCGTTTACCTTGTTGATGTTTATCTGAATAACTGTAAATGAACATTATTATGTACCTTACAGGTACGTTTCAATTTGAATATATTAAATGCATGTTGTAACGGAACAAGATAATGGTAAGTGGTCATAAAAAACGTTATAAAATAGAATGAGAAGGGAAAGTAATGCGTAGTCATAAAACAGAGCATTATGAAATGAAATGAGAGGTAGAAAAAGTAAATGTTATGAAACAAAATGAGATAGGTGTTTAGAGAAAATGTTCATAAATAGAATCAAGAAAAAACAAAATAAGAGTTGGGAAAAGTCGTAGAGAGAAACGCGATGAAACGAAATGAAAGAGAGCGTATTCACTACCATAATACAACATATGATGATAAAATGAGATGAGAAAATTTTTTCAAAGATTTATACATTATAATCTTTTACCGTTTATTTGATTAATGTCGAGCATAGTTAATTGTTTTGTGCCCAATAACTAAATTAACTAAAGTGTTGCTAGTTGTATTTGTCAATTAGTTACCTCCTTGGTAATTTTGGAATTCATTTATTTATTTTTTTGGATTGGCTTGTTTTGGTTTTGGTGTATTTTATGTAATGGGCTCGAATGGTCCTGGAATTTGACTGTCCAACCCCCATGGGTTAACGGGAAAAGTACAACCTGTAAATGCAGCGTGGGGTAAGGAAGGTTTTGATCATTTTGTTTATGGATGAATAGCCTCTTATTACATTGTAGCAGGTACATTTTGCATATTAGCGGGAGTTAGTCCATCTTAGCATATGCTAGCTTGACCCCAATTCCTACAGTGATGAATATGAGGGCAATTGAAATTTCTGAAGAGTTATACATTTGTGTATTTATAAGACCGTCCACTATTTCTTGAAGTTCCAAACTATAAAGCCAAGAGAAATCATGAACCATAATAGAAAATCTTGCCCCCACCCATGAATAAATATTTCATTGTAGTCTCATTTTTTAAAATTTATTTTATAGTTTTACTTCTTTATATAGACTCAACTGTAATCAACTAGACTTCCTACGGACTATGGTGCAAAAAGATAATCCTCCATTCGTCTCAAAGGTACCCTACTTTTAATGTTTTTTTTTCCAGTCAACAAAATTCAAATTATTTTAGTCAAAATATCCTTTCGAGTATAGATGTGTTGTTGTGCAGTTCAAATGTAAGAGTGAATTCAATTAAAAAATATTATAAATAGTTAACTTCTTAAATTTTGATTTCAAATGAACAATATATGCAAAAATAAAATTTTGTACGATATAAAAACAATATATATCCAAAATAATATTATAAAGAGATTAACGCACAGCGGAATAAAACTTCTTTATAATTACGAACAATAAACAAACCCGCACGCACACAATCTGTGCGGCGCACCTAAGCCGAAGCTTGGTAGAGAAACAACCCGAAGGCTATTCAGTTTCTCCTGTATCTATCTCTGTGGTTTTCTTTGTATCTCTTTGTGATTACAATGATCACCCAATGCCTTTATTTATAGACTAAACTATTTCTGAATCCTACCATTAATCTGATTCAGAACTATTTCCTAAAACAAATAGGATACCCAAAACAAACACTAAACCAAATAGGAAATAGACAAATAACAAATCCTACTACAATTATAATTACCTAATAAGTAAATACAAGTTTGGTTTAATTAATTCCAACATAGCCTCTCTTAAACCAAACTTGGATCAAGTAAGCTCCATCGCCATCACGAGCTTGAATCTCCATCGAAATCTCCATTGCTGTGTAGGCAACGTGCAACACCAACTTGTAGGAGTTATTCAACTTTACTTGCAAACTCTTCATAGAGACAATTTTGTATGTGCCATGAATCTTCTGTGGAAACTCCTCTTTAGCGAAAAATTTATTCATATCTACCCATTCTTCTTCATCCAAGTTCATCTGCTCATCAACCTTGTAATCAACCTTGCAAATGCCAAAAACATTCTCGCAAACTCGAGACATCACCTTTAAATAAGATGTGGACACAAACTTGTATTCTGAAAAAGTCTTATCAAATTTCTCAGTATGATCAAAGAATTCACTGATATATACCCATTCATCTTCAGAACAGAGCTTCCCGTCGACATTGTTAATTTCATCAATGCCGTCAAACATAATAATGTCCTTGCAAGCCCAAGGCTCCACTGTCACATTTTTAATATGGTCGGACACTCCGCCAAATAAGAAGTCGACTTCACTGCAGTTGATCTTCTCCAATTCAACAGAGCTTTCAACAATCCCATGATCACATCTATGTGATCGTCAACTTCAATATCTCCCTCTTGTTCTGATACACATACAATTTCTTCTTCTTTGACGAAATCAACACTTTTAATGTTTTCATCCTCCTCGACACATTCTTGTTCAAAGATAATTTGGCTCTCTGTATTGTCGCTGGAAGATCCATTCTCCAAGTTTTCATCATCAACTTCAAGCACTGCCTCATCAAACTTCATCTCTATCAACTCGAATTGTCTCTTTAACTCTTGCAGTATCATTCTTTGAATTTTTTCATTTTCTCGATTGACAACTTTTAACTTTTCCCAAAACTCCTTAGCTGTCTTTACATCCATTAAATTTCTGCATACGTCTAATTCAACATTCGTTCTTAAATAATACAGAGCCGATTGTTCCTGATATTGATTTATCTTGGATTCTTTGCTTTCTGCAAATTCTGACTCAAAGTTTGTCTCAATCACGTGCCAGATTCCAATAACTCTAAAGAAATCTTCCATTTGTTTACTCCAGAGTTCATAATTATTTTTACCATTAAAGACAAAAAGAGGACACTTATGAATGATAGGTAAAGAATACATCTTTAACTACTTCAATAATTCAAAAATTTTAACACACGGAAACAAGTATAGGACCAAATTAATCAATCACAAACACAAGTATAGTCCGAAATCACCCAACTGGAAACGTTGGATCACCAAAACAATTAATTTGATTTGATCACAAATTAATTGCACAGAAATCAAGGAAGTCAAACCTTAAACAAAACAACTCAAGTAGCTTCCGCCGACGCAAACTCATAGCAACTGTGATTAAATGGTAATTGCATGCAAACCAACGATGCAAAATTCAATTCAACCTGAATGAATTAGATCTGAACGAAACCGCATCAACACCAACTGGCGGCGGAGCCTCTATGCACAAAGCGGAATCGCTTTCAGCAGCGATCCTTTCACTAAACCAGATTTTTCGTCGCCCTTCTTTTTAACTTGACTCTGATACTACTTGTAGGATATAACAACAATAAATATCCAAAATAATATAAAGAGATTAACGCACAGCGGAATATAACTACTTTGTAATTACGAACAATAAACAAACCCGCAAGCACACAATCTGTGCGGCGCACCTAAGCCGAAGCTTGGTAGAGAAACAACCCGAAGGCTATTCAGTTTCTCCTGTATCTATCTCTATGGTTTTCTTTGTATCTCTTGGTGATTACAATGTATCTCTGATTCAGAACTATTTCCTAAAACAAATAGGATACCCAAAACAAACACTAAACCAAATAGGAAATAGACAAATAACAAATCCTACTACAATTATAATTACCTAATAAGTAAATACAAGTTTGGTTTAATTAATTCCAACAAATTTAAATATAGAGACTTAATTTTCATGTTACTATATCTCCACAACTAAAGAAGTTTGCGCTCTGCAAGAAAACACTCGTGCTCTGAAGTTTGCAGGTCAACGCATCAATTTTGGAAAGTCCTCAATTATGCCAAGTTGAGTTCAAGGCTATTCACTTTGAAGGTTGATTTCCTATATTTGATGGGAAGAAATAACCTTGGCTAAGCATGTTCTATATGCTATATTGGTCTATCCAATGTGTGTGTTTAAATTTCTTGCGATCGTGGTAGATGAAATAGACAAAATTATTGCACGGTTCATCTGGAGAGGGAATCCTAAAGGATATGTTATGCATTGAAAATCTTAGACATTTTTTTTTTTTTTTGTTTCAAGGAGATTTAGGTTTACTTCTTCCCCAAAAAAAAAAAAAATGAACCAGACGTTACTAGCCATATTAGATTGGAAAATCAAACATGAGGAGGATACACTGTTTTCGATATTTTTTAGGGTTGGATATTGTCGCCCTGCGGATTTCTTATGAATCTCTACGGAAGTAGCTGGGGAGGTTGTTGCAGGGTACGTAATTTGCGCTACAGACTTGGAAATGGTCGGAAGATACGCATTTGTGTTGAATGGATTCAGATGTGTAATCCGTAAATGTATGCTCATACGTTAACAGACTGATTTGACGATGTCCAACCTCATAACACCAACAAACCAATGGTGCATGCCTTTGCTGAGATCGGGTTCTCTTCCCCGACCAAATCATACCGCACATTCTAAAAATTCTGTTGATTTCATCACAACATGAAAGACAAGTTACAGCGAAAATTGACTCCTTCGGACATCCATGTATCATTGTACTATAAATACCTTTATGCTTCAAAAATAAAAAATAGAGAAAAAAAATCATACTCTTTTTTTTTTTTTTTTTCTCTCACAGTCACTACGGCGGTAGAAAGTCCACTTTCTACGGCAGTTACCTTCCAACCGCCGTAGAAGGTCTCTTTCTACCGCTGTTTATCCCAACCGCCGTAGAAAGTCCCTTTCTACGGCGGTTTATTTTAAAACCGCCGTAGAAAGTCCGTATTTCTTTTATAACGGCGGTTTTCTATTTTCCGCCGTTAATCCGCAGCCGTTAAAGCTCTATTTTGTAGTAGTGAGTTAATTAATTTTCCATGAAGGGACATGGATTACATTTTCCTTCCAGAGGTTGAGGTTATGACATATTGTAAAATGACCCTCATTATTTGGTTGTTAAATAACAAAAGAAAACTCGATCTTTGATAGGTGGGCGAATCACATTTACTCCCCCTTGAGGTTTGGATACATATTACAAAATGATCCTCCTATTTTGGTTATAAAAATGACCGAATTCCAAAATGGAAAGATGACATAACTGTATATTTGTAAAGATGACTAAAGCACAACTCACTTAATTTTTTAAAATTTGGAGACCAAAATATCTTTTTCAAAGACAAAAGAATACATAAAAACTCTGATTTATTATGGTAAGCCAAAAGGAATATTTTTCTATTTCTCAAACAAAAGTATATGGTCGCTTACTTAAAAGAGGGCATATATGAGAATATTATCAATAAATTTCTTTCTCAACAAAAGTAAATTAGGTGCGGAGTCAGTAATAATGCATTGTAAAAAATTCTTTCCTCCTCAATTTACAAAATATATAGGTTATTTGCTCTCTTTGACCACTTGTCAAAGGAGTTATAAGTATTACTTTATATTGTAAGGTTTGTTTGGGATTGTCTTACGATACATTATTACTGGCTCTAATATTTTGATTGTCTTACAAATTTTGTTTAGAGAGAAATTTTGTCATTTTATTTCAAATTTACTCTGACAGCTAATTTTAATTTTGGCAATATCAATAAGTAAACCGTAACGTTTGGCAATATCAACAAGGCGTACAGCAGGGAGTCCCCAATGAAGTTATCCCCTCCCAGTGACCCTGTTCTAATATAATAGTTTATTTAAAAATATAAAAAAACAAGTAAACCGTAACGTTTTTCTTTTCATTAATTAATATATCTTTTTCACCTACATTCATTCATTCATGGTTCTTAATTATTTTTTAATTTAATTAGTTAATGTGTTATACACAATAAATACGTGTAGCACAATAATTGGTCACTCAAGCTATGTCAAAGAGGGGAAGAAAAAAAATGGTGATTGGGAGAAAAAAGTAATAAAATAAAATAAAGAACTCGTTTATAATTTTCAGTAAAATAATACTTTGAAATGAATATAAAAGAAGAAAAAATATATCACGCCATGTGTGACTTATAATGCAAATTGTTGCGTTCTATCAATACTAAGTTGAGCAAAAACATTATAATTTTATTGATCTAAAAACATTAACAATCTCGAACAAGTCATCATAGTAAAAGAAAGGGAAAAAAATGTTTGCTTAACATTCCGTTTGTACTAATAGAAGAGTTCGCTTCAGTAAAGAGCTAGAGAAGGGTTACAATCTTTAAATGTTTTCAAACCTAGTTGGTTGCAAGGTAAATTAAAATATTAAAAAAAAATTTTCTTCGATATAAATTAATGAGGCAATTAACTGATAGATACAATTAGCAACACTTTTTAAAATTTTGGACATGAAACAAATAAATGGTAAATAAAAAGGGCTAAAAACATCCAAAAGAAGCCTATTTTGAAAGTAAAAAAAATCTTGTCACTTTTTTTAAAAAAAATAAAATTATCTATTATCTGGATATGTGTTGTTGTGCAATAAGAAAGTAAGAGGTCATGTGTAAAAAATATTTTAAATAGTTAATTTTAAATATTTTGATTTCAAATTCAGGATATATATACATTAAAAAAATAGAGAATTTCATTTTCATATTTCTATTACAAAACTAAAGGATGTTTGTTGTCTGCAAGAAAACGCTGTAGCAATATTTCAAACAAAAGCATAGGCCTCGAGCGCATATCTTTAACTATAACGCCTAGTCTCCTTTTCGTTCCACTTGAAAAGTCAATTTCGACACATGTACAATTTATTATGAATGACAGCACATGATTCTCTTTAACCCATACTCGAAGGGCTAATTGTGACATTTTTCGCCCAACTAAGTGACATCTCTTTCCAACCCTAAAACTTTAGAGCTACAATATTCTCCTTCTTGTTGCGGCCCAGGACACACGGAAGGCCCAAAGTGAACTTGTTTAATAGTACAACGAATATTATATATATATACTAGTAAACCAAGTAGTTAGATATACCAGCCAGTAAAAGAAAATAATTTTCCCATTGTCTCACATTAACCCTATTTTCAAAATGTTTGCTCTCTTCCTGTTAGCCATGGCCAGGAAGGGATGAAAATCACTCGAAAAAGAGCTACCAGAAAGGAACAATTGACCATCAAATGCAAGAAAAGTAGTTTGAGGAAGAAGTCGGGTACTGAAATCAGTAGTCCTGGTGAACCTGAGGCGCAGGAGGCTTTGGCCCAAGCAGCCGGAGATGAACGGATGGTTCGTCCGGTGCCGGAGATGGAGACGAAGCCAACATACGAAAGCATCCAGCTAAGTATAGCCAAAGCCGAGTGGGAACTGACGAGGCTTCATTTGCAGATGATCGATCAATACCTTGAGCTCAAAGCCGTAAAGCAAATGGCTTCCCAACACCTGCAAGTTGCACCGCCGCCGCCAACCGGTGGAGCAGCCTAAGTGGGTTTTTGGATGGATTGATGGAAAACCCTAATGATAATTGTATAAGCTAGATATAGTTTGATTCTCTGTTTTAATTAATTAGTTTTGGGTTAATCATCGTTTTCAAGCTGTGTTTTCTTAATTTTATTCAGTGTTTTGGCTGGTTGTTGTACTGTTCATATCGATCAATGTAGTTTGTGTTTCGATTTAAAGTTAATTTCCTGCTAATTAATGTACTAATCATTTCATATATACATGATGTTTAAACAAATTAAAACGTTGTTATTCAAACTTTTTTTTTATAATTTTTTAACCTTTTTTTTTATTTATTTCGAAGCGGTCCAAGATCCATTTCATTGAAAGCTTTCAAATTTCCTAATGAATTAACAGTATCAAAGTCGTAAATTGAGAAATTAGCAATTTGTTTTGTCTAATTAAACATAAACACCATAAATTAAACCTAAAACCTTTGGCAAATGTAAAGAAATATCATGCTAATCTCCTACTACAAATTAAGAAAGCCAAACCACAATCTGAACACTAAACACGCTTAAAAAGAGGGAAATTAAAAAAAATCCCATTCCTAGATGAATTAATTTACATCTATACCGCTATACTCCACCGGAACCCTCCTAATGACGATGGCTCACTTCTTCGCTGTCGGCGACTTGATGCTCTTCGGCTACACCACCTTCTTGGCTGGTGCATTCTTCACCGGCGTCGCCTTCTTGGCTGGCGAGTTCTTTGCAGCCGCGGCCGGGGCTGCCTTCTTCTTAGGTTTCTTAGGCGCTTGAACCTGTCCTCTCGACAGAGCAAAAGAGTTTGCCACTATCCGAACCAAAAAGGTGGAGAACTTCAGCTTTTAACTTACATCTTTATACCTTCGGTTCTTTAATTTTATTGAGCTTGAACGTGCAATTCTATAAGATCTTTTAAACAAGACGTGCTTCTTCTTTTTTTTCCTTTAAAGATATTGCGTAGCGGGGGCGTAATGATTGCGATGTAAGGATGAGACTTGTGAAAATTTAATTAGAGGGCATTACTTGTTAGATCGTTAGTCTTTTTGTTATTCAAAAGATGGACATGTAACAGCGGGAGACGAGCTTCTTTCACGGTGCATTCGCAACCATTTTATAGATATAGACTTCCAGCTTCATTAATTCCTTTGTGACATTTAACTTACAAAAGCATTTGATATGAAACGAATAATCTACGGTATCTTAAAGTTTCTTTTTCGGGTTGTTGAAGGTAGGGCTGTTTATATTTAATATCCGACCCGAATCCGATCCGATCCAAAACCGCAGTTTCGGATCAGTTTCGGATTATAATCTAAAGCAGCGGATTGGTTTCGGATGGTCGTTTACAGTTTTTTTTTTTTTTTCTTTTTCTCTGGTAACCAAAATTTGCTAATCAATTGCAGATCAAAGCCAACAGTATGTTCTGATGGAAGCTATGAAGTCAGATTCTCCAAACACAATCAAAGCAAAGAGATCAAAGCCCCACGCATCAAAATCATACAAACCCACAAAAAGAACAATATATATATAAGAAGAAGAATAGTTCTGGGCTGCGATCCGAATTTGATTCCACGTCGTTTCTGACTCCAAATCCGCTTCAGAGAAGACAGAAGAATCGGTGGAGCTTGAAGGAGACACAGCTGGGTAGATCTGAAGTGATGTAATCTCGCTCAGATTTCTCCAGGAACGCTCAGCAACTATTTACTGACCACAATTGCAGCAAAGTTCTCTGAAAAACTGTAGTCGGAATTTTACCCAAAGAAAAAGAAAACCGTAGTCTGATCGGTTCAGATTATTTATAAAAAAATCCGAACCTGATCCGAAAATCGGATTGGTTTTGAGTTTTGATTCAAACCGCGTATTTTTTGATCACCCCTAATTGAAGGTAAGGTCATTATATCCCCTCATTTCTTATAAGGCTGATTTTTGAGAGTTGTAAATGGCGTTCGAAAATTCTTTTTATGGGTGTTTATGTTATAAATATTAATTCAGTTTTAAAAGTATAATTATTGCTCTCTCTTAAAAATTGTTTGTAAGCCATTGTTTGTAATACTTTTCATTGTTGGGTCACCTTATTTAACACTCTTTTTGTCCCAATTTTTATCAAGGGCAGTGAAGTACAAAACAAACCCTTAATTTTAAAAATGTATAAATTAAACAATTGATTCAGATATGTACAATTTTAAGATGGATGCTATCTGTTTTGTTTTTTTAAATCATGATGCTTTCTATGAGTGAATTCTTACAAACAAAACATCCAGATTTCTATGGCCCCTCATCATTTCAATTTCCCTATCATTCATTTTCTGCTCAACAAAACCAGCTAATGCAGACGGTTGACGACATTTGTGCTCAATCGAATATGAAAAGCAATTTTGCATAAAAGCATTTTGATTCGATCCTCGTTCTAAAGGCGCATACCTTCAAACTATTTATCCACGATCGCAGTCGGCCTGGAAAAATCCTACACACAATGGACCATGGCTATGATCAAGAAGCTTGATAGCAAAGAGAAAAATCTTATAGTGAAATCACTACTACAAAATGGAGCTTTAACGGCTGCGAATTAACGGCGGAAAATAGAAAACCGCAGTAATAAAAGGAATGCGGACTTTCTACGGCGGTCTAAAAATGAACCGCCGTAGAACGGGACTTTCTACGGCGGTTTAAAAATGAACCGCCGTAGAAACGGACTTTCTACGGCGGTTGGAAGGTAACCGCCGTGGAAAGTCACACACTTTCCACGGCGGTTACCTTCCAACCGCCGTAGAAAGTGGACTTTCCACGGCGGTTGCCCTCCAACCGCCGTAGGAAGTCCCCTTTCTACGGCTGGAAAGTCCACTTTCTACGGCGGTTTAATTTTCTCCGCCGTAGTATTGACGTATATATATATATTAAAACCTAAATAACACCGTGTATTCCCATATCGCGGCCGAAAGTGTCTGTCTCCAAATTTCTACTACGGTTTTGCACGTTGAACCTAAAGAATCGTCATTTGGAGCTAAAATTTACCACCTAAAGGTTAGAAACTTGTAAAATTTCCCAGTAATTGCTTATGCTTGTACTTTAGATATGTCATCCTATAGCATTTATTTTTATTTATGGTAGATGCATGGCTGAAAATTAAAGTTGCATATATTCCATGTATGTGGCGAACCTTAGTATTGTGGAACCCTATTTAGTTATACTATGTAATTTTTGGGTGATGTAATTTGATTTATAGTGTTTGATTTTTAATGGATGATGTTCATATAATTAGCACTACTTAGAGTGTGTATTATTTTTTTTATGAATTTTATGTGTTTGACGAAATGCATAAATGAAAAACTTAGAGTTTCTTCTTCATTTGATTATGTCTATTGCGCATGTGTTGTCATTGCATTATTTTTTTCATTGAGGTATTATAGTAGTTTTGATTATATATGACTAACATAAGTATTATGACATGTGCTAAGACAAGCATGCAACTTGATACTTTGTACATTGTTTGTTGAATTATTATTTGGTATTTTTAATTATTTCAAGGTCTTAGTTACACATGGATCGAAATATCTTGTTCTGTGGTGATCGGACCTCCGATTCTTATGCGAGAGAAGTTGAGAATTTCATTCAATTCGCTTATAAGAATACAAAGTACGTTCATTGTCCGTGCAAAGCTTGTAAAAATGGGGCGCGGTTTGATAACTCAGATACAATAAGATTCCATTTATATCGGCATGAGTTTGATCCTTCTTATAAACTGTGGATTTGGCATGGTGAAAGTATTAATGGTTTACCTGAGCAAAGAAAATCTCATGCAAAAGGAGATGATGCGATTACTAGAGATCGATTAGATGTCATGATTGAGGATGTGGCCGAGGATTTTGCTGATAAACCGGAAGTTCTTGCTTCAATTTTGGGTGACAATGAGAAGCCTCTATACAAGGGATGCAGTAAATATACACGATTGTCTAGTGTTTTGAAGTTGTTTAGTTTGAAAGCTGCAAATGGGTGGTCAGATATTAGTTTTACAGCCTTATTGAGGGTATTGAAAGATATGCTCCCAGAAGATAATGAACTTCCAGATCGAATTTACGAGGCGAAAAAAATGTTGTGTCCACTGGGTATGGAGTATAAGAAGATCCACGCTTGCCCAAATGATTGCGTCCTCTACAGGAATGAGTATAAGGATTTATTGCGGTATCGTAAGTGTAAAACTCCCCGATACAAAAACAAGCAGCTGTGTGATGCTGTTGAAGACAGTTCTGATGCGCAAAAGAAGGGGTCGCCGGCTAAGGTTCTGTGGTATCTTCCTATAATACCGAGATTTAAACGGTTGTTCGCTAATGAAAAAGATGCAAAACTATTGACATGGCATTTAGATCGGTGTATTCCCAGTGATGATGACAAGGTGATAATGCATACATCAGACTCAGATTAGTGGAAAAAGATTGATTCAATGTATCCTTCTTTCGGGGGAGAAGCCAGAAATTTGAGGCTTGGTCTGTGTACTGATGGAATGAACCCGTTTGGCAGTCTGAGTAGCACACATAGCTCATGGCCAGTGATGTTGGTTATTTACAATTTGCCGCCTTACTTGTGTATGAAGCGCAAGTACATACTTATGTCTCTAATGATTTCAGGCCCACGGCAACCAGGAAATGACATCGATGTGTATCTTGCTCCTCTTATTGAAGACTTGAAAAAGTTATGGGATGAAGGCGCACCTGTGTTTGATGCCTACCGTGAAGAAATGTTCACATTACGTGCCATGTTGTTCTGTACCATTAATGATTTTCCTGCTTATGGAAACTTGTCTGGGTACTCTGTTAAAGGGCATAAAGCATGTCCAATATGTGAGCAGAGTACAGATTTTTGTCAGCTTGCACATGGGAGGAAGACAGTATACCTTGGGCATCGCAGATTTCTTCCCGAGACTCATCCGTATCGCCGTATGAAAAGAGCATTCAATGGATTCCAAGAGTTCAGAAAAGCTCCAGAACCCTTGAGCGGGCCAGAGGTGAAAGCTCGTGTGACGGACATCAATGTGGAGTTCGGTAAAACTTCGGAGTCCAGCAATAATGATACAGGTTGTTGGAAGAAAAAATCCATATTTTTTGAACTTCCATACTGGGAGAACTTGGATGTCAGACATTGTCTCGATGTTATGCATATTGAGAAAAATATTTGCGAAAGCCTGTTAGGTACGCTCTTGAACATCCCTGGTAAAACTAAGGATGGTTATAACGCGAGACTTGATATGGTTGATATGAACATAAGAGCAAATTTAGCACCGGTAGCTCGAGGACAACGCACATATCTACCCCCTGCCTGTCACACTTTGTCCAGAAAACAGAAAAAACAACTGTGTTCAAGTTTGCGTAGCATCAAAGTTCCATCCGGATATTCTTCAAATGTAAGCAGACTTGTTTCCTTGAAAGATTTAAAACTAGTTGGTTTGAAATCTCATGATTGCCATGCCTTAATGCAGCAATTGTTGCCTGTAGCTATTCGCTCGATATTGCCCAAGCATGTTAAGTCCAGTATAACAAGACTTTGTTTCTTCTTCAATGCTATATGTAGCAAGGTTATCGCGCGCGAAAGACTTGATCAGCTACAAGATGAAATAACTGTTGTCCTTTGTCAATTAGAAATGTATTTTTCACCCGCCTTCTTTGATATTATGGTGCATTTGGTGATTCATTTGGTTAGAGAGATAAAAATCTGCGGGCCTGTTCATTTGCGATGGATGTACCCATTCGAGCGATATATGAAAGTATATAAGGGGTATGTTAAGAATCGTTGTCGTCCTGATGCTAGTATTGTTGAAGGTTATATAGCTGAGGAGGTAATTGAGTTTTGCACTGAGTACTTGGCCGGGACCGCATCCATTGGAATATCTAAGAATCGGCACGATGGGAGGATTACAGGTATGGGCACAAGGGGAGGAAAATTTTTTTTGCCGTCTAATGTTGAATTGATGAAGGCGCATCTCTACATTCTGCGCAATTCTGAAGAAGTTGCGCCCTATGTGACAGACCACATACAGTCAATAAGAACGTCTTATCCTGCTTGGACGGATCAACGTGTGCTCAATGAACATATTCGGACATTTGTCTATTGGTTTGGTAATGCTGTCCTGGGCAAAGACGTTTCGGAGACATTGAAATGGTTGGCATTTAGGCCCAGCCCTGCGGTACGAGCATTTTCATGCTATGACATAAATGGATATTCATTTGCTACTAAGAGACAAGATGAGAAGAGTACGGCACAAAACAGTGGTGTTACATTAATCTCAGAGGCTTTACATGTTTCTAGCAGGAAGGATAAAAATCCATTGTATGCAAGCATGGCTTATTACGGGGTGATCGAAGATATTTGGGAGCTTGACTATGTTTGTTTCAAAGTAGTTGTATTTCGCTGCAAATGGGTTGATAACAATAGTGGGGTTCGAACTGATGATCCATTGGGTTTTACCTTGGTCAACCTCAATCGGGAGGGTTTCAAGGGGGAACCATTTATACTTGCATCGCAGGTGAAACAAGTTTTTTATATCACCGATCCTTGCGACGAACATTGGTCTGTTGTTCTTCATGGTAAACAACATCACGGTGTGGAAGGGATTGATACAGAAGAAGGGTTCATGAGGCTGGCCCTTTCTCTAGTGGGTTACCTGAACCGAGAGCAGATGAGGAAGATAGGGAACTTGATAAATACATACTTCGTGATGACCACAGCGAAGGATTATGGTTCGAGGATCAAGTGTCCCATAAGAGAAAGAGAATAAGTTAAGAATCATTTTCAGGTATATTGTTTGTTTTTATTGAACTTCAATTCCCGTGGGTGTGTATGTGTGTGTGTGTATTTGTATATGTTTCTTTGATTTTAATGAAAAGCGGTGGACATAAATTTATAACAACATTTATTTTTATCCCTCGTACTGTGAAATTGAAACAGGTCACAACTCTGATGAAGCCGCGCAATCAAGGGACAAAATTTCCAGGGACTTCATATGCGGAACTGTTTATAAATGAATATGTTATTGTTTGAAATTGTGTGAAGCTTCTGTGCTGATCTTAAATTGCACTTGTGTTTTGGTAAAAAACAAGCAGAGGAGATTCTGTCTGAAGTGATTTGAAACTGAATTCCGTATTATTCGAAATAGTTGGAATTTTAGTGAAGTATTTAAGTATATGTGCATCGAACTTACAGGGAGTACGTTACATTTATAGGGGAGACTTTGTCAAATTTTTCGGAAAATAAATTTCCTTGTTTTTCATTTATGAATAAATGTTTCTTGTATTATTATTATTTTCTTCCAAGGAGTAGTACTTTGGTAAAATTTCCAGGGGAATCTATACGCAGTTCATTTTGTTGTTATTTTATATTTAACTCTTTATAAATTACTTGTCAGTGGGTTCGGGAAACAGGGGAAATGCAGGGGAACAAATAGGAGAGGAGAGGAAGAGAATGAGGGAGGAAAAGAAGTTCAAAATTTTTAACTTTAAGTAACCGGGTCGTCGATTCAACGGCGGTTCAATCGCGAACCGCCGTTGAACAACAATTCCACTGCGGTTCAAGAATGATCTGCCGTTGAAAGTGGAACTTCAACGGCGGTTCAACATTGAACTGCCGTTGAAAGTCCACTTCCAACGGCGGTTCACGGTGGATTCATTTTTCAATGGCGGTTGGAGGTTGAACCGCCGTTGAAAGTCCACTTGCAACGGCGGTTCACTCGTGAACCGCGGTGGATTCATTTTTCAACGGCGGTTCGAGGTTGAACCGCCGATGAAAGGTCTCCTCGTAGAAAATTGGAGCCAATTCCCGCGCGGGCATATTTTAATATGAATTTGTTTTTTCCATTTTCAAAAAACTAAACCCTAAACCCTAAACCCTAACCCCTAAACCCTACTCTCTATTAAGTTTTTTTTCCCGATTTTCATAAATTAACCGCGGTGACTCTTAAGATTGAAATAGCTATATAGTGAAGCGCCACCCTTTTCCTGGATTTTCGCTTTGACATTCAAAGGAATGAAACATTTCAAATCATGCATATGTGCAAAGTCAACCTATCGGTCAACGTTTTTCAAGCTTAAGTATATTAAGCTTTGAATTTTGAAAGTTGCTATTTTCAAGTTTCTATCAAGCATTTTATCATCCAAGCACCTTCAAAGGCTCAAGTAGTTATGCATAAAGATTCAAACAATCCAAAGCATTCATATATTCAAAGTCAACTACTTGGTCAAGTTTTTTCAATTTTAATCATACAAAGCATATATACAATCATTGAAGCTTGCCATTTTGAAACATATATCCTTAATATTCTCATGTGAGCAACTTCAAATTATGAATAAGTTAATTCTTAAACTCTCAAATAAGCTAAAGCATGTATATTTAAAAAGTCAACCACTTGGTCAACCATTTTTATGTAATGCAAAATTCTTGCTATCTTCAAATGAAAATTTTCAACCGTTTTAACATGCAAGAATTTCAAGATACCAAAGATGACATAGATCCTAATGCATCATTTTAACTCTAAAACATGGCATTCTAGATTATATCACTCAAAGACTCATCAATCAAAGGCAAATTTCAAATTTTCTCAAATTTTTCTCTATTTTGCCTAACTCATCTTTTCTTGAGTATTTTAACTTCAAAATTGGTCTTAGCATATTTAAAATATCATTCTAATTTCATTTGACCAATTTTCATCTTCTAAGTATTTAAAAGTCTAAAAGTCAAACTTCTAACTAATTTCAAATAATGCTCATAAAGTCCTAATGACTTTCATCAAAAAAAAATTTCGGCCACTTAAATTTTATTAATTAATTTTTATATTACTACACGTACCTAATGCATTTGTGGATTTGATTTTTTTATCCCATTCGCCAAGTCGAAAAAGTAGGAATTTTAGGGAACATAATGAAGATTATTACTTTCTTGGCTCTTACATGTATTAAATTTACGGAAATTATTAATTTTTATCTTTGACCTATAATTATTGTACGTGTAGTAGCACGCGCGGGAAATTTAAATGCAAATATATGGTTCAATTAAAAATTTGAAATTTAATTATGAAATGGTTAATAAAAGTCGAGATTGTGTACATAATTAATAAATATACAAAATCTGGGTATGTATTATTATATTTACAAAATTGTGGGAATAGTTTTTTGAAAATGAAAAATAAAAAAATTTAATATTAAAAAATGCCCGCGCGGGAATTGGCGCCAATTTTTTTCCTCTACTTAAACCGAGAAAAAGTGCGGACTTTCAACCGCGGTTCAACCGCGAACCGCAGTTGAAAGGAGAATCAACTGCGGTTCAACCTCGAACTGCAGTTGAAAGTACACTTTCAACTGCGGTTCAACCTTTCAACTGCGGTTCGCGGTTCAAGGTTGAACCGCAGTTGATTGTTGGTTCAACCGCAGTTGAAAGTACACTTTCAACGGCGGTTCGAGGTTGAACCGCAGTTGATTGTTGGTTTCAACGGCGGTTCGCGGTTGAACCGCCGTTGAACCGACGCCGGTTATTTATTAAAATTCAAATTTTCACTTTTTTCATTTCCTCCCTCATTCTCTTCCTTTCTTCTCCCTTCTTTTCCCCTTCACTTTCCCTGTTTCCCGAAGCTTCTCTCCCGCGGCCGTTCGTCTTCTTTGCCGCTTCTCCCATCGCCGGCGAGCTCCTCCACCCTCCGATCACCTGTCGGCTGCCCAAGCATTCACCGATTGTTCGGCTGGACCACGCAAGGCCTTGTTCGGCTCTCCATTTCCACCCTCCCATATAAACTTAAAGCTTGGATTTTTTTTGAGTTCACCCAAAAGGTTCCACCTTCTATGCTTTCATTTTAAAGCTTTTGTGTATTTAACCTTACATTTTCTAAATGCTTCCCATTGCACTAGGATTTTTTGGGTTGATATTTATGAATGATTTCGGTTTTAATCCTTGTGATGAAAGCTTGGAAATTTTTTGGATTTATTGATTGTTTGTAGCATTTGGTTTGGTTGTTGAATTGAGTGTTTTGTCCTACATAAGTTTGGAACCTAGGGTTTCGATTAATGTTCCATTAGGTACCCTTTGAAATTCGGGTTTTTTTTTTGAAAATGAGAAACTCAAATGAATATTTAGGTTTTGCTTGATTAATTTTAGAACATTGGTGTTTGATTTCGGTTTTTATTCGATTTAGTGTTCCTCCTTTAGTGATAATGAGGAAAATGCTTTGTTGTTGATTCCACTTTGTGAAATTTTATTCCTTTAGTAGAAATGAATGATTGTTCTCATTAGTTGTTGGTTGTGAAATGTGAAGTACTTTATCAATGGTACCCTTGATAAGTCCACTTTTTTTTGGCCCTCATTTGGTTTAATTTGGATAATGGTAATTGTGGATTTTTAGGAGTGAATTTTGCGAATGTACATTGCCTTTTTTTCCACATTAGTTGTTGGTTGTGAAATGTGAAGTACTTTATCAATGGTACCCTTTATAAACGGACTTTTTTTTTGGCCCTCATTTGGTTTAATTTGGATAATGGTAATTGTGTATTTTTAGGAGTGAATTTTGTGAATGTACATTGCCTTTTTTTTCAACATTACAAGCATTCTTGTATTTGACATTAAAGCTTTTCTTTAATTGCTTATATGTTATATTGAATTTTCTTTCTATGTAAATGAAGTTTAAGGTACTTTCAATGGCCCGAAAAAGAAAAAGCAATACGGAGCATGGAGATGGTTCTTCTACTACATCTAGTAGAGGTAGAGGGCCCACAAATTGCAATGATCTATTGGAAATGCGAAAGAATGGGAAAACTCTTGACATTTCTTTTAATTCCAAGGGGGAGCCTAAACTGTATCATGTAAAGTGGATTACCTTTGTGGCATATACGGCCCGGAGCAAAGTGGACATAGTGGAATATGAATCATGGCCGAAAGTTCCCGAGGAGCTCAAGAAGAGAGTTTGGATGGAAATACGGGTATTTTCTTTAATTATAATGCATTGTTTGTTTCTTAATTCTTCCATACACTTTAACTCAAATTCCTCACTAAATTTTTACTCCTAATTTTCACTGTAGGCATTATTTGTTTTCGAGTCAACCGAAGAACTCGAAACAAAGTGGATTTGTTATGCCGGTAAACGGTGGAAAGATTTCAAATCCTATTTAGAGAAATATGTACATGGTCCCATGAAGGGTAGGGACCCATGCTTGGAATATAAATTTCTCCCTAAGGAGACATGGAATAAGTTCAAGGCTAGCTGCGAGACAGAAGAATAGCAGGTATATTTTTTTAAAATTGATTTCCTTATTCTTTTTGGATATTTGAAATTGCTCAGTTTAGGGATAATAATTTTTTATTATATTTCTCTCTAGGCAATTCGTGGAAAAGCGCAAAAGAATGCCAATTTAAATGCTTTCTACCATAATTTATCTCGCGGTGGCTACCGACTGCTGAAGCAGCAGTTGCATGACGAGGAGGTGAGTGCATCCGGAAAGAAGCCTTCAGAGAAGGGTCAATCCGGAGAAGACAGAGAAGATTCTTATTCAGGGCCAGGCCGTCATCACCTTTGGAGACAGGCCCACACGAACAAAAAATGGGAATACTTCACGCCAGAGGCTGGGCGTGTAGCGATGAAAATTGTAAGTTTTGCACCATACATTTTCTTATGTTTCAATTCTTTTAATATTTAAAGTCTATGTGTATAGATTTTTTATTATAACTGATTATTTATTACTAGATATCTATGATGAAATGCTAATAAATAATTTGGTTGTCATTAAATGTTTATATCGCAATTATAATTATCTAGTTGTCACTGTAAAGTAAATAAATGACTAATTTGTATATATGTGTATTTATTTATATTTTATGATTATGGTTATCAATTTTATATTTAAAATTTATATACATAAATGAATAATCTCTGTATATGTGTATTTATTTATATTTAATTGATCTATTTACATTTACTATATTTGGCAAAATGTGTAGGAAAATCTATGTTCCCGCGAGTCCCAAGGAGACCGTTGCAGAGGGTAGGAATGACATTCTTGTCATTGCAACGGGAAAGCGCGATCACCCGGTCGTTATCGCGGCCATTCTACCAGGGCACGTATCACAGAGGTTTTCCCACAGAAAACAAAGCCGTCGCTTAAAGAGGAACTTGAATTAACTAAGCGACAGCTTCAGAAAACCACTGCCCAACTAGATGAATGTCAGACAGATCTGAAGATGATGATTGGGTTTATATGTGGTAAGATGGGAACCGATTATGATACAGTAAAAGCCACCGTCATCAATAATGACAAAGATGAGAGCTTGCACCCAGAGACCTCCGGAGCGGTCCCTGTAAGCCCTGTTTCTCCTCTGATACCTACAAGGTTGCCCGATTTGGAGATGCTACATGTTGCACCTACGGACCCGATCAAAGCCTCTGACGGCGGTGCTTTAGGCGAATACAAGGTAAATAAAATTAGACGGCTTCTTTTAATACTTCAAATTTTTTTTTTCATTATTACAGTGCTTTGTTAAGTTAGACTTAGTAGTTGACTAATGTTCATTCGCTTGTCTATTATCTTAGGACGGGTGTGAATGATATCTGTTCCTCTCTGAGGATTCGCAAAAGCGGCGTAAGCTTGTGGCAAAAGGAAATATTTATAAGCAAAGCAAGCACCACGGGCGCGAGGTTAGGAAAGGTTGCGCGAGGGTCACAATTAAAATTTCCTATGATGACTGTGCCCCGCGACCATTTCCTGAGGAAGAGGCTGCAACAGTGGGAATGACCAAATCCTTTTTCGTGGAATAGCCTAAAGAGTTGATTGAAATTATTCAGCCGGCTCCGGTAACAAAGGTATATTCTTTCATTTATTTGTGTATTACTTAATACCGTTTTGTATATTTAATGTTATTTCAAATGATGTTAGGTGGATAAAAGTGCCCAAAAGAAAAAAGGCCGGATGAGTTCTATGGATGACAAGACATCTCCTTCGGCGACGGTTCCGACTGAGGAGTCATCCTCATCGACATCTGATCCATTGCAAGAGTTACAGTTCCGATGGGATAATGATACGGGCTTCGATGGCTTCTACTTTCAAATGACAAAAGAAGTCATAGGTTTGGACCAGCCTAATATGATGGATCGAGGGGATCTCAAAGATTTATTGACCAGAGAAAGCCAGGTCTCAAACAGTTTGATGCAGTTGTTCACCCAGTGAGTTTCCACTTAATTTTATAACCTATTTCTGATTATTGTTATATATTATGCATTCCATGTGCATAGGCTAACCAATGAAGCCCTTTTTGTAAATTCTTTAGAGCTTTACATGAGTTAGTTGAAAGGAATGGGAGAAAGGGGATAGGTTTCCTTTCGGCTGATCATGTCACACCCACACTCACTACGCTTGAAGCTCGGGTAAACTACATTGCGCGAATCTTGATGGATAGGAATAAAGAAATGTATCTGGTGCCTTATCTTCAGAGGTAAGTGACACTGTAAGCGATTCTCTAATATTTAAGAAACACTGATATAAAGATCTGACGTACGTCATTAAATTTTTTGTTGGCAGTGAACATTGGATGCTAATGGCCATTAGACCAGTAGATAAGGTTGTATACTGGTTTGATTCTTTACAAAATCCACAGAAGGAGGAGGCGGTGGTGCTTATGGACGAGTGAGTTATATATATTAACAACTATTAGAATGCCTATATATCCATATATTGCTAATTATTTTCGTGCCGCTTTCATTTTTATAGGGTGATGTTTAACTATCAAGCTTTCTTGGGATTGCCCAGAAATGTGCATATGCAACCTTCGTGGATAGTAGTTAAGGTAAATTAAATTGGTTCTTGTTAAATTTTTTAATTACATCCGTGGGTCTAGTAGCCTAAGCAATTAGTAGTGTTAGTTGTTTTAATTAAATCCGTGAGTCTAGTAGCCTATGTTAGTATAATGTTAGTCAATTAATTTATTAGTTAGTCAAGTTATTTATTGAGGTATTTGATTAATTATGCATGCAATCCGTGAGTCCAGTACTGTAGGTTAGTTAATATAAGCATGCAATTGCCTTTTCGATCAGTAGAAATTAGTGAGTACTTGTTATTTAATTAATTAGATTAATACGAGTTTAGTTATGAATATTCGTAGAAATGTTTTACTCACCGTTGTGTTGTATACAATTAATTGTATGATCTTCTAACTCGTATATATTAATTCATTAGCATAAAAGGCAAACAAGCAATTGGGAGTGTGGGTACTATGTAATGCACTACATGTACCAAATAGCAATGAAATCATCCACATTTGCACTTGAAAAGGTAAATATATATTTCTCATTACTTATTTAAAAATGACTGTATTTCATTTTGCTTACTCGGGTACTTTTTAATTTCAAAAAACTGTTGCAGCACTTCAAGCTTGACCGTACTCCATTAAGCAATGTGGATATAGATGCAGTGCGAAAAATATACGCTAGATATATTTTGGAGCATCCGTCGTAGTTGAAGGAACTAATTAAACTTGTTCATATTAGAGTTGTACAAATATTTTTTGGATATGCTGTATTATAAAAGTGATTTCAATTTGTATATTGGTGATATTTGTAATAAATTTCAAGTGTTAGCAGCAGGTTTTGCTTTAAAATTTGATTTTAGCGGCAGGTTTTTAATGATTTTCACGCGTTTTGGGGGTAAAAAGTGGCCACTTTCTACTGCGGTTCAACCTTTCAACCACAGTGTAAATTACACTTTCTACTGCGGTTAGACGTTGGACCGCCGTAGAAAATCCAAACTTTCTACTGCGGTTCGTTCGGATTTTCTACTACGGTTCGTTGGTGAACCGCAGTAGAAAGTTCGGAGTTTCTACTGCGGTTCATCAGTGAACCGCAGTAGAAAGTCCGAACTTTCTACGGCGGTCCAACGTCTAATCGCAGTAGAAAGTGCGGACTTTCTACGGCGGTTCGTCGTTGAACCGCCGTAGAAAGTCCGCTAACTTACTACGGCTGCCAGATAGATGGCGGTTCAAAAATGCTAAACCCCGCCGTTAAAAACCTTTTATAACCGCCATTAAAGCTCTGTTTTGTAGTAGTGAATTCATTTACGGAGATTGTTTGAAATTGGAATATGAGGGAAACCTGGAATATATTAATACGTGCTCCGATGACTTGGAGAAGAAGGACTATAGATCGCTCGGAGTTCATGCGACTCATTCTTTGGCTGGGCCGAGCGATTGCGACAACTATTTTAAATACAGAGATGTGCCGGTGCTGGAACCAAAGAAATTGGAGCAAGCGTCTTGTGGAAGAGCTATTTGCGATCAAATTACATAGCAATCGCACATAAAATGAAATGCATTTATGCTGGAATCTGATAGATTATTAGTGAATGACTGTTAGGAAATAACACCCCTCAGAATCTTTAAATCACTTGTTGGAAGAAATATTCCAATAAGACACTACAACGTGTTGGAAAATATTATTTAAACCAAATTTGTATTTAATTAGGTAATTATATTTGTAGTAGGATTTATTATTTGTCTGTTTCCTATTTGGTTTAGTGTTTACTTTGGGTAAGCTAGTTGTTTTAGGAAATAGTTCTTAATCATATTAATAGTAGAATTCAGGGATAGTTTAACCTATAAATAGAGCCATTAGGTGATCACTGTATTCACAGAGATAGATACATATATACAGGAGAAACTGAATAGCTTTCGGGTTGTTTCTCGACCAAGTTTCGGCTTAGGTGCGCCGCACAGATTGTGTGCGTGGGGGTTTGTTTATTGTTCGTTATTACAAATAAGTTTATTCCGCTGTACGTTACTCTCTTTAATAATATTTTGGATATACATTTTTTATATCATACAAGTGGTATCAGAGCTAGAAAAACTGTACAAGTGGAAGGTCGTGTGTTGCGTTCGCCGCACAAAGCTATTCCAGTTTGTGAATAGAAGTTCCCCTGCCAGTTGGTTGGTGTTGCTGCATTTTGTTCAGATTTAATTCATTCAGATTAAATTTGAATTGAGTTTTGCTTCTTGGTGTGCGTGCAATTAAAAATTGCACATACCGAAATTGGATTGAATTTGGCTATAATTAATTTCCTTGGTTTTGTTTAGCTTCCTCGATCTCCGTGCTTTCAGTTTGAAATTGCAATTACATGAATTTGTGCGTCCAGCAGGCTAGTTCAATCGCAGCGGTCTTTGTGGGTGTTTAATTTGAGTCCTACATCTATAGTAGCATGTATTAAAATTTCTCAGTTATTGGAGTAGTTAAGGATGTCTTCGTAATTTACCTATCATTGAGAAGTGTCCTGTTTTTATTTTTGATGGCAAAAAGAATTATGAATCATGGTGTCAACAGATGGAAGATTTCTTTAGAAGTATTAGAATATGGCACGTGATTGAGTCGGGATTTGAGTCAAAATTTGCAGAAAGCAAAGAATCAAAGATAAATCAATATCAGTATCAATTGGCTCTGTATTATTTAAGAATGAATGTTGAATTAGACGTATGCATAAAATTCATAGATGCAAAGACAGCCAAGGAGTTCTGGAAAAATTTGAAAGATTCCAATCAAGGAACCAGTAGCGTTGTTCAAAGAGTCAAACTGCAGGAGTTCAGGAGACAATTTGAGTTGATAGAGATGAAGCCTGATGAAAGAGTCTAAGAATACATGGACAGGGTTAGATCCATCGTTAGTCAGATGAGAATCAACGTTGAAAAGATGACAAAAGAACAAATAGTGTCAAAAGTTCTCCGCACGTTGACTTGGAAATTTCACAAAAAGAAGTTGGTTTTAGAAGTCACCAAGGATTTCTCTATGTTTGGTTACCACTACTTGGAATGTGAACTGGTGACTTATGAGATGTCTTTTACCCAACAAATTGTGGATTACAAAAGAGAGTGTTGGTCTAAACGTTTTGAAGACATAGAAGAGAATGCCACTATTGATAATTTTTTAGATGTTCAAGTAGAAGTCTTCGTGTTAATGGATGAGGAGTCTGGTGAAGCATTGCTTGTAGTTGATGGTGAAAGCTTGGAGAATGGATCTTCCAGCGACAATAAGAGAGCCAAAATATCATTAAGCAAGAATGTGTCGAGAAGGATGAAGACATTAAAAGTGTTGATTTGGTCAAAGAAGAAATTGTATGTGTCTCAAAATAAGAGGGAGATATTGAAATTGATAATCACGTAGATAACAGTGATCATGGGAGTGTTAAAAATTCTGTTGAACTGGAGCAGATCAACTGCAGTGAAGTCGACTCCTTATTTGGGAGAGAGTCCGATCAGGTTAAAAATGTGACAGTGGAGCCTTGGGTTTGCAAGGACATTATTGTATCTAAAGGCATTGATGAGATTAGCAATATCGATGGAAAGCTCTGTTCTGAAGATGAATGGGTAGATATCAGTGAATTCTTTGACCAAACTGAGAAATTTGATAAGGCTTTCTCAGAATACAAGTTCGTGTCCACATCTTATTTAAAGGTGATGTCTCGAGTTTGCAAGGATGTTTTTGACATTTGCAAGGTTGATGAGAAGATGAACTCGGATGAAGAAGAATGGGTAGATATGAATAAATTCTTCAATAAAGATGAATTTCCATAGAAGATACATGACACATACAAAGGTGTCTCTACGATGATATTGAAAGCAGAGCTGAAAAAGGGTTAATTCCCTATTACCCCCTGTGGTTTTCGAAAGTTATTGGCCGCTCCCTTGTGGTTTAAAAAGCTACGATGAACCCCCCTCAACTTTTCTGAAAGCGGTAACCGTTAAGTTTTCCATCCGTTTTAACAGTTAAACTAAAAATTCAACTACTTTTTTAATAAAATGACAAATTTATCCTTACAAATAAAGTAACTTATTTATCATTAATGCAAATGATATATTTACCTCTTTTAAAATAACATATTTACCCTTAATAAAATAATATTCCAATATAAATAGATTTTTATCTTTTTCCCTTTAAACTTTCTCTTTCTTGCTTTAAATTAATTAAGCTGAAAATTGTTTTCCATATAAATTTGGATTTCCATAATTATTTTTCCTTTTTATAAAATTTCAAATTTTCCTTTTTTTTATTTCCATTTTTTTCCCTTCTTCATTTCCTTTTCCCTTCTTCATTTCCTCTTGATTACTGCTCTATTTTCCATATATTTTTTATTTTCATTTTTGTCCTTTTTCTTATTTCCATTTTTTTTTCCTTCTTCATTCCCTCTAGATTACTACTTCCTTTTTTTTTTTTTTTGCCTTCTTCATTTTCTTTTATTATTGAACATCACGGCCAAACTTCCACCACCATTACGCCAGTGCCGAACTTTCACCACCACAGCCACAAAAAATGTAATAAAATTAGATAAAAAACACAAACAAATTTAAACATTGAACATCTTTCATTACAATCTCTATCAAAGAAACAACCCAAAACTACAAAAAAGAAATACCAATTTTAATTTTGGCCAGTGTCACAACTCAAAAAAAATCTTAAATTTTTTTTACTGATTGGGGGTTTATCCTTTGATCAGAGAAATTGAACGAAAAACTCTTCCAAGCAGGTGGAAAAACAAAGCCTGTAGCTTCTTCAAGGTTGAAGAGAAGGAGTACGATGAGCAAGAAAGGAAAAAGTAAAAAATAAAAGATCTTAACCCACAAAAACAAACATCAGCCATTGCTTTAATGATTCAAAGACTCGGCCACTGTTGGTCAATCTAATCGGCGCTGCCGATTAGCATTTTAAAATCAGTCGCTTCGCCGTCACTCCCAATCTTCTATCAGTTGTGTCGTTGCCGCGAATGTAGCTCAGATCTACAATAGTGCGGCGACCGTGAAGGCTGTGGCTGTGGCAGCGGCGATTCGAAATTGAATTTTTTGTGCCACTTCAGACTCAAGGAAGGTGATAGCTCAGATCTACAATATTTTTGGCATGAAGGCAACGACCGTGAAGGATGCGGCTACCGCGGCGGCGAATCGACACTGAGTTTTTCTGTGACACTTCGGACTCGAGGAAGGTGATGGTGTCGTGGCTCTTCGTGCGATTGTAGCGGCCGCGAAGAAGTGAAGATGCGTGATGGAAGGGGGGGGGGGGGGGGGGGGGGGGGGGTGGCGAAGGGAGGGAGAGGGAAGGGGAGTGATGCGTGAAGGTGATGGAATGGGAGGGAGGAACGGCAGACAAAAGAGAATATTTCAGGGTTAGCTCATTGAAGTAGGTGACTATTAAAAATATAGTTTTAAAAAAAAAAGTATTAAAGTAAAAAATAGTAAAAAGACAAAATTAACCTTGTGACTGTTAAAACAGATGAAAAACTTAACGGTTACCGCTTTTAGAAAAATTTATGGGTTCATTGTAGCTTTCTAAACCACAAGGGGGCGGCCAATAACTTTTGAAAACCACAGGGGGTAATAGGGAATTAACCCGCTGAAAAACTACTGCAAGATGGTTTCGCATGTTGTCTACACCGCGAAAGAGATTTCAATGGAGATTCAAGCTCGTGATGGCATTGGAGCGGTTTTGATCCAAGTTTGGTTTAAGGGAGGCTATGTTGGAAATTATTATTTAAACCAAACTTGTATTTAATTAGGTAATTATATTTGTAGTAGGATTTATTATTTGTCTGTTTCCTATTTAGTTTAGTGTTTGTTTTGGGTAACCTAGTTGTTTTAGGAAATTGTTTTGAATCAGATTAATGGTAGGATTCAGGGATATTTTAACCTATAAATAGAGGCATTAGGTGATCATTGTAATCACAGAGATAGATACAGGAGAAACTGAATAGCCTTCAGGTTGTTTCTTGACCAAGCTTCGGCTTAGGTGCACCACACAGATTGTGTGCGTGCGGGTTTGTTTATTGTTCATTATTACAAAGAAGTTTTATTCCGTTGTGCGTTACTCTCTTTAATAATATTTTGGATATATATTTTTTATATCCTACACAACGGAATTGAAAACAGGAAAAAAAAAAAAAAAAAAAAAACAACAACAACACAACACAACACAATTTAACGTGATTCGATCTCAATAAATCTACATCCACAAACTACTCACTACTTCTTCATAAATAGATAATTACATAATAGAAGAGTTAACCCCTTTCAACTCAATTCTATTCTACCATTCCCCTCTACAGTTCTCTCTCTACAGTTCTCTCTAGGATTCTCTCTGTCTAGATTGAGATCTGTATACTACTCTCTCTATTATGTTGCTCTAGTCTATTACAAACAACTTCTATTTATAAAAAAATTAGGAAAACCCTATTGAACTTAGTTTCCTAATTTATTCAGAATTAGAAAAGCTTGATCCAATACTAATTGTATTAGAAAATTTGAAGAGATACCCCAACAAATCCTCCATCAATTCAAAATTCTACGTACAATAACATTATCTGAAAATGAGACTTGTTTCTTTTTCTTCGGCTTCAACTTCTCCTTTTGAATGCCAAACTCAGCACAAGACCCATTTTTCGAATCACCAACATAAAAAATGTGATGATTACTCCTCGTCCCTTGCAGAATCAACTCATCTCCTTTGAATACTTTGCAGAAGTCTCCATCACCTGAGAATTTGTACCTACGAGAACATAATCTTCTCAGTGAAATTATGTTATCAGCATATGCAGGTACATATTTCACATCAGTCAATTTTCTTAGAGCACCATTGTGAATCTTGAGAAGTGTTGTACCAACACCTTCAATTTTCATCTTCTGACCATTCTCCATAACGATGTGTCCAAAATCTCCATCAACCTGCAAAGTATTTAAACACGATCTATCCAACATACACTACTACAAAACGGAGCTTCTACGGCGGTTATAAAGGGCTTTTAACGGCGGGGATTAGCATTTTTGAACCGACATCTATCTGGCAGCCGTTGTAAGTTAGCGAACTTTCTACGGCGGGTCGAACCGCAGTAGAAAGATCGGACTTTCTACGGTGGGTCGTGGTTGAACCGCAGTGGAAAGTGTAAACTTTCCATGGCGGTTCGTGATTGAACCGCCGTGGAAAGTGTAAACTTTCCACGGCGGTTCGTGCTTGAACCGCCGTTGAAAGTGTAAACTTTCCACGGCGGTTCGTGATTAAACCGCCGTGGAAAGTGTAAACTTTCCACGGCGGTTCGTGCTTGAACCGCCGTTGAAAGTTTACACTTTCTACTGCGGCTCACGGTTGAACCGCAGTAGAAAGGTAAAACTTTCAACGGCGGTACAACGTCGAACCGCAGTAGAAAGTGGTACTTTCTACTGCGGTTCAAAGTTGAACTGCCGTTGAAAGTATAACTTTCTACTGCGGTTCAACGTTGAACCACCGTAGAAAGTTGTTACTTTTTAAAAGCAAAACACATTAAAATCATTAAAAACCTGCTGATTAAACCTGGTTCAAATCAAAACCTTATGCTAACAGCCCACATTTATTACAAATATCACCAATATACAAATTGAATTCGCTTTTATAATACATCATATCCAAAAAATATTTGTACAACTCTAATATGAACTTAATTAGTATCCTTCTACTACGACGGATGCTCCAAAATATATCTAGCGCATATTTTTCGCACTGCATCTATATCCACATTGCTTAATGGAGTGCGGTCGATCTTGAAGTGCTGCAACAGAGTTTTTTGAAATTAAAAACTACCCGAGTAAACAAATGAAATACAGTCAATTAAGTAAGTAATTAATGAGAAATATATATTTACCTTTTCAAGTGCAAATGTGGATGATTTCATTGCTATTTGGTACATGTAGTGCATTACATAGTACCCACACTCCCAATTATCCGTTTGCTTTTTATGCTAATGAATTAATATATACGAGTTAGAAGATCATACAATTAATTGTATACAACACAACGGTGAGTAAAACATTTCTACGAATATTCATAACTAAACTCGTATTAATCTAATTAATTAAATAACTAGGACTGACTAATTTCTATTGATCGAAAAGGCAATTTGCATGCTTATATTAACTAACCTACAGTACTGGACTCACAGATTGCTTGCATAATTAATCAAATACCTCAATAAATAACTTGACTAACTAATAAATTAATTGACTAACACTATACTAACTTAGGCTACTAGACTCACGGATTTAATTAAAACAACTAACACTACTAATTGCTTAGGCTACTAGACCCACGGATGTAATTAAAAAATTTATAAGAACCAATTTCATTTACCTTAACTACTATCCACGAAGGTGGCATATGCACATTTCTGGGCAATCCCAAGAAAGCTTGATAGTTAAACATCACCCTATAAAAATGAAATCGGCACGAAAATAATTAGCAATATATGGATATATAGGCATTCTAACAGTTGTTAATATAGATAACTCACTCGTCCATAAGCTCCACGCCTCATCCTTCTGTGGATTTTGTAAAGAATCAAACCAGTATACAACCTTATCTACTGGTCTAATGGCCATTAGCATCCAATGTTCACTGCCAACAAAAAATTTAATGACGTACGTCAGATCTTTATATCAGTGTTTCTTAAATATTAGAGAATCGCTTACAGTGTCACTTACCCCTGAAGATAAGGCACCAGATACATTTCTTTATTCCTATCCTTCAAGATTCGCGCAATGTAGTTCACCCTATCTTGAAGCGTAGTTTTGTGTGGGTGTGACATGATCAGCCGAAAGGAAACCTATCCCCTTTCTCCCATTCCTTTCAGCTAACTCATGTAAAGCTCTAAAGAATTTAAAAAAAGGGCTTCATTGGTTAGCCTATGCACATGGAATGCATAATATATAACATTAATAATCAGAAATAGGTTATAAAATTAAGTAGAAACTCACAGGGTGAACAACTGCATCAAACTGTTTGAGACCTGGCTTTCTCTGGTCAATAACTCTAAGAGATCCCCTCGATCCATCAGATTAGGCAGTTCGAAACCTATGACTTCTTTTGTCATTTGAAAGCAGAAGCCATTGAAGCCCGCATCATTATCCATTCGGAGCTGTAACTCTTGCAATGGATCAGATGTCGATGAGGATGACTCCTCAGTCGGAACCGCCGCCGAAGGAGATGTCTTGTCATCCATAGAACTCATCCGGCCTTTTTTCTTTTGGGCACTTTTATCCACCTAACATCATTTGAAATAACATTAAATATACAAAAATGTATTAAGTAATACACAAATAAATGAAAGAATATACCTTTGTTACCGGAGCCGGCTGAATAATTCAATCAACTCTTTAGGCCATTTCACGAAAAAGGACTTGGTCATTCCCACTGTTGCAGCCTCTTCCTCAGGAAATGGCAGCGGGGCACAGTCATCATAGGAAATTTTAATTGTGACCCTCGCGCAACCTTTCCTAACCTCGTGCCCGTGGTGCTTGCTTTGCTTATAAATATTTCCTTTTGCCACAAGCTTACGCCGCGTTTGCGAATCCTCAGAGAGGAACAGATGGCATTCACACCCGTCCTAAGATAATAGGCAAGCGAATGAACATTAGTCAACTATTAAGTCTAACTTAACAAAGCACTGTAATAATGAGAAAAAAAATTTTGAAGTATTAAAAGAAGCCGTCTAATTTTATTTACCTTGTATTCGCCTAAAGCACCGCCGTCAGAGGCTTTGATCGGCTCCGTAGGTGCAACATGTAGCATCTCCAAATCGGGCAACCTCGTAGGTATCAGAGGAGAAACAGGGCTCACAGGGGATACAGGGACCGCTCCGGAGGTCTCTGGGTGCAAGCTCTCATCCGGGGCATTATTCATGACGGTGGCTTTTAAAGTATCATAATCGGTTCCCATCTTACCACATATAACCCCAATCATCATCTTCAGCTGTGTCTGACATTCATCTAGTTGGGCAGTGGTTTTCTGAAGCTGTCGCTTAGTTAAATCAAGTTCCTCTTTAAGCGACGGCTTTGTTTTCTGTGGGAAAACCTCTGTGATACGTGCCCGCGTAGAATGGCCGCGATAACGACCGGGGTGATCGCGCTTGCCCGTTGCAATGACAAGAATGTCATTCCTACCCTCTGCAACGGTCTCCCCTTGGGACTCGCGGGAACATAGATTTTCCTACACATGTTGCCAAATATAGTAAATGTAAATAGATTAATTAAATATAAATAAATACACATATACAGAGATTATTCATTTCTTTATATAAATTTTAAATATAAAATGATAACCATAATTATAAAAATAAATAAATACACATATATACAAATTAGTCATGTATTTACTTTACAGTGACAACTAGATAATAATAATTTGATATAAACATTTAATGACAACCAAATTATTAATTAGCATTTCATCTTAGATATCTAGTAATAAATAATCAGTTATAATAAAAATTCTATACACATAGACTTTAAATATTAAAATAATTGAAACATAAGAAAATGTAAGGTGCAAAACTTACAATTTCCTTCGCTACACCTCAGCCTCTGGCGTGAAGAATTCCCCTTTTTTGTTCGTATGGGCATGTATCCAAAGGTCATGACGGCCTGGCCCTGAATAAGAATCCTCGCCTTCTTCTTCGGACTGACCCTCCTCTGAAGGCTTCTTTCCGGATGCACTGACCTCCTCGTCATGCAACTGCTGCTTCAGCAGTCGGTAGCCACCGCGAGATAAGTTATGGTAGAAAGCATTTAAATTGGCATTCGTTTGCGCTTTTCCACGAATGGCCTAGAGAGAAATATAATGAAAATTATTATCCCTAAACTGAGCAATTTCAAATATCCAAAAAGAAGAAGGAAATCAATTTTAAAAAAATATACCTGCCATTCTTCTGTCTCGCGGCTAGCCTTGAACTTAATCCATGTCTCCCTAGGGATAAATTTATATTCCAAACATGGGTCCCTACCCTTCATGGGACCATGTACATATTTCCTAAATATGATTTGAAATCTTTCCACCGTTTGCCGGCATAACTAATCCACTTATCTTCGAGTTCTTCGGTGGACTCGAAAACAAATAATGCCTACAGTGAAAATTAGGAGTAAAATTTAGTGAGGAATTTGAGTAAATTGTATGGAAGAATTGAAGTGAATTTAGTGAGGAATTTGAGTAAATTGTATGAAGAATTAAAAACAAAGAATGCATTATAATTAAAGAAATACCCGTATTTCCATCCAAACTCTCTTCTTGAGCTCCGCGGGAACTTTCGGCCATGATTCATATTCCACTAAGTCCACTTTGCTCCGGGCCGTATATGCCACAAAGGTAACCCACTGTACATGATATACTATAGGCTCGAGCCCGGAATTAAAAGAAATGTCAAGAGTTTCCCCATTCTTTCGCATTTCCAATAGGCCATTGCAATTTGTGGCCCTCTAACTCTACTAGATTTAGTAGAAGAACCATCTCCATGCTCCGTATTGCTTTTTCTTTTTCGGGCCATTGAAAGTACCTTAAACTTCATTTACATAGAAAGAGAATTCAATATAACATATATGCAACTAAACAAAAGCTTTAATGTCAATACAAGAATGCTTGTAATGTTGAAAAAAAAGTGGTACATTCACAAAATTAACTCCTACAAATACACAATTACCATTAACCAAATTAAACCAAATGAGGGCCAAAAAAAAGTCCGTTTATAAAGGGGACCATTGATAAAGTAATTCACATTTCACAACCAACAACTAATGTGGAAAAAAGGCAATGTACATTCGCAAAATTCACTCCTAAAAATCCACAATTACCATTATCCAAATTAAACCAAATGAGGGCAAAAAAAAAGTGGATATCTCAAGGGTACCATTGATAAAGTACTTCACATTTCACAACCAACAACTAATGAGAACATTCATTCATTTCAACTAAAGGAATAACATTTCACAAAGTGGAATCAACAACAAAGCATTTTCCTCATTATCACTAAAGGAGGAACACTAAATCGAATAAAATCGAAATCAAACACCAATGTTCTAAAAATTAATCAAGCAAAACCGAAATAATCATTTGAGTTTCTCATTTAAAAAAAAAAAAATCCGAATTTCAAAGGGTACCTAATGGAACATTAATCAAACCCTAGGTTCTCAACTTATGTAGG